>CM076846.1:182349067-183549067 GCA_039519185.1 Astragalus membranaceus
CGCATTTATGACTTCCCCATCAAACAACTGTTTCACTCTACAGTCAACCCTATCATCATCAAAAACGGGATCTCCAACTATGCGAAGCCCCAACCCAAAGCAAACATCTAACTTTGAAAATGAAATTAGCCTACTCGCAACTCTAATACCTACACTATGTGTATCCCACCTTCTCAAAACTTCCCTAAGTAAAACACCGCTAATGTTGATTTCTTCAACAAGATCAACCAACGAATGGAAGGGAGTTGTTAGAAGACGTTTCTTTTGTAGTGGACTCAAGTTTCTATTAATCTCCACTAGTGCCTTGGTTTTGACTCTGTGTCTCGCTCGGATCTGAAAAATACATCAATTAAGACACAAAAACAACAACACAGAGTTATACTCAATTATAGAACGAATTATGATACATGACTAACTTATGGACAATTGTAAAAACTTTGAAACTATGTGAAAACAAACTTACCTCGGTTTCTTTTGTCCTTCCCATAATGGAAGTTTACTATACGTTTACTGTGAAAAAAATATACTTCCATTAATGTACTTCATATAAAAACAATGTTCGTTACAAAAACTGTGTTCCTTACAAAAACTGTGTTCCTTACAAAAAATATATACTTCCATTAATGTACTTCATATAAAAACTTCAACTCCCAACACCAATGATTTCAACTCCCAACACCAATGATTTCATGAAGTTATAGCTCAACATAGATACAATAGGATTATGTATGAAGCGTTCACTGATCGTATCAACAAATTTGATTCTATCAACTAATCAAACCCTCTTGGTAAACAAAATACCTATAAGTAAGCATGGTGCCATAGGATTATGTATTAGTTATAATTCGACTTTCAATATAAACTTACAAAGGACTGAGGCTACATTTACATGCCTTATTGCAGGTTAAGCAAAACAATGAACATAAGTTTACATATATAAATATAAATTGCACAAAGTTTCAATCCTCTTCATTCATAACTATAACTCCATGAGACTTATTGAGTATCTAAATATGATTAATTAAAACACAACAGTATCCTTTTATGTATAAAACCCCAAAATAAATATCAACCGAAATAAACCAAAAAATAGAAACAGGGAACAAAATTTTAAGGGAAAAAACACAAAAACAGGGAAAACTACTGTAATTTTCTCCCGTTTTGCTTCCAATCATAACCAACAAAAATTGGAGACACAATCATAACATAACAGAAAATGGAAAATAAACCCTAATACACGCAAACAAATTTAAAATATTTACAAAATCAGAAAGATACAAGGAAGGAGGAAACGAACATTGCTTAAAGGAGGTTCAGTGTCGTTGAATGAGTGCTGAAGTGCGACCGAATGAGACGGCGTCAATTTGTGAGAGAAATAGAGGAACGACCTCACAGTTCTGAGAGAAACAGAGAAAGGAGCTGAGAGAGTCGAGAGGAGAGAGCGCCGTGGCTGTGCTTACGGCGGAGCTATATGTGGAGCTGAGAGAGAAGAAGCTTCGGGTTTTTTCGCGGAGGGAGAAACTGAGCAGCAAAAGGTGAGGATGGTGACGATTTTTTCGCAGAGAGAGAGAAAGTGACAAGGTTGTGAGGGTGTGTTTTCATTTTTTTTTTGCAGAACGTATGTTTTCAATTTTTTAATATAAAACTAATTATTAATATTAATATATAAAAACCAATTTAATATTGAAACATACGGATCCGTAGAGTTGTCAGTATATTGGTCCATTTGCTGGTCCATTTTTTGGTCATAATAGCATTTATAAAAGCGAATTTAATATTGAAACCAATTTAATATTGAAACATCATACGGATTCGTAGAGTTGTCCGTATATTGGTCCATTTTCTGGTCCATTTTTTGGTCATAATAGCATTTCTCTTGTTATAAAAAAGCAACTGTATAGTGTGTTTTTCTTGCAATTCGTGGATCAGATTTCGTACTTTTAATCATCGATCTTGAATTAACGGCACGAATTCGAATTGTGCGATTTCGATCCTCCCGATATTATAATTGTGCGATGGAGTTCGTCCATTAAGTTATGTGTGTGTACGATGACCAAACATTGGAATCAAAAGAGCACAATTACCACACCAAGAGAACCCAATTCTCACAATTGAAGCATGAGAGACCAAATTCACACAATAAAACTTCAAAATTTCACAAAGTGCATGTATTATGTCACTCATGTAGTCCTTTGAGAAACTCTTTGCACCAACGTTAGTGTGTTTTGACAAGTTCCCCTTTCATGAATTTTAGTAGTCTTGTATCAATCAGTACTCAACTAGACAACTAGCCAATCGTCATGCTCATCATGACAACTACTAGGTGTGGTGAAAACAGAGTGAAAGAGAGACAAAGAAAGGTAAGCAACCGGAGTTTGTGTCTATAAGTCTTTATATTGTCTTCAGAAACAGACAACTACCATTGACATTTGACTTCATTGCCATGCATAACTGAAACATATACCCGTAACATTTCAAACGGTAAATTCTTTATTTTACTCCCTCCCTCGATTCTATCTTTTGATTCTCTTCCCTTCCCTTATTGCAATATATATATATATATATATATATATATATATATATATATATATATATATATATATATATATATATATATATATATATATATATGAGATCCCAATATGAGATCCCAATATATATCCAGCTTTGTCGGTTCGTGTGATTCTCACTTTCCAGCATAGTTTTTGTTACACCCAAGTTCGAACTTGAGATCTTGGGATGAGATTCGAGCTCAGTTACCTTGTTGATACTTAGACTGCCGATACTACATCAGTTTTTTTACTTTTAAAATGGTTAATTATTTTAAAAAATAATTTTTATTTTGTCTTTTACTAATGAGGTATCAATACTCATATATAGTTTTTTTACTTGTACCTTAATAATTTACTTCATCAATTAAGAGATAGATTTTTTGAATATGTAGCTGAATCAGGAGATATGCATAAAAAATTGAAGCTGTCGGGGATAGTTCTAACTAAAAAGTAAATATTGAGCAATGAGCATAAATGAATTATGGTAGAAAACTTAGAAAGGGAACAACAATACAAACAGAACCAATTGAAGAGCCAAATTGACCTCTCATTTTCAAACATGAATAATAATAATGAACAGAAGGAGAACAGCATTATTATAACAGAACAAAAACATAGTGATTGAAATATTGTGTTGAAAGCATGTCAACTTTGTTGATTGGAAGAGGGCCAACACTACCCCACAAAACTTTTACAAGTGTTAGTTAAATTAAGAAAAATGGGTGTCCTTGTCCAATAATATCCATCATATTATTCTTCTGAGACCTCTGACCATTGAGAATTTATGTTTCCCTCCTGCACTTTTAATTTGATATAGTACTTCAACTCAACCATGCACGCACGCATGCACGAGGCTAGAATAGAATAGAAGGAATGAATGTGAATTTTAAGCGCATTAAGAAAGTGAAAGGTTGATGAAATGTAAGGTAGCTTTTGACCAAGAAAGAAAGAATGGAAAGTCCTAGGATCTGGTAATGAAAGAAATGTGAAATGGGAATGGTTTAAGGCGTGGGGGAATATGTTTGGTTAGTGGCACGCGAACTTATCGCCATGAATCATGAGAGTACTAAAAGGGTCTTTTCCACTTCCCAAAACCTTCAAAGAAATGGGTGTGAGTGATTAGTTTCGTATCGATCGACAAACCGACATCGTTGGCCTAGTGACCTAATCCATTCTGGGACACGGGGGTCAACTTGGTGCTCCCGAGTTCGATTCTCGCAGTGGACAAACTCGGTGTTGGCCAATGCGAAATTTGATCCTAAACACGAGTGGAGATTAGTCTTTCGTTGAAAGTGTTGGGCTGAGACACTCTGTGGATATCAATGGTCCGAACCCAAAAAAAAGTCTCGTATTGATCGATATATAAGAGACGTGACTCATATACTCATTGCCTTAAAATTTTGAGTGGAGATGCGATGTCCGGGGTTCGATCGTAACTGGTGTGCGTATGAAAAAACATCTGGTGGGAGAAATCAATCTCTTAAATGAATCTCAGTACCTGAGGGAATTATGCAGTTGCGCGCATGGAATATCCTGGTTTACCCAAAAAAAAGAATATATAGATCCCAAACAAGAATATTTAGAAAGAATGGCATTAACTAGAAAAGAAATGAAAAAGAATAAAGAGGGAGTGGAGAGGGAAAAAAAGAAAGTGGTAATTAGCAAAACCCAAGGAGAGTGTCTGCTAGTGCAGGTTCAAGGCAGGGCCACCTTTGGCGCCGGTGTCCCCGCGCCCTTTTGTTGTGTCTTTGAGTGAAAGATGGTAAACTAAACTCTACAACACATTTCGAAACTTCTTTCAAGACAAATCCCTTCACTGACATTCTGCATCTTGTTCCCATTCTCATTCTCTCTCTTCACTTTGACCATATTAACTTTTATTATTAATTATGATTAAAAATTGTATGTAAATTTGGAATTTTCTACTACAGCAAATTCTGGTCCACATAAATAAATATAACTAAATGGTTAATTTTTGTAACTTTTGTATGTCTACTTTCCTTCCAACAAATTAAGATTTAAGAGGCCAGGGGACACATAAGCCAACTATCTTATTCCCTTTTATAACTATAAAAACATAATTAATTATCAAATGCAAAGCATGATCTAAAAAAGGTTCCTAGTTAAAAACAATTATTAATGCTAGAAAAGAAAAAAAGGTAGTACAATTAAAGGAGTTTTTTGAGATGTGTTTTTTTATTATTCATTTGAAGAATATTTGAGGTGCATGCGGAAAGAGAGAAAAAACTACTTTGATTTGTATTGAGTAGAAACTAAGCATGAGAAACCCTAAAGTAAATGTTGCTTTGCTCCCTCTTGACATCATTCCACTCACCTTCTTCTTCTTCTTCTTCATAACCTTCTCATCCCGAGGCAATACCAATACCTACCATATATCTATATACATTCTTTGCTTCTCCACACAATTTCCACATCTCATCTTCAATAATGTTGTTGAAGCTTTTATCCCATGCCTTTCTTTGTCTTTTGTCTCTCAACCCGTGATTGAGTATATGTGGAGAATCCACTTATGTTTGTTAGGAATATAAATCTATTTATAGGTTTGGTGCTTTGCTTTTCCACTATTTATTAGTTTTCATTTAGACACGCTGCTAGTTCATATATAGAATTGCATGCACACCAGAATAATGCATTGATAGTGACTCCCAATCCCATCAATTTGAGGATTAGTGTTGCTAATTACACCACCAAAATTATTATCATGCACCGCCCTCTCCATGGTCGTGTATATTAATTTCATGCTTTACTTAGGAGACTTAATAATTAATTGTGAGTAGGTGCATAATGGGACCATATATATATATATTGTTTAATTAATGTGTGTTGAAATGCCTTTTTCTTCCTTTTTTTGGTAGATAGTCAATTAAAGGGGTAGCCATGAAAACCACTTGAAATATTCTTTTGGTCATCACATCATATACCCACTCTTCTATAGTATTGATATTTGATATCTCAGATCAATATCAATTTTTGTTTAGCTAGAATTAGATATAGCTTATTATTCATTTCATATTGTAAGCTAGAGAGAATGATATCGATGATGTTTGGGAAGCTGCTAGCTGGAGAGAAATGATAAAAGCGATGTTGGTGAGGTTCAATCCGAAGACGGATTTACATGTAGAAGCAGTAAAATACGATCTCAGATTGAGCCGCGCCAATATCACTTATAATTGCTTTCTTGCTTTTCCAGCTCATCCCAACTCATCAGATTCTCTTCTCAGAATATTCCTAATATTAATATTCACACATATATGTTAATCACCATCACTAATTAACATTTTGGAAGCTCTAATGTAAGCATATCAGTTTCTATCGATCTCATGCCACAAAGGTAAGTATATATATATATTAAATATACTATACATACATATACTGGTATATAAATATGCTCTCTCTCTCCTGGTAATTCTATCTATATATCTCTGTGATTTGATTTTGAGTGTGAATTGCAGATCAAAATTATTCAGTATCACTCGTGTGATTTCTTCTCGATCAGTGACACTAATTTCAAGGCGATATGACAGAAAGTATGGGACAAAATTTGAAGGAGAGAAGTCATCAGCACCATGCATATATATGTATATACATACCATGTCTGGATTCATCATTCTAGTTTTTCTTTCCTTTTCTATTTTTGTTTACTTTTATTACCAAGTTTTTTTGTATGTAGCCATTACCCTTATGAAGTTCTCCTCAAACATATTACTTTGTTTGACTGTCTAAAGCTAATACCTTGCATTGAAATATAAGAATAAGTTGACATTAAACTAGGAACTGGAGATCAGTATGTATATGCTCAGAAAGTGGCATACTTGTTATACAAGTGACAAGCCCGAAAGATATGAATATATGAATGTTCCATCTATATGAATTATTAGAACTTTATTGTTTGATAAACTTTTGAAGTGTTCAAGTCTAATAAACACAATATTTGTTTAAATAAGAGGTCATTCAGAAAATTGAATTTGAGTGTACAGAAAAGAATTGCTGGTTTGATGCATGGGGGACCAGCAGTCACGTGTGCTCGCTATATATAGACACGAGACTATAACTTAATTTTAGCCTAAAGGATTGATCTTACAAGTGGTAGATCAGTCTCAGTTGTTTCTGGATAGCTGCTCATTGTTATTTTCATAGTGTTAAATAGTCAAGCTTGATTGTATATCACAGTGAAATTTAAGTATATATATCTGATCTAGGAACTAAACATTATAAGATGCCTTTTTATTTTTATTTTCAAAAAATTGTCCCGTATTACAATTCTGTGTGGACTGTACTAGAAGATAATGACCATGTTTACAAGAACAAAATAATGATGCATGGTTCTGACACTTTTTTCTCAAACGAGGGAAAAAGAAACAAAAGTAATAATAATAGATAAGAAGTTATGCCATTCAATCTATATAATCAGACCAGACCCTCATATTTTCAGAAAAGCAAGCAGAAATCTGATATTATTATTTTTTATAGGCAAACATAGAGCAAAAAGGGGAATCTGATATTATTATGTTACACTTTTTCCATCGTGTGTTTGATTCCCTTGTTAGCTCTTATTACTGCCTAATCCAGGTTCAAAAATATTTATCTGTATTTGATGGTACGTACGTAACTTTTGATTTATCTGAATAGTGTGACAAGATAGGTCAAAGTCAAACACTTTTGTCCAATATGCATTATGCTTGAAAATTAGGTCGTGCTTTAGTCTTAAATCATGTTACCTACTTCTGATTAGATGAGTAACACCTGCTAAAGAATTTCCCACTGAATCTTCTTGCTGCCACTATCTTGGATTTGCACATGCTAGCTATCTGGTTTAATAAAGGGAGATGAAAAGGTTGTCCTCGCCACCTAAGTGACCACTGAGAGGTGGCATTATTGCTTTAGCACCTCAACCATTTTACACCTCTCCTCTCTCTCTCTCTCTCTTGGTAATTCTATCTCTATATATGGTTTGATTTTGAGTGTGAATTGCAGATCAAAATTATTCAGTATATCCCTCTCGTGTGATTTCTTCTCAGTGAATGATACGACCCAAAGTATGGGACAAAAGTTGAAGGAGAGAAGTGATATGCATATCTATGTACATACCATTTTGACCGACAAAGCCCGGTACACATGGTCAGCCAGATTCTCTGGCTTGGATTAGTTACCGGCAAGTTAATGAACACTGCACATCAATAACAGGGTAACCCAAAAAAATGCACATACGGTGTCTCCACTCATATTTTCAGTTTTTCTTTCCTTTTCTATTTTTGTTTACTTTATTACCAAGTTTTTTTTTTGTATTTAGGCACCCTTATCAATTTCTTCTAAAACATATATTTACTTTGAAGTTTCAATGTCAAAAATTAAATATAAGAAAAAGTTGACATGCATTTTTATTTTTTCAATATTTATTCTTAATTATCTTTGATAAACACTTTATGATATATATATATATATATATATATATATATATATATATATATATATATATATAAATAAACATATTTTCAATATTATCTTATTAAACTATATATGAACTGGAGATCTATGTAGGCTCTCAGATGCCTGTTTCAGTTTGCGAAGGAAGTAGTGTAGTTTGTTATATAAGTGAGAAGCTCGAAAGAGATGAATATATGAATCTTTCCATCAATTTCATTGTGAAGTATTCAAAATGAACACGATATTTTGTTTAAATAATAGCTCATTCAGAAGATTTAATTTACGTTAGTGTACAAAACAATTGCTGTCAGCACTGTAAATCTCCCGAACCTGCATCACGTATAACTTAATTTTAGCTTAAATGATTGATCTTACAAGTGGACAGAGTGGTTATTGCTCGATAGCTGCACAATGTTATTTTCATGTGAGATGTTATAACTATAAGTTTTAAATAGTCAAGCTTGAACGTATGCCATATCCGTATATGTGTATAATTTCACGTCCTCATGTAGCCTCTTGTTATAGCCAAATTTCGCATTTGAAATTAGCTACAAAGACACGTCAGCAAAGACTGTCAAATAAAGCTTGAAGATCATTTGAAGGAGGGAACACTCGAAAGGTGAGAAGACTCGGCAATTTGACTGTAATCTCGAAGGGAACTCGAGGGTAAGTTTCGAAGACCAGAACACTTGCAAGAGCGGTTGAGGCAGCTGTCTTTGATAAGATTCAACAAACAGGGACACGTGCAAAGAATCCAGACGCCAAAAGACACGTGACATCAATCATCATTGATCAATAGTCGGTTTAGTTTTTACTCACTTTCAGTAAGGACAAGTGTTCATCATGCAACACAAGAGTTGCTTACTATAGTAACTCTATAAATAGTAATTCGTACGAAGAACTTAGTTGGACAATCACCTAGAATCCCTGATTCGTTTGATTGTGTGACTGAATTCTCTCCCGATACCATTTTCCTTCTCGAAAAGCACATAATTTGGGGATGGCACTGTAAACCTGCCAACTGGTGAACCCAGGATCTAATTCGAGTCCTCTTATCTCATCCCTTTCGATTTATTTGTTTGACAGAAAATACTAATGAAAAATACTGGAAAACAAATTGGCACGCTCGGTGGGACTCAGTTTAGAGATAGTTGTGCCAAGTTTTAAAAGTGTGTGCTCACTCGAAACGGTAACAAGGTGAAATACTAGACACCGTAACAGGGGAAATTCTGATTCTCTTAATGATAACAATTGTTCTGACCAAGAAGTTCAACAAGAACTCAATTCATCAGAACAATATAATCATATGGGTTCTACTCCCCAAAATTATCCAAGATCAAACCTTTTGGTAGGTCAATCAATTCCAGACATACCAAATGATCCTAAGAGAAGAACTCTTAATGTGGTTCAACCACCACTACAAAAAAATTGCCCATTAGCGACGGAAATTAGCAAGGGACTAATGTTCCCTCATAAAAGCTGGAATTAGCGACGGAATTTCAGTCCCTCGCTAATTTTTGACAATTTTCAGATAATGGGACTCAGTGCAGGTATTTAGCGACGGATTTTCAGTCCCTCGCTAATTTCTGACAGTTTTCAGATGATGGGACTCAGTGCAGGGGTTGGTAAATGTGCAGAAATTAGCGACGGACAGTTCTGTCGCTAATTCCCTCGCAATTTTTTTTTACTTTTTTTTCCTTAAATCCGTTTACACCCTCACTCTTCTTTCTCACTCACAACACCCTCACTCTTCTTCTCTCCTCTTCACCCTTCCTCTTCCCTTCCTCTTCCTCTACTCTCCACCACCACACAACCACCACCACCACCACCACCATCACCACCACCATACAACCAACCTACGGCCTACTCTCCCCTTCCTCTACTCTCTCTCTCACCTACAAACCCTAACCCACCACCACCACCACCACCGCCGGAGCTACTCTCCCCTTTCCCTCTTCTTCTCTCCACCTTCTTCCACCACACCACCACCACCACCGGAGCTCCTCATCCTCTCCCTCTCTCTCTCTCTCTCTCTCTCTCTCTCTCTCTCTCTTTTATGATTTCCCCTTTCCCTCTTCTTCTCTCCACCTTCTTCCACCACCACCACCACCACCCCCACCAGCACAACCACAAAATTAATAATATAATATAATATTCATTAATAATATAATAATTTTTTAACTGTATTAATAATAAATATATATATATACATAAAAACAAGTCATTCAGCACTGGACACGTGTCAGTTTTTTTTTGAAAAACTGCAGTCATTAGCGAGGGAAAATTCCCTCGCTAATTAGCGAGCGATTCAATTCCCTCGCTAATCCCATTAGCGAGGAGGGATTTAGTGACGGAACTGGTCTCTCGCTAATTCCCTCGCAAATGACCATTAGCGACGGATTTTGGTCATTTTGAGAGGGAAATTTCCGTCGCTAATAACCAATTTTTTTGTAGTGCACTGTATGGACTACCATATGGTTTTGTTCCCCCTCCAAGGGCAACAATGGTTAGTTCGAGTATTCCTCTAGGATTTCAAGGAAGTTCAAACACGGGAGTTGGTGCTCCAAGATTTAACCAAACAAACTCCCAAAACATGGCCTTGGAGAATGTGCTTAATTCCCCAGTAACTAATACGGCCATGCACTCATTCAGACAACAAATGGGTGAGAGTTATCATGATATGGTAAACATGATGACCAAGAAAATAGCCAGTGTTTGATCCTATAATAAAAAGCACCAATAATACTTATCAAGAATTGGCTACCCAAATGGGGAGAATTGTTGATGTCTTCGGTACACCTCACGAGGAAAATGAAAACAGTGTTCAAAATAATAATGAAATTACACCAGAAAAAGCCGTTATTCAACCGCCTTGAAATCTAGTGGTTCCTCAAAATGTTGCTATTGTCAATAGGAATCAAAATGCTGATGACAGGTTGCAACAAATTCGATAAAATACTAGGGGGCATCATGTCAAAAATATAGTACAAAGTGTGCTTAATAGACACAGATTCAATGTTGGCTATGCAAATAGGCCATATTTTGTGTTTGCCTTACCACCTGCAGTTTTGCAAACAAAGCTGCCTAGAGGGATCAAGATCCCTAAATTTTCAAAATTCGCAGGTGCCGGAGAATCAACTGTAGAACATTTGGCTAAATGCCAAATTGAATGTGGTGATTTGGCCAATGATGAATTCCTAAAAATGAAATATTTTGAGTTCCTTAACTAAAGATGCCTTTACTTGGTTCACCACTTTACCCGCGAATTCAGTTCCGAATTGGGCACATCTGGAGAAACTCAAGGGTAAGCAGTTGAATAACGTGGAGACAAAGGTACTTAATATTACTATATATCATACATCATGCACGTGTCTAAATTTTAATTTTAGTTCAAAATGATATATAATTAACTTTGAGAACAAAATTCAGTAATGGAAGATAATGACTATCTTAGAAGAACAAAATAATGATGCATTCTTGTGACACTTTTTCTTAAATGAGGGAAAAAGAAAGAAGAGTAATAATAATAATAATAATAATAATAATAATAATAATAATAATAATAATAATAATAATAATAATAATAATAATAATAATAATAATAGTAGTAGTAGTAGATAAATACTACAAAAAAAATGGTAAAATAGCAAGAGTTTTAAAAGCAAGGGTTTGAACCCCCCCCCCCCCCAAGTTATTAGCGCTACAATCTATTTGCGGGCGATTTTACAAAACCCTGGTATCTTTTTTTTGTTCGGACCATTACTGGCTACCCATGAGTGTCTCAACGCTCTTAATGAAAGACTAATCTCCGCTCGTGCTTAGGATCAAATTTCGCACTGGCCAACACCGAGTTTGTCCACTGCGAGAATTGAACCCGGGAGCACCGGGTCGACCCCCCGTGTCCCATGGTAGACTAAACCATTGGGCCAACGGTGTTGGTTACAAAACGTTGGTATCTACCATACCTCCAAAATCCCCCCCCTCACTCTACAATTTTTTACCCGTTCCTGTCATGATTTCAAATTCCTAAACCTAAGTCACATCAAGCTTTTTCCTCTCTTTATTTTTTCGCTTTTATCATCTCTCTCCTAATTCAAAATCAGCCTCTTCTCTCATAGTCTTCTATTCTTTCATCTTTTCGATACTCATCTTTCTTCCTTTTCCCTTTCTCCTCTTTATATTTTCTGTACCCATCTTCTCTCATATTCAGCTTTCAAATTTATAAAAAATTGTATAATATCACATAACTGTGAATAAGGAATAAAAGAAAGTTGTAAATAGTAGTTGTGTAGATTTATTTATATGCTTATGCTTTGGCCCAGGCCCGTTAGGTCTTCTTAGAGTAGGCTATTTAAACTCTCTTGTATTTGTATTCAGGATCACTGAGACATTATCAATAAAACGGAACTACAGCTACTCTGTAGTCGCAGACGTAGGCAGACTTTGACCGAACTGCGTAAACAAATATCGTGTGTTATATTTGACATGGTATCAGTAGGGTTGCGATCATCCCTATGATTTCGGTTTCTTCGTTCAAGAACGGTGTCCTCTGTGGTTCGGATAAGGTTCTGGTTCGGATCTGGTTTGGATTTGGTTCGGATCTGGTTCCTCTTCTCCGTTTGGTTCGTATCCTGGTGGATCTCCGTTTGGATCGCCGCCGCTGTTCGAATCCTTCGTGTATCGTCGTGGATCTCCGTTTGGTTCGCCGTTTCTGGGTTTGCGAAGGGTGTAAGGCTCTGGGTTGCCAAGATCTGATCTGGGTTTGCGCCGTTAGGTTGGATCTCTTTGTCGGGTTGCGCCGTTGATCTTCTCTGCGCGCCGTCGCGTCGCGTTCCTTCGTGGTTGTTGTGCCGTTCTCTTCGCACCGTCGCTCACCGTCCATTCTTCTGTTGTTCGTCGTGCCGTTCCTCGTCGTTTCGTCGTCGCTTCTGTGCGCTGCTATTTGCGTTTTTCGAGTGTGCGCTACTGTGTGTTTCTGTAGGGTGGGCTACGGTGCGCCACTGTGTTCCTTGCGTTCCTTGCGTTGATTGCGTTGATTGCGATTTCCAGCAGTGTTCACGCTTCTGTTCCTATCTTTGGGTGTGTGTGGTGCTGTTTTTTGTTTGACTTTGAGTGTTACTATCTTGTTATCATTATTATTGCAAGCTACAGTAATTTTTTTTAATGGCTTCGGAAGGAAGAGATAATTTTTGTGTTCGCTTTACTGGCAAGAATTATGCTGCTTGGGAATTTCAATTTAAGATGTATGTTAAAGGAAAAGGATTATGGAGTCACCTTGATGGGGTCTCTAAAGTGCCAGCAGATAAACCCGCCTTAGATGCGTGGGAAGTCCAAGATGCTCAGATTATTTCTTGGATCCTCAGTACTATTGATCCTCAGATGATCAATAATTTGCGAGCATTTTCAACTGCTCAAGAGATATGGAATTATTTGCAGCGTGTTTACAAACAGGACAATACAGCCAAGCGTTTTCAATTGGAGTTAGAGATCGCCAATTACAAACAAGTTAATTTGTCAATTCAAGAATATTATTCTGGTTTTTTAAATTTATGGACAGAACACTCTGCTATTATATACGCTGTTGTTCCCAAACCATCACTATCGGCTGTTCGTGATGTGTATGCTACTAGTAAACGGGATCAATTTCTCATGAAACTTCGTCCGGAATTTGAGGCTATTCGAGGTGCCTTGCTGAATAGGAACCCTGTTCCTTCATTGGATATCTGTGTTGGTGAACTGCTCAGGGAAGAACAACGTCTGAATACTCAAGGAACCATGCTTCATGATCCCGTCCATTCTGAACCTGTGACAGTCGCGTATGCTGCGCAAAATAAAGGCGTGGGCCGTGATATGCGACAAACTCAATGCTTCTCTTGTAAACAATTTGGACATGTTGCCCGTAGTTGTCCTAAGAAATTTTGCAATTACTGCAAGCAGCAGGGTCATATCATCTCTGCATGTCCTACGCGTCCTCCACGACCGACTAGGCGTCCGGCACAGACATTCCATGCCACTACTACCTCTACCGCTGGTCCTTCCACCACTGGTGTATCTAGCTCTGTTGCTGGTTCTTCCACCACTGGTGCATCTGATGGTGGTGCTCTTCATCCGAGATTAATTCAACAAATGGTACTATTTGCTCTTCTGCCTTGGGTATTACTGGTATGTCTTCTTTCATTTCTTGGTTACCTGACTCTGGTGCATCGAATCACATGACGGGTTCCTCTGAACTCCTGCACAATTTACGTTCTTATCTTGGTAATCAAAAAATTCAAATTGCTAATGGGAGTACCCTTCCTATAACGAATGTTGGTGACATTAATTCTACTTTTAGAAATGTGCTGGTAGCACCTGGCCTTGCCTCCAATTTATTGTCTGCTGGTCAATTAGTTGGTGATGTTAATCTTACTCCGGATGGTTGTCATGTGCAGGACCGGGTGTCAGGGAAGGTGATCGCGAAGGGGCCTAAAGTTGGAAGAGTGTTTCCACTTCAGGAGTTTCAGGAGTTTTTACAGCAAAAAGATATACTGTCTCAACGATCTTGTCCCAATACCCCTCAGCAAAATGGTGTTGCAGAACGTAAGAATCGTCACTTGTTGGATGTGACACATACCTTACTTCTCCAGGCCTCTGTTCCATTGGGTGGAGGCTCTTTCAACAGCTGTCTTTTTGATCAACCGTCTTCCTTCCACGGTGATTGGGTTTGATTCTCCTCATTTTCGCCTTTTTAAAACTCAGCCTGATTACAGTAGTTTACATACTTTTGGGTGTGTATGTTTTGTGCACCTCCCATCCACTGAAAGACATGAGCTTGGAGCACAATCCGTCCAATGTGCATTTATGGGGTATAGTCAGTCTCATAAGGGTTTTGTGTGTTATGATGTCTCTAACCGCCGTTTTCGCATTTCTAGGAATGTCTCACATTTTTCGAAAATCAATCTATGTTTCCTTGCTCTTCTCCTGGCTTGAATGATATCTCTACACTTCCGCAATTTTTTAATAAAATAGGACTCGTTCCCACTTCCCCTTCCGACACTGATCCTACTCCTGATCCCGATTCTGATCCTGTAAAGTCGGCACCACGGCATTCTGGTAGAACGTCTCGAGCACCTGACAGATATTTCCCAGACAGGTTTGGTTCCTCACATACTGCTTTAACTGCTTCTCTAAGTGGCACATCTATTCCTACTTGTTACTCGCAAGCTGTTAAAGATGTGTCTTGGGTCAATGCCATGAATGAGGAACTTCAGGCCCTTCAGGACAACTTCACCTGGGATATTGTTCCTTGCCCTACTGGTATCAAACCTGTAAATGGGTTTATTCTGTGAAATTGAATTCTGATGAATCTCTCAATCGGTATAAGGCTCGATTGGTTGCTTTAGGAAACATGCAGGAATATGGTATTGATTATGATGAGACCTTTGCACCGGTTGCTAAAATGACTACTGTTAGAATGGTGCTCTCTATAGCCTGCTTCTAATGGGTGGTCGATCTCTCCACCAAATGGATGTCAAGAATGCATTTATTCATGGCGACCTGACTGAAGATATTTATATGACTCCCCCTCAGGGCCTTTTCTCTTCATCTAAGGGGGTGTGCAAGCTCAAACGATCTCTATATGGTTTGAAACAGGCACCTAGAGCATGGTATGCGAAATTCCGTTCCACTCTACTTGAGTTCTCTTTTACTCAAAGTCAGTATGATTCGTCTTTGTTCATTCACCGCACATCTAACCGCACATCTACGGGCATTGTTCTACTCCTTCTTTATGTTGATGATATGATCATTACGAGTTCTGATGCAGCATCCATATAGGAAGTTAAACAAAAGCTTCAAGCCTCATTTCAAATGAAAGATCTTGGTCTGTTACATTATTTTCTTGGACTCGAGGTTCATTCTACTTCTAAGGGCATATTTCTACATCAGCATAAGTATGCCACCGACCTTATTGCTATGGATGGCCTCGAATCCGCTAATCCTGTGAATACTCCTCCTGAAGTTAATGTTAAATACCACCGCGACGACGGTGAACTTTTGACTGATCCGTTATTGTATCGACAGCTCGTGGGTAGTCTTAACTACTTGACCATTACTCGACCAGATATTTCATTTGCTGTTCAGCAAGTAAGTCAGTTCATGCATTCTCCTCGCCATCTTCACCTGGCGGCGGTTCGTCGTATTATTCGCTACGTGAAAGGTACCTCTCAACGGGGTTTATTCTTTCCTAATGGAACACCCCTTACGTTGAGTGCCTACAGTGATGCTGATTGGGCTGGGTGTCCCGACACTCGCCGCTCTGTCACGGGTGCATGTTTCTTGGTTCTTCGTTGATCTCTTGGAAAAGTAAGAAGCAAGTGAGAGTCTCTAAATCTTCAACCGAATCGGAGTATCGTGCTATGTCTACGGCATGCTCCGAAATACTTTGGCTTCGTGGTCTTTTGGGTGAACTTGGATTTCCTCAAACCGAACCGACATCTCTCTATGCTGACAATACAAGTGCCATTCAGATTGTTGCAAATCCGGTTTTTCATGAGCGTACTAAGCATATCGAAGTTGATTGTCATGCAATTCGTGAAGCCTATGATAGTCACGTTATATCCATCCCTCATATCAATACTCAATTTCAAGTTGCAGACATTTTGACCAAAGCTGTTCCTTCTCCACGCCATCAGTTTCTTGTCAGCAAATTGATGCTACTTGATGACCCGCATCAATTTGAGGGGGGATGTGAATAAGGAATAAAAGAAAGCTGTAAATAGTAGTTGTGTAGATTTATTTATATGCTTATGCTTTGGCTCAGGCTCGTTAGGTCTTCTTAGAGTAGGCTATTTAAACTCTCTTGTATTTGTATTCAGGATCACCGAGACATTATCAATAAAACGGAACTACAGCTACTCTGTAGTCGCAGACGTAGGCAGACTTTGGCCGAACTGCGTAAACAAATATCGTGTGTTATATTTGACAATAACATGAGATAAATCCTTTTAATTCTTTGAAGGTGGGAGCACGATGGCACCAAAGAAATGCAAGGCTGAGCAAGCGGCAAGCGGCGGCTCCACCGTCGCCGGTAGGGTCCTTCTCACATGCCTCTATCTCCCTCCACTTCGTAGAGCTCACTCTCCCATGTGGATTTCAGTTTTCATGTATGTTTTGATAGTTTTTGTATCTTTCTTCTTTTGATTTTTTTTTAAATCCTTTTGATATATTGCTTTTTTGAGTTTTGTGTGTACCGGTGGATGTTGGTTAAAACTCAGCTTCATTGAAAGGAACGACCCAAAAAATGACTTTTGGGCATGTTGGTTAAATCTCAGCTTCAATGATTAAAGGTCCCTCTTTCTTTCCCTTATCTTGAACTTCAATGTGTTTTTCGATATAGCATTATATTACTGCATGTTGGTTAAATTATTGTTTGTGTTTTGCTGAAAAGTTTGTATCTCCTCAAAGCCACTTACTACTGGGTAGAAAGTGGGAAATGGGAGAGATAAAGGGGAAACTAGGTAGAAAGGAAAAACGAGAGCGATCAGATAAGTTGAGAGAAAGAAAAATCGTTTTGTTTTTTTTTGTTTATTTGTTGTGCGTTAAGCTGAGATTGACAATTGGGAGAATGAGAAGGATAAACTTTGAGGTTCTATTTTAGACTTTTGCAACCCATGTTTCAACCTTCTTTTCCTTTTTCTTCTGCTTCTCTTCTTACTGTTTTAGCTAGGCTTATGATTGTTGTTGATTTACTTATAGAAGTTCAGTTAAAATGTTATATCTTTGTTTTCTTTTTATTTATACAAATCAATGAATTATTTGGTTTCATTTATAAAAATATGGTGGTTTTTTCCATATAAATTAAAACAATGTTATTAACATGATTTGATACTAGTTTCAATTGTCCTCCATGGATGTTCATGTACTACCAGTAGCCATATATTGACTTAACCTATTTACCTCTGCTTATGATGCTATGATATTTTATTATTCTCATATGCAAGCCACCTAGGCTATCACTTATCTTTTAAACATCAGTTTTTATTTTGCAGTACATGAAATTGATCACTACAAAATGTATTACCTAAAGGAACTCAATCTTGAAAGAGCCATTGTGCATTAAGATCATAATGCAATTTCTTTCCATTGAGGGGTACATTTATTTACAAAATAGATCTTAGATTCATCAAATTAACCATAAATGTGATACTATTTTTACATTTCATTACTTACAATCCTTCCAGTGGGAATGTAATTAAATCCTATTTTGATATCTACAAGTTTCCAGCAATGGTATGCAGCAAATGCAAAACGTAGGCAACTTGAATTTGTTTGCACATATTCTGGTCTTGCAACTTCTACTGCAGAACTATCAAAATGGTTCAAGAATTGAAATCATGTTCTTCTTTCTCTATTCAAGTTTAAAATGAAATTGTGATCATTAGCTGCACAAGCACAAACATAGTTGTGCAGCGAATTAAAAAAAAAGCAACAGCAGTGGCAGGCTTCGAAATCTGTCATTAGCTGCACAAACATACCGGTGCTAACTGCTAAATATGTTGTGAGGCTAATTGATTACTTAAACATTATTACTAACTATTAATGTCATATTGTCATGTTTTGAACGAGACGCGATGTTGTCACGGGATAAGATTCAGACTAATTAAATTCGTCAGTAATGTTCACGGGGGTAACGTTCAGACTAATTAAATTCGTCTACTTTAAATTTGTTTGATTTTCACGAGTTAATGTTTCGATTAATTAAATTCTGTCTGAGTCCATTCATAGAAAGAACACGACAGTACCTATGCGTATGCATGGGTATACCGCTAGTCAGGTGAAATCAACACTATTCCACGAAAAGATTGAGCTTTTTCGTTGAGCAATAAGGTCAAAGAGACACTAGGATCTAAAAAGCGTATGAGTATTGAATATAATATTCATACAACGTACACATATTATCTTCATTTTTTTCAACTAAAGTATGAATATTTTCTTACGTCTTGAGCAACAAATTGTTGAGCTTAATCAAAACTAGTATTTTACTCTTGCATCCACACGGATGACACAATATTTGTTATTATTTGCTATGAACCTATAAATACTTTGAAAATTGTAAATATTAATAAAAGAAAAAGGAAAAACTCGATAAAAAAACTATATTTCAACTTCCTTAAAAAACTCATGTTGCAAAAAGTTTAAAAAATGTTGGTATCTTCTTCTAATGCTAATAATAGAGTAAAAAAAGTAAAAACAAAATGAGATATCTAATATAAGATATGCACCCCATTGCCGCTCCCGTTGTCGCTTTCGTTGCCGCTCCCCGTTGCCGCTCCCTGTTGTCGCTCCGTGTTCTCAGTGTTGGGGCTAAATACGTGAAAGGGAGAAGAAAAGGAAGTGACGGCGCAAAGGTGTAAGAGAATGATTAGGGCAATATCAATGGAATAGTAAAAGCTGCACTGATTTTCATGTAAAAGTAGGTACAGATTACATACTACTAACGTCTATATATACATACAATGAAACAGGCCCACACCCATAATTTCGACCAGCCCATTTCGACTAGGTAACTAACTACACCTATGTTTATTACAAGCAATAGAATTACAAGGTATATCTCAATATTCCCTCCTAATTCACATTGCTGAGTGACATCATCCCAAGCATTGTTTTCAGTTCTTCGAATCTTCCCTTTTGCAATGGCTTGGTCATTGCATCAGCTACTTGAAGTTCCGAACAGCAATATTCCAGATTCAGCTTCTCATTGTTTACTTGATCACACAGAAAGTGATATCTGGTCTCTATGTGCTTCGACCTACCATGTGCGACAGAATTCTTGGCGAGATCTATCGCAGACTTGTTGTCGATCAACAACTTCATTGCTTCGACCCTGTGCACTCCAATTTCGACCAATAGCATGCTCAGCCATAATGCTTGACATGCTGCAAAGGAAGCGGCCACGTACTCTGCTTCACAGGAGGATAGTTGATAACTCTATTTTATATAGAGTTATTCATACAATCAAGCTTGAGTTATTGCTTATTTTCAAGAACATTTATATATATATTTATAGCTTATTTATCAAGGAACAACATTCTAAGTATTCAAATTGGATAAAGGGCAATGATCTAGGCAAAATACATAAATCTTGTTAGGTTTGATGTTTTTGTTCAGTGCAGCTACTGCAGGAGTAGAAACACTGCCAACACCAGGAGTGGAAACACTAGGAGTGGAAACACTGCCAACACCTGCTAAATTCTGCAGTTTATACCAAAACATTCAAAGACCATTTCAATGCTTCCACACTTGATTTGTGACGTCATGCCTAGTCACCTGGAGCTGAGCCACTTGCTGAAGTCGGCGATACACATAAAAATCAAGTTGCAAGACTCAAACTTATCTAAAAGACATGTGGCCCTTCTCCAATGGACCTCATCTTTTGTTATGCATGCAAGCGACCAAACCTGTGCAGCTTGCTTAATTGGTTGTCAACAAACTAACCATGTTCGGTTCCCTCAGCTGATCTCTCACGCCAAAGGAAACCCTTTGCAAGAGGAAAGCTTTCAAGCCTATAAATAGAAGCCATATCTATCATCTATCATATATCATCTTTCACATCTTTAAATCTTTCATCTTTTAGTTTAGTTTAGGTATAGTTTATTTTCATTTCCAGTTTCTAAGGAGAGGAAGGTGAGGAAGTGCTTGACAACCATTCCCTTCACTTCTACTTTGAAGAAATTCGTGTAAGAAATCTTTATTGTATTTCAACTTGGAAACTTAATGCAAAAGATCTTCTATTCAAGTAATCTCTACTCTTTTAAGTTCTTTTGCTTTATTATTCATTTACTTATGTTCTTAGCATATTCTTTGCTTTATAACATGAGTAACATGAGCTAAATTCCCTTAAGTTGAGATGTTCTAACCTTGTAATGAACTTCTAAATGTATTATGGTTTATGTAGTGTAAACACTTTAAACTCTTGCATAATACTTCTTTCAACTTATTCTGGAATTGATCACTTTAGAATAAGTAAAACTTGTGGCAGCAGACATGGGCTACATTTATAAACTCAAGAGTTAATAGGGACAAGTATTTAATAAATGAAACTTTGTTAAATACATGCTAAAACCTAGACATAGGATAGCATAGTCCTTAGGATAATAAAATTACAAGAGTGAACCTATTTAGCAACTTGGATCATTGTTAGGAGGCAAGGGAGGAATTGACAAACCTTTCTTTACTGTAGAAAACAAAGATCATAAGAGCTTGTAATGAAACTCTGAAGAGAAGTGCTGAAAGGCACAAACTGATGCACCCACATCCAGTGTTTCCACACTACATACTCCATTAAGACACTTAGAAGTAAAGTACTTTTTCCAACTGATTTCTCACACATTTTATTGCTTATTATTATTTTACTTACTTTGAAAACTCCAAACCAAAAATAGTGAATAGTGTAGACACACTAAGTGTACACTTTGAACTACAAAAATTTACAATACATAATCCCTGTGGGTTCGACCTTTCTTATCACTTTATTACTTGTGTGACTATGTATACTTGCATATAATAAACCACACCAAGTTTTTGGTGCCGTTGCCGGGGATTATAGTAAAATTTTGTTGTTTAGATTGTTAATTTAGTGTTTTATTAGTACTACTGGTATTCTGTTTTCTGTGCAGAAACACTTAGTGCAGAAACACTCAGTGAGGAAACACTAGTTTATGCCCAAAGATAGACCACCAGAATTTGATTGTGATCCAGAAATTGAGAGAAGATTTAGGAGACTGCTAAGACAGCAAAGACAAAGACAACAAGACTGCAGAACAATGTCTCACCACAGTGAAGATGCCTCAGTAAGAGGAGGACCTAATTCACATCAACAAACTGAAGGTGGACCAGATCACAGACAACAATTCATTCAAATGGGACCAATAGGTATGATTAATGATAGAGATAGACCTATGAGAGACTATGCTCAATATGACCAGCAGCACATACAAACTAGTATTGCTAGACCTCAAATTGATGCTGTTCATTTTGAATTTAAACCTATGATGTTTCAAATGTTGCAAACAATTGGTCAATTTGGTGGATCTCCACATGAAGATCCCCATGAGCATTTAAAGCAATTCATAGAAGTTTGTAGTAACTTTATCATTCCTGGTATTAGTGAGGATGCATTTAGGCTTAAGTTATTTCCATACTCTTTGAAAGATAGGGCTAAATCATGGCTAAATTCTATGGAGCCCAATTCTATTCATACATGGAATGAATTAGCTGAAAAATTCTTAAGCAAATATTTTCCTCCTATTAAAAATGCTAGGATGAGACATGATATTACATCTTTTAGACAAAAAGAATTTGAATCATTGTTTGAAGCATGGGAAAGATGGAAAGAACTTTTAAGAAAATGTCCACATCATGGTTTACCTGTCATTATACAATTGGAAACTTTTTACAATGGTCTAGAACCACAAACCAGAGTGATGCTTGATGCATCAGCTGGTGGTGTTCTTTTGAATATGTCTTATAATGAAGCATGTGATCTTATTGACAAAATTGCTACAAATGGTTCAAGTTGGCCTACTGAAAGGGTAAGTGCTCAAAAGAGAACCTCTGGAATACATGAGATTAATGATATATCAGCCCTATCTGCTCAAGTAGCCACTTTAACAAATCTGATCAAACAGTGCACCAGTGCACCTACATCTAGTGTAGCAACACCAAAAGAAAACACTGCAGCAGCTATAGAACAAGCCTCTCCAGGAACTACAAGTTGTGTGTATTGTGGAGGAGGCCATCTATATGAAGAATGTCCTAGCAACCCTGTCTCTGTCAATTATGTAGGTTACAATAAAAATAACAACCCTTACTCTAATACCTACAATCCAGGATGGAAGAACCACCCAAATTTTAGGTGGAACAATTCTAATGCACCTGCACCAAATACTCCTCCTGGATTCTTACCTCAAAACCAACAAAGATCAAACCCACCCGCCAGTGCCAACTCTCTAGAAGAATTGCTTAGATCATTCATTAGTGAAACTGGAACTGCTAGGCAAGCTCATGATATATCAATTAAGAACCTAGAGAACCAAGTAGGGCAATTAGCAACTGCTTTGCAGCAGGTACTTTGCCATCAAACACAGAAGCTTCACCCTCACAAAGGCAAGGTAAGGAACAGGTCAAAGCCATATCTTTGAGAAGTGGCAGGGATCTAACAGAACCATATGAGCCTGAAGGTACAGAGAAGGGAGAAAAAAATAAAAATGAAAAAAATTCTCAAGATGCAGAAACACCTGGTGTTCCTACATCTCCTACTCCAAGGTTAGTATCAGAATACCCTCCTCCTCCTTTTCCTCAAAGATTGAAAAAAATACATGAGGAGAAGCAATTCAGTAAATTTTTAGATGTTTTAAAACAATTGCATATCAATGTTCCCTTGATAGAGGCACTTCAACAAATGCCAAACTATGCCAAATTCATGAAAGATGTGCTTTCTAAAAGAAGAAGATTAGGGGAATTTGAAACTGTTGTTATGTCAAAAGAATGTAGTCTGATTTTACAAAACAAAATTCCAAGGAAACTAAAGGATCCAGGTAGCTTTACAATCCATTTTTCAATAGGTAAGTACTATACAGGAAGAGCATTGTGTGATTTAGGTGCAAGCATCAATTTGATGCCCAAATCTATCTTCACAAAGCTAGGGATTGGAAATGCTAAACCTACCACATTGACACTATCTTTGGCAGATAGATCAATAGCATATCCAGAAGGAATTATTGAAGATATATTGGTACAAGTTGACAAATTTGTGTTTCCTGCAGATTTTGTTATACTTGATTTCATTGCAGATGAAGAAGTGCCAGTCATACTTGGAAGACCATTCTTGGCAACAGGGAAAACACTGATAGATGTGCAAAGAGGAGAGCTAACCATGAGAGTGAATGATCAAGAAGTAAAATTCAATGTCTTGAATGCTTTGAAATATCCTGCAGAGGAGAATGAAGAGTGTTCATCAATCTCACTTGATCATTTGGTAGAGAAGCAGTTTCACAAGCAGTATGATCACCTTGCCAATGCACTAGCACCTGATGTTTCTGCATTGCCTGCTGAGGAATTTATTGAAGAAAGCATATTGCCTAAGGAACAAGCTACACCTAAGGTATGGGCTAGAACTTATGAATCTCTTAATTTAGAAAATCCCAACCTTAAAGAAAATGTACCTTCTATTGAACAACCTCCTAAGCTAGAATTAAAAGAACTACCTAAGCATTTAAAATATGTTTTTCTAGGTGAAAATAAAACTCTTCCTGTAATCATAGCTTCTGATCTATATTTAGAACAAGAGCTTAATTTAATTAACACCTTGAGAAAACATAGAAAAGCTATAGGTTGGCAAATGTCTGACATTAAAGGGATTAGCCCCTCAACATGCATGCATAGAATAATTTTAGAAGAAAATTCTAAAAGTAGCATAGAAGGGCAAAGAAGATTAAATCCAATAATGAAAGAGGTTGTTAAGAAGGAAATAATTAAATGGCTAGATGCTGGTATTGTCTACCCCATTTCAGATAGTGCATGGGTTAGTCCTGTGCAATGTGTTCCTAAAAAGGGTGGAGTCACAGTTGTAGCCAATGAAAATAATGAATTAATCCCAACCAGAACTGTAACAGGATGGAGAATCTGTATGGATTACAGAAAACTCAATAAGGCCACTAAGAAAGATCATTTCCACTTACCCTTTATAGATCAAATGTTAGATAGGTTAGCAGGAAAGGAATTCTATTGTTTCTTAGATGGTTATTCAGGATACAACCAAATAGCAATTGAACCTAAAGATCAAGAGAAAACCACCTTTACTTGTCCTTATGGCACTTTTGCCTTTAGAAGGATGCCTTTTGGACTTTGTAATGCTCCTGCTACTTTTCAAAGATGCATGATGTCAATCTTTTCTGACTTCATTGAGCAATCAATGGAAGTCTTCATGGATGACTTTTCTGTTTTTGGAGAAACATTCTCATTGTGTCTTTCAAACTTAGAGGAAATTCTTCAGAGGTGTGAAGACACTAACCTAGTGCTTAATTGGGAAAAATGTCATTTCATGGTAAAAGAAGGCATTGTGCTTGGTCATAAAATATCTAAAAAAGGTCTTGAAGTGGATAGGGCAAAGATAGAGGTAATTGAGAAACTACCACCCCCATCAACAATCAAAGGGATTAGAAGTTTTTTAGGTCATGCAGGATTCTATAGGAGATTTATCAAAGACTTTTCAAAAATTTCAAAACCATTGTGTATGCTTTTGCAACATGATGTACCTTTTAATTTTGATGAATCTTGTGTAGAAGCTTTTCAAAAACTAAAAAAGGCCTTAGTTACAGCACCAGTTGTAGTCACTCCAGATTGGAGTAAGCCTTTTGAACTCATGTGTGATGCTAGTGACTTTGCAGTAGGAGCAGTCCTAGGACAAAGATATAACAAAGTGTTTCATTCTATCTACTATGCTAGCAAAACACTAATTGAGGCTCAAATGAACTACACTGTGACAGAGAAGGAACTATTAGCAGTGGTTTTTGCTTTTGAAAAATTTAGATCATACTTGGTAGGCACCAAAGTAATTGTGTACACTGACCATTCTGCCATCAAGTATCTAATTTCTAAAAAAGATGCAAAACCTAGGCTAATAAGATGGGTTCTATTACTTCAAGAATTTGATCTTGAAATAAGAGATAAGAAAGGAGTAGAGAACCAAGTGGCTGATCACCTCTCTAGACTTGAAAGTAATAATGCAGGTACAATTGAAGAAATCAAGGAAAGTTTCCCTGATGAGAAATTACTAGCAATTACCATGAATACAGCCAGTGTTTCTGCACTCAGTGTAGCCACACCTCATGTTTCAACACCATGGTATGCAGACATAGTAAACTTCCTTGTAAGCAAAATTGTACCATGTGACATGAACTATCAACAGAAAAGAAGGTTCTTTCACATAGTAAAACAATACTATTGGGATGACCCTTACCTATTCAAGATATGTCCTGATCAAATCATGAGAAAGTGCATTCCTGAAGAAGAACAGCAAGCAGTGCTCCTGCATTGTCATGCTGCACCTTATGGAGGTCACTTTGGAAGCCAAAGAACAGCAGCTAAGGTACTTCAATCAGGTTATTTCTTGCCTACTCTATTTAAAGATGCTTATTATATGGTCAAAACCTGTGATAAATGTCAAAGAAGTGGTAATATATCTAATAGACATGAAATGCCTAGGACTAATATTCTAGAACTAGAACTTTTTGATGTTTGGGGCATGGATTTCATGGGTCCTTTTCCACCTTCTTTTGGCAATGAATACATCTTAGTGGCTGTAGACTATGTGTCTAAATGGATTGAGGCTGTAGCACTGCCAAATAATGATGCTAAATCTGTTAGCAAATTTCTCCAAAGAAATATTTTTTCAAGATTTGGCACTCCAAGAGCAATCATCAATGATGAAGGCTCACATTTTTGCAACAAACTTATTGAAAATCTTCTTGCAAAATATGGAGTGAAACATAATATTGCTACTGCCTATCACCCACAAACAAGTGGACAAGCTGAACTTTCAAATAGGGAAATAAAAAGAATGCTTGAGAAAATGGTTGGACCAAATAGAAAAGATTGGTCCTTACACTTAGATGAAGCATTATGGGCATATAGGACTGCATTTAAAACTCCATTAGGTATGTCCCCCTATAGGTTAGTTTATGGCAAGCCATGTCATCTTCCTGTTGAATTAGAGAACAAGTCATATTGGGCTATCAAAAAGTTGAATTTTGATATCAAAAAGGCAGGAGAGAAAAGTTTTTTTGAGCTAAATGAATTAGAAGAATTTAGGCATTTCTCCTATGAGAATGCAGAAATTTATAAAGCTAAAACCAAAGTATGGCATGACAAGAAAATCCAAAGGAGAGAACTTAAAGAAGGAGGAATGGTTCTGTTGTACAATTCTAGGTTGAAACTCTTCCCTGGAAAATTGAGATCAAGATGGTCAGGACCGTTCAAACTAGTTAAAATCTACCCCCATGGTGCAGTTGATCTATATGATGCAACCACTGATACCACTTTCAAAGTAAATGGACAAAGAGTGAAAATGTACTATGGAGAGCATGTAGAGAGAGACAAGATCACCACTCACTTTGCAAAACCTTAGACCAAGGTACAAGTCAGGCTGTAAGACTCTTAAAACAAGCGCTTGAGGGAGGCAACCCATCACTATATAGTTAAAATTATTATTTTGTGCAATTTCATGTTTTGTTATTTTGCAGGAAAAACAGGACAACAGAGTAGCCAGTGTTCCCACACTAGGTGTTTCCACACTTAATGCAGCCACACTGCCTACTCTAGTGTTAGAAAAATTTAGAAGAAAAAATGTTCACTTGACAAATCATCAACTCAGCGGAATCATCTCTGATCAAGGGTTAGAAAGTGGCGTGTTAAGTCTAAAATTCCACGTGTTGGCTTGCATGTTAGGCCACACAACTTAACGGCTATAACCCTCAACTACCAAATCCCACTAACACTTTCACATACCCTAAGTTTCAATTCTTTTCGTCCCTCTCACAAAACCGATTAAAAATCCTCTCCACTCTCCACTCACAAACAGTTATTTTTGTCTCAAACGCTAAAAATCATCAATGGCTAAGAAACAAGCTGCCTCTAAAAACACTGGGAAAGGATCTGGTGTGGAAACTCAGGTGAAAAAGGGAAAATCAGGAGTACTAGCATCAATGGAAGCAACCCCTGGATGTGAGCACTTTTGGAACATGAAGTTCCTGCCTGAGCGTGGTTTCAACTTCGCAAAGGCTCATCATTCATTCATCTCCACTATCAACAACATGCATTGAGAAAGATTTGTTCAAACTCGAGCCTACTACTTGGAGCAATTGGTGCGAGAGTTCTACTCAGGAATACAGAATAACAGAGGAGGTACTGTATTTTTCTCCAAGGTTAGAGGTAAGAAAGTTTTCTTTGACCCTGCTAGAATCAATAAGCACTATGATCTCACATACACTGGTAATGCATTTGAAGTAAAACTAGAGACCTATGGAAAGAAGCAAATGACTAAAATCAAAGAAAGAGTAGCAATAGAAGGATCTCAGTGGGAGAAATTCACAAATACTGAATTCAAACTTAAAACTGGTGAATTGATCCCTGAACTTGGTAGTTGGCATTTATTCATTGATACATCAATTCTCCCTACTTCACACACTTCTACATTATCTAAAGATAGGTTGATTCTTATTGATTCAATCCTATGTGAGGATAATGTAGACATAGGGAAATTGATAGCTAAAGAAATTGTAGAATGTCAAGCCAAGGAATCTGGATTCTTATATTTCCCATGCCTAATCACTGAATTGTGTCAAAAACAAGGAGTTGTTACTTCTGATCTAGAAAAAGTCTACAGAAAAACCCCTCCTAGTGGTCTGTCTGCTGAAGTTAAGGAAAGAGTGAGGTCAGTGAAAATTAAAAGTACTGTAGAGCAGAAAGTGTCTGAACACTTGGTGCAGAAACTCCAAGCTGTCTGGAAATTTCAAAGAGAACAGCAAGAATGGTTGAAATTAAAGTTGGATGACCCTGAAGCAGAAATAGAATCCCCAATTTTTCCTAATTGGGTGATTGATGAAAAAGAAGAAGTGGAAAAGGAAACTGTTAAGAAAGAGAGGAGAGTAAAGAGAAAGAGAGATACTGAGAAAGAAAAGAAGGGAAAGAAACCAAGAGTGGAGGAAGAAATTGAAGAAGTGAGTGATGAAGATACTGAAGAAGATGAAGAGGCAAGGCAAGCTGTGAAGGATATTGAAAAGGATGAAGAGGAGGATGAATCTGAGTCACTGGAAGTTAGTGACAGTGATGATGATGATAGTGATGATATGGAAGCTAGTGCTAGAAGAAAGTATGAAATAAGGAAGAAATCTACAAATGAACCCCAAACCACCATCACAACAGCAATCAAACACCCCCTCACCACCATCACAAACCAACATTCCATCCCCCACCACCCACCATTCCCCCAGTCACACTTCAACACCAAAATCACCCACACCTCCACCAGAAAATACTCCCCAAACTGAAAATCCAAAGCAAGATGCAGAAGCAGATACAACCATCCCATCCCACACTCCAAAAGAAACAACTCCCACCCCAAGCACAGAACCTATTGAGCCAACTAACATTGTTTTTGAGAAAGTTCAAATGCAGGTACTCATTGAAGAGCCTGAAAAAGAAAAAAGCAAAACAGGTTCAGAGTTGAAGATACAGGCAGACACTGTCCAGGAGTCTGTTAGTGTTCTCACACCAACTGCTGAAGCTTCAAAATCAACAGTCCTGGCAACTAGTCCTGCAGCAACAATCTCTGCAGTTCTGAAGGCCTTAGCAGAGAAGAAGCAGATGCTGGGATACACAAGGAGAACAATGAAGCCTGCTCCAACAAAGAAGATGTGGACAATGAGCTCACTCTATGGTGCACAGGGTACAGGGGTACAAGCAGGTGGGAAGGAGGTATCTGAGGAAGAAACACACAAAGAAGGAGAGAAAGAAGCTGAGAAGGCAGCAGTGCAACAGCAAGAGGGAATTGAGCAGCAATCTGAGCAAACTCCAGTGCAGAGTGGTGTACCTGCACCTGAAGTCCAAACACTTGCTACACCAGAAGTTCCTGCAGAAGCTACACCTGAAGAGGCAGAAATGCCTGAGGCTACTGTAGATGATCCTGGTGTGCCTACCTCTGATGTGGCCACTGCTAAGAAGTCAAAGAAGACAAAAGCCAAGCAAAGCCCTGCTGTGAGAGCCAGTCCCAGATTCCAGAAGAAAGAGTAAAAAGATACCTTTTAATATTGTTCCCAGTATTTATATTAGGTTTTAGTAGTATACTTTATGTGCTAAATACTATGTGTTAACTTGCTGCTATGTGTTAATTACTTTTGGTTATATCTCCCAAACTTTTGGATCCCTTGTTTACTCAACTTAGAACAGTGGGGACACTGCTCATATTTAAGTTTGGGGGGGGGGGGGAGAGTGGAGAATAGTATGTATTTTGTGTATGCACTATATTTGCAGCATGTTTTGAACCTAGTACTAATATATATGTATGAATATAGAAATATGTTTGAGTAAGTATTTATAGCATGTGAGTATGTAGTGTTAGTATGTTTTAAGTTTTAGATGTACTTAACAAAGCATGATAATTTGTGTTAACATGGTGAATTAAGTGCATCAATTTGTTTTTAGACTTAAATGATTATGAAACATGATCAATTCATATTTTTCTCAACAAAATTGAAGAAGTGTGTCAATGAGTCAATTTTTAAAAAGCCTTGTTTTCTAGAAATGATCAGTTTTATAAAAACTTTGACACAACAAAATTGAGTTTTGAAAAGAACCATGCTAGATCAAGAGCTATCTAAAGCCAAGAAAATCTTGGAAATTTGAGGTCAAAATTAGATTTTTATTAAAAATTTAGAAGAGCATAAAGACTTAAGTTTGGGGGAAATTCCATGAATACAAAGGCCAAAGAGTGACAACTTGAAAAGTGCAAACCACAAGTGTCAAAACCACTCAAAAATACCAAAAATATCCCAAAAAGGAGCTACACTTGCCTGAGTCATATAAACTGAACCTGTCCCTTAAGTGCAATTTGGTTTGAAAAATATGAACAAAGTTCAAGGAGAAAAAGAAAAAAAAAACAAACCAAGAAAAAGAAGAAAATGCATGTGGAGGTCAGTGAGGAGGGCAGTGTACGCTACAAAAAAAATACTCAAAGAGTTTCAAGTGTGGTAAACACTTAGTGTGCCAACACCATCTACATCAAAAGGCACCTACACTCAAAATAAGGTGAACCTACAATCCAAAAATGATGTTTTTGCACTCACTGCATTACATCATCAAAAATCAAACACCAAGGTATTGGCTCAACAAGTTGGAACACCAAAAGCCCTTTGTTGTGCTTAAGAGTCCCCTAAATACTTGAAGAAATTGTTAGTCTCGGCCATATTTTGAAAAATCTCTAAGAGTGACCAAAAGAGTTCCATCTTTTTCAAAAAGCTAAAGAAAAACTCTTTTCAGTTATGGAACCAATTAGAAACTCAATGGGCCACACACTCACACAAATGAGTTTTTATAACTCTGAATGTTTTAAAGAAAGCAAGGGCATGGAAGAAAAAGCACCAAAAGAGAAAGGCTCATCAATACACTTCAAACACTTCTTGAAAAACATGAGTTGAGATGTCTTCATAATTATATAAATCTTGTGTTTTTGTTTCTTGTCGTTGCTTGAGGACAAGCAACAATTTAAGTTTGGGGGTGTGATAACTCTATTTTATATAGAGTTATTCATACAATCAAGCTTGAGTTATTGCTTATTTTCAAGAACATTTATATATATTTATAGCTTATTTATCAAGGAACAACATTCTAAGTATTCAAATTGGATAAAGGGCAATGATCAAGGCAAAATACACAAATCTTGTTAGGTTTGATGTTTTTGTTCAGTGCAGCTACTGCAGGAGTAGAAACACTGCCAACACCAGGAGTGGAAACACTAGGAGTGGAAACACTGCCAACACCTGCTAAATTCTGCAGTTTATACCAAAACATTCAAAGACCATTTCAATGCTTCCACACTTGATTTGTGACGTCATGCCTAGTCACCTGGAGCTGAGCCACTTGCTGAAGTCGGCGATACACATAAAAATCAAGTTGCAAGACTCAAACTTATCTAAAAGACATGTGGCACTTCTCCAATGGACCTCATCTTTTGTTATGCATGCAAGCGACCAAACTTGTGCAGCTTGCTTAATTGGTTGTCAACAAACTAACCATGTTCGGTTCCCTCAGCTGATCTCTCACGCCAAAGGAAACCCCTTGCAAGAGGAAAGCTTTCAAGCCTATAAATAGAAGCCATATCTATCATCTATCATATATCATCTTTCACATCTTTAAATCTTTCATCTTTTAGTTTAGTTTAGGTATAGTTTATTTTCATTTCCAGTTTCTAAGGAGAGGAAGGTGAGGAAGTGCTTGACAACCATTCCCTTCACTTCTACTTTGAAGAAATTCGTGTAAGAAATCTTTATTGTACTTCAACTTGGGAACTTAATGCAAAAGATCTTCTATTCAAGTAATCTCTACTCTTTTAAGTTCTTTTGCTTTATTATTCATTTAATTATGTTCTTAGCATATTCTTTGCTTTATAACATGAGTAACATGAGCTAAATTCTCTTAAGTTGAGATGTTCTAACCTTGTAATGAACTTCTAAATGTATTATGGTTTATGTAGTGTAAACACTTTAAACTCTTGCATAATACTTCTTTCAACTTATTCTGGAATTGATCACTTTAGAATAAGTAAAACTTGTGGCAGCAGACATGGGCTACATTTATAAACTCAAGAGTTAATAGGGACAAGTATTTAATAAATGAAACTTTGTTAAATACATGCTAAAACCTAGACATAGGATAGCATAGTCATTAGGATAATAAAATTACAAGAGTGAACCTATTTAGCAACTTGGATCATTGTTAGGAGGCAAGGGAGGAATTGACAAACCTTTCTTTACTGTAGAAAACAAAGATCATAAGAGCTTGTAATGAAACTCTGAAGAGAAGTGCTGAAAGGCACAAACTGATGCACCCACATCCAGTGTTTCCACACTACATACTCCATTAAGACACTTAGAAGTAAAGTACTTTTTCCAACTGATTTCTCACACATTTTATTGCTTATTATTATTTTACTTACTTTGAAAACTCCAAACCAAAAATAGTGAATAGTGTAGACACACTAAGTGTACACTTTGAACTACAAAAATTTACAATACATAATCCCTGTGGGTTCGACCTTTCTTATCACTTTATTACTTGTGTGACTATGTATACTTGCATATAATAAACCACACCAATAGTGCTACAATGATTTGCTTCTTTGAGCACCATGAGATGGGTGTCGTTCCATACATGAAGACATACCCACTTGTACTCTTTCGATCATTCTTGTCTCCACTCCAGTCGGAGTCAGTGTAACCAAACACTCCAACATCATTCTTCGACTCAGACTTGCTAGGGAATAGAATACCATAACTTTGTGTTCCCTTTATGTACCTTAGTATTCTTTTGGCAGCTACTAGATGAGAGTTTTTCGGCTTCTCCATGAATCTGCAGATCATTCCGACACTAAACATAATGTCAGGTCGAGTGTTGCACAGGTACCTCAGGGAACCCACAATCTGTTTGAAGAGGGTGGCATCTACTTCAATCCCTTCATCATCTTTCGACAGCTTGCTGCTTGTGCCTGCTGGTGTCGAAACCTCCTTGCAATTGATCATGTCGAATCGGTTCAGGATATCAACTGCATACTTCGACTGATGCAGAAATATTCCCTTACTTGTCTTTGTAAATTCCATTCCTAAGAAATATGATAGATGTCCTAGATCACTCATTTCGAACTCAGACATCATTACTTTCTTAAAGGCTTCGACTTCGACTTCATTGCTGCCAATTACTAGTAGATCATCTACATACAGGCACAACAACAACTGAGTCAAAGTTCCATTCTTCTTCACATATACTCCATGTTCATTAGTGCATCTCATGAACTTCTGAGCCAAGAGAAATCCATCAATTCTCTTGTTCCACGCTCTTGGGGCTTGCTTGAGTCCATATAGGGCTTTCTCAAGCTTAAAAACCATATCTTCTTGACCCTTCGACTCAAAACCAGGTGGTTGACAAACATAGACTTCCTCCTCCAGAGGTCCATTAAGAAATGCTGACTTTACATCTAGTTGATGTAGGGGCCAGCCTCTATGACTTGCCAATGCTACTACCAATCTTTTGGTTTCGATCCTGGCTACTGGGGGAAAGACCTCATTGAAATCCAAACCAGGTTTCTGTAGGAAACCTTTGGCTACTAGCCTGGCCTTGTACTTGGCCACTTCTCCAATGGGCTTGACTTTGGTCTTGTAGACCCATTTCACGCCTATAGCTTTCTTTTGTCATGGAAGTTCGACTAGCTTCCAAGTACCATTCTTTTCGATTGACTTCAGCTCATCAATCATTGCTTCCTTCCACTGCTTGTGACTAAGAGCTTCCTCCAGGCTCACTGGTTCTGCTTCAGCCATTAATGCAAAGTGTGTCAGGTCTCCCTCTGCTGTAATAGCAGAATCTGGGAATGTGTCGAATCCTTCTAGCCTCACTGATCTCTGCCTTTCCCTCCGTGACCTTCTGACAGGTTCGACAGCAATGGGTTCTTCAGGTTCTTCAGTTTCAGCCTCTTCATTTGTATCATTCAGATCATGAACTTCGTCGAAGTCCATTATTGTAGGTTTCTCACAGCCTTCTTCCCAGTTCCAATGTTTCGACTCATCTACTACGACATCTCTGCTTTTCACCATTTTCTTCTGCACAGGATCATACAGTTTGTATGCTCCTGTCGAATGATAGCCAACAAGAATCATTTGTTGTGCCCTATCATCCAGCTTGCTTCGTAGTTGCTCAGGGACATGTCTATAGCATAATGAGCCAATTATTCTGAGATGCTTGACACTTGGCTTTCTTCCTAACCAAGCTTCCTCAGGTGTCTTCCCAATCAGTCTCTTTGTGGGGCATTTGTTCATAATGTATACTGCTGTGGCTACAAGTTCTCCCCATAAATTATGAGGTAGCTTCTTCTCCTTCAACATACTTCTTACCATGTTGAGGATGGTCCTGTTTTTCCTCTCAGCTGTTCCATTATGCTGAGGCGTGTAAGGACAAATGACTTCATGTACAATGCCTTCATTTTCACAGAATTTTACAAATTCATGTGAATTGTACTCACCACCTCCATCAGTTCTAAGGGTTTTGATTGCACATTCACTCTGCTTCTCAATCATTACCTTAAACCTTTTGAGTATTACAAGTACTTCACTCTTCCTTTTGATCAAATACACCCAGGTCATTCTAGTGTATTCGTCAATGAAGGTGACAAAGTACTTGTTCCCTCCTAATGAACTGTCTTCGAAAGGGCCACATACATCAGAAAATATCACCTCTAACTTCTTCTCTGCTCTACTAGGTACTTCTAATTTAAATGAGTTTCTTGGTTGCTTCGACTTGCAGCAACTCTCGCATACTTTGACAGGTACCTTTACTGCAGGCAACCCATGAACCATCTTCTTTTCATGTAGTTGACTCAAGCTTTTGAAGTTTAGGTGGCCAAATCTCCTGTGCCACTTCCAGTGCTCATCTTCGACAGTGCTCTTTAGGCATTTCTCTTCGACTACTTGCAACTTGATCTTGAAGGTTCTGTTACTCTGCATCAACACCTTCAAGATCATCTTCTTGTTTGAGTCGAATAAGCTGAGACTATTATCACCCATTTCGACAGTGAATTTCTTCTCAATCATCTGCCCAATACTCAGCAGATTGCTCCTCATATTTGGTACATAGAATACCTCTTGAATGTAGCACCATTTTCCATCTTTCGACAGGAACTTTATGGTACCAATTCCTTCTGCAGTGACTCTGCTATTATCAGCAAACCTTATTCTTTTGCTAATTTTCTTCAATTCGACAAACCACTCCTTATGACAGCACATGTGGTTTGAGCATCCTGTGTCGAGATACCATTCGACAGACTTCTCTTCAGTCGAATTTGTATCTGCCTTCAGCAACAGTAATTCTGGGTCAATAGATGTCATGAATGATAATTCTTCGTCATCGTTGCTGGCAATATTGGAGGCATCACCAGTGTTACCACTGCCCTGCCACACACACATTGCACAAGTATTTTGAGCATCACAAGTGTATCCACTTATACAAGTGTTCCCACTGTTTTGCTCGCTACTTTCAGCAACTTCTTCATTGAGATGAATCTCATCTTCGACTGCCATTAGCATTAACCCATCTGAGTCAGAATCTGTGTCACTATCATCTGCAAATTTGGCTTCAGCATCTCTAGGAACTTTCTTGTTTTTACACTTGTTCTTATAATGCCCAAATTGCTGACAGTTATAACACCGCACTTTCGACAGGTCTCCCTTCTTCTTGTCGAAAGATCCTTGCTCTTTCTGCTTACTGCTTGATCCTTTTTCTTTACCCTTCTCCTTTTTTGTTGTTTTCCTTCCAATTTTTCTTAGAGGAGTATGATAGTAAGACTTGTTCAGTTTCTTTCTCTGAACTTCTCTGCCTTATTCTCAATTCATGAGCCTCTAAGGAACCCTGAAGTTCATCTAACTTCAACGTATCTAGGTCCTTGGATTCTTCGATAGCAGTGACAACATAGTCGAATTCCTGGGTTAAGGATCTGAGCACCTTTTCGACTTTATTTGATTCAGTCACAGTTTCACCATTTCCTTTCATTTGGTTAGTTAGAGCTACTAACCTCGTAATGAATTCTCCAATTGATTCTCCATCTGTCATCTTCAAGGCCTCGTACTGTTTCCTGAGCGACTGAAGACGTATCTTCTTCAGTCTATCTGCTCCTCCATACGAGTTCTTGAGGATGTCCCATGCTGCCTTTGCTGACTCACTGTCGATGATCAGGTTCAGGACATTGGAATCAACACATTGGTGAATCAAAAACAGCCCTTTTCCATCTTTCTTCCTCAGCGAATGGTGGTTGTTCCTTACCGCTTCAGTGGCATTTGCTGCCAGGGGTGGAACACCATCATTCACGACATCAAGTACATCTTGATATCGAAACAGCACCTTCATCTGCGCACAGGCGTTATTTTTATTAATAGACTTAGACATAATTTAATTAGTCCGAACATTACCCCCGTGAAAATCAATACTAATTTAAAGTAGATAAAAAAATTCAAATTGTAATTCAGTTAGTTCGAATATTACCCCGTGAACATTTACCAGCAATATGTAATATTTCCCGTAGGGATTAGAAAGCAAAATTGTATTAAAGTTTTAAATTTTCCAAATTGTAATATTTTCCGTAGAGACTATATAAAACTTATTGATAAACAAAAATTGAATATTAAAAATAAAGGAGACATGTAGATGAAATTAAAGTAGATATATTAAGAAAAATAGAAAAATGAGATAGTGTTAGAGGAAGAAAGAGGAGGAGAGAGTGAAAAATGTGTGAGAAAGATTGAAAAAATTTGAAAAAATATATGAGAGAGAGTGATAAGTAATATTTTCTATAGAGATTAGAAAACAAAATTGTAGTAAAGTTTCAAATTTTACAAGTTGTAATATTTCCTGTAAAGACTAAATAAAACTTATTGACAGAGAAAAATTAGAATATTAAAAAAATGAAGGAGACATGTATATGAAATTAAAGTAGATATATTGTGAAAATTAGAAAAATGAGATAGAGTTAGAGGAAGAAAAATGAGAAGAGAGTGTAAAAGTGAAAAAGTGAACAAGTTTGAAAAAAGTGTGAGAGAGAGAGAGAGAGAAATAATGAAAATGTTTGAAAAAATATATGAGAGAGAGTGAAAATGTTTGAAAAAGTGAAAAAGTTTAAAAGAGTCAAAAAGCTAAATTACATAAATATCCTAAAATTGTTTAGTTGAAAAAGGTAAATTTGATATTTTGGTAGTAGGTTAATGATATAAAGAACGTGATGAAACAATAAAGAACGACATTTTGGAGAAGATTGCGATGTAGGGTGAGAGCAAGTGAGAGCCGTTAAAACTTTTTACCGAATTTTGTTGTTGGGGTACATTGTTGTTAAGGAAGCCGCTTAAAAAGTTCTCCAAAAAGTTTTTACAGTAAAAACTTTTCGTTCCCAATAAAAATAAAAAAGGGAGAAAAACTCAAAATTCAAGAGTCAAGAGATTCTTATATATATATATATATATATATATATATATATATATATATATATATATATATATATATATATATATATTATATTACTATATTATATTATATTTAAACATATTGTTAGATGTTATTATCAAATTTTATATTTCTATAAGAAAATATCATTTTTATATAAATATAAAAATAGTTAATTAATATTCCACTAAGAGCCATGTAATAAGTTATTGGCAATTATTTGCTTTCATTAAAATTAAAGTCTTCTTTATGTCTAAATTATAAATAAACATTTTAATACAATAAAATCTGGATATTATTATTTTAATAAATATTTTATAAATAAATGATTGGCAATATATATAAATTAATATTATTATTATTATTATTATTATTATTATTATTATTATTATTATTATTATAACAAATGTAACACCTCAATGTTTCTAACATGTAGATACACTGAAATGCACATCTTAGCAATACTCAGAGGGCACAATCCCTGTTTAGATATTGAACATACTAAATTTTTCCGATAATAAAATGTAATGACTCAGATCCACCAGTCTTCAAATCCATAAAGTTAACTTGGTTCACAACTTAAAAAGGAATACAGACCCAATTGTTTAATATCATAACCAGAGAAATAGAAAGGGTTTATACAACTCATATCAAATACAAGTTACATAACCATAACAGAAAACAACGAGAGAAGAACAATTGGAAACATCAAGACTACAAGTCCTCGGCATCTCCATAAGCACATCACCTAATCGTGCCGCCTTGTCTTCTTTTTCCCCTGTTTCTCTGTAAAAACCACAATAATGATAGGGTGAGATAACATATCTCACTGAGTCCTACCGTGACCCCTCACAATCACTCGGTTCAATTATAAAACCGTTGCAACATAGTTTAATTTATAAACCACTTGCTCATATAACCGTAGCCCATCGCCGACCGTGTAAACAACCACAATCTCGGCATATAATGTGCTATTCAATTATTTCTAAACCTCGTAAGTTAATTTATAATTACAAGCTTACCAATCGAAACACCGACCGTGCAAACAACCACAATCACGGCGAATCGTGCACCTAACGTAGCATAATATCGGCCGTGCAATAGCCACAATCCCGATAAGCCCCCGCTAGTACTTTACCTAACGTTTCTAGGGCCTAGGGTAGGGGCTCATGACCTTCCCCGCCTAGTATGCTATTCGTCGGATCGTCACCCGACATTGATATAATTGATATATCATACCCGCATTGGGCCGACTCCTATATTCGATATAATCTATATATATATATATATATATATATATATATATATATATAGTTTTTCTATAACCCGTTTAGATGAATCTAATAGTAGACAGTCCGGCGTTATAATACCATACTAAGTTGGACGTATAATCCGATTAGTTATTCAAAAGCTTGTACTCACACACGGTCTACTTTTCGGTTTTTCAACAACACAACTAGAATACAAACACATTCCAGTACAATTACAATCCACATAATGCATATATATTTTTATAAAAACCGTAAAACGCGATTATTTAGAAAAACGATTTTCGACCCAAATCCTTTCGAAATGCAATCATGCCACAAAACAAAAATGCAATTAATTCGAAAACAATGAGATAAAACCCTAACGTGAGTAAAACTCACCACTTCGTGATCAAAATCACGCAACACCGAAATGCTTGAAGCTTGACGACGCCGAAATTCCACGAATTCTCACCGAACTCGTTCAACTTCAAAATTGCACTTCTCACACTCCAAATTCGAACTCCACCTCTTTAAGCTACTGTCCTTCCTCCTAATTAGCTTAATTCAAGAATGTAGGTTCAGAAATTTGCCAAGAACTACTCCCCCTTTTTCAAACGATAACATGCAAGAAAAAAAGAAGATAAGATTGGGTCGACATTGAGCTTCAAGCTCCATCCATGGCAGATTGTGGTAGGAGAAGAATGGGAAGCTGAAACTAGGTTCATTGGAAAGAGCTTGAAAAATGAAGTGAAATGGGGAAGAAAGAACTTACATGCAATAAGGGAAAGTGGCTGAGTTATGTGAGGTAATGGGCTGAGGGTTTAAATGATTGGGAAAAGACCAAAATACCCTTGGCTCATTAATTCATTCTTAACCCTTATTTTTTCCAAATTTCTCTCCAACTTACCCTCATAATTTAATTACTAGAGCACTCTAATCCTATGGCATAGTAATTTTGCGAGGCTTTCCCGACTAACCCATATCCGAGTCACGAATTATTATTTCACTCGAAAAATAAATTACTTGTAAATTCCATAAATCAACTTTAACAAAATTAGTGATGTTACAATAACTGTTGTAGGATGATTGTAAAACAAAAAATAATATTATTTTCATTATAAAATAATATATTTTTATTAGATTTAAATTAATAAATTCTAAAGTAATAATATATTTTAAAAATTAAGATTATCAATTTATGTTAAACTGAAAATTCAACAATTATGATATATATAAAATTAATATGATATATATTCAAGTCAAATAAATATATAATAAAATTAATGAATAATAGTAGCCTAATAAAAAAAACACTAATAACAACTACGTAGTGAATTAGTATCCTTGTTCACTATATCTATTTTAAGGATAATAATAATAATAATAATAATAATAATAATAATAATAATAATAATAATAATAATAATAATAATAATAATAATAATAATAATGGGGAGGTATATTAATAGGTAATCTTAAAAAGCTAGAAAATTTTAAATATTTCAATTTTAAAACTATTAATACTGTTATAAATAAACTCAAATAGAGCAAGAACAAGAATAGAAGATGAGAGAATAATAGAGCTATTGTATTGTACTCTTTAAAGGTATCTTCTACAATGTCATATGAGTCCTATTTATAGGCTCAAGTATTGTAACATATGATTTGCATTTAACATATACAATGATGAATAACAATAAGGAATAATGCCTAGGAGTTACAATTGCATTAGACATCCACTTTATCCACAATACTCCCCCTTGGATGTCTATTAAGGATATGCCTCATTAAAACCTTACTAAGAAAAAACCCAATGGGAAAAAATCTAAGTGAAGGAAAAAAGAGTACAACATCATTTGCTTGAGGGCTGCCTCGTTAAAAACCTTACCAGGAAAACCCATTAAGACAAAACTGTGGTAAAAGAAAAAAGAGTGCAGAACATATTTATTTCTCCTCCCCATGCATGTAATAATCTCTAAGACGACGAAGACCAATCTTCCTTGTTAACTGTTCAAAAGTTTTGCTTGGCAATGACTTTGTCAAAAGATCTACTAAATTTTCACAGGAGTGAATTTGTTGGATGTTAATAGCACCGCTCTTTTGAAGATAGAGGATTTTCAACGCCTAAACTATCATTCTATGGGCCAAGGGCAAAATGGTCTTTTCACCATCATTAAACCCCCAGCCCATATTCACCCTCTGAACTCACCCTCACACTAAAACATTACATTCAGCTGAAAAGAAGAAAAACAAAAGCTGAAAGGTAGAGAGAGGAGAAGAAGGAGGCGTGAGGGAGGAGAAGAGAAGAGAGAAGGATCTCATCCACCATTGTTGCATGTAAGCCTTCTTCACACCTTTCTCTCTCATTTTTCATTCTCTTTCCAGTGGTACCTATATTGAAAGCTGAACCATTCTCCTCCTCATGTTGCCATTTTCGAATTTGTGAAGCTCCAAGAGAGAACAATGAAGCTTTGAGCAATGGGAAGCTTTGCATGTTCATGTGGAACCTAGGGAAGGGCAATCTGAGCTTACTTTGTGAATTGGAAGGTGTTTTGAAGGGTGTGGAGTTGCTGGTTCAGGGAGTTGGATCTCAAATTCGTGATAGCAAGTGATTGAGGATGATGATGATCAAGTCAATCAAGAATTCTGGGTGAAACCCGTATGGTATACCTTCGGAAATTTCATCGTATCTCCCTGCACACAACTCCGATGATCGTGATTCTTGTTTCTCTGGAAAGTAGACAAAAAGATCTTCATTTTGGGCACAAGAACCGTATGATTTCATGGAGAAATGAAGGAGATATCATGTCCCCAAGTTACGGTTCCAGAATCAAACACTGTCCTGGACCAGTCATCTTGTTTTGTTAATATCTCCCAAACCACTGGATGCATGCGTGTGAATCCTTGACCATTTGAAAGTAGACGAAATTATCTTCACAATGGGCACTGATTTGAGTAGATTTGGTCACGGATTGACCAAGTTATGCTTATTGCAAAACTGGGTCCTGATTCTGGGAAATGGAAGCTAGTATGCCCGTTCGTCAAATTTGAGTTCGATTCGCCAAAGTCTCGAGCGCCATCAGTTCGATATACTGAAGTGGGGTCCAGTAGCGAGGATGATTGACTTAGTTACTGGTTGCGCAAGTGGGACCCATCAAGTTCAGATGCGGAGGCCCTTGGAGCGTGTACGTGACTACGGGGATTGTTCGAGTGGTTAACGGTTCGGTTGTTCGAGCGAGGACGCGACTTCTCGGGGACTCGTCAACCGGGTGAGTTTTACTCACGGATAGGGATATTTTTATGTGTCTTGAAATTATATCGGTTTTGAGTCATAAGGCAATTATCAATTTTCGAAAGATTTTGGAACCGAAAACCGTTTTTGAGCAATATCGCGTTTTTACGGTTTTTATTGAATTGTTGAACAATTTGCGAAAATGTGATTTTAAGTGCTTTCACTGGAATATGGTCTGGAATGTTGTTTATTAAATCCGTTTTCAGGTTGGAGAACGATCGGAATTCGATTTGGGCGAGAAATGGAAAGCGGAATGAGAAATTAGAATTCAGTAACAGAACAGGCCGCACGGGTCGTGCGCCCCTGGGCACGGACCGTGCGTCCTCTTCGGGTTGACTGTGTGGTTTTGGTAAATCACGCACGGGTCGTGCGCCCCTGGGCACGGACCGTGCGTGAGCTGCTGTTACCGGACTCCGATTTCTCATTTTGTCGCTCCTTTCGATCCCGAATCACTTCTAATCTTCTTCCCAACCAATTTTAAGGATATTGTCTTACTGACAACCGTATTTTGAACTTGTTCAACTCACGTTTTTGAAAAGAGCTTTGAAAGCATAATTGACTGAAAAACCGAAACCCTAGTATACGTGTGGGTACACCGTCTGATGGACTGTTTGAATATATATGTTTATATATGCCACTTGTTTTTGATTATAATGCCGGATGTTTATAAATTCATCAAAACGGGTTATAAGTCAATAATACGTTACAAAATGATTATAATGCCGGATGTTTATAAATTCATCAAAACGGGTTATAGATCGATAAGATATAACTTATCTAAAAGATTATATGATTGATCCTTTGGTGATCGGAAAGATATATATTATCTAACTCTCGAGAACTTGATGCGTATTGTCATACGTATTGCGTTGGGTGACGACCCGACAAGTAGCATACTAGGAAGGGAAGTCATGAGCCCTCACCCTAGGCCCTGTATACGTCTTGGCGTGGTCAATTCGTGGGTTACCGGGATTAGCAAGCGTTGTGCAGCCGGTTTGTGCTAAGGTTAAACACATGGTTCCCGGGATTAGCAATTGTTGTGCAGTCGGCATTTCGATGAATGAATAAGACATTGTTGTGTCAGCTTTTGATAACGGTTTAATAAAATGAACCGAGTGTCGGTGAGGGGGCACGGTAGGACTCACTGAGACAAGTTGTCTCACCCAATCCATATTTGTTGTTTTTACAGGTTATAAGGACAGCAGACGGCACAGTTGGTTGTCGGGTTCGAGGAGAAGACTGAAGATTGATTCTTTTATAGTTGTCCATGCTCTTCTGTAGTTGTCTCTGTATTCGGTCGTATGACTCGAGCTTGTACATGAGTGAATAAGAACTTTGGTGAAATATGTTTTGTCCTATCTCCTTTAATATACCCTTCTTTCAATTGAGCAATGCATGCAGTGTTATCTTCATACATAGTTGCTGCAATCATTTTCTCAGAAGACAAACCACAGGTTTCTTGTATATGTTGAATTACTGACCTTAACCAAACGCATTCTCGACTTGCCTCATGTAGTGCTAAAATTTCTGCATGGTTGGATGATGTGGCTGTTATGGTTTGTTTTACAGACCTCCATGAAATGGTTGTATCACCACATGTAAACAGATAGCCTGTTTGTGATCTACCATTATGAGGGTCAGATAAATAACCTGCATCTGCATAACTAGTTAAATCTGACTTTGATTCATTTGAATAAAACAAACCCATATCCATTTTACCTCTAAGGTAACGAAGTACATGCTTGACTCCATTCCAATGTCTTCGTGTAGGTGAAAAACTATATCTTGCTAATAAATTGACAGCAAATGATATATCAGGACGTGTATAATTAGCAAGGTACATTAGTGCACCAATTGCACTAAGATATGGTACTTCAGGACCATGTAGTTCCTCATCCTTTTCTCGAGGTCTAAATGGATCTTTATTCACATCTAGTGATCTTACAACCATTGGTGTACACAGTGGATGTGATTTGTAAATGTAAAACCGTTTTAGCACTTTTACTATATAAGTTTCTTGATGTACAAGAATTCCATTTCTTAAATATTCAATTTGTAATCCCAAACAAAATTTTGTCCTTCCTAAGTCCTTCATCTCGAACTTTTTCTTTAAGCAATCTATAGCTTTTGGAAGCTCTTCAGGAGTTCCAATAATATTTAAGTCATCCGCATAAACAACAATTATAGCAAATTCTTTTCCAGATCTTTTCATAAAAATGCGTGGACATATGGGCTCATTTTTATATCCCTCATTTAAAAAATATTCACTGAAACGATTATACCACATGCGTCCAGATTGTTTAAGTCCATAGAGAGACTTATTCAACTTGATCGAATAATCTTCTCAAGAGCCTGGATTGTTTGCCTTAGGAAAATGAAATCCTTCAGGGAGTTTCATATAAATTTCACTATCAAGTGAATCATATAAATATGTTGTAACAACATCCATCATATGTAAATTTAGCCTCTCACGTGCTACTAGACTAATTAAGTATCGTAAAGTACTTGCATCCACTACATGTGAATAAGTTTCTTCAAAAACGATGCCAGGTCTTTGTGAAAATCCTTGAGCAACAAGTCGAGCTTTGTATCTCACAATATCACCATTTTCATTTCGATTTCGTACAAAAACCCACTTATATCCAACTGGCTTCTCACCTTCAGGTGTTCGGACTATAGGTCCAAAAATATTTCTCTTACAAAGTGAGTTTAATTCCGCTTCAATTGCATCTTTCCACTTTGTCCAATCATTTCTATGTCGACAATCTTCGATGGACTTTGGTTCATGATCCTGATTATCACTCATCACATTTAGCGCTATATTATATATCAAAATATCGTCAACGTTGACATTACTTTGGTTCCATCTTTCTCCATTCATGACATAATTTATTGAGATCCCATTTCCATAAATTTCAGAATTTTTCAGGTACCTAATTAGTTCTTCTGGAACTTGAAAAATCAATTATGTCAAATTACTCTTTTAGAGCTTCCATATCCTCCTTTGGGCCATCTTACTTTTAAGCTCCTTTCTTTGTTTGAGGATTATTTCTTTTTCTTTGGAACCCACCATGCTACACGCTTCATGTGTGGTTAAGATTGATTTGCAATGTTTGAGTGTCTAACAGGGACATCAATTTTAATTGGAGCACTGCAGCTGTGATTAATTTGCTAAATTTTGCAAATGAGTTATCCTTTGAACTTCTGGTTCTCATTGGTTTGTACGAGGATTAAGATGGGATAATAATAATTTATTTCAAATAATATTCATTTTCAGCTGCTCGTCTCTCCCCCTAATATTGGGAAAACTAATTCATCACAATTTTAATCAACTAACTTAGCTATAAATACATCTCCAGTTGTTGGCTCAACATACTTTATCATGGATGGAGAGTCATATACTCATGTACTCCCAACATTCTTTAAGCATACTTCTTATTGTATAGTAGTGTAGTAATGTGAACATACACAACACATCCAAAAAATTTAAGATGGGAGATATTGGATTATTGACTAAAAATCAATCATAAAAGGGAGAACTTACATATGATACCTTATTGGCTTGATGTGTATCAATGTCTTTTCTTGCAATATTGCATGTTCCCATGTAGAAATTGAAGTTTTGATCTCATAAGAATTGATCATATTATTAACTTTAGACGCCAAATGAATGGTTCTTCAAGACCATTTTATGGATAAACATAGCTATGTGATGTCCAATATCAATTCTAATATACATACATGCTTACCAAATGATTCCAAGATATTTCACATAATGACCTCTCAAATTAGTTGAGCAAATCATATCACAAACTTCAAGTTGTGAGTTGGCGACAAATATATGTAGTATATATGTGGTCATCTAATTGATGCATCAATTAAAATCATAAAATATCACGTGATTGATGTATTTGTTTACAAATATCCCCTTATACACATTTTAGAAATGTGAGGGACTTATTCTTTCAAATTCTCAACTTGCTTTGGGAACTAGTAATACACAAAAGTTAATGGATTGAAGAATCTACGGGCTCTTCAATGATTGAAGAATCTATGGGCTCTTCAATACAGGTTTACTAAAATTCGTAACTATTTTTTCGCATCATAATAGACCCGGATGGCCCAACCGGTCTTGCCAACGATAAACTTCTGGTTTAAGGTAGCATGTGTGTACTAATATACATTTAGTACAAACTCAAAGAAAATTTATTTTTCCACATGATCTCCTCTTAGATTGATATCGTTGAAACTTTATTAGTTTCCATGAGACTTGAGAGAATAAATGTGGTATCAATCTGTGAAAACTTTTTGTTCCTCAAGTTTGTAACAATACATTAGCTCTTCTTGAGCCTTCAACTACATGCAAACTTCTGGTTGCAAGTTCATAATAAAAACACACTACCATATGACTTTCTGATAATTTATATGCATTAAAACATATGACATAAAAAACTTATTATATTGAAGAATCTTCTGGTCCTTCAAAAATATTAATACGTGTCGTCATCTTTATATTAGAAAAATATAATTGAACACATACTAAATAGTAAAATCATGTAGACTATTAAACTTCGGGTTTAAAACAATATTTCATTTTTTAAAAGTGCATAGCAAACTTCTGGTTTTCCATAGCATAATTTTAATTGCACTCATATGCTTTACAATATTAAGTTAACATGAAATTAAAACAAGATAAAAAAATAAGAACATAAAAAGATCTAATTCTTTAAGAAATACCTGATCGTATCACTTTTTTTTCTATTGTTTCCACTCATGAAATAAAATGCTAGAATTCCAAGAGTAAGTAGGAAGAGAAGTTACATTTCGAAAAATTAAACTTTGTCATAATGTATATGAGCTACTACATCATTATTTTCATAAAAAGAAAACTAGTATACCATTATGAAAAATAGTAAAGAATATAACCATAAATCATAAATCATAATAAAGTTCAATTGCTACGTGACCTTTCACATTTTAATCAACAATCACTCTTTTGTTCAATCAAATTATGTCTAAACTTTCAAAATATTCTTGAAAGTATTTTCTCAATTTTGCTACTTCAAGAGCATAATTGTGATACATAAATATAATTTATTTTTCTCTCACTTTTCCTTATTTAAAAGTATACTATGATCAAATAGATCTTATAGATTTCAATCACGTTCTAAAGGTCTAGTTCTGCAGGAACTCGACCTCAAATCTTTCATATTTTTGTGGTAAAAAAATCTTTCATAAAGGATAACGGTAACATTTACTATATCAATGATCATAACCACAACTTTTGTTGTACTCAATGTTTTAATTTGATTCATTCTCTTTTAGGAATAAAGTTCAATTCATTGAGTGGTTTGTGATTATTTTTTCTATTATAACATCACATAATCTTGATTCAAAATATTCTTGAGAATATTTTCTCATTTGTGCTACTCCAGGAGCATATTCAAGTAAAATTTCCCTTATATTCCTTCACCACAAGAAAATCGACGATTTCCGACGGTGATTTCCGTCGCAAATGCAGCGATTTTTGTCGCAAATTGACGTTTCCGGCGAACTTTGCGACGGACAAATATCCGTCGCAAAATCGCTCGTCGCAAATCGTTTCCGACGGATTTTTTCGTCGCAAATGTCTCCGTCGCAAAGTCGTCGGAAATCCGTCGCAAATATCCGTGGCAAAGTCGTCACAAATTCTGACACCTTTTCGTCGCAAATCCGTCGGAAATTTAAAAAAAAAATAAAAAAAAATTAAATTATACATCCAAAATACTATTTAATAATTATATCTATACATACTAGTTTCATATACAATCTTGCTGCTGACAAGTTGGGGCTAAGCAACAGTAAGCCTAATTTTACAAGACACTACCTTATACTATTATACAATGATCAATAAAGCCACTTAACAATATGATGGAGCATTAGTAATTATTATTATTGGATCAAGTAAGAGGCACAACACAACTAAAACAAGAATTGTGCATAATGCTGTACTATTATACAATGATCCATACCTGTAGAAAACAATAATTTAGAAAAAGCCCCTAGTAATTTATACATTGTTTTGTAATAATAATGTAAAATATCTAAAAATATGAAAGGAAGTTTTTGTTTAGAGAAAACTAAACAACATACATCAACAAATTCAACAGAGCTTGATGATGTACATTTTGTTCCTGAGCTAGACCCTTCAGACAGTGAAGGAGTTAGTTGGGCTTTGTTGCATGAGCTTGATGATGTTCTTCTTGCTGGTGGCAAATCATTGTTGCCATTCTTCATAACCTTTTACCGAATTTTGTATTTTTGTGTAGGAACATTTGTGAAGCAAAAATATAAACAAAAAGGCAGTGAAAAGGAGAAGAAATACATTAGCATCAGTCATCAACTATAAAATGTTCCTACACGTAAATAGCATGATCCTGTTGCTAGAGCTTTTCCAGTTACATCCTCAAGTTCTCCAGATAAGATGACTACACGTAAATGCATGCATATATAGTAGAACAAGGTATTAATTAACATAAAATCTGGGGAAAAATTATGTTAAGTGACAGATATATGAGCTGAGAGAGCATACAGATGAGAAGAATGTCCTTTTGAAATGCAAGGGCATCAATATTGCCAGCTGGCGTGTTATCTTTCTTCTCTCATTGCAACTCAAGCTTGAAAAGTAAAGGCCGGAGAAGCATTGTTTGATTAGGAACAAGATTGATGCATATGTACGAGTAGAACAACACAAGAGGAAACAACACAAGTTAATGAGGTGTCTTATCATAGGCAAAAAATAGAACAACAAGCAAGGAATATAATCCAAAATCTAATGACAGCGAAGTGTCAAACTCTAATTTCAATACCTGAGGTATGATCATTGAAAGGTTTTTCTTCGTCATATCCATGGCCATGTTTGGATCGGAGAACGTATGTACCTGTGGATTCGTGGCTTGGCCTTTTGGAACAAACAACAGACCATTTTCCTTCAATGAAAATAGACAAACAATTAATTCACTGTTGAATTGGTTAGGCAAATAATTATGTGAAATAATACACAAAAGCCCATGACGGAGCTATTAACTTCTAATGAGTTTCAAATTTGAATTTATTCATCAACTATCCTGTCAAGGATCCAGCGAAAAAAACTTTGGTAACAAACAAGCATAGAAGCCAAGCAAACTCGCAAATCATATGGCTTGATCAATTGCTTCAAACAAACATGCAATCCACTTAACTTCAAATTTATCCCAAACAAGAAACACACATTTAAACTTTCTGGAAAACTAAAATATACAGTAGTAAGCAAACAAACCTCATTACAAAATTAAATCTTGCGAGCATGAAAAGCTTTTGAAGGAATAAAGTTTGCTCCAGCACGCAAATTCCGAGCTCTTAGCATCACTTGCCTGTATTAACATCACCAAAACATCCCTATGATATCAATCAAATTAAGAATGAAAACAAAGACTAAACAGACTACAGAATCAACGGTTGAGTGAAAGTCGGATATACCCTTCTTTAACAATTTTGGCATCAAGAGTTTGGGATGAGCGTATAAGCTTAGAGACAAAATAGCGGAACACGCCGATGAGAACCATAACCACAGAGAGAGGGATCAGCACCCAATCTCTAATTGCAGTATCCAGCACCAGATCTTCCGCCATTGGTTTAATACCTTCGCACAATAAAACAAATAGCAAGATCAGAAATTACAAATGCACACACAAGATACAATGATTTTTCCTCTTTATGAAGCTCTTAGCTCTTTAAAACGGAAACAAATTAAAGAGAGAGATGTGGAGTACCTTGAAAGACCTTCTTCACCGATTCGAAGGGAACCGAGGGAGAAGAGGGAAACAAAAACCTCAGAAGTGGAGTACCTTGACAGTAGCAAAACAAAAAGTAGCAAATCATTAGAGAGAAATGGGTGCACAAACAAAGTACATACCGATAAAGATGCTAAAATTGGGTGAATCTCAGATTTCTTGGATATAAGCGAAATGTGTATAGAAAAAACAAAGTTATATAACAAATAGGCACCAAATCTAAAATCTTTATGCGAGGAGCAAATCAAAATCAATAAACTAATTGAAACTTTGAAAGTCATCTAGACCTAGTTATTGATAATGACTTCATATATCATTTTGCACGTATCACAGACACAACATATGCAGTGTTTCAACTTTCAAGTACAAAAGAGGGCAGAAAATTATACTTGGTGATATCAAGACATCTGAGAATGGAGCAGAAAAAAAAATTAGTGACTAAGTTTGCAGAAATAGATAACAGGGAATAAGTTTTAAGAATAATATTTCATTTAGAATTCAAAATTGAACCATAATAAGAAAACTTTTGTCCATATATATTGAAATTCTAATATTTTGAATCCTTCAGAATCAACAATTAATTGTAAAAAAGAGTCACAAGAAAAATTTATGAAGCTTCTCTAATATATGAAGAAAATATTGGCACAGGAGTGAAAAGTAAGGATAACTCATTAGCAATATTACAATGGTAGATAAAACATAGATAGGAACAACCAAAATTGAACGCAAGCATAAATAGAGGGTTAGGGTATTAATCCAGTGAGTATGTGCTTTTACTAATTGAAATGTGTAACCAAAATCACATTTTTAAACAACAGATCATTGCAGGCTCACTACTATATATCTTTAATAGAAACAACAACTTGGAAATACCGGAATGTAGAACCGCTATTTTGAGAATCCACTGTCAACAACATAAACAATGCCCTGCACAATTAGAAAAGTAACAATTGATAAGGAGCACCTTGTTGCAAAAAGGGTTAGGCTAATTATAAAGAGATGTTACTTTCAAAGAGAGTGGAAGTCCAAAATACAGAGGCAAAACAACCAATTCTGGAACAAATTGGCATTCCTTCTATTAGCATTATCCTATTAATCTAAAAAAGTACTTCTCATTATGTTCAGTCCACAAAAACATAAAATCTAAATTTATGTTACTTATTTAGTTTTAGTTGTAACTTGCAAGTAGTTAAAGAGATTAAAAGCTAATAATTCAAATAAGAACTACTCTGGCTGTATACCTGAAGAGTGATTTGATTTCTGTCTCAGATGCTTGAAGTTTCTTGATTCCAGCTTTGTATTGTTCTATTTACAAGAAGTAACTCAAAACAAACCCAGAAAAAATTGTTAATTAAAATGTAGAAGAAGACAGTGAGAGAAGGAATTACTAGCAACATCCCATATGGCCATAAGAAAACTGAAACTAAACATTCATTCGTCAAAGGTAATGCATAACTTCAAAAATTGTCATTCAACATAACAAGAATTCAACTAGACAAACAAAATGACATCCCAAACATATGTCAACTTTGAAATTAACAAACTAAAAAGCTAGCATTGCCATCGGCGCTACATTTCAACAATCAATTTGTGTTACAAGCTTATGCACAATATTGAAATCTAAAAACTAGAAACTAATCAGTTTGTGTGCTAACAGCTATACATAAAATGTTTTAAAACAACTACACGTGAATCCAGAATCTACATACAAAACAACAAAGAAGGTAAAAGGGGGTTAGGGTTTTGATTCGCAACAACAGCTATTGATTCCAGAATCCACAATAACAACTAATCAAACCTAAATCAAACCCTACCAACTACTGATTCCAACCAAAAATGGGGGTTAGGGTTTCGATTCAAAAATGGAGGGATTAGGGTTGAATGCTGCAAATTTGGGAGTTAGTGTTTCGATTCAACTAAGAATGGAGGCATTTCAGTAAAATAGAAGTAGAGAAGAAGAAAAAACACCTACCTTTTAAGAAGAAGAGAGGAGAGCAACTGAGAAAAGAGAGGCAACAGAGAGGAGAGTCACTAGTTACTGGTGGTGGTGCTTCGAGCATGGCAGGGCGTGAGGCAGGGGCGACCGTGGAGGGATGGCGGAGCCGAACGTGGAGGGATGGCGGAGGTTAGGGCTTGTGTGGTTGAGAGAGATGTGTCGCGCTGATTGAGAGAGACTAGGCGTTCTGTGTTGTGTGTTCTAAGAGGGTGAGTGAGGGAAGTTGGAATTTTAATGAAATAAAACATGACGTTTCCGACGGAATATGTGTTCCTCGGTAATTTTGGTAGCAAAATAGCTATTTTCTTGTAGTGCTTTGATTCAATTATACTAAGATCAAATAGATCATTTAGATTACAATCATGGTCTAAAGGTTTAGTTCTTCAAGAACTTGACCACAAATCTTTCACTAGTGATGATCAAGAAAAATCATACTTTCTAACAATTTGCTCTTCAAGAACTATACAACGAATTTATATGTTTACCATCATTATTTGAACAATCCTCTAGGGATGGTTGAATGTTAATAATTTTTTTTTAAGTTCTTCAAGAACTATATCACAATTTTTTTTAAGATCTTCAAGAACTATATTACAAACGTTCACACTTTGAGCAATCCTACAATATGCTTCAATATTAATTTATTTGTGCAATCCTTCTGGGATGCTTGAATGATGAATTATTCTAGAATTCATCAAGAATAGACAAATAGTTGTTCTTGTGCATCCAACAGGGATGCTTGAATATTGATTTCTTCAGGAATTCATCAAAAATAGAAAACATGATAACCATGGTAGCTAAATAAAATTCTCAATAAAGATTTATACAAGAAATATAACATATTCACATGATAAAATAAAAACTATAAGAAAACAAAACATGATAATATGAGTTAGATTAACTATAAGATAGTAGAAGAAAACATATCTTTGCCAAATAGCCTCCAAGCTTATTAAGCCGTCATTTTGGTAGAGCTTCGTGCTGATAACGTGTTATAAATAAACTCAAATAGAGCAAGAACAAGAATAGAAGATGAGAGAATAATAGAGCTATTGTATTGTACTCTCAAATGTATCTTCTACAATGTCATATGAGTCCTATTTATAGGCTCAAGTATTGTAACATATAATTTGCATTTAACATATACAATGATGCTTGAGTTTTAAAACATGCTTGATACAATTTTTAGATGAAAGAAACTATTGACATGCCTTTTAGATATCAAAAGGTTTAGAACAATTAATGCTTGGTTAATTTTTTTAACTCCTTTTAATTTATTTATCCAGTTGGATAGTTGGCTAGGTAATTACGTTTTAATTATCATGTTAATGGGTTTTTAAACTATTAACTATTTTTGGTCAAAAAAAAACTTTTAACTATTCAAATTCATTTTATCTACAACTACTTATATGCTATAAAGAGTGCTTCAAGAGACATTGTACCATATCTACCTTTGTTTGAAATTTTCACGAGTAGTTGTTTGCTTTGGTGCAGGTCTATCAACTTTCTACCTTAGTTCAAAATAACATAGGAAGAGATTGCTAATTAAACCCCCTTGGTTTCAATTTAAGCTTTTTTTTTTGTCAACTTTTTGTTCTCATACTTTTCTGAATTATTAGAAATTAATTTGGGTCCTATGGTTTTCCAAATTATCGTGCTTACTTTTTATTATCAACTTTTAGGTCTCATTCTTTGTTGCTATCTATTCCTTCTTTCGATTGTTAGATAGGGAATCCCCCATCCAAGACTTCAACAAGAGTGTAGCAGTTGTTTTAGCCTTTCAAGTGAGTACTTTAGAGGTTTGCTATTTTCTCATTTCCTATTTTAATTATGTGCGTTTTTTATATCTCATTTCCCATTTCTCCAATCAAGGTACCAACTTCATTTTTCTACCTCTTCTTTTAATTTTTTCAAGTTGCAGGCTGATGAAGAATCAAGTAATGTGCAAGAAAAAGAAGAAAATGAAGTAATAAAAAAAGGAAGAAAAGGAAATTCTAAAAGATCTATATGAGTGAAAAAATAGTTTCTATTTCAAGAAATTTACTGTATTTCTTCATTAAATTGATAGCACCGGACATTTTTATTTTTGTGTTGGAAGATCTATATTTGATTCTTCATTATTTAAGCTTTATTGTTTTTGACGAATAATATATCTTAATTTTTTATTCGGATAAAATTACTGTTATATTTGATACTTTGACATCACCATGTGAATTTTGGTGTCAAAAACTTTATACGTTAAATTATTATCCACCCAATTTTGATTACTAACTAAGTGAATATCTTATCAAATCAATGAATAGTCCGCTAAAATAGATTGTGGATAATATATATATATATACATTTCTCTTAACACGTGGATATTTTACTCTTCCATGTTTGATGACATGAGAGTCTTTTAGTGCATACTCTATGGTAAGAATTGTCCTATATATTTTTGAATTCATTCTTCAATTAATATTCACACTCCAAAGTAATGATTTTTTTAAACATTCTTTGGCGCTTTTGATTTTAGGATTGAGTTCTTTGTATGACGATTAAATATATGATGATGAGCTTTACACTAGCAATTTCAATTAAAGAGATTGTAAGTAAGTTTTCTTCATCTTTCATGTCTATTACAATGTATATAAGGTATGGATTAATATTGCTTTGGGTTCCATTTTGTATTTAAATTTTATTCTCTTTCCGATTATAATGTAATGTTTTCTTATTGTATCCAAATGAGATTCCACAATGCTTCTCAAGGTTTTTATGTATTAAAATATTTACTTATAATTTAAACATAAAGAAGGTTTTAGTTTTAATGGAGACACATAACTGCCACTAACGTATTGACATAAAGAAGGTTTTCATTTTAATGGAGACACATAATTGAGTGAAAATATAGATGTTGATAATAAAAACTAACAATATAGTTACGTGTAATATAATATCATCTGTAAACAAGTTTCTATATTTTGATAAATTATGTCTACTTATTGAAAGATTACAGTTTCAAATTAGTATAAATTATTTCATTAATTATCAATAAACGAATGAGTTAGTATAATATGAGTGAAAGAGGTAGAGATTTAATTAATTCATCATATATTTAAATAATTTTTTATTAACTATTGTATTTTGTTTTTATATTTAAGTTATGTATTTGTTTCTTTTTTAATAAATTATTCATACGTTTCTTTAACTTATATTTCATAAGTTTATATATGTACTTCTATATTTATTGTAATTATATAAAATAACTTCAACATATTATATTGACATATAATTTAATCAAATTTTATTGAACTAAGAAATAATGAGTGGGCCTTTGAATTTTTTTTGGATTAAGTGTTATGCAATGAGAGTGGAGAGTTTCACATTAATGTGATTCATTTCTTAGTTTCCATAAATTCACGAGTTAGTAAAATATAAGTTGAAAATGTATAGTTTTAATCGGTTATAATATATAAGACACAACTATTTATAGAAGAAAATTTTAGATGGTGTGGGGAGAGATTTTGGTGGAAAGTTTAGAACAAAAAATGGGATGTGCAAGTGAGCATTAGAAAAGAGTGGTCACTCGAGAAGATGTAGAGTGCGCAGAGAGAAATGTTAGAGTGTGTAGTCAATGGAGTGAAAGTCACGTTACATGCATAGGAAGATAAAAAAGGAATCTCTAGCATATTGGACCTAAGTTTCAACTTTTGATAGGTTATTTTCAATTGTAATTGTCATTGTTCTTCTACAAGCATTTGTGTCTCTCTTAGTTTCAATCGAAGCATTTTTCTAATTTTCAACTTCTAGGTACCTTTATTCTCTGGACTATTAAAAATAATTTTGGCCACATGGATATATTCCTCAAATTATTGTGCTGAATTTTTTGTGGTACCTTTTTTATGTTGCCTACCATCAATACCCTCTATACCTCAAAGGTGGAACATTTCTTAAACCTTCTCTCTAAATCTGAGTTGTAATGAATCTTATGGAATTATGTGCTAATTTTTCAATTCATTTTAAGAGTTCATTTCCTTACTTAAATTTTTTATATGATTTTTTTATTTGAGAATTCACAATGAGTGTAAGTTGTCTCTTTATTGCGGAAATGAGTAATATATTCAAATAAAATATTGAAGTTGTTATATAAAAACATTACATACTAGTTATAATTTTCCCTCAAAAATACTAATTATCATTTAAGAAAAATGCTTCAAATATATTTAAAATGAACTATACATAATAAATATTCCAATTGAATATAAAACGTTGTGATATTTATTAAATTTTTACTGATTTTTTATTTTATGTTTTGAACAAATTTTGTTATCAAGTCTTTGTTTATCTTCTCTTCCACTTTGACTTAAATTTATTATTAATTCAATATTTAAGTAATATTTAACTAATTTATATAATCACTACACAAAAAAGGAAAGATCGCGGCAGTTTTAATGCACAGCGGCGGCGGTTTAAACCGCCGTTATTGGCTTCTGGCGGCGGTTCAGGAAGCGCCGTGGATTTGAGCGTCGGCAGGGTGTTTTCGCGGCGGTTTAGGAAACCGTCACATAAACGGCCGCGCGTTTAGCGGCGGTTTGCAACTGCCGCAACAAGAATACCAGATTTCCACGCTTAAACGCTAGTGGCAGTTCTAAACCGCCGCAAAAAATTAAATTTTTTTTTTAAAATATGGTGGCGGTTGAAAACCGCCGCGAGTCTATAATTTAATTTTTTTTTTTTTAAAATATGGTGGCGGTTGTAAACCGCCGCGGGTCTATCAGTTTTATTTTTTTTATAATTAATTTTTTTTTGTATTTCAATATATATATATATATATATATATATATATATATATATATATATATATATATATATTTCTTTTACAAATTTTATAAACGTGCTTTTTTTTTATATTTACATGTCAAGTATTAAAAGGGACAGGCAACATAAGTAAAAAAAGAAGTTAACTTCACACGAATTAAAAAAAATTGGTTATACGCATTTTAAACTATTGATTTCATACAAAGAAATAATTCATTCAAATATTTATATTTATTTGCTCTACAACCCTTTCATGTTTCAAGATACAACACAAATCAGAGAGCTAACAAAGATCATTGCTTCAGTGTAGCAATTTCATTTTTCAATATAGTTTACAATTTTCTCATGGACTTCTCTATTTTAAGAATGGATTCCCTTAACTCTTTCTGATCACCCGGCCTTGAAGATGAGAGAACAAAGTCATTCCAAACAGAACCAGTTTCCATCATTGGGTTAGGTTCCTTGTGAAGTTCATAGATGGAATCAGCCTAAGATTAAAAAAAAAGAAGTAATCTTGTAAATTAAACTGAGAGGGAGGGAGACAGAGAGAGAGAGGGACCTCAGAAACAACAGCTGAACAATAGCAAGAACAATAGCAAAAACTTATCCTAAACAGAACAATAGCAAGAACAATTTCATATCAATCTGATAGCAAAACATAAATATAGAATGCACTTGCAATCCTAAACAGAACAATAGCAAGAACAATATAGAATCCTAAACAGAACAATAGCAAGAACAATCCTAAACAGAACAATAGCAATAGCAAGAACAATCCTACAGCAGCAGACAAATCCCTAATGATAAATGTAGAGAAACTACAAAGCATCTATCAAGAACAATCAAGAATGGTTTCTTTTCCGGTTAATGGGGTTTTCTTTTTCATTATAAAACATGGTATACCTAGAATAGGAAAGGCCAGGTAAGTGTACAAATAATAAAAGTTAGGATTTTATCCTTATGCTAGTTAATGGGTTTATATAGAGGAGAATGGTCTGAAACTCTACTATTATACATAAAGTAGACTATTCACCGCTCATCTAGCAAGGATAACATCATTATCATTTAACACATTATACAATCTAACAAGTAAGCAACCAGAGACAACACTCCGAGACAACACTCCATTTAACATGCTAAATGTTAACTGCAGTATCAAATTAGAGAAGCCAGTCATAACAAAGAGATCAGAGTAATTCACCTCTATAGTTGCATTTGGAGGGATTTCTTAGACTCCCTTGCTTCCATATGCAAGTTCAGGAGAGACAATTAACAGTCTCTGCAAAAGACTAACTAATTTATAAAATGGAACATAAAAAGAAATGGATGAAAAGATTAGAATGAGATCAGTGATAACAGAATAAAATGAAAGCTTACAGACATGCGTGTTATTTTGAAACACAAAGCCAATCCATATGTCTAATGGTCTAATGGTAGGCTTAAGTTGTTGCATTGACAATTAGCAATCATTTGAAGCTACTCAAAAGCAAAACATGCAAAAGAAATCAGAATAATGCTTATCAATCTCCCATTATGCAGAAGGAATAAGATGCTTAAATGTTAAAAATGGCATTAAATGATTGTTTGTGACTAACCTTTGCCTTCCTTCTCTTTCTCTCTTTAGTCTCTCTTCCGACACGGATTAAGCACCACGATTAGCCACTCTCTGCATATTCAATTTTATGAGGATGTTTCACACAAGACATACTTCATGTTAGATTACTCTGTCTATAACCAGAATATGTATAAAAAAATTTGAAGCAGTACCCAAGCAAATGTGTTAATGTTAGTTGTCTCATGCTTTCCTATCATCCTTCTCTCATTTTCTTCTCCATATGCTTCAATGTGGACTTTGTAGCAAGGGACAGATTCAAAATTGCCTTCTTTATTACCTCAAACCCTCCATCTTCCCTCATGCTTTTTCTACTTAAAAGAAAATAATGTTCATCCAGTTGATAATTTAGGAATTTAATAACACACATGCAGTTATGATTAAGACAACGTCTTGTTAAAATACCTGTAAGTGGTGTGGCATCCCGCGCTATTCCAGTCACCCTGTCAAGGTTAAAACCCAAATAATTAGTATAAGTAATTCACATTGAATAAGAAATAATGCCAACTAAACCATTACGATACCTCTATTGGTTTTGGATCAAGGGAGAGCACAACACCAGCTTGTTCAGTAATATATAGAATACAAGTGGACATTTTTAATAGAACCTTGGAGCATTAAAGAATGAAGCATAAGTTTTTACCACACCAGATCATCCAGAACAACTTATAAATCAGCACCGATACTATTAAAAACACAATTAAAACAACAAATAACTAAGCACTTTGATTTGTCAAAAAAAAACTTAGCACTTTAAGAGATGGAAATAAAGGAACATTGATGCACCTACAATTAAGTATTACAATCATGCATTCTCTGCATCAGTTATTTAGCATAAAAGAGGAACAGAAAAATAATAAGCCTCTACTCATCATGATCTATCAAATTAGTTCATTTTGAAGTTGAGCTAGAATACAAGCAAAGATTGACTAAGAAAGGAAAAAATAACTAAGAAAAAAGATAAGAAAGCTCATTCCTTTCATATCAGATAAAGAAAACTCGGTATAAGCAGAGAGACATTTCCAGTGATCAAAATCCCTCTGTCACAAACAAGCAGCATTACCATTTCACAAGGCTCCACAATTAAACAGGTCAAATTCAAATGATTATATTTATATGACACTTCATATACCTCAGGATTTTGAAAATACCAAAAAACTGAAAGACTAACAAAAACCCTTAATGAATAGCATCAAACTTCAAATGGCAACAAAACATTATGTTTGCTCCAAAAATGAAAAGCAGCAATTTACTTAAGCATTTAAACAACACCAATGAAGCAAGACCAAATCCAAAATTATCTTGGAACAACAGTCAACCTTACGATATTATCCCCAATCTCTGGCGTAATGCTGATGCTTCTTCTTCGTATCCTACGAACTTCTGCTGGGGATGCACCACCTGATCTAAAGCTGGATCTGCGAAACGGATAAACACCTCTCAAAAAACATATATTTAAAAATATCAGGGCATTATAAAGAACAAGGACAAAAAACAATTGCTGAGATCGCAAACCCTAACTGTTGCAACAGGAAGAACAAAACTGTAACAAAAAGAAAAATCGAAAAAGAGAATACCTGCAGTTTTGCAAATACTGCAGTTTTGCAAATCGAAAACTGTAACAACTGTAAAGAACCAAAAAACGAAGAGAGGAAGAGACGAAGAGGAGGAAGAGAGTTTGTACCTGAAGCGTAGTAATGGAAATCGTAGAGGAGGAAGAGATGATGAGTTAGCGATTTTGTTCATCCTTGAAGCAAGAGACGAAGAAGAGGAAGAGATGAGTGTTAGGGTTTTCCTCTAGATGAAATTTCTGCCCTGAAAACAGTGTTTGAGGGTGTTTGAGATGAAGAGACTTTGAGATTAGGGATAAAACGCGCGCGGAGACGAAAATGGTGGCGCGTCTTTATTTTTTCCTTTCTGAAATTAGCAACCGCCGCCAGACTCATCGTAACCGCCGCCGGTGTATGATGTTAAGGGCGGTTAGTTGAAACCGCCGCGGGGAGCAAGTGAAGCGGCGGCAGTTGTGGGTAACCGCCGCGAAGTAACCGTCGCTATTGGTCCCTTTCTTTGTAGTGAATTCTTTAACAATAAAAGTGACTAAAACTATAATATTCTTGAGAATCGCTACAACGAAGTTATGTCTGAACTTTTATGCATGTATTTAAATTATATCACATTTGCATATTTTTAGAAAATTTATATAAAATATAAATAACATGAAAATATAATGAAAAATATAATACCACAATAATAAAACATATAAATATATATATATATATATATATATATATATATATATATATATTTATTCGATAAAGTTATATAAGAGATATTATAATTTATGTATTTTTATATGTTTAAACTTCATAAAATTTAAGAAAAAAATATTTTAATAACCCGTGCAACGCACAGGCATTCCGCTAGTTTAGTGTATAAGAAAACACAAGTCTTCTTTTTATATATATATATATATATATATATATATATATATATATATATATATATATATATAGATTAAATCTATATATGATTCAATAATTCAATTAATGATTTTTTTGTAACATTAAGTTAATAATTATATATGTTTCGGTTACTATATATTATATTTATATTTATTTTAATATTATTTATTTTATTTTTATTAAAGAGTAGCCAACGGTTAAATTAAATTATGGCTATAAATATTGGTTTTAAGAATTTGATATAAAGGAGGATGATCACCATGCTTATTTAAAAAAACAAGGTCATCGTCCAAGACTTCTTTTTCTTTCTTTTAATTTTCAAGTATTTAATTAAAAATTATTATTGTTCCCTTGAGCATCCAATATGTTGAGACCAAGTGTATGGGGTAATTAGTTTGTGGTGACGAAATTACTCTTAAGCCCCAATACTTTTGCACGCCTTAGCCAGAAATTGGTAAGTTCTATTTACATGTATTTTCTAATATTTTATTACTTTCTAACTTTATTTGTTTTTCTATTAATTCATTGTCAGATTTAATTTATCAATATTTTTAGTGTATTTTGTTAAGGTAATTTTTAGCAACAACTTTTCCAACGATTCCTGATCAGCTTTCTTATCATAATGAAAAAGTGTGATCATGTTAAACTAATATACTTAATTTTCATGTGGTTCTGATCAAGGGTGACCTAATATCTTAGATGTTGAATCATTTTGCCAGAATCTTTAGGAAGCGTAGTGGGAGTAACATATTTGATAAGACCGTGAAGTCATTTAAAGTTTTCATTTTCATTTTCATTCCATCTACACAAAAAGCTCAATACATTGTATATGACTTCCTAACATAACCTTTTAATTTTATTCCAAATCTTGATGAGTGATAGTTTTTCCTTAGAGAGTAAGATTTCAATAGCAACATACATATTTATAATTGGCTTAAACATCATTTACCCCCTGCAAATATCACGTTTATCCATTTACCCCGCTGCAAAAAAAACCTTTAAAACAAACCCTGCAAAATGTAATTGTATCCAGTTACCCCCCTGCTGTTAGTTTTGACTAACAACGTTAAGTCTAGGCTGACTTGGCTGACATTTGGGATCTATTTAACGCCCTGCAAATATTAAGTGTTTCTAGTTACCTCCCTGCAAATATTAAGTGGGGGGTAGTTACCCCCTGCAAATATTAAGTTTTTCTAGTTACCCCCCTGCAAATATTAACGTTGTTAGCCAAAACTAACAGCAGGGGGGTAACTGGATACAATTACATTTTGCAGGGTTTGTTTTAAATTTTTTTTTTGCAGAGAGGTAAATGGATAAACGTGATATTTGCAGGGGGTAAATGATATTTAAGCCTTTATAATTTTATCTACACAGTGCTACATAAAAGGCAAAGTTAAAATTTCATATTTTATGAACAAGTCTAATGTGATCAAGTTCAACTACATGTTTTGGGGGAAGAGCAGAAAAAAAAAGCCTGTAAAGGTTTACTTAAAAGTGTAGGGAAGAAGCAGAAAAAATTAACAAGTTTATTTTGATATGCAAATTTTATTATCTGCTTTTTTCCATGGTTTTATATACTAAGTGGCAAGTTGTTTTGTTAGATATTTTTCTGCATATATATATAATTATTGATTTTTATTGCTATTATATGAATTATATAATTTCTGCTTGAAACGTGTATCAGAGGGATTCAGGTCTTAATATATCAAAGGGATGTCAAGAAGTGATATGTTAGTTCATTTTCTAGAAATACACATATTTCTAGCAGGATATTTTAATAAATTTTTTATTGATCTAATATGCACTGTGGGCCTACATATGTGGATAGCAAAGATATGATAAATAAATCTATTTGCACATAAATGAGTTTACACCTAAACCTATCCAAACAAAGAGTAAAAATGGTCAATGAGGTTGTTATTAAATGAGATTTTAATATGAGTTCTCGGTATGTAGTATATCCATTATAAAACTAATTACTATAAATGTTTTATTGATTTACTATACGCCATGCGTAGCACGGGCCGACATATATAGATAGCAAATATATGACTAATAAACTTGTTTTCACATAAATGAGTTTACACCTTAAGTCTGGCAAAAAAAAGAGTAAATGGTCAATGGAGCGATAAAATTATATGAGATTTTAATATGAGTTCTCAATATGTAATATAGCTATTATAAAACTGATCTATACTAATAATATTTGCAAATAATCTCACTTAGTGTTTGCCGTGTGTCATCTCCACAGCATTTTAGCAATAAATTAATATCCTATTTGGAAAACTTCTCATGCACATTTTTGTGAGATTTCTCTATTAAACTTTCGAAAAAACTTCTCAAGTATACTTCATTTCACTTCTAAAAATAAATATACGTGGTTTTGTTTGAGCCATAAAATTTTCGTTATTTTCTCTTTCATTCTACACGATTTCTATTCATCAACAAAAACCCCATACTGGTAGAAATCCAACGACATACCCATGATGTTCTATTTTTAGCCTAACTTTAAGTGATTTATTATACGAATATATTCAATTACTGATTTTATTTTGTACAGAGCGAGATAACTGTTGTTATCTATACTAATAACGGTTTGCATATAAAATCACTACTAATCTTTAAACATCAAGTCAAGTACGTGGGGCGTGACGGCCTAAAATGGCGTTGTTGTGTTGGGTTAGAGGTCCTTTTATCTTCACGTGGAGTTACAAACAACTAATGGCAATGTTAATTTTTATAGTTAAATAGACGAGTTTCGTATAAGGTCAATAGCATTATACTTTTTTTTTATAAAAACAATATACTTAGGTTTTATACAAAATCTTACCAATTGACATATTTTATACACGTAGTAAAATTAAAACTTCATTAACAATTATAAATTTAAGTAGTAGTTGCATTCAAATTAAGTTTCCGTCCAATAGAAGTTTTATTCAAAAACTTATTATATAGATATAATATGTTTACTCACAAAATTATATAATACTTTATTCAAAAAGTGGTGTATTTATAAGATTATTTAAAGTAGGCTTAAATAGTTATTACTCCCCTGCAAATATCCTCATTATCCAATTACCCCCCTGCAAAAAAAAGGTTTAAAAAACACCTTGTAAAATGTAACGTTATCCAATTACCCCACTGCTGTTAACTTTTCTGTTAGAAAAATGTAAAATGTAACTTTATCCAGTTACCCCCCTGACGTCAGTGCCACGTGTCACCATATTATTGGGCCTCTGTGACACGTGGCACTGACATGCCACGTCAGCATCCTATGTCACCACTGCCACGTGGCACTGACATGTGCCACGTCAGCAACCAATGGATGGCTGCCACGTGGCACTGACTTGGCATTGGGTGAATAGTGTGTTACTAAAAAAAAGGCTTAAATACAGTTTTGGTCCCCCTATTTTGACCAATTCACGATTTTGGTCCCTAAAGTTTTAATTTGACGATTTTGGTCCCCCTATTTTCCCAATTTGAAAAATCATAGTCCCCCTCTTAAATAAGTCAAAATTGAAACTCAGTTTGACTCACTCATCCTACGTGGCAGTCCACGTAGACTGCCACGTAGGCGCACCCCTCACCCCCACCCCCCCTTCTTCTTCCTCGTGAACCCTTCACTGTTCCTCCTCCCCCCTTCACTGTTCCCCCTCCCCCCCCCACCGTGAACCCCCCTCCCCGTCGCTGTCCCTCCCCTCCCCGTCGCTCTCCCTCTCCCTCCCCTCCCCGTCGCTCTCCCTCCCCTCATGCGTCGCTCTCCCTCCCCCTCCTCCCCCCTTCACTGTTCCCCCCCCCCACCCTCCACTGTTCCTCTTCCCACCCCCACCCCCAGAGAGTTCGCAGAGAGAGAAAGAGAGAGAGTTCGCAGAGAGAGAGACGCAGAGAGAGAACGGAGAGATGCGATGCGAAGGGGGGGAGAGCGAACGGCGAGCGAGAGAACGGCAAGCGAGAGCGATGGAGATCGAAGGGAGAGCGACGGTGAGGGAGGGTGAGATGCGAAGGAGAGACGGTGAGCGAGAGAGAGAGGGAAATCGAGGGGGAGGGGAGAGACGGTGAGCGAGAGAGAGAGGGAGGTGTGAAGGGGGGGTGGGGTGGGGGTGAGGGAGAGAGAGAGAGAGAGAGAGATCGATGGGGGGTGGGGTGGGGAGAGACGGTGAGGGAGAGAGAGATTTGGTTCACGGTGGGGGTGGGGGGGGGGTCACGGTGGGGGAGGGGGGAGGGGAAGAGGAACAGTGGGGGTGGGGTGGTGGGGAAGATGAACAGTGGGGGTGGGGATGCCACGTAGGCTGCCACATAGGACAATAAGTCAAAATTGAGTTTCAATTTTGACTTATTTAAGAGGGGGACTATGATTTTTCAAATTGGGAAAATAGGGGGACCAAAATCGTCAAATTAAAACTTTAGGGACCAAAATCGTGAATTGGTCAAAATAGGCGGACCAAAACTATATTTCAGCCTTCTTATTTTCAACAAATATTCATCTTCAACAACTGGGTTTCAACAACAGATACTGGATCTTCATCTTCAACAAATCTCCCAGAAAACAACAACGAAATCATCATCATCATCATCATCATCATCAACGCAAATGGCTGCAATCTGGAATCATCATCATCATCATCAACATCAATACAAAATGGAAAACGAAATCTAAATGGTTCTTGGTTCTTAGATCTCGTTTCTTGGATTTACGTTTTTGAGAACAAACTGGAAAACGAAATCGAATCTGGAATTTCGTTTGGATTTACAATAATAAACCCATAAACGAAATCATCATCATTCCAGATCTCGTTTTTTTCGTTTTTTCAGTTTCCAGATTTCGTTTTTTGGATTTACGTTTTCGTTTTTTGGAGTTTCCAGATCTCGTCTTCGTATGGAATTTCGTTTTCGTTTTTTCAGTTTCCAGATTTCGTTTTTGGATTTACGATTTCAGTTTCCAAATCATACTGAGAAATCATTCTGTGGTGTTGTTTGAGAAATCGTTCCAGATCTCATTTTTTCGTTTTTGGAATTAAGATTTTCGTTTTCGTTCTATGGTGTTGTTTGGAGAGGAATTGATCTTTGCATTCTGGGTTGATTTAGAGAGGAATTGATCTTTAATGATGTAATATATATTTGTAGTTGTGTTTAGAAATACAAATCATGTTGTGGCCTAGTGGTAATTGGACCCCCCAACAACCACTAGGTCACGAGTTCAATACCCATCCAATGCCAAAACTTGTTTTTTTAGTAACACACTACTCACCCAATGCCAAGTCAGTGCCACGTGGCAGCCATCTATTGGTTGCTGACGTGGCACATGTTAGTGCCACGTGGCAGTGGTGACATAGGATGCTGACGTGGCATGTCAGTGCCACGTGTCACAGAGGCCCAATAATATGATGACACGTGGCACTGACGTCAGGGGGTAACTGGATAAAGTTACATTTTACATTTTTTTAACAGAAAAGTTAACAGCAGGGGGGTAATGGATAACGTTACATTTTACAAGGTGTTTTTTAAACTTTTTTTTTTGCTGGGGGGTAACTGGATAATGAGGATATTTGCAGGGGGTAATAACTATTTAAGCCTTTAAAGTAAAATCAACTTTGCTGATTCATCCGACAGAGAATAATACCCGTGCAAGGCACGGGTCGGAATACTAGTTTAATACATTCTATAATTATTATCCGTTTAAATACTTACTCATTTTATCTTATTTGTGCAGAAAAGGAAATATATGAAAAAAAATAAAAAATGAAAGCACATAATTTTAGTAAAAAATGGAGAATTTCTACAATTCTATTTGATGTGAGAATCACCATTTTTTAGGACTTAATCTAATATAGAAAACTAGTATGTAACCCGTTGCACGGGGTTGTATACTATGTTTTTTTAATAAATAAGTGATATAATAATATAAATGGACGTAGATGTTTTAATCATTTTGTATATAGTTTCACTTATTACATAAGTTATTGTTATTTTATTATCTATAATTTTTTTTGGTAAAAGAAAATTTATTGTTTGTAGTGGTTTGAAAACGCAACACCCGATGGTGAAATGATGAATACATAAAGTTGCTTCGGTACTGTGGGCAAGAGCGAGTTTGGAGATGTCGATACCCGCCCAGCCTCCGTTCCAAGCCCGCTCAACTAAACATTAATTATTATTTTATTTTATGTATATATACTCATTCATTATGTTTCATATAGTTTGTTTATTTTTAATTTTGATTGGTTTTCAATACAAAAATCTTTAATACTTTTTTTTTTACCAAAAAAAAAAATCTTTAATACTTTTAACTTTAATGCAAAAAAAGATGCATTATTATAACTTCAAATCTCGTGTCATCGCCAAGTGCGTTGGAATTTTTTCTTGAATTCAATACTCGGAGCATGAGTGACTTGTCTGTCACAAAATCAAAGAGATGAGACAAGAAGACTTATCAAAATATTCTCAACTTAATCATGCGCCAAATATTAAAAATCCAATTAATCTCTCTCGTCAGTCTTATGCTAGGAAACTTGAATAAAAAGGAATGGTGTGTGCTTACGAAAGACTAGAGCATGATTGATACTAGAAGTGGCATAAGTTTCTATAAATAATTGCTGCTTAAATGAATAAGAAACTTTGTAGCTACCATTCATTTTTTATATGAAAAACGAATAAGTTAAAGCAAATTCAAATTGTCACGGAAGACTGATTTTAACAGATGCAGTCCAGACAGACAAATATGCTCTGCATAATGACATATATGCTCTCTATGTTGGTAACAAGCATATATGCTGATTCGGCTTGCCTTTTTGAACATTGACAGATTATGTTCTTTACGGCAATGACAGACACATATGCTCTTAATCATTATTTATTTGTTCTTAGAAAATATATATAATTTTGAATAAACTAACAGCTTATTTGGTTAACAATTTTCCAAACACAAACTGCGGAAAGCATAGTTTTCTGGACTAATTTGACTTTCCAATGCACTTCTATAGAAATGAAATATGATTTTACTTTTATTTAAAATCCATTTGAAGTGAGAAGTAGCTGGAACAAACAAACGGGCACTTACTATTGCAAAACTAATTAAGAGCGTTTTATATTTAAACATTTTTACTCCAAAAGCATATATATAAATCTGAGCACTGAAGCAGAAACGTGTTATTTCCACTGCCAAACGAAATTGATTCAGATTAGCTGCAAACAACTTTCTGAGATGTAAGGCCTATTGTATACATACAAGATTTCTCAATTCATTACATCATTAGCAAATGGCAAGAGACTATCCATGTTGATTGATGATGGTTAGCTCTTTAACAAAAAGAGCACAAAGAAAATAATATATCATTATTCTTCCATCATTCTTCTGGCCCAAACAAAATTTAAACACCAAAAATTTTATCTAAATTTGAAATGTCCATCACTCAAACATTTAGCCAGAAAGCAATGAAGAAGAGGATCACTTCCGATCATCGGTGGTGCCTGCCGGTATTCAAGGGAGAAGCCCTCATGCTCCTGGACTGTGTATAAGTGATATGTGGAGTTCCATCTGATTTCTTCTTCCTTCTACCTTGTTGGGATAAACGAGAGTTATAAGATAAGATTGCGAAGTCGTTAAGATCCTGCAATGGAGTCAAAGCCTTCACAATTTCATCCATGTTAGGCCGGCATTTAGGGTCTCTACTGAGGCAACTATAAGCTAACTGAGAAATTTTCTGCACTGCTTTTAAAGAATAGTTTAGTTCCAAACGAGGATCAACGAGTTGGTAGAGTTTTCGCTTGTCAGCTAGATATGGCCTTGCCCATGAAACTAGATTTTGTTCCCCACTTGGACGCTTTTTGTCCATTGATCTTCTACCTGTTAAAATCTCAAGTAATACAACTCCAAAGCTATAAACATCACTTTTTGCTGTCAAATGTCCTGGTGAAAAAAACAAACAGAAAAATCATACAATTCTTATATTGATAAAGACTATACAGGACCAACACTTGTGGTTGAAGACGTGTCTGGTGTCTGACACGATGTGTCAGACATCGACACCGACTCTTCAATTCGTGTCAGACATCGACACCGACTCTTCAATTACTTGAATTTTTCAGATTAAAACCGGTGCTGCGTGTCCGTGTCGGTGCTTCAAAGATAAAGAGTTTTGTTGTGCTTCAAAGATACTCAGTGCTACATTCTTACCTGTCATGACATATTCTGGAGCAGCATAACCATAAGTTCCAACAACTCTGGTAGAAACATGTGTTTTGTCTCCTTGTGGACCTGCTTTTGCTAGGCCAAAATCTGAAAGCTTGGCAGTATACTCCTACAAAAAACTGTGCATTAATATTTAATCTAAAAAAAAAATGAGAGAGAAAACTTCTTGGAACCTGATATTGTTAAGCACATACTGTATCAAGCAAAATGTTTGATGTTTTAAAATCTCTGTAAATGACTGGTTCTGGACCATTATGGAGGAAAGCCAATCCTTTTGCAGCACCAAGTGAAATCTTCACCCTGTTGGACCATGGAAGAGGTACCGTTCCTTCAATTTGTAGGCAACATCAGCATTTTTATTGTGAGGCAAGGAAATTATTTGTGCTAAAAACCTAATAATCTTGATAACATAAAACTGGCATTCCATATAATTGGTATATCACAAGTTAATGCAGAAACTCACTTCTGAATAGATGATTTTCTAGACTTCCACGCGTCATAAACTCGTAAACAAGAAGCCGCTGATCATCTTCAATGCAGTAACCAATAAGTTTCACAAGGTTAGGATGATGAAGCTGTCCAAGAAAGTCAACTTCAGCCTGCATTAACCAAAATGCCATATTACAAATTTACAATCCAATCTCCAACATGTCCTACACAATTTTTTTTATGACATTAATCTACTAACCCAAAGCAGATATTTTACTAACCACCCATTCTCTATGACCTTGAAGACCATCTGGCTTCAAGCTTTTAACAGCGACCGTAATCCCCGACCCGGGTTTCGCCGGGGCAGTTCCACCTTCCCCTATCCATCCTTTGAACACATAACCAAATCCACCTTCCCCAAGAATGCTATCAGGTCTAAAATTTCCAGTTGCAGCTTTTAGCTCTTGAAATGTGAATTGAAGAAGTTGGCAAGGAACCTTGTTTTCTTGAGGTAGGGGATCAGGATTATCAGTAGATAGTCTAGCTTCATTTGAAGCACATAGTTCTCTATTGCTTGCATTCAGGTATCTTGTCTCAGTTGCTGCATCGACATAAAGAATTTGAAGACTTCCTTCTTAAAAAATTTAACTTTTTATACAATACAACAAATGGATGATAATTGCATTTAGCTTTAGTTTTGGATCTGTTAGGACAACAACCATTAAAAGAAAATAATGAAACGAAAAAAATGCAAGAAAAGAGACACAATCTTGATCATGCACATATGCGATTACAGAGCAGTGCAGTTCTCTCTTATTTTAGAGTGAATTAGGGTCTCAGTGTTACAATAGATACATATAATAACTCGGTCCAGAAAATTAGGAGTTCAGCTCCCCCCACCTCATTGATACTGCATATGAGCCATACTCAACAGGATCTATTAACTTTTTTCTTTTGTACAAAATTAATCACAATTTCAACCACAAATCCGGCTATCCACTTGAAATCCCCCAGACTTGAAAAATCATAAAAAAATTCAAGCTCTACTGAAATGAAAAATGAAAATCCTTGTGAATTTTACAAGAAGGAATGGTTCTGTGTAAAGAATTATGCCTTTTTAGTGTCAAAAAAATGAGGATGAGGAAAAGGGTTATAGGGAAAGCACAGTGAGAAAGCAGAAAAAATTCATTTTTTTTAACAGAAAAGAAGTGCATGAAAAGAGAGGAAAAACATACCTGCATCATGAACGAGACTAGTACGAGGGATAGAGTTAGCAGAGTCTTTAGAAGAAGCAGAAGCACCTCTAACGCCGCGTTTTAGAACACTCCAGCATCCACACTTGTTCTCCTCCATCTCTTCTTCTTCTCGTTCTTACAGGTTTCATAGGCTAGTTGCAGTTGGTGAATTTGCATAGGAAAAAGAGGGGGAGAAGAGATTAAGCATGGTGAGGAGGGAAGAAGAGAGAAAGAGAGAGAGAGAGAGAGAAGAGGTGGTTGTGTTTGTGTTAAGAGATTACAGAGGCATCATCATCATAGGCATCATCGCAGTTTGTACAAAAAGAACTTTTTTGCCACCACCTTTTTCTGTGGGGGATGGGAAATGGGAATGGGACACACACACACACACACTCAGTGGTACTCTGTTTGTTTTAACTTGCTTGTTTCAATTTACCACAACATAAAAACTCATGTTTGTCTAACAAAGCTTTACCATTCTTACCATAGACACGCCTCCATGTCTTTCACCACTTCTATTTATGTAGGCCTCTCACATTTTTCAAAATTATATCAATGCTATTTTATTCCACACTTGAGCACAATTGAGCCCATGTCTATTAGCCCGAGCGGATAATTACCCGCACAAATGGATGTGGGCTCGGGTACGGGCACTACAGTGCCCAACCCGCTCCGGGCCCACCACACCAGTATATATATATATATATATATATATATATATATATTATAATTTTACTTATATACAATTTAAAAAAAATGAAATGATTGTTATTTATAAAAAATTAAATCTAACTACTAATATTTTGGATGTTTTAAATTGACATATAATTTTTTAAACTACTAATACTCATTAATTAGTTTTTTTTGTTATTTCTTATTTTTTACTGTTAAAGTGGGGGTAATTGGCGTACCCACGGGCACTTGGGTACCCAGAGGGTACAGGGGCGTGCACTAAAATACCTACTCATGCATGTGTGGACTTGGGTACAGACACTATAGTACCTTGCCCAGAGAGTACTCATTGCCATCTCTAAGCACATCATAGTATGTTTTACTCTATGGCCATATTTGGAAAATACACCCTCCAGAGTCTTATTTATAAGAAATTTTTTAGTTTTATAGGTTCATTGAATAACTATCAATTTAGTTATTCAATGAACTTAAAACTGCAAATTTTTATTATAAATAGGACCAGAGTAGTACTACACTACTACTGAATATTGGACAAGTTAACTAATAAGAAATGAGCTTGTGATAGATAGTTGATAATAGATAAATGAAGAGATTGAATTTAAAGTGGTTTATAAATTTAGCGATTAAACTAATTTACAAATATAAACATGGCATAAAAGAAAATTTCAAAAGAGAAAGAAACGTAAAAATGAGAGTATAATGGATGAATGAGGAATTTAATAATCAAGATACAAATGAGTGTAGAAATAATACACTATAAAATAGCTCAAATAAGTAGCTTATGAAAAAACACCGTAACATAGTGGTTATTAAACACCTGCAACGAATTTATCCACTCATCCACTCAGACTAAGCAATTTGGCATTACCAAACAGAGCTCGTACAAGGGAATCGTATTTGTATATAATCAACATGGAAGTCAATTCTCTGCCGTAACTACGTCATTCAGTTATTAATCTTGATCGTTTAAGTTTAGAAAATTCAATAGTAGGAATGTATAGTGCCTTTTGTGACAGCAACCAGTTATCTACGTCCAACCAACACCTCTCGGTACAGTGGCTTAATCTATCTTAGAATATGGGGTCAACTTAGTGTCATCGGAATCGATTCCCGCAGTGGACAAACTCGGTGTTGGCTAGTGCGAAATTTGATTCTATGCACGAACGAAAATTATTCTTTCGTTGAAAGCGTTGAAATATTCTGTGAGTCGGCAATCGTCCCAAAAAAAGAACTAGTTATCTACATCTGACGTTTTCACCTATGCATAAAATAAAGACATGGTAAATTATAAAATAAGAAAACTGTGCATATACCGCACTCCCTCCGTCTAATTTTAATTGTCCTGTTTGCCATTTTTCTTTGTCTCAAATTATCTGTCACTTTAGAATCCCAATACAACATTTATTATTATTTCCAACAATACCCTTATCTTAGAATATCAATAACCATGCATTTGCTCCAATCGAGAAAACTGAAATTACTGATGAGTTAATAGTTTAAGAGTGTTTTAGTCCTACCACATTTTTTTACCATAAAAGTTAGCATAACCAATCATTTTCTTAATACTCGCGCATAGACAAATAAAATAAGACGAAAGCGGTATTAAATTAAAATGGGTATCTTGAAGTGGCTGCATCGAAAAAAAAAAGCTAAAGGATTTATGGTGGCTTTAACTTTAATTGTCCACGACTCTTAATTGGTTGGTGGCGTTTCACAGGTTCATTTGTCTCTGACAGAGAGATCTTTGGAAAATCAGATTTTACCCAATTAATGTATTTTATGCTATAGTATTTCACCATTAAATTTGGAATAGTTTTAGTTTCTAGAAGAATGCTTACGGATTATTCTATTTTTTTTAATTATGCAACTTGAGAGCAAAAAAGTTCAATATGATCAAAGCTCAATTTGGAATAGGTTTGCCAACAAAACTGACTTCAACAGGTTCAACGTGAGACTCTTAACACACCTCATCGTTCAAGACTAGACAACTAGAACGTAACCTGAGTGGTCCAACGGATCTTGAATAGATTCTGATATTATTTTAGAATTTAGGTCAAACCCAACTCAATCCTATAAAATCGATTTGTAGAGTAAGGAATGTCTTCGACTTGTAAAATCTTTTTCAGACTATATCACATTTAATGCGGGACTCTAAACACTAATCACCGCTTATGCTGGAAAAAAAACTCAATAACAATTTGATCTATAAAAGACAAAGACAGGAATATTATTGGGGCTTGCAACACAACATACAAATCCTTATTGGGTACTGAGCAAACATAGGGGATTTCCCCACATTGCTTTCTTCATCTTCATGAGCATCTTTATGCCAGAGATCCGCAAAGCAAATTTGCCAAATATAATGTAAGCAATGTCCTAAATGCATGTAATTAGGCGTGAATTAAGTTAGGGTCAAATTATTGTTTGGTCAAGACTAATAGGAAAAACGGTCAAGAGCATATTTGAGTGCAATCTATCCCAACCCTTTTTCTCTCTCTAGATTCCTAAATGTGTGAACAATGGGCCTATAATAGGTGAATTTTATCTCTTGAATGGGTATATATTTAAGGGAGAGAAAGAAAAGGAGAGAGTGAGTGGGAAGAGTGTGTTGGTGAGAGGTCATTTCATCAACCAACAATAAACAAAATTGTATTCTATGATGCTTAGGGTGATGAAAAGTAATTGGAGATCATATTCTTTTTTCATATACAGTGGTCGCCACTTGACAAACCTTGTTGGAAACGAGTGATGCCAATTGCCCCCACTAAGTTTGTAGGTTTATCAAGGGCCCCCCACCATATAATATATATGAGAACAATTTGTTGGTGGGAATAATGCTGCAACAAAGAAGAACAATAAAACATAGAAGATCATTAGTAACAATAATTGTGAATGACATGTAAGATAAATAACAAGGAGAAGGATATTTAAATTCATCATTGCACTAGACTCCAAGGCGTGTATGACACTAAGCTTTAGGTTCGATTCGCCCCCACCAATCACTCTAGATTGGATGCAATAGGATGATCAGCGAATCCCCTTCAGGATACAATGGAGTTCCTTGATATGGTCTGCATACCCACACCAAGCATATCGATCAATGGTAGTTTACGGAACAAAGTTTCCTCAATTACTCTCGTGCACTAGAGAAAAGAAGAAGTGACTTAGATATAATTTTGGGAAAATTTTGGCATACAAATATATGAATTTCGTATTATGTTTATCTGCCCAAAAGTGTCTCTATTTATAGAGAAACTCATGCCAATTGGTGTAGGGAAACAACTCTTGAAAAAGGTCTTTGCAATGTTCAACCGGAACCATTAAATCGGATCCGCGTTGTTTCAATGACACAATGTGACTGTTGGCCAAGTGGTTAGCGCTTGCGCCTCTTCATTATAGGACTTGGGTTCGATTCCTCCTTACGTCACTTTTCATTTTAAATTTGTTAAAATTCGATTTTAATACACACAAAAAGAATAGGATGCAAGAATCGAACTCGAGTCACACAAGCCAAAGTACCACAACACAACCATTGTACCAAACGGATATATATGTCATTCTGATGCCATTAATTTTATTTAACCATTGCAATCTTTCAAATATATTTTGGAAATTTCTCCAACAATCCCCCACCATTTTCAAAATATATCCAAATCCATTATTCCGGAAATCTCATGGTTTCAGATAATGGTATCTTGCGATTTGAACCATTACTTAGTAAGTTAAGTTTTCACTCATCCCCGAATAGATTGGTAGACAAGCTTTGAACCAATTATTCATTAGAAAAAGTGTGCATAACTCACACATGAAATCTCGGTGCCATTGACCGAATTATAAAAATGACACATTTGTTAAGGCCTTGTGTCTCATATCCTTTTCATGAGAATTTAAGAGTCAAGCCTTTTAACTCTATGAAGCGGCCCCACTTCATTCTCATATAGGTAGACTATATCAGAAATGCACCCATAATTATGCACCTCAGCAAATATATGCTATATGTCCATTAAGAGGAAAACCTCATCCTACCACTTTTATTCTTACGGTCCAAGTACTTTTTCCCCTTGGGATGTATCTATTGTCAAGTACTTCAATCACTCCTGTAGTGTACTTTTCCCATTGAACTCAAGACTTAATTTTACTCAAGTGTGAGTTGGATTTCCACTATTGGTAATCAATTAGATATGGGCTTGTATCACATCCCCAATGATGTCTTCAACATCATATCATTGTCAACTCTTTCGTCAAAGAATTGCAAACTTTATTCCAACTTTAATAAACTTTGAATATTCAATCAATCACATAGCTATGACTTTTATATATTTTTGATAATCTAAACTAACTATCACCATGACACTTTTGTCATTCATTGTGTCATACACACAAACTTTATGTCATTCTTCCTTTACTATTAAATATTTAATTACCACTTCAATTTGAAGTTCTACGTCCACTTGAATATATTAAAGAAACCATACATTCAATGCATTAAATATATAAATCAACAACAACCATGATCACAAAGATTTGTCATAATCAACCTTTAATTTCATAAGGTGAGTCCAAACATGTAAGTCATTACTCCACATAAAATTAAATCAACACTTTAGAATTTATTTCTATTTTATGAAAAGAAACATTTTCATATTAGTTATCACATAACTAATATATCTAACATATATTCTAAGTGTAAAATTCAAGTCTCATGTATATGCATGTTCTATGGTAAAACAAAATAATAATCACAATAGAAAATCAACAATGAACCAAAATCATTAATATTTTCTATCACTTCCTTCCATGAACATTTGTCAAGTTACAATAATCTAAAACCTACCCAAATTATTTTCAATATCAAGATAAGCAAATTACTTTCATATTATCATACATTTATAAATAATGTGAGATCATCAAATTTAAAGTGTGTTAATTTCATACACAAAACTTCAATATCATCAAACCATCAATTTGATATTTATGATAATTCATATGCACTATTTTATAGATTAAATAAAACAACATGTAATCATATATCAGACCAATTTTAAAACATAATTAACTTTGTGTTCACAAATTTTCCACACATGGTTTAGAGTTCCACATTGATGAACATTTTCATGAGTAAACTTGAATTAAAATTCATCTATACATGTGTTTATAAATTTAGACCATCAAACATATTTCATATATATATATATATATATATATATATATTTACTTTGAGAAATTGTGTACCTTTCACCATAGTAGAAAGTTGTTACCATTAATAATCTTCAACTTCAGTATATATGAAGTCATGTATTTTGGAAATATCTTCCTTCAAAACTTGCAGCCATCATTCAACACAAATGCAAATTCGAACCTAAAGATTGTGAGAACAATTTGTTGGTGGGAATAATGCTGCAACAAAGAAGAACAATAAAACATAGAAGATCATTAGTAACAATAATTGTGAATGACATGTAAGATAAATAACAAGGAGAAGGATATTTAAATTCATCATTGCACTAGACTCCAAGGCGTGTATGACACTAAGCTTTAGGTTCGATTCGCCCCCACCAATCACTCTAGATTGGATGCAATAGGATGATCAGCGAATCCCCTTCAGGATACAATGGAGTTCCTTGATATGGTCTGCATACCCACACCAAGCATATCGATCAATGGTAGTTTACGGAACAAAGTTTCCTCAATTACTCTCGTGCACTAGAGAAAAGAAGAAGTGACTTAGATATAATTTTGGGAAAATTTTGGCATACAAATATATGAATTTCGTATTATGTTTATCTGCCCAAAAGTGTCTCTATTTATAGAGAAACTCATGCCAATTGGTGTAGGGAAACAACTCTTGAAAAAGGTCTTTGCAATGTTCAACCGGAACCATTAAATCGGATCCGCGTTTTCAATGACACAATGTGACTGTTGGCCAAGTGGTTAGCGCTTGCGCCTCTTCATTATAGGACTTGGGTTCGATTCCTCCTTACGTCACTTTTCATTTTAAATTTGTTAAAATTCGATTTTAATACACACAAAAAGAATAGGATGCAAGAATCGAACTCGAGTCACACAAGCCAAAGTACCACAACACAACCATTGTACCAAACGGATATATATATGTCATTCTGATGCCATTAATTTTATTTAACCATTGCAATCTTTCAAATATATTTTGGAAATTTCTCCAACAATATATACTAACAATAACACTTAGAAGAGACACATATATACAAGGTGGGGGAAAGGAGGGGGGTTTTGGAATAAGAGACCAGTATATAAGGCACTTAAGAACAGCGTATGGACAAATTGTTGGAGGGATAGAGTTAGCTAGCCAAATAATTTGCATTAGAGTAAAAGAATTAAAAAAAAGTCACAACTATTTTTTAAAAAATAAAAATAAAAAGGTGCTCCAGATCGCTCATTAGAATTTAGAAAATCTTACGCGATTGCAGATATACTTATATATTATCCACCAATGATATTTTCTTGTTTAATGGAGAATCCAAAAAATTTAAATAGTGGGAACAATATTTATATACCTCACAATTGATCTCTGCAATTTATTATATGTGGCAAAATCGAATGATTCTTTGATTGAATGATTTCAAAAATATCTTTCTTTAAGTTTTTTTTTTTGGAAAAATATCTCTCTTTAAGTAACCAAGCAATCATTCAACTATTTATCTCCTAAACGATTTCGCATCGGATTCTTGATGATATTCATAATAGGGAGAGCTCTTTCGACAGTTTTAGTTGTAGTTAATCGTGGTAGTACGTAGTAAACATAACTCTACAAACAAATACACAAATAGATATAAACTTTGATTTCTGGTCTCCACAAGTTTATAAAAAGATCACTTATCCCCCTTAATTCTGAAATTGTATTCCGATTAGACCTTGTTATCATAACTGTAATTTGCAAATATAATGTAGTGCATTTAGTCAATATTTGGAATGCTAAGAACAACATGAAATTTCCGCCAAAACATTTACTTTAGAGGAGTTACTAGAAAAAGTGAAACATGGTTATCCACCAAGGTTGATGGGTTCTCAAACCCCCTTTTATGCATGCATGGAATGTCAATCCAACTACATCTACATGCCTTGCTTTACCAAGGTTCTAGTGGAGATCTTTTGGGCTTCAAAGTTCAAACATCATATTGGATAAGGTCTTCTTTTTATACCCTCATCATATCACCATATACCCCTACATAAAAGTGAAACCCGAAAACACCCCTCACTTAAAAAATCCGCTCGGATTTACCTACTAAAAGATAAATCCGATTTTGGTTTTTTCCAAAAATCAGATTTATCTTTTATTAGGTAAATCCGATTTCCCTTAAAAAAAGAAAATCGGATTTACCCCCTCCTAAGGTAAATCCGCTTTTGTTAATTTTAAAAGCGGATTTACCTTAGGTGGGGATTAAATCCTCTTTCTGTATTAAAAATACCTATTTTTTATTTAATTTTTTAAAAATGTTATAAAAATACTACTAAAAATCCGTTAAAGAGTCAAAATTAATCTAAAAATTATAAAAACACCACTATAAATCTAATAAAACCAAAATAAGGTTATGCAAATTTTTTCAGATTTTTTGGAGAATATGAAAAATTAAAAAAATTAATAAAAAATAGTAAACGATTGAATTTGGGATTTTGAGTTCCCCTTTCTTGAAAGAAGACACTTCTTCAGGGGTCTTGATCCCTGATTTTTTTCGGATTTAATGGCTGTGGTTTCATTACAATCTGAGTAGGTTGCTCGAAAACCGATTTTTTAGCCTAAATTATTCACCCGACGTACAACATCGTCACATGTTAACGAACAATACACTAAACAGAACCAAAAGACGACCGATATTCATATCTATTTTATATTTCTAAAAAAAATTAATTTTAATTTTAATTTCAAAATCGGATTTACCCCAACATTAGGTAAATCCGCTTTTGTTAATTTTAAAAGCGGATGTACGCCCACATAAGGTAAATCCGCTTTGTTATTTAAAAGTCGGATTTACCTATTGGGTAGATAAATCCGCTTTGGAAAATAACAAAGCAAATTTACCGAAAAAGATAAATCTGATTTCCCGAAAAAAAAAAAAATCGGATTTACCCCCTCATTAGGTAAATCCGCTTTTGTTAATTTTAAAAGCGGATGTACCCCCACATAAGGTAAATCCGCTTTGTTATTTAAAAGTCGGATTTACCTATTAGGTAGATAAATCCGCTTTGGAAAATAACAAAGCGGATTTACCTTGAGTAGGGGTAAATCCGAGCGAGTTTTAGTTTGGCAGGGGTATTTTCGGTTTATCAATTATGATGGGGGTATATGGTGATATGATGGGGGTACAAAAAAAATACCTATTGGATATAGGCTGGCAATTTTTGTACCCCATACCCCCCCCCCCATTCCCACATTTTTGTTCCTTCCCGATTTTATGTTTTTTCACATAAATCTAAATACAATCTCGATTTATGTTTTAGACATAAATCCGGAATTAAAAAAATACATTCTAGATTTATATCGAAAATATAAATCCAGAATTGAAAATTAATTTTAGGAAGTGTTTTAAAAAAATTGACTTTTACCTACGGACAAAAACCGCCACTAAATGTGAAATATCCAGAATCTCTTTAACTACTTCTTAATACCCACGTATACCTCACATTTAGTGACAGTTTCTGTTCGTAGGTAAAAGTCAACTTTTTAAAACACTTTATTTCTGATTCTGGATTTATGTTTTTGGCATAAATCTGGAATGTATTTTTTTAATTCCGGATTTATATCAAAATCATAAATCCGGAAGTCAAAAAAATTACAAAATCCAGAATTATGTTTTGGGACATAAATCCAGAAGCCAAATATATATTCCGGATTTATGTCTAGTGCATATTTCTGGGTGTTCTGAACGGAATTCAAGAGAGAGAAACTCATACCTCACAGTGGTGATGCTGATGGCCGAGGGCCGATGTGAAGCGCGGGGAGGCCGCTACCTGCAAGCACTCTGACGCCCAAATCAGTCCATAATCAAAATGGAGCATATAAGAGTAATGGAGAAATCATACCATATTTTAGAGTGTGGAGTGGTATATATAGTGGTGCGAATGGGCTTGATTACAATTGGGCTCCTAGGCCCATTATCTCTAACCAAAGTTGGATCCGGAACAGTAGCCCCCCAAGTCGGTTGCCCATGTTGTGGAGCCGACTTGTGAGCAAAGTCTTCCTCGTAAGACATCAAACCTGCTGAAGTTAGCTAAATAATGAAAGAAATAATAGCTCGTGTAATATAGTCACACATATGTTATCGTCGTGCAACATCGACAATATCAACGTTAGTTATGGAAAGATAAGTCAAGGTCGGCAGGCGTTCCAAGATGTGGAAAGTCGGATCAATCTGATACCGATTCTGTATGGCAACACATAGCCTCTGGTATACATGACGCGTGACTTCATCCTCCTTTGGCGCAGTATATCGAGTTTGTGTTTTCCTCTAACGTCGTTACTATCGAGTCGAGATGGTCACGAGACCGGCTCTCCTTTGATTCAGTTTTTCCAAGACTCGGCTCGGCCTAACTCGAATCAAAGCGAGGAGTGACTACCTTTAAAGTCGCCTGAATCCTTGATGAAGGTCAGCTCGTCGATGTACCGATGAGGCTTAACACCTCTGCGCGATTGCATTGAGCCAAACTGGTGAGGCTTAGCACCTCCACGCAGGTTTCTAGAGCCGGATTGATGATGTGTCTTTACAGCCTCAAATCCTCTGCTAAAGGGTACTCTGTATCTAGCTGACTGCTCTGTTTCTTGTGCCTTTAGCAAGGATCTTAGGGTGCACCCTGTACCTGAAATGAAACAACAGACGCGAGCATACAGGATATTTGTAGGTGAGATATAAAAATGAAATGAAATGGGAAACACAAATATCCCGAACACTCAATATCCGCTAAGGCGCATCATCACCCTGGGTGCAAGTGCCTTGTGCCGATCTAATGTAATACAACATCTTGACGTAGGTTCATCAAGCCAAATCAATGCCTACGTAAAAGAAAACAACCTCATGGGCAACGATTATCAAGCATCCGAGATGTGGAACGCCAAATCGATCTGATACCAATTATATATGGCGAGGCGTATCCCCCAGTGCACAACCATATCTAGGTTCTTACGTCTCGTCTTTAATTTGATGTTTCCTTTACTATTGTGTATGCTACTTTCTTTTCACAAATGTGGTATCTCGTCGTGGGGGTTATCCTCCCCCCGAAACAGGGAGGTCGGAGTAAGTCCGTCCCCAGCCAGCTTATGGGTCGGGGCCCATATTTAGCTCGGCTGAAGGAGGGCGTGGCCATCGAAAGGCCACAGATTTCGAGGAATCTCACTTAATCCAACGTACGGGTCGCGGCCAGATCTCGCTCAGATGTCGGAGGGCGTGGCCATCGAAAGGCCGCGGCTTTTGAGGAGACCTCGCTTAATCCAACTTACGGGTCGCGGCCCGATCTAGCTTGGAAATCGGAGGGCGTGGCCATTGAAAGGCCACGGATTTCGAGGAGACCTCACTTAATCTAGCTTATGGGTCGCGGACCGATCTAGCTTGGATGTCGGAGGGCATGACCATCGAAAGGCCACGACTTTCCTTTGCAGGGTTGCGATGGATTAGTCCAGCGCGAGCATCGGTCTAAAGGTGTCGGTGAAGATCCGACCTATTTGTTTGGTTTCCTGGACCTTCGACAAGGATCTCTGGGTATATCCCGTGCATGAAATGAAACAATAGAAGCAAGCATACATATATTTGCAGGTGAGATATAAATATGAAATGAAATGAAAAGCACAAGTGTCCCAAACACTCGACGTCGTGCTAATCTCCTGCAATACAAAGTCTCGACATAGGTGCACCGAGCCGAAGCAATGGAGCGTAGCACTCTGATGTAGGTGCACTGAGTCAAATCGGTCCTTATGATTAGATTGCGCTCTCGTGCTAGAGCCGATCTTCTTGTCGTATAGGTGCGCATGACATCGACTTAGGCCATGTGGCTAGTGTGTCTAGGATTGTCGGGCACGCCAGCAAATTGGAGTGGTAACTTCGTGTACATATGAAGTGTGTTGTGTCCAGGCTCTCTGTAGCCCCCACACTACCCAAAAACAAAGCTTCAGCGGCGCTTCTGTCGCGGCGGTTACCCCCAACCGCCGTCGCTCATTTCAACGCTCGCGGCGGTTGCATTTACCGCCTCCAACCAGGAACACTGACGGCAGTTCCAATTGTGTTGCGGCGGTTCTAATTTTTTATGTCGCGCGCTATTTTATTTTCATTCCCCGCTAACTGCAATCCATTTTCCTCTCAGACACTTAGGGTTCCTCTCTGTTCAGTACCCATTTTCCTCTCTGTTCAGGTTCCACCACCAACATCAACGAGAGAAGGAAAATCGCTTCAACCCTTTGAAAATTGCTTCAGCCGTTAATTCTTCAGGAAGAAATTTCAACAAGGAAAATCGCTTCAACCCTTTGCTTCCATTACTGTCGCTTGCTTCAGGTAAAAATTCGCTTCAACCCTCTTCGTCTCTTCGTCTCTTCCTCTCTTTGATCTTTCTTTCTGTAACATAGTTATGTTTTCCTTGTTGTAACTGGGTAGGGTTTGGATGTTTCAGCAATACTAGAAACCGCATGTTTCAGCAATACTAGCAACCACATATATTTCATGATTATTGAGTAGTTGACTATTTCTGGAATTTGCTTGTATAAAATCCTTTCTGGAATTTGAGTTGTTGTTTGTTTCTTGATTCTTGGAATTTGGCACTGAAATTTGACAGTAAAGCATAGTGCTTCAGAAAATAGGAAATCGTAGGATTGGGATGGGGTTTCAAAGAGGAATCTTTTTAAATTGGAATTTGATATTAAGATGATTCAGTGGATGCTACTTTGTGTTAGCTCTGTTAATAATTAGGTGACTGTGAATCACATCCCTGAAGTTTCAAGTTGCACAGTTTGTATGGCTAATAGTTAGCAAACTTGCATTCAATTTATCTTGTTTATTGAATGCTGATTCGTTTTTCCAGGGCATTGATATTGTATATAAATCTGCATGAATTTTCTTGATTAGTTTTCAAATAAATCTAATCATAATTAAATTCTTAATCACTTTAACAATCAATACTTGTCACCAAAATAAGACTTGAGATAGCCGTTATGAAATTTAGTCGAGGAATAACCTTGGTGAAGCCTCATAGTAACATATTTGTTGCCTTATTTGATTCAGATTTTATCTAAAACCTTTAATTTGATTCAGATTTTATATCTCACAATATCAATTATATCTCACAATATTTGTTGCATATATTCACTGAGCAAGTTTACTAATAGCTTGTCTTTGAGAGTGAAATACTATTAGAGTTGAAAATGGGTTTTGAGATTGGATTTATTTTTCATGAGCTTAATTGATTGGAATTCCTCAGTAATGGTTTGAAACTCTTGCTAACTTAGGTTCTATTAGGCATCAGCTTAATTGATTGGAATTCCTTCATCTCGCTACACGGTTGCTGGCTTTTGTGGGGTGAACTCCTAAACAAGGTAACTCAATTTTTGGCTTCCTGATGTTTATCATGCTTCGTGCATATTTATCTTTAATGTTTTTGTGCATTTCTGATAGCAAGTAGGTAATTTTTGGCCGCCGCTGGCCTTTTTAACCGCCGCCGTTAACAATGTTTTGCGTAGTGTCGCCAACAGCTAGTATTGCATTTTTCAACTCCATATTAGCTGATTTCAAAATAATAAACATTTTGGTCTATAATTATTAATAGAAATTAGTTTGAATCCTAAGACAGAGACAGAGTCCTAAACAGGAGTTACTCTCATGTGACAGAACTAAAATCCTTAGATTCTTGTTCTTAGTATAGGGACAAACGTTATTATCACTAACTAATATGCATGGAATGGTTGGGGAACAATATTAGTATAGTAGATGTATAGACAACAGCTGAATATGAACTGAAAGCTAGTGTAAGTTGACATTCATATGTAGATCAAGTCTTTTCTGTTTTATGGTTAAGTTTTTTCCCATAGCATAGATATATAGCTATCGATTTCAAACCAGACAATATTGATGTTGACCTTCGTCATGTGCGATTTACCATGTGTACCCAATAATACATGACATTTAACTAGCTATAGTTAGAGCTGCCAATCTGTGTCTATAAATAGGAGCATATATTATGCATGGTATGTACAGAAAATTAAGAGAGAAATCAGAGAATTATAAAGTAGAAGTCTAATAATTGTTTTAAAATAAGATGGTTGCTACAAAAAATAACCGCATTCTACTTGTGATTTTTGAGAGTGAAATACTATTAGAGTTGAAAATGGGTTTTGAGATTGGATTTATTTTTCACGAGCTTAATTGATTGGAATTCCTCAGTAATGGTTTGAAACTCTTTCTAACTTAGGTTCTATTAGGCATCAGCTTAATTGATTGGAATTCCTTCATCTCGCTACACGGTTGCTGGCTTTTGTGGGGTGAACTCCTGAACAAGGTAACTCAATTTTTGGCTTCCTGATGTTTATCATGCTTCGTGCATATTTATCTTTAATGTTTTTGTGCAACCTTAGTTTGTTATTCATAATTCATTACTCTGTTTTTCGGACCTTCTCAAACTCTGAAAAGAGGAGTTGTGACGTATAAAGTGGCTGTGACAGTAGAGATCATCACACATATAACGCATATCTAACAACCTCTATTCATACTCTGAAAAGAGGAGTTGTGTCTTAGGTTTGGAGACATAAGGCTGTTTAACATTCCGTCACAAAATTGAATTATATGCCCAAAATTGTACACTGAGATTTTGTTTCCTTCTAAAGCACATTGCTTATGATTTTATGATTGATTTATACATGTAGGAAAAACTGCAACAGGCAATTCTTGAGTCTTCTTCTGTGCAAGAAGCCTTTATTCAAGTTTTTGGGAAAGAACATCCTGGGCATGTTCGGGGCATGGGACTCGGCGTAACACCAACTCAGATCCTTGGAAACAATTCTCATTCTACAACAGGATCATATTCATCGGATGCTAATGAAAAGATGTCACAGATGCAAAATGAAATTGACGCTTTAAAAGCACAAGTTGCTGAAGTTGATAGTCTAAAGGCTCAAGCTGCTGAAGTTGATGCTCTAAAGGAACAAGTTGCTGAATTGCCTCTATTGAAGGAACAACTTGCTTATGTTATGCAAATTCTTAAGCAAAATCAGGTGATCACCGTATTGAAATTCATACTGTTATGCAACTTGCTTATGTTATTGCTTTTGATGAAAAAATTGTTGATATCAAACTATGAAACCTGAATAATCCTTGGAGGTTATTACTGTCTTGCCAAGCCTGCAAAATTAGAATTCAGGTAATGTTAGAGAACAAGAAGATTAAGGACTTTTGTAGTGAACAATTGTAAAGGAACAACGAAAACAGTATTTTTACCATTTTCAAAATTTATGGAAATATTGAATTTGTTTAGTAAGATATTTCTTAGTTTAAAGAGTGGAATTGAAAACAGAAACAAAGAATGAAAGAAAGGAAGCACAGACCCTAAAATATACAAAAGTGTGTCCATATATATGCAATGAAATGAAACAATTCCCCTCAGAAAGGATATAAAAACAGTGAAACAATAGTCCATGTTCAAAACAAAGTTAGGAAAAGCATAATTAGAAAAACTATTGGAAAAACCTACTAGACATGCTAAAGTTGCATATCCAGGAATTCTATCAACCTTCATCTTAGCAATTTTTTTTCACTCCAATATTTAGATACTTCCCAAAGCTACCTAGATTATTAGAATTCAGCTTTGCATTTTCAATTCTTATAGCTAGTACAGATTCACCACTTCTAACATGTTTAATAACACAACTCAAAATTGGAAAATCAGATATTGGAAAGCTTGTGATTGCAGCAGGAATGCACGCAGATTTTGTTTGTTCTTTGATTGTTTCATTTGGTTACATTCTTATTCCACTAGCTGAAATATGTCCTGATTTTGCCACAAAAAGGGTTGAACCTAAGTTTATTATTCAAATGGCACTTTCAGTTTTGGGACAAATAATATTCACAGCAACGATTGCACCATTTTTTATGAGTTGGGTTGATAATGAAAATCCAGATGGGAAACCAATGAAAGGTCCACATTTAGTACTATCAATTGCATTTGTGGTATTAATGTGTGCTTTTTCTACTTTGAATGGATATAGAGCAATTTTAAGTGCATTTTTAGTTGGAGTTTGTTTTCCTAGAGAGGGTAGAGTTTCCAAATGGGTTATTACCAAAATCAACTATATGCGACATTGTTTATATATTTGTTCTAATTTTATTTATGACTATTATTTTTCAGCCGGATAATTTGGAAACACATGGTTTGAGACGCTCTTCTGAATCAAGTAACATAGGAGAACATGAAGCAGCACCATAACGGAGGATATCTAGATAGATGATCATGTTGTATTTTGACTTTATTAACTAAGTTGGTTGTATTTTGACTTCATTAACTAGTTCTAGTTTGATGTTATGAACTTAGTTTGATTTATAAACTTTAGAACATTTGTATGTGTTTTTAGCATAAATTTAGTTTCTTTTAATATTTGTATTACCAAATAATTAATAAGTACATTTATAAAATTCGTAAAAGAAAGATATATATACCGAAACACAAAAAATGCTTACATTTAAAAAAAAACTGATCTGTTGGTGGCGGTTCCAAACCGCCTCCATAGTTAAATAAAAATTTAATTTTAATTTAGTTGCGGCGGTTCCAAACCGCCGCTAGGCGTGAAGTAGAAAATCAGTTACCATATTGGCGGCGGTTTCAAACCGCCGCTAAGCATAACGTGGAAAATCAGTTGGCACATTGGCGGCAGTTTCTGACCGCCGCAATATCCGCGGCGGTTTGTGTGACGGTTGCGGGAACCGCCGCCAACAACACCTCCCGACGCTGAAAACCACGGCGCTTTTGGAACCGCCGCCAGCATTCAATAACGGCGGTTTAAACCGCCGCCGCTGGCCTTTTTAACCGCCGCCGTTAACAATGTTTTGCGTTGTGCCACTCCTCGTCAATTCCCGTCATAAAAAACCAAACAACAACTCCAAAGAAACACATTGTTGTCAGAGTGACCAGTGTCAGGTTAGCCGAAAAAGGAATAATAACGCAATTGTACACCGTGCTCATTTTTTGTGCATTAATAATGGTCGGCATAAAAAAATAGAGCATGTAATAAAGAAATAGAGTGGATCTCAATGCATCATATCAACCGCTCAAAACTATGAAGATCTAAGTATAATTCTAGTGATTGCAATATCATACGGTGAATGTGCATGCTTATCCTTTGCGCTCGGGCAATGACGATTTAGAAGTGAATGCAATGAAAGTGATTATTAAAAGTAGCTATTAAATCAACACTTCGACCAAAATTCATTTAACGACCTCAGAGAAGGTTGTGTCGAACTGGCTCAGTTATCAAACTGTGCGCAAAGCCGGCATTGAGCATCTCGGTCGAAATCTCGGGGAAGGAACCGAACCTGGCGTAAAAAGGTGGACGCGAGTCAGAGAAAACCGAAGTCGAAGTCGATTTGAAGTAGATTCCAACCAGAACTATATGATTTACCTTGATTCCCGATGAACTATGTCCCCCCTATGTGATCTTGAAAGGGAGTTTTTATAACGACAAGAGTCGTGTCGTCATCGCCATCGAGCAAGACCGTGGAACTGAAATCTTAATTCTTGATGGAGAACACATCTGATCCTTGATGGACCGACCAGATCCGTCCGATTTGCGAGAAGAGTTTGTCGACGCTGATCCAAAAAATCATGCGGATCTTGAATATCTTGATTCTGATTGCTTGATCACAAAATCCAGATCGGCACAAAGTCATGTGTGTTGGGTTTGATTCCATCAGCGGCGGCGGAGCGGAGCCAGAAAATGTGTGGTTCATCTTTTTAGCGAAGAATGAAATTACTCACCTTCGAGATCGTATCAGATCTTGATGACGGATCATTATTCTTTGAGCAAAGTTGCAGCCAAAACCGGAATTGATTTCTCCAAATTCAGACTATAATTATCCTTCTATTTCTGGGATTTTTGGATCGTCGAATCCGAAGTCAGAAAGATCGGTGTTGAAACACCATGTACCTCCGATTTCCAACCGTGAGTGAAAACAAGAGCAATGTCCCCACTGTGGTCGCCAATGTTCCGAACGGAACTCAAGAGAGAGAAACTCATACATCACAGTGGTGATGCTGATGGCCGAGGTCCGATGTGAAGCGCGGGGAGGCCGCTACCTGCAAGCACTCCGACGCCCAAGTCAGTCCCTAATCAAAATGGAGCATATCAGAGGAATGGAGAAAGCATACCATATTTTAGAGTGTAGAGTGGTATATATAGTGGTGCGAATGAGCTTGCTTACAATTGGGCTCCTAGGCCTATTATCCCTAGCCAAAGTTGGATCCGGAACACCGGGAAATAAAAAAAATACATTTTTGGATTTACACTTTAGTACATAATTTCGGGAATAGTGTAAATTTTGAGAGTAATTTTAGGATTAAATAAAAATTAGGGGTATAGAGTCTAAAGAAGGGGTATAGAGTCTAAATTAGGGGTATAGAGTCTAAAAATTATCGTCATTGTTGTGGTTTTATGTTAATTATGTCATGTAATTTATGATTTTTTGATAGGCCTTGTTAGTATAGCTTGGAGTAGATTTTTGTTCACCTTAGTGGTTGCAGTGGGTCTGTTTTCTATCTACTCTGGTTGAAAACTTTGCAACCTTTGCGAGTTGCGACCTATATCCTAAATACTTGTACCAGAGGTTGACTACCTTAAGTAATGTTTTATTCTGAATAAGCAAAAGGTATATCATATATTGTGAGCAAAGTTATCAAACTCGAGAGTCTATGTAAACTCGTGGAGCATAGGTAGACTCGACTCGCAAACTCATAAGAGTCTACATACTATCAAAGAAGCCTATAAATAATATATATATATATATATATATATATATATATATATATATATATATATATGGTATAATATAAGCTAATACAACAAAAATTTAACATTCCAACTTTACGGTAAAGCAAAGTAGGAAACCACAATATTAATTTCACCTTAACACTCATAATTTTTAGTTAAAATTTTATTACCTAGTTGAATAAAACAAAACAAAAATAGTATTGAAATGTAACACTAACTTTATAAATCCAGTATATACTGCGACAAATAGGTAATTCAACCTAAGTAGGTAACAATATTGTCGACCAATAGTTACCAACAAGGGTTGGTCCGAGTGTGGTAACTAGACTCGGATCCCACTCCAAGGTCAGAGGTTCGAATATTGGCTGTGGCAAAAACTCTGTTGGGAAGGGAGAACCACGCGGGTCGGCAAAGCCGGGTACTCGTAGCCAGCCAGGTTCCCTGGCGTAGATTAGTCATCGGCAAAGCTGGTGGAATCTACGCACCCATGACATGGTATTTTGAAGTTAAATCAAATGTAAAATTGTAGACTCGTAAACTCGTGGTGAAATCGAGAGCTTACCGATTTTATTAGAGTTTACTTGAACTTGTATGAATTTACGAAAAAGAGAGTTTATCTGCTAGTTAACTCGTTTTTGTGATCTAAACTCGTAAACTTGTAAGAGTTTGAATTAACTCGAGAGTTTAACAACCATGATCGTGAGTATTTAGGATACTCACAACCCTATACAGACATAACATGGTACAATAGAGGCTCACAACCTAAAGACAACCCTCTACCAAGAAGTAGTAGTGCCGCTCCAAAACAAAGATTGTAAAAAACACCTAACTTATAGCTTCTTCTCTATCAAGAGACATTCTAAGTGTCCGGACACCATTAGCTGTGAGGGATTTCCAAAATAATAGGAATCCAATAACACTAAAGTGAAAGAGAAACACAATGTTTCTGGTTCTAAAGGTGTGTCTTTTGGTGGCTTTCACTAGTGGTTGTGTTCTTTCATGAACATTTGTAGTGAAGAGACACTTATCTTCACCAAATGGTATGAGTTGGTCTATATATAGAACAACTTTACAAGTAGAAAAACACACACATATACATTGTTCATATGTCTAAGACAAAACTCTACCAAACTCAATATTTCAAATCATTCTCTTTCTTCTCTTATGCGCAAATTGAAGTTAGGGAACTGTTGTTCTGTAAATACTATTGACGATACGCTTGGTGTGGGTGTGCAGACCATGTCAAGGAACTCCATTGTATCCTGAAGGGGATTCGTCGGTCATCCTATTGCATCCAATCTAGAGTGATTGGTGGGGGCGAATCGAACCTAAAGCTTAGTGTTATATACGCCTTGGAGTCTTGCGCAATGATGAATTCACTTTCTCCTTTGTTCTCTATTGTACATGTTGTTTACAATTATTTGAACTTATGATTTTCTATGTTTGGTTGTTCCTTTTGGTTGCAGCATTATTCCCACCAACAAATTGTTCTCACATTAGCTAGACTTAGCCAATAGCCACTTCCTTAAATAATATTCTTTTACTCAAAAAATATTGTATCCCATAATAAGTGTTTACCCTTTGGTGTTGGTTGAGTGCGAACTCCCCAGCTTTTGTGGGCATTTTCTAAGTCTCAAAAGTGGTGCTGGTTAAGTGTGTTTACTAAATTTGTCATATGTATGGAGCACTTGGAGACGACGGCACAACTATTTATTATGTGTGACTTCGATCTAGTTAAGTTATTTGGTTTTCAAGTGGTTAGCGGGTAATTCTAGTGCTACTGCCCGATCTCTTTACCATGTTCTTCGTCCTATATCATGGTGTGTTCTCAACCAAACATAAGAAAAGACTAAACTTTTTCCCCAAGATCTGTTCCAGGAAAAGGATAATCTGGAACTTAAAGTTATCAATTATATTCTTTATGGAAATGGAAAATCCATTCGGGGAATTTCCGACACAAGGATTCAATTAGTTCGGACTTGTTTAGTCTTGAATTGGGATCAAGACAAAAGAAGTTCTTCCATTGAAGAGGCCCTCGCTTCCTTTGTTGAAATAAGTACAAATGGTTTGATCGAGTACTTCCTAAGAATTTATTTAGTGAAATCTCATACTTCATATATTCGAAAAAGGAATGACCCATCTGGTTTAGGATTGATTTCGGATTCGGATCGGATCAATATCAATCCCTTTTTATCTATTAATTCCAAGACAAAAATTCAACAATCACTTAGCCAAAATCACGCAACTATTCGTATGTTGTTGAATAAAAATAAGGAATGTCGATATTTGATAATTTTGTCATCATCTAATTGTTTTCAAATGAGACCTTTCAACAACGTAAAAGATCCTAATGGGATAAAAAATGATCCTATAATTGCAATTAAGAATTTGTTAGGCCCTTTAGGAATAGCCCTTCAAATTGCAAATTTTTAGTTATTGTTCACCAACTTGATCTTCCGCGGGAACCATATGTCCGAACAGGCCTGGAAAAAGAGGTAGTGACTCCCTCTCCTTATCAGTCGAGTTACTTCATACCTTTCCCTTGCCACTCAAGTTTTTGCCTTTCTTATTCCGGTGAAATATGCTAGTTATATCGTAAAAGCCTGTTAGAACTTTGTTTAATAAGCAAGTAAAGCCTATTAATATTTAATAGGGCCAAAAAAAGTTAAAAGCTTTTGTCGTGTTTGACGTTTACAAAACAAATTAAAGGATAACATGAAATATATTAGTGAAACCATGTAAAAAGCAAGCACTACTCTTTTGGAGTATGCATTAATACATTAATATGCGACTTAAACATCATTTACCCCCTGCAAATATCATGTTTATCCATTTACTCCACTGTAAAAAAAAACTTTTAAAACAAACCCTGCAAAATTAACAGTACGTGGGTAACTGGATATAATTACAGTTTACAGAGTTTGTTTTAATTTTTTTTTGTAGGGGGTAAATGGATAAACGTGATATTTGCAGGGGTAAATGATATTTAAGCCTTATTATTCACTTTTGCTTTTCTAGACGCACTTTGAAAAACAAGGCAATGGCGCACGCAACGCCACCCACACATACATGACAAGTTGAAGTTGTTCAACATATAACATGATAGGTTTCAAACATAGTCAAGATTGGTCTTATAGGTTTCAAACATGTTTATTTTACTTGATTTAATTTGTAAAACGGTTATTAACATCTCATTTATTTATTTTTTGGTAGAAATCTGATGATTAATTCTGTCTAATATTGAGGTGGCTAATTTAATTTTTTTACAGGAGCACTTTAATTTCTTCCCCCAACTTATGTGTATAATATGCTTGAGACGCAAACTAGATGCCAATAACAAATTGGCCGAATAGCTCAATTTGTCACCTAACCATCATTATTTACATTTTTGCTACCGTGCTATTAATGCACATTATCCACGGTGAAGAGTTAAAGTTGTTCAACATATAAGTCCAAGCGTGAAATTTTCACCCCATTTTAGGGAAAGATGCATGTTTATTTTACTTGATTATATTGTAAAACGGGTAGCAATCTGATGATTAATTCTATCTAATATTGAGGTGGCTAATTCACTCTTTTGCGCCACTTCTCCTGAGAAGTAGGAGCACTTAATTTCTTCCCCCAACTTATGTCTATAATATGCTTGAGACGCGATCTAAATGTCAACAACAAATTGGCCGCATAGCTCAATTTGTCACCTAACCATCATTATTTTCATTTTTTGCTATCGTGTTATTGGTGCACAGCATCCACAGATTTTGTTGATGATTAATTTACATTAGACAACTTGACCACTTGTATCTGGCTTTGCCGATCTATATGGTTCTCCCCCTCTCAATTTCAATGACCTATTTTCTTGAATAAATAAACTTAGACATTTGTGCATTAATCACTTCAATATATATATATATATATATATATATATATATATATATATATATATATATATATATATATATAAAAGTAGGTCATATACAAAAACATAATTAATTAGAACCTAATCATGAATTCACACATACTACATCAAAGCACTACATTACAAGTTATCATTGCAGATTTGAATAAAAGTAGCAAAAAAAAATAGAGAGAGAAAGAAAGAGTATGGACTACTATACTATGCAGCAAAGAGCAGCTTTCCTCTACTCATCATCATTCTCTTGAACTCATTAAAATTAACCATACCATCTCCATCCACATCAACTTTCTTAATCATCCCTTTACATTCTTCAATCTTTTTCCCTTCCCTTAATCCCAAAGAATTAAGAACCAAAGCCAATTCCTCCACAGATATAAGTCCATCTTTATCATTATCAAAAACATCAAAAGCTTCCTTCAAATTAAACTCTTCTTCTAATAATAAATCTCCTTCCTTACTACCCTCTTTCTCTTCTTCTCCTCTTCCCATAGACTCACTAATCAACAAGCAAAACTCATCAAAATCAAGCAACCCATCACCATTCGAATCAAACTTGACAAAAATATCATCAATCTCTTTCTCTGTCATGGAGATTTTGATGTTCCTCAGTGATTCTATCAGCTCCTGCTTTGTTATGAACCCATCTCCATTCTTGTCAAAAGTTGAAAACACTTTTCTTAGCTCATCCTTCCCGTAGATTTCCCTCTTTACCTTGGTTGTTGAAGCAGCGACAATGTTTGTTTTGGAAACGTTGTTGTTCGGCAAGAAGATTTGAAGGAAAGCACAAATCTTGTTGGTGGGTATGTAAAAGAATATATTTATGAGGCCTGCAATGAACAGAACGACAAGCAACAGTATAGCTAGAACCATGTTTTTGTCAAACAAGAAGGACAAGGATAAGGAAGCAGAGGATGAGGAAGGGAACAAGCGGCTAGAACATAAGGAGGTGATTAGGCGAGTATTCCAAACGTTGTCTGCTTTTGATGTTTTTATGGTTGCTTCATGTTGTTGTTTTTCTTTTTTTTGAAAAGGAAAAGTTCCTATATAGTGTAAAACAAGTTACGCGGGTTTGGTATGGATGTGCTCTTTTCGATCCCACAAACCGCGTGAACTGTGCTATTTCTAGTGGGGTTTGCTATCAGAATCCCATTTTTTTCACTCATACGTCCCTTCAACACTTAAAGATTGAGATAGACAAAAAATGATATGAGAGCCAAAAACTTGTTCCGTGAAAATAATTTGTGCAAGTACACTCAAACAAGTAATAAAGAGTAAGTAGAGATCGTTCCCATAAATATTGTTGAGTTCTTTTCTATATTTAATTAGCAAGCAAGCTAGTGAGTAAAAGCAAAGTAAAATAACAAGTTGTAGAACCCAATTTTATCAACAAACAGTAAGTAAAATAAAGGATTAGTGGAAATCTAGAATGAGAGTAAGTTGGGACTGCTTTCACTACGCAAATTCATAATAATGGTTTAATGCCGCATCTGATGCTGTAGTAATAGATGTTGTCGCAATAGTTGATGTTCTGTCAAACACTTTCACTAGGTTTTCGCTACAAGAGCCTATGTCTAGGCCCTAAATAAGTATACCCTAGGCTACTTACGCACCCACAATGTTCACCTTATGGAATTTGCCCTCCTATGTCTAGGTTTTAAGCAAAAATTATTAAAGTGTCATTTACTAACCACTAACCACTATCCATATTATCCTTTGAGATCACTTTATAAACCATGTCTGAATCAATAAATGGTACTTATATTTAGGTGATAAGTCTAAAATAAGTTTGGAAATATTGGACACGCAAAAAGACAAATGGCGCCTTCAAATTTCATAGGTGAAGAAATTCAACATAGCAACAAATATTAAATTTAACTAAATTTTATATACGTGACCATTAAGATGATATGTCAAAATTTAATGGATGGGTTGATGAAATTCAACGTCTATACAATGAGATATTAGGCCAAGTAACTCTTACAAAGTTACTCTTAAATAAATTTACTCTCACTTGTATAAGTGATATTCTTCCTATATCACAACTTTAATTTAATTTGTTATTTTCATTGAATATATATATATATATATATATATATATATATATATATATATATATATATATTAATTACATTTTCTTATCTTTTTAATAAATCATGCAATATGTTCTTGAAGACATTCATAATGTTCTTCATTTTTCTGCATTTTGTTTTAAAAGAACAAACTGAAACATATCATACCAATTGAATGACCAAACAGAAACATATCAAACATAAAGGTCGACCAAAGTGGGAAAAAAGATAAATGGTCGATCTGAAACCTTGGTAAAAAATAAACGACCAAAATGTAACTTAGCCTATACATTTTAAAATGAAACAGTTTTAAGGGTACTACAATCCATCCAATACAATATTTTTCTCCTCTTTTTTTAGTTGCTTGCTTATCTTAATCGTAAAGTGATAATATGAATGTTTTTGACGGATTCAAATTTGATGAATTGTTAACTTACCATCATTATTTGTAACTTAGTGATAATATGGGACTCCCTAATTTAGTTAGGGTTAAATACATTTTTAGTATCTGTAAAATTTGGGTTTTTTAGTTTAGTCCTTCAAAAAATTTCACCTACTTTAGGTCTCTAAGTTTTATTTTTTCATTAGTTTTAATCCCTTGTGACTTTTAATATCGCTTATAAAACGTCGAAAAACACGCTATTGAATGTCATGAAGCGTTATTAAAAGACACGAGGGACTAAAATTGATAAAAAAATAAAATTTAGGGATCAAAAGTAGGTGAAATTTTTCTAAGGGACTAAAAGCAATAAACCTAAATTTTATAGGGACCACAAACAAATTTAACCCTTTAGTTTATAATTTCAAATTATTATTATAAATTAATCCTTAAAAATAGTAAATATAATCTTGTGAGACTTTTCAATTCAAATGTTTGGAAAGATTTACAAAAATGGTGTTAGATGGGGGCTCTTTTTGCTAGGAAGGTGCCTGATTCGGGTCTTTTGGTACGTAGATTGTATTAGAAATTTGTCCCAAAAGTGGTTCTAGTAATAAGATAAATTGTATCAATAAATTATTAATGGCGTGTATATCGAGAATCAAATATTTATAAAAATTACATGATTATTATCTTGATATCATCCAAAATACAACAAAGTGGTTATTTTATGAATAGATCAATAAATGAATTTGTTATAGTGTGCTATTATTTGAACTCATGAAGAGTTTTCCAAAATTATAGATTACTCAAAGAAATAGTTCTATAAGAATGACCTCAAATTATATTTGATGGATTTTGAGGTTGAATCCGAGATTGATCTCTACATGGAAAATCTCAGTAGAATTCAAGATATAAAGAAATATCTTCATATAGAATCTTTTGAAGATATATCACTTGATATGATAATATTATGTGATAATTAGTAGTTCATATCAAACTAAAATGCATTCAAACACAAGTGGGATGCATATTTTATTTTTTACTACTCTAATGAATAAATCAGTTTATATATGTTTCGCAAATTAACCATGCAGATACAAAGTAGTTTTCTGATCCAAATCAAGTTAGATTTCAAGTCAGCTATTATCTACCTGCAGTGACTTTGAAATATCATTATGATCTACAAAATAATCTATGGCCATTGCTTCGTCATTTCATGTTGAAATACCAACAATTCAATGAAGATGTCCTGAATATAATACTGACCTCAAAGCTCTATTAAAAGCGGATATATCACAAGTGACAGGGTGAATTAGATTTCTCCATATGCACTCAACGAGAAAATATAATTGTTGGAACTCATTTTTTTCGTGATGCTTCAAATAGGGGGAGAAAACTAGACTCTTTTTCCTTTCGACCATGGTTTTGTCCCATTGGGTTTTTCTGGCAAAGTTTTTAACGAGACAGTTCCCATAGAAAGAATATTGTACTTTTTTCCTTCACTAGATTTTTTCCTACTAGGTTTTTTCTAGTAAGATTTTAATGAGGCATATCTTCAATGCACGTCCAATGTGGAGTGTTATGAATAATAAGTTAGTGGATGTCCATCTATAGTCTTCCACATTCTCATAGCTTTCATTAGTGAGTGATTTTTGGTAACCTTTAATTGTATTTTATCATTCACTTGTCTACTTGTGTCCTATAAATAGGAATCATACTTTAGCGTAAAGATAGACTTGTGAAGAAAATAATACAAATACTTTTATCTTCGCTTCTTCTCCATCTTTGTTCTTGTTTTTTATAACTTATTTTATAACAAAAGTGGACTTCTTGTTCCCCTTGTGTTTTATTCTACACTTTAATTATGGCCTTTTTTATTACACCCCTCTCCTACAAATAAGCCTCCCCAATTTATAAAAATATCCCCTAACTACCCCTATCCCCATCACTCCCACACTTCCCCTCTTTCTTTCACCTTTCCACTCTCTCATCACCACCACCACCCCACAACCATAACCACCTCCCACTCACCACCACCACCACCACCACCACTATCTCTTTCTCCCTCTCACCACCACCTTCTTCCTTTCACCAACACTACCACCTCCTTCTCTCTCACCACCACCACCGTCCCTCTAACCACCACCACCACTACCACCGCCCTCTTACCTACACCACCCACCTTTTCTATTTTCTAGAGAAAAAAAACACAACTGAGGACGTTCTGTACCTTAGTATCAAATTGCTTCAATATTAAGGTATTATGTCTGTGTTGTTTCAGAATTAACAGGTACTGTATCTTAGTACTGAATCGGTTCGGTACTTAGGTACCGTATTTGGGGTGTGCAAAAAGTTATAAGACACGGTACCAATGTATTGTACCTGGTTCGGTATTAAAATACTCTACCCGTTAAAAGTCAGAAAAAAAAAGGATGTGCTTAGAAAGATTTTGTTTACTAAAGGTATTTTTGTTTTTTTGTAGGGTCGGGAAGTGTTTAGTGAGTAGGAGGGGGCAGTGTAATAAAAAAATACCTTTTATTATTGGGTTTTTTTTTGGTACCCCACCACATGCATCTATACCCCCACACAATTTGATAATCCGAAAAATACCCCTCAGTAAAACCACTTAACGGATTTATCTAATTAAATATAAATCCGTTTTTGGTTTTTTCCCAAAACGGATTTATCTATTTATTAGATAAATCCGTTTTGGGAAAAAACCAAAAAACGGATTTATATTGAATTATATAAATCCGGTTTTCAAAAATAACAAAATGGATTTACCTAAGAACTACATAAATCCATTTTGGTTATTTTACAAAACGGATTTATCTATTTATTAGATAAATCCGTTTTGAAAATATTCAAAACGGATTTATCTAATGAATAGGTAAATCCGTTTTGTGTAATAAAAGTAACAGTTTTTTATTTACATTTTTTAAAAAAGGTTATAAAAACAAAACTAAAAATCCGTTAAAGTGTCAAAACTAATCTAAAAATTATAAAAACACCACTAAAAATCTAATAAAACCAAAATAAGGTTATGCAAAATTTTTTAGATTTTTTGGAGATTATGAAAAACTAAAGAAATTAATAAAAGATAGTAAACGATATTTTAACCTAAATTATTCACTCGACGTACAACATCGTCACGTGACAACGAACTACACACTAAACGGAACCAAAAGACGATCGATATTCATATCTATTTTATATTTTAAAAAAAATTTAATTTTGATTTTTTAACAGATTTATCTGTTTCATTTATTAATTATTTTACAAAACGGATTTATCTATTTATTAGATAAATCCGTTTTGAATTTTTTTCAAAATGGATTTATCTAATTCAAAAACGGATTTATCTATTATTAGATAAACCCGGTTTGCAAAAATATAAAAAACGGATTTAGGTAAATATTTTTTTTGAAAACGGATTTATCTAATTTAAACATAAATCCGTTTTGGGAAAAAAAAAACCAAAAACGGGTTTATCTTTAAATTAGATAAATCATGTGAAGAAATGTATCAGGGGTTCGGATTATCATATTTTGTGGGGGTATAGCTGGATAAGGTGGGGGTAAAAAAAAAACCCTTTATTATTAGCTTTTACAGTGTTATACATGTCTCACTTTATGTGTCCAATCCACCTCTGGGCTCCCATAGCTTTGGATCCAAACCTTTTTTTAAGCCTGATTAAGCATTTGATATTTGTTGATGAAAGAAAAAAGCATTTCATATTCTAAATAGGGTTTTTTTCTTTTGTACCCCCATTCTTCTCCCCTATACCCCCATAATTGCCTAAATCCCCAAAATACCCCTCAAAAATTAAGAAAAAAAATTATAAATTTCCGGAATTACCTCAAAAGAGGTTATTTTCGGAAGGTTATTTTTTTAAACTTTTCGGAAACACTTCAAACGGCGTATTTCCGGAAGCCAAATTGGCTTGCAGGAGTTATCCTCTTTTGAGGTGATTCTGGAAAGTTCTTTCCGGAATCATCCTCTTTGAAGTTAATTTCGGAAAATGGGGTATAAAAAATTTCTGGAATTATGCCAAAACACATAATTCCGGAAGTCAAAAAATTGGCTTCCGGAATTATGTGTTTTTGCCATAATTCCGGAAATATTTTTCAATGTGAATTCAGATCTAGTGGAATATCACTTCAGTAATACTCACAGTTATTCATTTTAGTACTGTTAAATCTTCATATCTATATGACAGTCACAACAGTATAAATTATACAATGAAGAACGTTTTTTGACCAAAAATATAATCAAGAACATTGAAATGATGATTTTCATTAATTTGTTTATTCTCTTTAGTAAAACGAATACATAAATTCCTATATGACAGTCACAACAAAGTAAATTATACAATGAAGAACATGTTTGACTATGCGGCGCATACACTGTACAGACAGTAGCAGATATGCTTTCAGTTTCATTATTGTTTTGATGTTGATATTTTTTGTTCTTCGTCATCTTGTTTGTAATCTTGTTCATTCGTTTTAAGGCTGTCAATGTAGATCTGAGACTGGCCATGTAGATCTAAGACTGGTGGGATTTCACAGTGTGTTGCTAGATGCAGTTGCTATTTAAGCTGGTGATGTTGGTCTTCGGAAATACCATACTTCTGGAAAGTCATTTTGGGAAAAAAAATTTTTTACCTACAGTCAAAACCGTGGTAAAAGTCCAATGTTTTGATAAAAACCTTTTACCTGCGGACAAAACCGTGGGTAAAAGTCCATTTTTCTGATAAAAACCTTTTACTTACGAACAAAATCGTGGGTAAAAGTCCATTCCGGAAATACCCCTTTTTAACATAATTCTGGAAGCCATTTTTTTGGGAATTCCGGAAATACCTTTTTTCACATACTTCCGGAAGCCATTTTTCACATAATTCCGGAAATTTTTCATTTAGTTCCAGAAAAATAAAAAAAATACGTTCCGAAATTATGTTTTAATACGTAATTCCGAAAATTTGTTGAAAAATCAGGGGTAAAATTGGTAGTTTGGTCAATTGGGGGGTATAGGGTATAATGAGAGGGGTACAAAAGAAAAAACCCTTCTAAATATGGGAGCTAGTGAGCTACTGCTTTTACCCTCGTTTTTTGTTCATAAACACTTGTTTTTTACAAACTCATCAACACGTTTTTTGTTCATAAACACATAAATTGTTTTCATATTTTTTTTCCTAAACTTAGCTAAAAAATTTATATCCGGAAAAAGTTTAAATCTGTTTTTACAAAACCCCCTCTCCCATCCTTACGGGAAAATCGCTGCCCTTAGGCCCCTGAAATGAGCAGTTCGAGCGGGGATCCCTATTCAAGGGTAAAACTTGACATCCCTAGCAAAAGTTGTTTGTGTTGCAGACGGTCTAGACACTATCTTGTTGGGGGTGGAATCCCCACCTTATATCAAGTGGCAGTAGCTCTGTTGTCAGTAGGTCTTCCGCCACTGCTTCATGCAGTGTTGTAAGGTCATTCTCAACTTACACTACTTGTCATTTATGGGCAGCTGCTGTAGGTCATCGACCTTCCTTAACTAGATTCTCAACATCTATACACAACACAATACAACCAACTTTCCTTTTCAAAGTTCCCAAACATTTAGAAATATATATTCGAAAGTTGATTTTCTTCAAACCCAACATAGATTTCAATATTCCGAATAACCACATCAGGACATATAAATTCAGAAGTATATTACCGTACACAAATTCAAATGACCAGAAGTATATAATCAGAATCACAAAAGCATAATCTGATTAAAATATTTGGAACCCTAAAATCTTACCTCAAAAATAATTTTTAGAGAGTATCAATTTACAAGGGAAAACGCGGAAAAGTAACTCATTATTAGCTTGCGCGTAAGAGGGATAGGAACTCGAGTTATGGAGTAGGGGTTGGCAGCATGGGATTTTCAGTAAAATAAAAAAGGAAGTGGGGGAGAGAATAAAAATATGAACTGAAACAAAGAAGAGGGGAGAAAGCGTTTTACTGAAATGATTTTCAACCCCGTTTGAATATATATATATATATATATATATATATATATATATATATATATATATATATATATATATATATATATATATATATGTGTGTGTGTGAATATAGTCTTCGGTGGTTATGTTAGTAAAAACCATGGGTGTCAGTAGTAACTTTTGTTAGAAAATCCCTATTTCTGAAAGCCCGATAAAAGTTAACTCTAGTTGGCCCATTGTTGTATTATCCCTTATGAGTTATTTCAACTGGAATAAATTCATAGCATTCTTGACAAAAAAAGGAACCTAACAATTTCTTTTATCTCTTTTAAGCAGTAGTTTTTTTTTCTTTAATTGCTATTTTCTCCTTGAAGTGACACTGTTTAATTAGTGAAAGGAGATAGAGACACTTTTTTACCGTGCTGCCTACCTCTCAGCGTTTAGAGAGATATTCGTCCACCACCCACACCAAAATTCTGCCTCTATCCTCATTCTCAGTCCTAGTTAGCTAAATTTTCTCTATTTTGTTCTGTTCCTCGAGCCTACAACTTAATGCTACCTAAATTAAACTCGTGGTGGGAATGGAATAGGGTTTACTAACTAGAATGTTATTTATAAGGCCACAACATGAATTTAACGGGATATATTGAAGGGGGCGAGAGTAGTATTGGGATGGGTGATCTCTTGGGAAGTTTTCGTGTTGCACCTTTTTTTGTCCCAAGAAGGTAGCTCAGTTGATGAGCTAAGGGACATGAAGGAGTTATAAGAATGAGGTTCAGAGTTCAAACCCCAGAAACTAACATTCTCCCACCCCACTAATATTTGCTTATAAAAAAAGGGGATATATTGAAGCCATAAAGAAGTGAGAATGAAAAAAGAAAGAAAACAGGTGAGGTTGGTCCACTATTGAGATGAGGTTGAGTAGGAGCCCAATAACACAAGTGGGCTTTATTAGTATTCCACATGCTCCATTTCTGACTTTCTGTAGGAGATAAGTAAGTCCTGAACCAAGCTTTCTCAAGTGGTTCCACTTCCCACAACGGTTTTCACTCCAATACAATTATACAATACAATCACCGGGAAAGAAATTTTTTAGCCAATATTATACTTTGTTTAATTTTTTGGTAAGCAAAGATATATTAAGGGTATTGCTTTTCCCACACCCCCTCCTACTCGAAACACGCCCCATAAGGGTGTGAAAAGACCAAAAGGCCAGGCCAAACCTCTTTTTTTTCACGAATTTTCACCTGTTCGAATACGGGCATTTGAACAGGTTCGAATGACATCGTTCGAGTGTGTTAAATTTTGACTTCACACCCTTTTGGGCGTTTTTCACCTGTTCGCATGAGGTCATGCGAACCTGTTCACATGACCTCGTTCGAACACATTCGAACGACATCGTTCGAGTGTGTTAAATTTTGACTTCACACCCTTTTGGGCGTTTTTAAACTGTTCGCATGAGGTCATGCGAACCTGTTCGAACAATGTCGTTCAAACAGTCATAAAACACGTCCTCGCAGCGTCTCACGCGAGGTTATTTTTGGAATAAAATTTGTTAAGGGGTGTGAAAGAGTAGGAGGGGGTGTGGGAAAAGCAAAACCCTATATTAAAGGAGTCCACGGGATACTTGAGCCCATTTACAAAAAGTCACATCAAGATAAAGCATGACACCGGAGAGGAACTCCAACTAGAGAAAGAAGCATCCAAATTACATTCCACCTTTTCATCAAGGGATCTTTTTTACCCCCATCATATCACCATATACCCCCCCCACAGACCATGTGAAAAGACGAAAATACCCTTAAATTTTTTACAAATTAACAAAATATTTACCATTTTTCACTTGCATCCGTTTGACCATAAAGTTTCCTGAGAGAATCAGATTTACCATTCAGAGAGCTATATCTGATTTTCCATTGGATTTACCACCGGATCTACATACTTCCGTTTTTTCTCAGATTCTGCATAAAAAGTAAGTCGGATCTACCTATATCTGATTTCCCATCGTATCTATGTATATCAGATTTCGCATCGAAAATAGGTAGATCCGATTTGCGTTTTATTTTTGTTTAAAAATTTGTTTTTTTTCAGTGTCCAATAGCTATCGAGGGGAGTCCTCGGCTCAGGCCTCGCCATCTGCTCCCAGTACACGCACCCGCCACAGGTTTGCAGGACATGCGTCCTCCCAGCATAGGCGACAACAGCAGTATCAGCAGGTGCAGGAGGCCTCAGACTATCACTATGAGGAGGGTCAGCAGGAGCACCCTTTTGATGAGCATTCTATGTCTGAGGACCATTCTATGCCTGAGGACCAGTATATGCCTGAGCACTACCAGCAGCAGTACCAGGAGGAGCAGCCTCAGCAGGGGCATCACGAACAGCATGAGGAGCAGCCTCCTCTATTCAATGGGCTAGCATCTCATGTTTGTACCGTTATACTGAGAGACCCGGTAAGTTTAATTTATTTACGTAGCCTTCTTAGTTTAATTTATTTACATAGCCTTGTTTTTTTATAATGCAGACATATGAGCGTAAATTGAAGGTTACCAACCATGGTAACAAGCTGGCTCAGAGACTGCTTGGGTTTTCCCAAAACCACCGGTTGTGGGCCTTTATCACAGGTTCCGGATTACCCCCCCTCGTCTCGACCGGACATACAAAGGTGGACCATGAGCTGATGTCTGCTTTTCTTGAGAGGTGGCACTCAGAGACATCGTCATTTCACTTACCATTTGGTGAAATGACGATTACTTTGGATGACGTCTCCTGTTTGCTGCATCTACCCATTACGGGGAACTACTACAGAGCTCCACCTACTTCTGTCACCACTGATCAGGCCATCCACCTAGCACATGTTTATCTAGGTGTGACTATGGAGGAGGCGGGGCTGGAGTGTCGAGCTTCATCTGACCCATATTACCGTTTTGAGTGGCTATGACATGCGTTCTGCTGTCAGGGCCTTTATCCTTCTGATCCTTAGCTGGTCCATCTTCACAGTCAAGACCGGCGACAGGGCTGAGGCTAAGTGGCTCTGCTGCTACTTGCGGATGTTAGTGCAGCTGGTGTGGGATCATATGCATGGGGGCAGCAGCACTTGCTTTCATGTATGACCAGCTGAACTACTTCTGCTTGGACCAGGCGCATCAGTTAGGAGGGTATGCGACCCTCTTACAGGTAATAATTTTAAGTTAATTTTTTTCGAGTTTGGTTAAATTTCTGTTAAACAGTTTTTAATTCACCATGTTGTTTATCTTTGCATTTCAGAGCTGGATTTTATAGTATTTTCCTTAGCTAGTCGAGGGGGAGTGGATTGCGGGCTGGAGCACTGTGTGGGCGTTGGAGGAAGAAGAAGACAGATGGAGTGAAGCTGGGGGTACACAAGCAGAGGATTGATGCGCTGACATCGGATGATGTCTGTTGGCGACCGTTTGAGGAGCACCGGGGGGATAGAGACTTTGAGCAGGTGTGATTATACAGGGGACACATCAGTTGGGGAGATATCATTGTTCCCTACATGCCAGATAGGTGCCTCAAACAGTTTGGGTACGTGCAGGTCATCCCATGTCACCCTCTTACTGGTCGTCCGAGCCATGCAGACTGCATTTTTCGTATTGCACATTATATGCCTGTGGTGGAGGAGGTTTTGCGTACTACTTATCATGCTGAGGAGTTGGGTCAGGTTGCTCTGGACTACTTACATTGGTATGTGAGAGCATCTATTCCTAGACTCTTACGGGATGCATCACCACCACCACCATCAGTACAGCCAGCTGCACCACCAGTACAACCAGATTTGCTCGAGATTGGGGAGGAGGAGATTCGGAGGGGGCTTCGGAGTGGAGACATTTGGATGGGTAGTCAGACATACGCTCGCCTCATGTGGGATTGTATGTTTGAACTATTTTTATATGACTTGATTATTATTATTTCTTGTTTATTATATTTGTGGAGTTTCATTAAAATTTCGATTTCATTCATGCGATAAAAGATAAAACATAACCAATTACAATTACAATAGACAGATACATTTTCCCAAAATTCTGGTCCTCGAACACGACGTAAAATCTCATTCACACTCCGTTGAGTTTCCACGTACAGCTCCAACGGCTTATACCCCTGAAGCGTGTCATGGATGTTTAACATGTTCGCCACAGCTTCGTCAGTCTTGATTGTCATGGACGAGAAGGAAACGCGGCCATCGTCTCCAAGATAGGGTTTGCGATAAGTGATACTAGTGACGTCACGTTCATCACCAGTCACTTGATCATTGGACCACACTTTATCCTTCAAACCTTCAAACCCCATGCCGCAGTGGATTCTGCATAACACCGGCCGAGGACTCCAGAAGTGGACACCATCTTCTCTCATCGTGATTTGGCCCCGATGATGTATACCGCAAAGCCTATTGTCATCTGAGCGTTGAGTGAGGCATATCTCCATTTTGGATGAGTGAAATAAGCAAGTGAGAGTGAAATTTTTGTGTGAAAAGAATGAGGTTGGCAATGGGTATTTATAGAATTCGTCAATGATTATCAACCGTTGATATTGTCGGTGCAATCTACACCGTTGATCAACATTGGCAGTCAAATCCTACCCGTCGAATTTAGTACAAAGCGAATTTACCTATCAAGGAGGTACATCCGATTTGCATTTTAACAAAGCGGACATACCCCCACTGATAGGTATATCCACTTTGTTAATTGCAAAGCGGATTTACCTATCAAGGAGGTAAATCCGATTTGCATTTTAACAAAGCGGACATACCCCCACTGATAGGTATATCCGCTTTTATATTTTAACAAATCGGATCTACCTCACTAAAGGTAGATCTGATTTCCCCCCACCAATTCTAATCGGATATACGTAAATTCGGCTTTTATTTTTGTGAATCGGATCTACCTACCCTATAAGTAGATCCTATTTAAGTCAATTTAACCAGGAGTACTTTCGTCTTAAAATTTCTTGTGGAGGTATATAGTGATATGATGAGGGTAAAAAAAAAATCCCTTTCATTAAATCATCCCCATGATAATGCTACTAAGGGATTAAACATAGCTACAACTTTGACGGTTTTTGCCCTAAAAATTACATCATTTATAGCAATCCAAATTATCCAAGTGCCAACAAACCAAAATGAATTGCCTAACCTTTTGCCTCCTCTTCCCTAATACTATTCTGACAAACTATAAGAAATTCTGAATTGGTTCTACATGTTGGACCTCCTGTAAGCCAAACCACCTTGCAACCATGGACCATAGGCTCATATATCCTCTCAAGAGACACTCCAATGAGTAGATACATCTATCGTAAATTAGACTACGGTCTAACTTAGCCTTGCAATAACTTAGCCTTGTAAATTAATTGCAAAAGTGTTTACTCAAATACTTTGAAAAGGGGCTATCAAAATCAAATGTTGAAATTAATTTATAAATGAATGTGATTTTTCATCAAAAAGTCTAGAAAGATACGCAATATTCATAAGTAGATAGATATATAGAAACAGAGGTGGAGATACATAGAGCTCACGGATTGCACACCCTGAAAAATAAAAATTAACACCTGAAATCTTATATAATTTCCATTTTGACTTTGCGAGTTTAATACTTTGGTCCCAGATCCTTCAATTCTTTTAAACTTGACTGTTAAATAAAGATCAAACTCTCAATTTAATTCTTGAACTTACACTCCCACTTCTACTTGATCCTTTAGTATATAAAATAATAATAACAAGTCCCTAAATTTTTTTTTAGATAGGCAAAGTGGTTAGTAATTAGTGTGTTAGTTGTTAGAGGGGAGGGGGGAGCGGGGTTCGAACCCCGTACGCCTACGTTTTTCCACCAACGATGTCCCTTTCACTCAACCACGTGAGCTACCCTTCTGGGACAATTAGTGAATTAAAGAAACAAGTCCCTAAAAAATAACAAGTCCCTAAATTTTATAAAACCCCGTCAAATTAGTCTCTAAAATTTTAAAAAGTTTGTCACATCAGTTTTCGTAATAAACTACTTATAACAATTAGTGAATTAAAGACATTCAAAATAAAAAAAAAAATTAGTGAATTAAAGTTTTATAAGTAGTTTATTACGAAAAAAATTTAGTGAATTAAAGTTTTATAAGTAGTTTATTACAGGAGGTCCCTAAAAATTTTAAGTAGTTTATTACGAAAATTTTAAAGACATTCAAAAAAAAAAAAAAAAAAAGTCCCTAAATTTTATAAAACCCCGTCAAATTAGTCTCTAAAATTTTAAAAAGTTTGTCACATCAGTTTTCGTAATAAACTACTTATAAAACTTTAGAAATTAATTTGATTGATATCATAAATTTTAAGGACTGTTTATGCTTGTATACTAAATTGAGGATTTACTCTTGATTTGATTTCTTAATTTTGCTCATTCAAGATATAATATTTGGAAAGGAAATTTCAAACTATCTTGTGAACTAACAATTTTGATAATGTAATTATTTTTTGCATCCCAACCCAAAATCTTAGTCCCTCACTATTTTTTTTAGTATAAATCGGGTATCCTCTGCACACAACTGCAGAGACTAATCCCCCAAGCCGAGTAGGACCACAATAGGCGGCAAAACTCTCCCTCAAGAGATTTAACACTCTTGCATGCCCAAGGCTATATCCGAACCCAAAACCTTGGTTAAGGTGGAAGAGACCTCTACTATATCATGCATCCAAGTGCTCTTGGGTCCCTCACTATATAAAAATACCTCAAGCCTCATAATTTTCTTTTCTTTTTTTTTTTGACAGCCTCATAATTTTCTATTTGAACCGTCTAAATTAAGCTTGATTTTTTTTGACACAATAAGTTGTCTAACTTAATTTGATCTCCTTTGAAAAATAGAAGAAAAAGATGGTCTAACTTAACTAAAGTTATATTTGTGGTACTCTTTTTTTTTGGATTTTTTTTCTAATGGGTTTTGGCTCTTTGAGCTTTTAACGAGTCCCTCTTGTATATGCTCGAAATTGAAGTACCTATTCTGCTCCCATCAAATAAAAATTTTGCTTATAAAAAAACTAACGTTAGATTTTTTTTTTTTTAAAGAGAGAGGGGGTGGGGGTGGGGGTGGGGGTGGGGGGGGGGGGGGGGGCATAAAAAAAGAGATTACGTTGATGCATGTGGAGGAAGTGAAACAGGCTGGCTATTAAGCAGAGGGAATGACCCCATGAGGGTGACTTGATACGGATACAGACAATCACACCTCTCCATCTCTCTCTATCAACACCGTCCCGTTCTAACGTACACCTTTCATTCTGGGAAATGATCACATGCTCCTGTTCGCACGCTCCTTAGCATGGTCCCACTCCCATCACCGTTAACCACGCGCTCCTTCAGCCCCTCTGGCACTACACTACTACTACTGAGTTGTAGATTAGCTAGCTCAGGTCTGACACGTGATGCACCCATTGGACCCCTCTATGTAACGTGTTTGTGTCTCTGTGGCCACCTGCTTAATATTTGGTTCTTCATTTGAGTCATTAATTAACTTTTAAATGTGTACATGTACACCTAGGCTGAGGTAGATTACAATTACAAAGTACTCTAGACTACACAAACTTTATACTAAGAATATGAATAGTAGATTTCACCAAACAATGAAGAATATGAACGGTAGAGTTTGAAAAATGTTTAACCTTTTTCTTTGACAAACATAAAAATGTTTAACTTAATTATACACTCTCGATTAAAAATTAACACATGCTCAAAGACACAAAAAAGATATAGCACTTAAATGCGAAATACTAAAGATTAGGGGTGGGAGTAGATTTGGCCAAGCCGAGTTTGTAATGTCCGAGTCTGGCCTACGTTTAAAATGTTAGGTCCGAGTCTAGTTTGTGTTTGTAATAACCTAATTTTTAAGGTCCAACCTAATCTTTTTGAAAGTTTGACAATGTTGAAAGCCTATTTAAATGCCTAATAATCAATTTTTTTCGAAAGCCTACAACCTTTAAGTGTTGTAGCCTTTTGTAAATAGATAACAAGTTAATAGGTCCATGTGATTAAGTTCTAATTGTGAACTAACAAAACCTTTTAGAGAATTTTCTTTATATTACATCTTATTTAAAATTTATTTTATAATAATACCTTTAACTATGTCAAATATTGATTTAGGTCAATATATTTAAATTAACGAAAAATGCAGGCAACTTTCTGATTTAACATAAATTACAAAATTTAAAATAATACTAGTCGTAATAAAAATATTATTTACATTTACTTAAGTAAGTCGGTCTAATGGTTTAGAAGACTTTTCGGTGGTCTGTAACATCACCTTTTTAGCTTAATAGAGTTTAAAAATATTTTCAGCCTTATCTATTTAAAAAAGTCAGGTTTGACCCGGGTCTATTTAAAACTCTTTTTTTTTTAATTGTTATGCCTCCAAAAGTTGATTTTATCTTAAAATATAAAGCTTGGGGAGTCTTCGGCTCCCATTTTGGCGCCAAGACTCCCCCCTACCCCATCTATTTTTCTTTTCATCTTAAAAATAAAAAACTATGAAAGAGATGAAAGGATAGCATCTTAAAAATGTTATATTATGATCTATCAATTTATTTTTTTATTTTTTTAAAATATCAAATATATATTAAAATACAGACCAATCTTTTTTAAGCCCTCTTCTCTCAAAACCCCCTCCCAAACATATCCTTAGTGTTCGCAAAAAAAAATCTAAGTATTCAAATATGCAAAATTTGTGCCCTAAAAACCGGTTTGGTGAAAAAAATATAATTTCGTGATAAAATACATAAAGTGTGATGCTAAGCAGCGCATTTTGAGATACTTTAATGTTCAAAAAAAATTGAACCGTTCAAATACTCAAAGTTCATTCCTCAATATTGATTTTTTTTAACTATTCGAATACGCAGAGTTTGTTCCTCAGTGATCGGTTTGGTGAAAAAAATCATTTCAAAACAAAATGTGTAAAGTACGATGCTAAGTAGTGTTTTTTGATGCTTTGGTGTTCGTAAAAAAATTCAACTATTCAAATATGCAAAGTTTGTGTCTCAATAACCGATTTGGTTAAATATATATATATATATATATATATATATATATATATATATATATATATATATATATATATATATATATATATATATATATAATTTCGTGACAAAATACTTAAAGTGTGATGCTAAGCAGCATGTTTTGTGCTACTTTAGTGTTCGAAAAAAATCTAACCGTTCAAATACTCAGAGTTCATTCCTCAATAACTGATTTGGTGAAAAAATAATAATTTCGTGACAAATATGTACAAACTCTATTTTAGCTTTTAAGTTCGCAATCGCCTTTTTTTATTGCATATTTTTTTTAATTCATACTTACCTTCGATTTAAACAATATTTTCTCATGTAGTGTGTTTTTGGATGCTTTAGTGATCACAATAGTATGTTTTTTGATGTTTTAGTGTTTGCAAAAAAATCCAACTATTCAAATATGCAAATTTTGTGCCTCAAAAACTGGTTTGGTGAAAAAAATATAATTTCGAGACAAAATACATAGTGTGATGCTAAGCAGTGTGTTTTGAGGTATTTTAGCATTCTAAGGATCAGCAAATGAGACTTTTTCATATTGCAATTTTAAAAACAAATTTTAACAAGACAGAAATTTCGTATTAACAGAAGTTGTTGCGCCGTTCATCGCACGGGTCCATGCGCTAATTTATAAAAAAGTTAAACAAATATCTCTAGTCTTGAACTTAGCACAATTGGTAAAGTACGATTTGTGAAGCTTGATGACCTAGCCTCAAATCAGGGCGGTCCTTATATTTTGTGTGCCTTGGAAAATTAAGTATTTATTCAATCTATATATCTTGCAACATGGTAAATCGTAAAAAAGATTTTAACTATTCAAGATTACTAGTTCTTTGTGTTTACCGTGTTTTTTGGTAAACACCGCTAGTTACAAATTAATGTTGCTTGTAGAATCAATTAGAAAATCCTAGAACATTTGTGTTAAAGTTTTTCCAGAAATTATGAGTGTTCTTGCGGTTTAAATTTGAAAATATGAAGATAACCTTCGAAGTTATCTCCAGAAGGGAGGGAGGATTCTGAATAGAAGTCGAAAAGAAAACAAATAAAATGCAGAAAACTTAAGAAAGTAAAAGTGGAATTGTATTAATTGTAAAGAGAATGATGCACAAGTTCATGCATTGTTCTCTGACTCGTTTTCTATGATGTTGGAAGTTTGAGTTTCAGAATTCTGTATGTGAGTTTGTGACCCGTTTTTCCTATGAAAAACTACTATTTATACAATGAGGGAAACACAATAACTAACTAACTGCACATAGAATTTAAAAAATGGTAACTACCATGTCTTCGACCACAATAACTGCAATGGTAACTGCCATGTCTTCGACCACAATAACTGCAATGGTAATTCAACAACGGGCACTTAACTTCTGATCTATCACTAAGTTTCTTCTCGTCAAACCATTGGCTTCAATTCTTCAATTTCCACTAAGTTAAGCACTGCGTCGAACCCTATTGGGAAAGCTTCTCACTGTCGAAATCAACACCTTTCCTCTTGAGATTAGCAAGTCAAACCTCTTTGACTGCATTTAATTGAGTCTGTCGAAAATGCAGGCTAACACTTTGGTTACCAGAAAAACAATGCAGGGCTACTTATAGATGATTCGGTGATTTCGTTAAAGACTTTTTTAATTACTACTTGTGTTTCGTGTTTTATTAGAAAGTTTTTGTGGTCGGGCCCAGTTGGTCGAGCCTACCGCTGGGACACTCGGGGGTCGTCACGGTTTGCTCCCTGTTCGATTCCCTGCGGTGACAAACAACGGGTTGGCTAGTGCAATCGTTGACAGTAATGCCATTGGCCCAACGCACGAGCGCAGATTAGTCCTTCGTTGTCAGCGTTGGGACACTGCGTGGGTAGCCAGTGATGGTCCCGAACCAAAAAAAAAGTTTTTGTGTGTTTTTGTACATTTATAATTTTTTAATTTAATGTCTGTATTTACTAGTATGAAAACAGAATTTGGTACCCTACAAAAAATGCCCGCTAGGCGATCTCCCCTCCCACCATACTCAAAGCCACCACGATTTCAAGACAAGTTGCTAGATATATTACCTAATTTTTTGACTGGTCTTATGCAGTAATAATAGCATAGTAAAAACTATATTGTCAGAATTGAACTCGTTGGTGCATTTAATTTGCTAAAGAGCAAGGGATTGGACAGTTGTACCATGTTTGATTTGTAAAACTGTTATTGTTACTAGACAAAAGTGGAGACATCACAAAACCACATTACAACTTTTCGTTCCGCAGTACAACAATATTCTATCCACAAAGATACCAAAATACTATTTTTATTTCTTACTCAATAATTTTTTTTCCTCTCTCTCGCTCTCTCTCTCCTATCTTCTCTCTCACACTTCTTTATAATTTTCTAATTATATTATAATATAATATATATTTGTATAAAATGCTTATAAAAAAGATATATTCTATAAAATCATTATAAACATCATAAAGGGAATTGAAAAATGATGTTCGGTACAATACCAATTTCAACAAAAGACACACAACGTCTTTTGATTTCTATTAGAAAAATATAAATTATAACTATCGCGTGATTTGTTAGTGATTCTAACAATTTGTTTCGTACTGGATAGCAGAATTCAAAGGGAATTATAGTAAATTTTACGTTTTTGTGTGATGTCGATTGTTCACCAAACAGTGTATGGTACAAAAAGTTGTCTAGTTCTGTACTGTCCAATATCTATTCACAAACCAAACGGACCGTAAAGTTTCGACCGGAAAGATACCCACCCCAATTCAAAATATTGCTATTACCACGACAAGTAATATATGTATTTATTACTTATGATCATCTTGCTAATATCAGATGATTCAATTGTTTGAGTGATATATAGTTTTCCTTCTATAAAGTTTTTTTAATATAGTTGGTCTTATTTCGGTATTTTATTATTATTATTTTTAATATTATTACCATCGTAGTTATCTTACTGCTCCAAGATGGGTTGTGTCTTTTTTTTTATAAACAAATGTTAGTGGGGTGGGAGAATGTTAATTTCCGAGTTTGAACCCTGACCTAATTCTTACAACTTTACAACTCCCTCATGTTCTTTAGCTTGTAAAGTGAGCTACCTTCTTGAGACAAGATATGTAGTGTCTGATACGATGGTATCCGTACTTACCGGTTACTAGTACCACATATCATTAGATGCCGCGGGTGCTCGTGCACCTGACTTGTCAACCATAAAAAACTGATAGTGAGTGTTTGGTTTTCATATTATCAGAAAGAATTAATGCTTTGCCCATCACCATGAGAATCGATGATGCTGTGCTGATTTGGAGGGTAGTTCCAGTGGGACCCTAAATTTCAATTCAATCAATCATCTCAAGCAATTTTATTGTAATAATTAGTTAGTAAAGTTATATTCATGCAATCATGCATGTATGTAGTTTTAATTTTTTATATTTATTTCATTTTCATTCTGTGCTTCCCAGTGCTGGCATTTGTCCTCTTTTCCTTCGGTGTCTTTCTCTGCACTGCATTCTGTATTCTGCACTGCTCTGCTGCCACACGCTTGGGACTGAATCCACTCACTCACTCACTCACTCACAGATTGTCAGATTGTATTGATTCATTTTTACTGCAAAGTTCATGCGCTCACTCCTTGTCCTTGGCACTTTTGGCCGTATTAGGCTCAGTTCGTTTGCTTTTTTCTTTTCCTTTTATCGCTTTAATTTTAATTAAAGATATCACACATTCTCACCTATATATATTTGCTAAGTCCTTTTCACAATAGTTAGTTGAAGTTCTCACTTCTCTACATGACAGCGCACAGGAGCCCATCTACCATTCCTTTAAAAAAAATATATGTTAAACAATGCTTTTAAGAAATCAAGATTAACTTTATAAAGTTGGAGTGGAGGGTTTTTGGAGAGAGGGATAAGTGTTTGTTTGTTTTAGCAATGGAAGATTTGTAAACTCACAATAGACGCATGAAGCTACTACTTACAGCTTCATGTTAGACGCACATTAGGTAAGGGACCTAATGTAAATGAGTACCGTTACAGACGTTACCATTGAAGAGAAACCACTCAAGCATGTGACTCCAGCCATGGAAGAGTCCTTCAGAAAACATATAGATGTTGAACCAAGGGCAAACACTATTTGTTTTGTATGATAACAAATTACACCTTATCTACTAATGGTTCAAGTTGAATTAAGTACAGGACATAAAGAAAAGAGCAGGAAGATTAAAATGGAGCAGCTTGGAGAAGAAGCCACCTCAGCAGTTCAAGACCTATTTGTTTATCCGCTTTCTTTAGGACACTGTGTAAGGTCCTATCACTGAAGGTCTATGACTTTTAGTAGCTGAGAGATGAGTTTTTCAAAACATGCATGGTGCATCAAAATAGTTTTGAAAAATATTTTATAAAATTGCATGCATGCATAAGGTGGCAACAAAAACCCTAAAATTATTTTTTGTTGAAAGATTAAAACCCTAAAAATAGTTTTGTTGAAGGCTTGAAATCAAAATCCTATTCTTTTACAAAGATAATAGATTATGGTAATAGATTAGGTGCCTGAATGTTTTCAGAGCACATAATCAATTACTCTCCTATTTTAACTAAAACAAATAATCGATTAGTGGCTTACCTTTCTTTCCTTTTTTATAAACATAAATCGATTATGCCTTCATTTCCACAAAAACACATAATCGATTAAGGTATTGCCTTTCCTTCCTTTCTTGACAAATTAATCAATTACCTATGTATACAACTACATCATGTAATCGATTATCAAGCCATCTTGTGAATTCCTTGACAACAATAATCGATTACATGCTCAATATAACTATATATGATAATCGATTATCAAGCTAAACCAAGTTTCCATATTTAAACATATAATCGATTATCACATTCTTTTGTTTTCTAACATAATCGATTATACATATATTTTCCTTTTTTCAAAACATTCCTACGCCTATAAATAGGCAAGTGTGTTTCACAATTCAAACACACCACACACCACACTTCTCAACAATTCTCTCTTCCTCTCATACGAAATTTCTAGATCTGAGAGAGAGAGAAAATAGAGCTTCAACTTTCATATCATTTTCTATTTTCCATATCACTCATCTCTTAGTCACTATAGTGTCATTATATCTGAGGTGATTGGATCATAGATCTCTGTTTGTATTCGTTACTCTATTTGTGGGATCACTCTGAAATCCTGGGATTTGTTCTTGGGTCTCTCAATCAGGAGATTGAGTTGGTTTGAAATCCTGGGAAGTTTTCTTGGGTCTCTCAATCAGAAGATTGATTTGGTTTGAAATCCTGGGAGGTGATCTTGGGTCGTTCATGTAACACCCCTTTTCTACCCGTTAATTTAATTGTAAAATCAGAGTTTCAAAATTTCTTTTCATCGCAAGGAATGTTACACACACTTCAAACAAAATACCGTACTTCAATAAAACAATTCAACGTCAATAAATGTGCAATATGTAACACGCCCCAATGGGGAAAAACTTAAGCATCAGTCATCGTCACCACAACCGTGACATCAATAAAACCAACTACGCAGCGGAAGGTATAAATAAGAGAAAAACCATCAAATAACATATAACAACCAAAATAGTCTTAAAACATCGAGTTCGTTTCCCCCCTGAGTGCTACGTATCAGAGCATGACGACCCGACTCATAATTAGTGAAGATACCTAGGTCTTCACTCGTGATCACCCGCACGTTACCGCATAGGGGTAACATTCAAACAGAAGGGTGAGTCCAATTCAATCCATATAATAAATTATATGATAAGCAATAAGTCAAAGTCACAGCACTAGAGTAGCCACATCACAGTCATCAATTACGTCATTACAACAACTCATCACAATGTCATGTGATTATATGAAATGCAACCCACTCGCGGGCATATGCATGAGGTACCTTTCATCATCGTCGCTTAGCCTTTATGGCCTCATCGTCGCTTAGCCTTTATGGCCTCATCGTCGCTGGGTTCATGCACATGAAATACATGAGACACTATGACATGCACCACACACAAACACACAATCGCAGTCAACTATGTGACCCGTCACTTACCAATTTGCCAAATAAGAGGCACAGCACCTATCAGTTTATAATTACATACCACACGTCGCTATATTTCATCGTCGCTTATTATCATCGTCGCTTAGCCTTTTGGGCCTCATCGTCACTTATCCATAAACGTCATCCAACAAACAATAGCCACTAAGGGCAAAACAGTCATTTGCACATCATCATCAATAATATTGGCCACTAAGGGCAAAAACGTCATTTAACTAGCCACTAAGGGCATCATCGTCATAATCATCCATTTTGACACTAAAGCGTTAAAACTGTTGGTTATACGCAAAAAGGATTTTTGAAGAACTCAATACGGCTTTACAACGTCGCTGGGATGACCCCCGGGACAACTCCAAAATGACACGTGCAAAAATAAAACCACTCGAGCCAAAATGTTTAAAATTGGATTTGGGCACGCAAATGCAAAAGATGGCACGGTAAAATATGTCCAGAATTCGAAGTTTCACCCAAAACACCCCATATGCGCACACAAGCAACACCCACCGAGACAACTCCAAAATGACACGTGCAAAAATAAAACCACTCGAGCCAAAATGTTTAAAATTGAATTTGGGCACGCAAATGCAAAAGATGGCACGGTAAAATATGCCCAGAATTCGAAGTTTCACCCAAAACACCCCATATGCGCACACACACGCACACACAATGGAACATGCGCCCAGCCATGGGGCGCCAAATCCTGCACAAAATCCAGCAACACGAAATCAAACATATGGCGCCCTAGGCGCCCATAACATCAACCAAAAGGGATTTTCAGCCACCAATCATGAAGATCACGCATAACTCATCAACAAAAACACGATATCACATACACATTCATGATCATGGATAGATCTAGGCTAACCCTACCCTAAAACGTATCATAAACATCTATTATATAGAAAGATAGAACTCCCCTTACCTCGGATTTGAAGAACGGAAGCCCTAGAGACAGTCACGAACAGAACCACAGCAACGGATCACGACCCTTAGCTCCTTGAACTTCGCGACCTCTTCTCCTCCTCTCTTCTCCACGGCGCTCTCCCTCTCTCTATTCTCCTCTCTCAATTCGCAAATGCTAGCCAAAACCCTAACCTCACAAGACCTAACAACTTCGCATATCACATGGATCATGGGCTTGGGCTTTTCACTTAAGCCCAAGTTCATTCAAGTGGCGCCTCCTTTTCCTAATACCACCAACATAAAATTAATATAATTTTAATTATTTAAATTATATCCAACTGATTAAAATAAATTCCTAAATACTTAATTAAATAAATTAATTAAATATTTAGGGTGTTACAGTTCAATCAGGGAAGATTGAAGCGGGTTGAAATCCTTAGCTGTGTGCTCGGGTTCTCAGTTCGGGGGAATTGAGATTTGCTATTTTGAAGTTGCCTGTTTGTAAACAATTCTTCAATATAGTGGTTACCATCAAGTCCAAGGGTTGCAAAGCCTGAGGCCGAGGACGTAGGGCTTTTATCCCGAACCTCGCTAAAATTCCTGGTGTATCTCTATCCCTACTCTTTTACTTTATTTGTCATTTCTGTTTGTTTATTGTTATACTGCGCTAAACATAAAACATATGTTTATTGTTAAAACCAATCATAACGTAGTCAGCATAATACATATCTCTACTCTGATCTGAATCTGTTAATCTGGTTATAGTTATACTCTCTGAACTACAGATCTGTTTATCTATTATCTTCTCTATCACTACTGTAGATCTGCTATATTCAATATCATTGCATTACTTATAAAACAACCTTATTGTGAATATTGAATATAGAGAAATATCTCATTGGCCTAATCTGTCTGCTTGCACCATATAAGGTTTAAATCTAAGTTTCCGCATTTGATTTAAAACAAACTTATCATTTATTTTGAAAAGAATCCAAGATTTACACATAACCTTATTCACCCCCCTCTAAGGTTATCAGATAGTCTAACAAGTGGTATCAGAGCTAGAAATTGCATATAGAGCTTAACATCTCGCAATTTAAATTTTATTTATCTATCTGTGATTATGGGTTCTTTTTTGAAAGAGGGGATGTCTTTATTTAGGCCACCCCTGTTTGATGGGACTAACTATGACTACTGGAGTAGTTGAATGAAATGTCATGTGCAGGCTATAGATTTCACCTTATGGAGGATCATTGCAGATGGACCACTGATCCCAATGAAAATCAAAAGTAAAGCTACCGGCAAAGCAGAAGAAGTTCCAATTGAAGACATCTACACCATCGATCTGAGCGAGCTGAGAAAATCTGAGCTTGACAAAATATCTCAACATGCCAAGGCTATGAATATTCTTCACCTATCACTTTGTGAAGAAGAGTATGGAAGAGTAAAAGGGTGTCAAACAGCAAAGGAGATCTGGGACTGCTTGCAAGCTACTCATGTAGGTACGAGCCAAGTGAAGGATACTAAAATCAGAATCCTCACTTCCGAATATGAAGCCTTCAAAATGAAAGAAGGTGAGTCTGTCGCAGCTATGCACCAGAGACTGAATCTAATTATAAACAACCTAAGGGCACTGGGAAAAAGGTATTCTACAAAAGATATAAATGGGAAGATTCTTGCATCTCTGACTGGTGAGTTCTTTCCAAAAACTTGTGCAATCACTGAAGCCAAAGATATTGGCACTTTGCCCCAAGAAGACTTGATTGGATCACTTCTGGCCTTTGAGGTTGTATTGGCTGCTAACAAAGATCAAGAAGCAGAAATGGTAAAAGAAAGAAAATCTCTTGCTCTTGATGCTAAAAAATCTAAGGTAGCAAGGAAAGAGGTTGAGTCTGATGATGAAGACATGGCTGAATTATTTGAAGAATTCATGAGATTTAACAAACTTGAAAAGAGAAATAACTCAAAGAAATCCAAGAAAGCTAAGAAGGCTACATGGAACAACTATACTGACAGTGAAGAAGAGGAGGTTGCGAATGCCATTTGTCTCACGGCATGTGAAACACCTAAGGCTACTATATGGGATTGTCTTGGCACTGATAGTGACACAGACGAAGAAGAGCAAATTGCAAATGGTGTTTGTCATTTCTGTTTGTTTATTGTTATACTGCGCTAAACATAAAACATATGTTTATTGTTAAAACCAATCATAGCGTAGTCAGCATAATACATATCTCTACTCTGATCTGAATCTGTTAATCTGGTTATAGTTATACTCTCTGAACTACAGATCTGTTTATCTATTATCTTCTCTATCACTACTGTAGATCTGCTATATTCAATATCATTGCATTACTTATAAAACAACCTTATTGTGATTATTGAATATAGAGAAATATCTCATTGTGCCTAATCTGCCTGCTTGCACCATATAAGGTTTAAATCTAAGTTTCTGCATTTGATTAAAAACAAACTTATCATTTATTTTGAAAAGAATCCAAGATTTACACATAACCTTATTCACCCCCCCCTCTAAGGTTATCAGATAGTCTAACAGCACACAGGAGCCCATCTACCATTCCTTTAAAAAAATGAATGTTAAACAATGCTTTTAAGAAATCAAGATTAACTTATAAAGTTGGAGTGGAGGGTTTTTGGAGAGAGGGATAAGTGTTTGTTTGTTTTAGCAATGGAAGATTTGTAAACTCACAATAGACGCATGAAGCTACTACTTACAGCTTCATGTTAGATGCACATTAGGTAAGGGACCTAATGTAAATGAGTACCGTTACGGATTGGGCCTTTTTAAGGCTTTCTCTAATGTAAATGAGTACCGTTACAGACATTACCATTGAAGACAAACCACTCAAGCATGTGACTCCAGCCATGGAAGAGTCCTTCAGAAAGCATATAGATGCCCTGCTAAAAATAGGAGTAATAAGGTAAAGCAAAAGCAGGCACAGGACAATGGCAATGATGGTCAACTCAGGCACAAAAATCAACTTGGCAACAGGAAAAGAAACCAAAGGAAAGGAGCGAATGGTGTTCAACTACCGAACCTTGAATGACAACACGCACAAAGATCAATACAGCCTACCAGGAATCAACACCATCCTAAAAAGAATTGGAAATAGCAAAATCTATTCCAAATTCGACCTCAAGTCAGGATTTCACCAAGTAGCCATGGAAGAGGGGTCTATCCCATGGACAGCTTTCATCGTCCCAGGAGGACTTTACGAATGGCTTGTCATGCCATTTGGACTGAAAAATGCACCAGCAGTATTTTAGAGAAAGATGGATGAATGCTTCAAGGGAACAGAAAACTTTATAGCAGTCTACATAGATGATATCCTAGTATTCTCAGAATCAGAAGAAGAACATGCCAAACACCTGGCAGAGCTCCTGAAGATTGTGAAAGAGAACGGGTTGGTACTATCCCCAACAAAAATGAAGATTGCAACACCAGAAATCGAGTTTCTAGGGGCAATACTGCACAAAGGAAAGATAAAACTCCAACCCCATATCATCAGAAGAATACTGGAATTTAAAGAGGAAAAGCTCAAGGACAAAAAGGGGCTTCGAGGGTGGCTAGACTTGCTCAACTATGCTAGAAACTACATCCCCAACCTGGGAACCATAGTTGGACCACTATACACAAAAACAAGCCCGCACGGAGACAAGAGAATGAAAGCAAGCGACTGGGAGATAGTCAGAAAGATCAAGAAAGTGGTGCAAAATCTCCCAGACCTGGAATTACCACCACAAAACTCCTACATCATCATTGAAACAGATGGATGCATGGAAGGATGGGGACGGTATTTGCAAATGGAAGAAGGCAGAAAAGGATTCAAAGACTTAGATCCAATGGTTTTCATTGGTCCCCAAAACCTATAAATAAGCATTCAATGCTAGCATTTAAGGTACACACTCTCCAATTCTCTCACTTGCAACTGACCCACTTGCTGACTTGAGCGTCGGAGTGTCATTGTAGGTATCACCCCACCTCGGGTCGAAGCCTAATCTCGGATTGATCAAGAGCACCACTACCAACTATCTCGGATCGGACCTAGTATCCAAGGTCGGATATAAGGCAGGAGATAAGGTACAGAACATTGGCAACCACAGTGGGAGGATCTTGTGCTCTAGTCCCTCCCCCATCTCCTTGGTCAATGATGGCTCCAGTGTTACGCCAAAGGAACGTCTTAAGTGCAATAGTGAGACCGGATCCGCAGCAGGAAACCCCCGAAGGCGTAGCAATCACTCTACCCCTAGCTCGGCACATGGTCAAAACTCGTCCAGAGCTATTATTCCCAGGAGTTCGGCCCAAGATCATCTCCCTCCTCCTCCCCAGGCTGTCCAGGTTCCGGTCGATGCTGTTCAACAGCTCGTCCAGTTGCTGACTAGGCAGACCGAGGCATGAACGTCGGCGCCCCACTCTCGAAGGTCCCCTGTTAGGCACCGTAACCAACGATCTCCCCGAGGGAGAAATCGATAGCCCAGAAAGGACCTTTTACGACGAAGATCATCTACTTTCCGGTGCCAAAACATCTTGAGAAACCCCCTGAAGGTTTGAAGATGCATGATGAGACTGGTGATCCGAATCGCCATCTCGATTACTTCGATATGATAATGCAATATTGGAACGTCCCAAACGAAATCAAATGTCATATTTTCCCCCTCACTCTTGAGAAGTTGGCTTTGGACTGGTTCCGAGACCTCAAACCGAACTCAATATCCTCCTGGGACCAGCTAGCCAAGTTATTTTCTGCCCATTTCGCCCACTCCAAAATGAAGCCAAAATCTCGGAAGGTCTTGTAGGCAATTCGGCAAGGGGAAAATGAGTCACTCCGGGTCTCGCAATGAGAAGGAGGCTCGGAATGAGAAGGAGGCTTGGAACTATAGTTAACTCAGGTCTCGCAACCGTCACCAGCATTATTCTGATCTCAACGAGACAAGAGCCAGAATCTTAGCAGAATGCATGAATGCAGAATTTAAGGAAGTTAAGTTCACTGATCCACTCCCGCACAGGCCGGGGCAGCGGTCTAACAAGTACTGTCGGTATCACCGAAGTAAAAGACATGACACCAATCGCTGCAATGCTTTGAAAGATGACATTGAGGAACTGATCAAGAAGGGGAAATTGAGCCAGTACATTACTAAGCCACCTCGACAGGACGGAGAGGTTAAAAAAGAAAAGGATGACCCTAGAAAGAAGGGTAAGGCTCGACAAGAGAAGGAAGAGAGCTCGGAGGACGAGCGTGACTTTCGAAAGTCTAAAGGTTGGCCGGTAATGATAGTCATCTCAGGAGGATACCTCGATGAAGCATCAGGGTAAGACTATGAAGAGAAAGTGGAAGGAAATCATGAGTGCTGCTTCCACCTCGGCGGTAACCTCGACCCAGGTCCGACCTCCTTTGGCATTTGGCGATCAAGACTTGCTAGATGGAAAGCCCAGCAAGCATGTGCCTCTATTGATCAGGGCTGTCATGGCCAATCACGAGATAAGAAGAATCCTTGTCGATCAGGGAAGCTCGACAGATATCATTTTTATCGACCCTGTGAGAAAGCTGCAAATCTCTGAGGAAGACTTCACCCCTTACAGGGGATCTGACCTTTCGGGTTTCAATGGGTCCCGGACCAAACCACTCGGCTATTTGAAATTAATGGTCACCTATGGCGAAGAACCATTGGAGAGGACAGTCAAGACCAAATTTCTAGTTTTGTCATGCCCCTCGGTCTACAACTGTATTATTGGAAGACCGACTCTAAGAAGGCTCGGAGCTGTAACCTCAACAGTTCATTTGAAAGTAAATTCTACTCTCTGTGCAACAAAGTTATTACCCTCTATGCCGACCACGAGTCCTCCCAGAGATGTTTCTATCTGCACGTGAAAGCAGATAGGCAGGCCTCAGAGGAGGGGGTTCCCCCGAAGAAGCAGAAGCCCGGAAGGATTCCAAAAAGAGAAGAAACATCAGAGCTGTCGATGTCAATGTCACAGACCTTGATGCGAGGTACGACCCTGACAACTCCGAAGAGGAGAGCGATGACGATCTTACCCGAGAGCTGAAGAAGAAAATCAAGCGACCTCAACCTGATGGGGAATTCGTGCAAATCCAATTGGGAGATGACCCTAACCCAAACTATCAAGATTGGATCCGATCTCCCTGATGAAGTTAAAGCAAAGCTCGCTCTATGTCTGCAAGCTCATGCCGACCTCTTTGCCCGGTCGGCAAAAGATATGCCCGGGATTCCCCCGGAAGTCGCCTGTCACCAACTAGCTGTTACCCCCGGAGCCAAGTGGGTCGCCCAGCGGAGAGAGCTCAAAGCAAGGAGAAAGTCGCTGCTGCGGCCAAGGCCGTCGATGATCTAGTTAATGTCGATTTTGTAAAGGAAGTCAAGTATACAACTTGGCTCTCAACCCTGTACTTGTTAAGAAAAGTAATGGAAAATGGCGAATGTGCGTTGATTACACCGACCTTAATAAGACCTGTCCAAAGGATGCCTTCCCTGTCCCTAGCATTGATCGCCTCGTCGACAATGCTTCAGGTTTTCGCTTACTATCTTTTATGGACGCCTACTCCGGATACAACCAAATTGCGATGTTCCCTCCCGACCAAGAAAAGTCCGCCTTCATGACGGACCGCAGTAATTTTTGTTACCGAGTTATGCCGTTTGACTTGAAAAATGCGGGGGCTACCTATCAGAGAATGATGAACTGAGTATTTCATAAACAGACTGGGCGCAATGTAGAAGTATATATATCTCGACGACATGATCGCAAAACGCAAGGGTGAGAGCCTCCACGTAGTCGATCTTGAAGAGATCTTCGCGGAAATCCGAAAAAATAAGATGAGGTTGAACCCAGAGAAATGCACGTTCGGTGTCCGTGCTGGGAAATTCCTTGGTTTCTACCTCACAGAGAGGCATCGAGGCCAACCCGGATAAATGTCGGGTGGTGACTGAAATGCGCACCCCATCTACCAAAAAGGAGCTCCCGAAGCTTAACGGCATGATCGCCGCACTATCTCGTTTCATCTCCAATGCTACGTTCAAGTCACTCCCTTTGTTCAAATTACTAAAGAAGGAAGCAAAGTTTGAATGGACCCCGGAGCGGGACGAGGCCCTCTCCCAGCTTAAAAAGGCCCTTGTCCGAGCCACCAATCTTGCCCCGGCCAAACCCGGGAGAAACCTTATACCTATATTTAGCAATCTCGGATGAAGCGTTGGGCGCCATTCTCACTCGAGAAACAAAAATCGGACAAAGCCCGGTATACTTTGTGAGCAAAGCTTTACAGGGACCAGCAATTAGGTACCAGAAAATAGAGAAAATTGCTTTTGCTTTGCTCATGGCGGTGCGTCGCCTCCGACCTTACTTCGTCGCTCATCAGGTCATGGTACGGACAAACCATTCGATCCGACAAATCTTACACCGACCCGATCTGGCAGGACGAATGATAAAATGGGCAGTGGAACTCTCCGAGTTCGGCATCAAGTACGACTGTACGAGTCCAGGGCCAGCTGTGAAAGCTCAGATACTTGCCGAATCTGTCGCAGAAATGACCCATGCCGACCCTGAAGGCGAATTGTGGATGCTCCATGTTGATGGATCCTCAAACCCGAAGGGGAGTGGTGCCAGGGCTAATGCTAGAAAGCCCGGCAGGCGTCATAATTGAAGTATCTCTCACTTTTGGCTTCCCAACTTTAAATAATCAAGCAGAATACGAGGCGGGAATAGCAGGGATCCGACTTGCCCTAGACCTCCGAGTTACTCGGGTCACTTTGAACACCGATTCCTTGCTGGTAGTCTCGCAAATCGGAAAGCAATACGAAGCCAAGGACCCGACCTTGCAGAAGTATCTAACCAGAGTACGGGAATTGCTTGACCTTTTCGTGTTTCCAGAAGTTAAGCACGTTCCCAGAATGGAAAACATCAGAGTGGATGTTCTATCCAAACTCGCTAGCACCAAAGTTCGTGGAAATCACCGATCTATAATCCAGGAAACGCTGAACAAACCCAGTGTCCTCCCTAACCCGGAGCTCGCTTTTTCCATCAATGTAGTTGAGGAAAGCAAAGGATGGATTTTACCAATAATGAAGTACATCAAGTCGGGGGACGAACCTCTGGACTCTCGTGAAGCCAAATTAGTCAGGAGGAAGGCCTCCTCCTTCTCCGTGATTGATGGATCACTTTACAAAAGAAGTCTCTCTGCACCATTATTGAAATGCATTAAAGGAGAGGAAGTAGATTATGTCATGGCCGAGATCCACAAGGGAATTTGTGGACAGCATCTCGGAGGTCGGTCTCTAGCTCGGAAAGCCTTAAGAGCAGGGTATTTTTGGCAAACCATGGAAACCGATGCGAAAAACCATGTCAAAAAATGCAAAAAATGTCAAATCCATGCCAATGTTCTTGTAGCACCCCTTGCCGAGCTCACTGGTCTCACCTCGCCATGTGATAAGTCCTAATTTAGTGTGTTTTTAGCATTTTGAATTAAATAAAAATTGTGGGATTGTAGTTCTACTTTGGAGCTATTTTACTACAAAGTGTTACTTTTGATTTTCAGGCCTAATTATGGAGAAAATGAGGAATTTTGGATGATTAATGAGCAAGGATCAAAAGACAGTAGGAAGAGGAGAAGAACTAAGCAGAATAAAAGCTGAATATCATGAGTAGACGCACGGTCCGTGCGTGTTCTAGCACAGTCCGTGCGTGTTCTAGCACAGTCCGTGCGTCCTGTTCGCAGTTTTGAGGGAACCAAGCGCAGAAAATGGTTAAAGCAGCGCACGATCCGTGCGCCCAGCAAGCACGATTCGTGCATGATGCTCGCAGCTGAGAATTCCAAAAGTTTCACGATACGCACGATCCGTGCGCATTCCTAGCACGGTCCGTGCGCCCTATTGCTGTTCAGAATTTCAAAAGCCTTACATGCAGCACGGTCCATGCGCCTCTGAAACACGACCCGCGCGCCTTATGCAAAATTTAAAAGATGTTACAAAACTTTTCTCATTCTCTTCATCATGGCTTGTAATTCGAATTTAAGGACTTGTCTACTGATCCTAGGCTATAAATAGGACCTCAATTCAGCTGTAATATCATCTTGGCTTACTTGAAAATTACACTCAAAGTTTATCTAAGTTCTTGCTTCCATTTTAGCTTTTGTTCTTACTTTACTTTACTTTCTTGTTCTTATTTTCTGTTCTTATATTTCCAGCAACTTTACTTTCTGTCATTTATCGCTTTCTTTTACATTCAGTCATTTACATTCTCGCAATTTTATAATTCTGCCATTTACATTTTTTGATATTTACCTTTATGTCATTCTCTTCTACTCCCTTGTCTACTATGATCATGTGTGAGTAGATTTCTTTAGTCTTGGGATTGTGGGAAACAATCCAATGATGGGTCTATAAACAATTCCAAGACTAAACTCTATCTTATTAGAGTTTGCTTTTTAATCTAATTCCATCGTATTAATTTTATAAAACAAATATCAAACGAAGTACCGAGAGGTGAAATTTGATATTGAAACAAATGGAATTAGACAAGGCAAATCAAAGCATGAGAATAGCTTTGATAGCCTTGGGACAATAAGGTTGCGCTTAATGGGTCTCTGCAATGGTCAACCATGAGAATAGGTTTGGTCATTATTTCGAGACACGTTCTTGTATTCCGAAAGGAAACTTGAATTACACCAAAAAGCATACCTTGTCCTTAAAAACAAATTTCAATATAAGATAGAGGATAGTTAAGGGGTTGTTTTAATTCTGTCATTGTGATTTGACCATACTTCCAAGGCGCTTTTTACATCTTAAATTTTAATCAACAAATCACTTCTTCTTATAAAACTATTCCCTTTCAGCTAATCAACATCAAAACTAGATTGGTAATCACATTTTACTCCCTGTGGACCGATACTTTCTATTACGCGATAAGACCGTGCACTTGCGGCCTATCAAGTTTTTGGCGCCGTTGCCGGGGAGTTAGTGATATTAATCGACTTTTAGGTACCGGTTAGACTGAAATTTTATTTTTCTTTTATTTTCTTATTTTTTTGATTCTCTTATTCTTCGAATGCGAAGAGTCCGAAGTCTTGGAGAAATTGTTCAACCAATTCCTGAGATTGAAAGATTCTTACATAGAAGAAGAAGAGAATTGCGCAATAACCAAGTAATGGTGGATAATCAAAATCGCACTCTCAAGGAGTATGCTACGCCTTCTACGGCAGAACCCCATGGTGTTATTGGGGATCCAAACATTGATGCTAATAATTTTGAACTCAAACCGTCCTTACTTTCTATGGTCCAACAAGATCAATTTTCTGGATCAGTCACTGAAGATCCAAATCATCATCTATCAATTTTTCTTGAATATTGTGGCACTTTAAAATTGAATCACTACAAAAAAAATGGTCATTAGCGAGGGAAATTTCCCTCGCAAAATGACCTAAATACGTCGCTAATAGTCATTTGCGATGGAATTAGCGACGGACTGGTTCCCTCGCTAATTCCCTCCTCGCTACTGGGATTAGCGAGGGAATTTTAATCCCTCGCTAATTAGCGAGGGAATTTTCCCTTGCTAATTAGCGAGGGATTAAAATTCCCTCGCTAATAAAGACAGCCACGTGGATAATTCTGATAGCCACGCGTCCAATTTCCCTAGCTATTTCCCTCGCTAATTCCCTCGCTAATTAGCGAGGGATTAAAATTCCCTCGCTAATAAAGACAGCCACGTGGATAATTCTAACAGCCATGCGTCCAATTTCCCTCGCTAATTCCGTCGCTAATTCCGCCGTCAATGCCCAACTGATTGAATTTTTTTTTGATAAACCTGCTTTCCTTCTAGATGTTTTTCCCTAAGGAGGGTTTTGCATCAGAAGGTTTTAACGAGGCTCCTTTCCTTTGTTTAAAAAAAACCTGTATTTTAATCATAAATAATAAAATCTAAAATACATAAAATAGTTTGAAATAAAAATTTCGAGAATAAAATTCGAATCAACAACACTTAATCTGAAATGTTATAACAAAATATTGAATTGTCAAACTGATACAACAAATCCTAAAAGCTGCTGCCGCCATCAAACTCCTCGCCCTCCTAGCCTCTCCAGACTCCCCAGACTCCTCAGCTTGCTCCTCATCTTGTTCCTCATCTTGCTGCTCATGTTGCTGCATATTCTTAAAATACCTAAACATCAGCTCCTGCCTACGGAACACCTTCACAAAGTCTTCGTGCATCTTTTTCATAGCCTCAGTAGAGGTCCTGACCTCCTGTCGAGTATCATGCAGCTCATGTCGAGTAGACTGCAGCTCCTGCTCCAGCTTCCTAATATGCTCTGTCTGCGCAGGAGTAGAAGCTGGTCGACTGCGTATTTCGCTGCTCCCGACCACAGACTGGCCCATACATGGAGCCAAGGGCCCCGTACCATACAGGCGACCCTTAGACCAACCTACTGTCTTCTCCCAATTTTGGTTTGCCAGATCTATCATCTCAGGAGTAAGTTGGCCAAGTGATTCAGGGTCCCAGCTCCCCTGAGTCAGCTGAGTCATGATCTCATTTATTTGCTCTTGTTTTGAATAACCGCAAATTAGCGCTCCATTTTAACAAAGCAACATTATATAATACAAATCAAGTTGTATATTTACCTGAGTCATCCTGGAGCGCTCATCAACATATTCGCCAGTGCCTTTCCTCACATGGGTGGTTCTATGCAGCTCAGGAGCAGTGATAGGGCGTCCTGCCTTCTTACTCTGTAAAATGAAACACATTTTCAAAAATTGCTAACTAATTAACTAATGTAAAAAAAACACACAGATTTTAAAAATAATTTACCAATCTAGAAGCATCCTGAGCCTGGTTGATGGACCCGCCGCAGTGAAGCGAGTCACCCTTTTCAGAGTTTCTATTATTCTTGGCTTTTGCAGCATTTTTATTGAAAGTCTTTGTAGCCCAATGGCCCTTGAAGGCATTCCAAATTTCATCACTCATGTAGTTAGGCTTCTTATCTTTACAGCGTAGCTTATAAAGCAAATCTGATATTTGAGCACCCATCCTTTTAAAAAAAGTCTCTGGACATTGTCATTATCTTCTATGTCCCATGTCACTTTGGTCTGTATTAAGTAAAATGAAAGTATGTATTAGTAATTATATTAAACGTTATTAAACATAAAATTTAAACTAACAATATAAGTAATGACAAAATAATTGACACTTACCCTAAAGAAGTACAACTGATCATTCCTGTCCTTTTCATCGACTTTACTCCACTTTTTTTGGAACTTTTGAAAATATTTTTTGCGGATGACATGAGTGATGCTTGATGAAGCTGCCTTTGTAGGAAGAAGCCTGCATAATGAAAGATATATCAAACAATCAAATATATATAAGTCGTTGCATAATTAACTTAAAATAAACAAACAATATAACACTTACGCGTTACCACGACTATATATGACTTTGAGTCTGACACCATTAATAACAACCACCTCCACTCTCTCGTCATCGGTCGATGAATCAAAATCAACATTACCACCACCAATATCATGCTCAATATCATCCTGGGGCTCTGGTGCAGTAGGCATAGATAACCCAGCTGTGGAGCCCATATGTCCAGATGATGAGCCTATATGCCCAGCTGGTGTGCCCATATGCCCAGCTGGTGTGACCATATACCCAGCTGGTGTACCCAGCTGGTGTGCCCATATTCCCTGCTGCATACGCATTTGGTGGGCCCATATAATGCCCATGTGATGGTAAATGTTACCATCCGGGGCCAGATGGAGCAGGCAGAGGTTGTGGGGCAATCGGAGCGGTAGCTGGTGGGCCCAAAAACGTATGACCCCTCAGGAGGAAGATTGTAAGGGGTAACAATGACTGGCCAACAAGAGTAGGGTGACGCCGATGCTTGGATATATGGAGTAAATTCATCAGAGCACAAGCCAAGCCGAACATTCCGTGGGTCTGAGGCAAAATCTGAATGCACTTGATCAAGTTTTTGGCGCTGTTACCGGGGACTGTTGTGATATTGATTGATTTTTCGGTATCAGTTAGACTAAATGTTTTTATTCTTGTTACTATGAATAAACATGTATTTACATTCTCCAGGGAGGAATGGGAATACTTTGAGGAATCTTTGCAACCACCACCACGTTGCTTAAAAGGGATATACAAAAATGTATTTGGTTTTTCCAAGGAGGAATGGGAATCTTATGCGTCATCGTTGCCACCACCACCACCTTTCTTACAAGGGTTATTCAAAAAAATACATGAAGCAAAAATTAAGAAAAATATTTGTTGTTGAGGTAGATCAAAATAATGGTAAAGTGGTAGTGGAAGATGATTCACAAGAGATATACCATGAAATGGAAAGTACAAAGGAAATTGGAATTTCTCCCTTGAATAAGTATATTAATTTATATGCATGTGTGGATGTTACAATGTTGTGCCCTTTATCTTATTTTTCACCTTCCTTTGTGAAAATAACACTTGATCTAGGAGGAATTGAAAAAAAATCTTATTGCTTACACAACTTCCATTTTACAAGCCATGGGATCCAGGAATATGTTTCCATTCTTCATGTGTCACTTGGTCTTTATGCTTCAAGCAATGGGAGCCAGGAATAAGTCTATAAAGGGCAAAGGTCAAGCTAATGACCATAAACAAGCGCTGCGTGGGAGGCAACCCACAGGGTTTACCTATGTTTTGTTTTTCTGGAATAAGAAGAAAAGCTACAAATGCTAGTCAATGTGAGCTTTCTTACCTCTCTCATATATTCCATTCTGTTTTACATTGAGGACAATGTTTGGTCCAAGCATGGGGGGTATCTTGCCCTTTTTACTGTTTTTATTGAGTCTAGTTTGCTTTGAATAAATATCATCTCCCCTTGTTACAAGTCTTTGGAAATTTCCAAAAAGCATGTTTTTTAAAAGGCCTCTTTTGAATAAATATTTGAGCTTCATAGCATTAATCTAGGTGGACTGGCTGCTAAAAATAGAAACAATTGTTTGTTTGTTGTTGCTTCTTGGGTTTTCACACACACACTCTTGAGACTGGCTTTTGGTTATTAGTACTATTAGGAAGATTGAAAAGAAACTAGTAATCTGGTTCTCTTGGTGACATTCACCGGATGCGAGGTTACTGGAGAAAAATGTCTGAGGTGAGGTATCAAGAACAAGGAAAAAAAAAGAAAAAAAAATGCAAATTAGTACATCAAGCAAAAAGGGCTGACCACTTTAGTTCAGATTGAAAAATTTAAAAATTAAAAGTGGTTGGCCTGCATGTGAAATCAAAGAAAAAGAAAGGAAAAAATGCTTGAATGCCCAGCGTATAAAGACCCTCCTTTGAGACCCAGTCTAGTGAATGGAAGACCCAAGCTTAAGAATGTTAGGGAATTGGTTCTATGCTGACATTGATATCTTTTCTAATGTGCTTATACCTCAAACTTGTCTCTTAATTCACAAAAGCCCAAGTGGTAAGTCTCAAACCAAATAAGAAATGCTGAAATTTGCCCCGGTTCACTTAAGGTTTTTGCATGAATTTACAATTTTTTTCCAAAATTGGTCTAAAGGGGTTTTATAGTTTTGCTTGAGGACAAGTAAAGATTCAAGCATGGGGGAGTTTGATAAGTCCATTTTATGTGTCTTTTTAGTACTTATTTTTATTAAGTATTTGGTACTTTAGTTTTATTTTAGAGCTATTTTACTACCGATTGTTTGTTTTTGTTTTTAGATCAAGATTTGAGAAAAAGTGAAGGAATTATAGTGCAAAAAGTATAAAGAGAAGTCTCAAGCAAAAAGGGAGCAAAAAGAATTAAGAAAGCTGGAAATTTACACTGTTAGTCTCTGGCACGACCAGTGCGCCTCTGGCACGACCAGTGCGTAATTTGGCACGACCAGTGCGTGATATATTTTTCCCGTTGGAATATTAAGTAACATTCACTGTTTGGCACGACCAGTGCGCCCTGCATCAGATTCCAAAGCTGTTACACTTTGTTACTTCATTGCTTGTAATGAGACTTAACTCATTTGTCTCTTTTCTTAGCCTATATAAAGCACGAATTTCTGAGTGCTTAGGATCATCTTAGGCTATTGTAATACTACTCAAAGTTTACTCCTAAGTTTTATGCAATTCACTTTCTTCATATTAAGTTCTTGTTCTTTTTAATTCTTGCACTTTACATTCTTGTAACTTTACTTTCTGTTCTTTATTTTCCAGCACCTTTATATTCTGCACTTTACTTTTTGTCATTTACATTCCAAGTCATTTACATTCTATCATTTACAATTCCGCAATTTACATTTTCGTCATTTATCTTTCTTGTCATTTATCTTTCATGTCTTCTTCTTGTTCTGGAGTGGCCCAATAGGCCCAACGAGACAGTCCAGCGCAACCTGCGGCAAGGGGGTGCTGCGCGCAGCAACCAGGTGCAACATGGGCCAGCGGCCCATTCGAGCAAGGCCGGCCCAATTCGGCCCACGCAAGGCGTGCTCCGCAAGACACGCCAACGGCCAGGGCGCCCCTATCACTATAAATACATGGCAGAGCTCCATAATCAGGTATGTTTTACTCACCTTGTGAATCCTGCCCGAGCGTCACACTGACTTGAGCGTTGGAGTGCCTTTGCAGGTACCACCCGCGTGCGGCTTACCACTCGGTCCTTCATCCCAGCGACCGAGCAGAATCATCAGCAACAACCCATCGTATTGATCAGGTACGATCAATTGGCGGCCACAGTGGGAGGCCCGAGCGCTGTCCTACTTCGACTATGGCTCCACACGGAAGACCACCCCAGACGCGGGCATCGACCATGCTGGTTCAGTGACCTAAGATGTTGGACGACCTAAAGAGCAGGGACGATCCAAAGACGCTTAAACGAATTTAAGCACAAAAGCTGGTCGCCCGTGAGCGACCCAGAAGGTCTGCCTAGCTCGGAGACCATAATTTCGCCCACGTTCACCCGATGGGGGCGTGTGAGCATGCGTTGGAAAGCTGAGAAGTAGAGCTACAGCTTTCGTGTTGAAGTCAAAATCACACGGGCGTCCTACACCCTTTTCTGGTCGTTCAAGTGGGACGCACAAAAGCTGGTCGCCCGTGAGCGACCCAGAAGGTCTGCCTAGCTCGGAGACCATAATTTCGTCCACGTTCACCCGATGGGGGCGTGTGAGCATGCGTTGGAAAGCTGAGAAGTAGAGCTACAGCTTTCGTGTTGAAGTCAAAATCAGATTCGGGCGTCCTACACCCTTTTCTGGTCGTTCAAGTGGGACGCACAAAAGCTGGTCGCCCGTGAGCGACCCAGAAGGTCTGCCTAGCTCGGAGACCATAATTTCGTCCACGTTCACCCGATGGGGGCGTGTGAGCATGCGTTGGAAAGCTGAGAAGTAGAGCTACAGCTTTCGTGTTGAAGTCAAAATCAGATTCGGGCGTCCTACACCCTTTTCTGGTCGTTCAAGTGGGACGCACAAAAGCTGGTCGCCCGTGAGCGACCCAGAAGGTCTGCCTAGCTCGGAGACCATAATTTCGTCCACGTTCACCCGATGGGGGCGTGTGAGCATGCGTTGGAAAGCTGAGAAGTAGAGCTACAGCTTTCGTGTTGAAGTCAAAATCAGATTCGGGCGTCCTACACCCTTTTCTGGTCGTTCAAGTGGGACGCACAAAAGCTGGTCGCCCGTGAGCGACCCAGAAGGTCTGCCTAGCTCGGAGACCATAATTTCGTCCACGTTCACCCGATGGGGGCGTGTGAGCATGCGTTGGAAAGCTGAGAAGTAGAGCTACAGCTTTCGTGTTGAAGTCAAAATCAGATTCTGGCGTTCTACACTCTTTTCTGGTCGTTCAAGTGGGGCGCCCGACCTACAGCGAGTGCCACCGAGTTGGCCCAAGCGAGTGTCACCGAGTTGGCACAATCAAGCGCCATCGAAGTGGCCCAAGGGTTTGAATAACCCACAAAGCGTAGGTCGACGAGCGACCTACATCGAGCGCCATCGAAGTGGCCCAAGGGTCAGAATGACCCACAATCAAACGTAGGCCGCCGAGCGACCTACATCGAGTGTCACCGAGTTGGCACAATCAAGCGCCATCGAAGTGGCCCAAGGGTCAGAATGACCCACAATCAAACGTAGGCCGCCGAGCGACCTACATCGAGTGTCACCGAGTTGGCACAATCAAGCGCCATCGAAGTGGCCCAAGGGTTTGAATATCCCACAAAGCATAGGTCGTCGAGCGACCTACATCGAGCGCCATCGAAGTGGCCCAAGGGTCAGAATGACCCCTTTTAGTCTTGGGATTGTGGGACTAATCCAATGATAGACCCATAAACAATCCCAAGTCTAAACTCTATTTTATTAAAATTATATTCTAATTTAATCCCATCATTTTCAAAGTTTCATTCCAAATATCAAAACGAAGTACCGAAAGGAGAAGTTTTGATATTAGAACTATGGGATTAAACAAGGGAAACAAAACGTGAGAATAGTTTTGGGACCTTTGGGAAAAAAGAGGCTTGTACTTAAGGGGTCTTGACAATAATCAACCATGAGAATAGGTTTTGATTATTGTTTCTAGGCACACTTTTATATTCCGAGAGGAAATAAGAGTTACCATTGAATGCCTTGTCCTTAGAAATACAATTTCATATAAAATAGGGAATGGATGAGGGGTTGTGAGTTCATTATATCATTGTGAAGAAACCACAATCCTAGGACACTTTTATTTATAAATTAAAACCCAAAATAATCATCTATTTCTACTAAATCATTCCTTTTAGCTAATCACCACCGAAAACGAAATCGGTAATTACAAAGTCTCTGTGGGATCGATATTTTTACTACGCGATAGAACCGTGCACTTGCGTCCTATCAGACATCTAACCCCCTTTTCCCGTTTAGTCAATTCATGTCGCCACGCTACCATAAGAAACTGTTCAACCCCAATTACAAAAGATTCCTTCAAACCCGCTCTTCTCGAATATAACCGATCATACACCCAATCACGATTAAATTCATACAAACTCATCTACACGCATTTAAGAAAACGTGTTAGATTCCCTTAACATTCCCAATAATCTATCAAGTTAGTGGCATTGATATGATCTCAGTGGAGATGATTTCGAGCCGAATATGGGGGTTAAGTTCAGATTAGACAAAACCCTTTTCCATATAAGTAGTGTAGGATCGAAGTTATTTCTAACTCCCAACCTTAAAATTGTTAGTATCGCCTCGCAATTATCTCAATGGAGATGATTTCGAGCAAAATATAGGGGTGAGGGACGACATCACCTCACCCTTTTCCATCAACAACACACAGTCATCTAACCTAGGGTTCATGAAAACAACAATTAATTTATTTTGAAAACTATCCGTTATGAGATTGAGGTCCGGTGCGGTACGTGGTTCGGTGACGGTGCGCACTCCGGTGCGGTTGTGAGACTTTCAAACACCAACAATTTCAATCCTAAACCATTTCAACTTCAATTTCAATAACTAACTTCAATTTCAACTATTAATTTCAATTTCAATAACTAACTTCAATTTCAACAAACAACAATTAAACACTTTTCAATTAAACAACTTCAATTTCAACAAACAATTTCAATTTCAATTTCAAATTTTTATCCTACACAATTTCTATAAATCCTAAACCTAATCCTAAAACCTAAAGCACAATTCCAATTTCTACCCAATTTCAATTTCTAATCCTAAACACAATTTCAATTTCTACCCAAACCTAAAACCCTACCCAAACCACAATCAACAATATCATAAAACCTAATCCTATTTTCTTCTTTCAAAACAACAATATCACAAAACTAAATTCACTAAAATTACCAAACAACAATATCACAAAACTAATTTTACAAATCCTAACAAAACAATATCATAAAAAATAAAAATCAGTAAAAATCAAAACCTCCAAAGGTAGAGCTCCGGTGGTGAAGAGGGAGAACTCCGGTGGTGGTGAAGAGGGCGAGCTCCGGTGGTGGCGAAAAGGGAGAGCTCCGGTGAGAGAGATGTTCGCGTAGGAGAGAGAGAGAGGAGAGAGGGTGACGTTCGCGTAGGAGAGAGAGAGGAGCGACGGCGACAGTTGGTTGTGGTGGTGTGGTGGCGGTGGTGTGGTGGCGGTGGTGTGGTGGTGTGGTGGTGTGGTGGTGGTGGAAATGAGAGAAGGGAGTTTGGGTTCGGGAGAGAGAAGTGTGAGGGAGTGAGGAGAAGAGCAAACAGAGAGAGAAAAATGTGGGATCTGATTCAATTTAATTGGGGTTAGCGACGGAATTTACGAGGGACCATTCCGTCGCTAATCCCTTCAAGCTAACCAAGACTAGAACGATCAAAATAGTTAGCGAGGGACCCTTATTTCCGTTGCTAATCCCTTCGCTTTCCGTGCTGTTCTAATTTTAGATTCCCTCCTAACAGTTAGCGACAGGACTGTTCCGTTGCTAATGCCCACAATTCCGTCGCTAATGATCAAAACAAACGAGGACCCTTATTCCCTCGCAAATTCCGTCGCTAATGTCACTTTTAGCGAGGGAACAGTATTCCCTCGCTACTGTCCCTCGCAAATGACAGTTTTTTTTTGTAGTGAATGGAGTGACTCCTGAAGCCATAAGGCTAAAATTTTTCCCTTTTTCATTAAGGGATAAAGCCAGAGCTTGGTTTCACTCACTACCTAATGAATGCGGACCTCCAGTTAATCAATGGTCCTAGAGGTACTCAGGTTCCCTCTCATACTCTTTATGCTGATGACATCAAGATTTTTTGCAGAGCTTCGCAGAAAAATCTCCATAATCTCCTCAACTTCTTTACTAAGTATGGTGAATCTTCTGGTCAGATTGTTAACTCTAGCAAATCTACAGTTCATTTGGGCGCCATTCCCAATACCCGGCAGCGTCGCATTGCCGATCTCCTGGGCTTCTCTATTGGACAGTTGTCGTTCACATACTTGGGTATTCCAATTTTCAAAGGTAAGCCTAAAGCTGTTTATTTAATGCCAATCGCTGACAAGATTAAAGCCAAGTTATCAGCCTGGAAAGCTTCCCTCCTCTCTATTGCCGGAAGAGCACAGCTGGTCAAGTCGGTTGTTCTAAGTATGTTAATTTACAGCTTCCTGATTTACAAATGGCCTTCCTCTCTGTTGAATACTGTGGATTCTTGGATTAGAAATTTCATTTGGTCTGGTGACGTCAGTCAGCGTAAAGTGGTTACTGTGGCCTGGCATAAGGTTTGTAGACCAACCGCTGAGGGGGGTCTGGGGATTAGGTCCCTCAAAGACACTAATAAGGCAGCCTGTCTTAAGCTTAGCTGGGAGCTAAGCATTTCCCAGAACAGCTGGGCTGTCCTGTTAAGATCGAGGGTCTTCAGAAATAATACTGCGATCTCTTATCATATCAGTTCTTCTTTGTGGGGTCATTTGCGTGATCATCTTTCCACCATCCAAGAAAACTGCATTTGGCAAATTGGTAAAGGTGACTGTATCAACTTTTGGCTTGATCCTTGGATGTCGGCCCTTCTGGTAAAGCTTCTTAATGTCCCTGGGCATCGTCAGCTCTATCTCAAGGCCCGTGTTTGTGACTTCATTCAGAATGGTTACTGGTGTATCCCTGCTTCTCTTTCCAATATCTTTCCTCAGGTGGCTTCGCTCGTTCATGAAAAAGACCTGCCTTCATTTGACTCTCAAGATCAGCTGATTTGGAAAAACTCTACCGATGGTATGCTTACTTTTAAAACTGCTTATCTTTATTTCAGGCCTGTTGGGCAACCTAGTAAGTGGTTCAAGAATATTTGGCGAAGTGTTATACCTCCTTCCAAGTCTCTTCTTATGTGGCGTATCCTCCAGCACCGTATGCCAACAGAGACGATTTTTGAAGTCTGTCTGCGCCCCTGGTCGAACCAAGTGCAGGATGTTGTTTCCGCTGCGGTTATTAACGTTTTCTGGGCTATTTGGTTCTCTCGGAATCAGATTCGTTTTGACAACAAGAAGATCTTGCACACTTACCTGAAAAACTTGATCATGGAAAATGTGAACATTTCTGGTAATCTCTGTAACACCCCTTTTTCTACCCATTAATTTATTTTCGTAAAATCAGAGTTTTCAAATTTTTAATACACCACAAGGGATGTCACACTTACTTCGATGAACATCATACGCCAAATTACTCGTTTTTCGAAAACAGCCTTATAATACTTTCAAAATGTCATCGTCAATTAACATACAACTTCACAGCGGAAAATCCAACCATGTTTAATCATAAAAGGCATCTCAACTATGCAAGGCTCACAACAGTAAAATCCAACAACAACAATGGTCATAAATAACTTAAACAACGTTCATCCCTCCCCTAGTGTTACATGATCAGAGCAGACGACCCGACTCAGCTAGTGAAGGTACCTAGTCCTTCACTCGTGATCACCTGCACGTTACCGCATAGGGGTAACATTCAAACAGAAGGGTGAGTCCAATTCAATCCATATAATAAATCACATGATAAGCAATAAGTCAAGTCACAGCTCTAAAATATTCACATCACAATCATCAATTACATCACTACAATAACTCATCACTATGTCATGTAGGCATATGAAATACAACCCACTCGCGGGCATATGCATGAGGTACCTTTTCACAAACGTCGCTTAGCCATTATGGCCTCATCGTCACTTAGCCTTTTGGGCCTCAAAAACGTCACTGGGTTTATGCATATGGGGCATGAGATACTATGACATGCACCACTCACAAACACACAATCACGGTCAACTATGTGACCCGTCAGTTACCAATTTGCCAAAACAAGAGGCACAACACCTGTCAATTCACAATTCACACACAACAACGTCACTTAGCCTTTTAGGCCTTAACAACACTTAGCCTTTTTGGGCCTCAAATCGTCACTGGGTTTTTCATCGTCACTTATTCATAAACATCATCAACTCAAACAATTCAACGTCACTTATTTTCATCGTCACTTATTCATAAACATCATCAACTCAAACAATTCAACGTCGCTTATTTTCATAAACATCATCAACTCAAACAGTTCAACGTCATTTACTAGCCACCAAGGGCATCATCGTCATCTACACGTAATTATCAACAACATTGGCCACTAAGGGCAAAAAGGTCATTTAACTAGCCACTAAGGGCATCATCGTCATTTACACATCATACTTAACAACATTGGCCACTAAGGGCAAAAAGGTCATTTAACTAGCCACTAAGGGCATCATCGTCATTTACACATCATAATTAACAACATTGGCCACTAAGGGCAAAAAGGTCATTTAACTAGCCACTAAGGGCATCATCGTCATTTACACATCATAATTAACAACATTGGCCACTAAGGGCAAAAAGGTCATTTAACTAGCCACTAAGGGCATCATCGTCAAAATCATCAATTTTGACACTAACACGTTAAAACCACTGGTTATACACGAAAGGGGATTTTTAAAGACGCCAAAACGATTTTTCAATGTCACAGCAACGACCACCGGGACAGCCACTTGGGCGCCCAGCATCCTTCAGAAATTATAAGTTTTTATTTTTAAAAATGGGACACACAGATAGACAACTGAAAATGCTTCACAACGCTTTTTGAAACGTTCAAAACGGAAGTCCGAGTCAAAAGATATAGCGAAAACAGTTTTCGAAAACATTTTGGGAACATCCTGAAAACTGGCGCCCTGGGCGCCCAGCGCCGAGGCACCTGGCGCCCAGCGCCCAGCAAAAACGCAACACGCACACATGGGCGCCCAGCGCCCAGCGCCTGGCACCCAGCGCCTTGGCGCAACACGCAACACACGCACACGGGCGCTCAGCGCCCAGCGCTGGCACCCAGCGCTGGCACCCAGCGCCCAGCGCAACACACACACGCACGCACACGGGCGCTCAGCGCCCAGCGCAACAAACAGCAACACGCGCACAGCGCCCTTGGGCGCCCAGCGCCCAGCACAAACCAGCAACACAGTTTTCAGCACAATTTCAACATAAATAATTTTGTTTTCAGATTTTTATATGACCATTCACAACCCAATTTCCCACAACCCATGAACACATGTAAAATCATCAAAATCATCTATCCAACATCAACATTCAACAACATCCCAAGCATCAACATGGCGCCCTAGGCGCCCCCTAACATCAACACGAATTCTTCGAGCAACAATTTCATCCAACAACATGCCAAATCGAAATAATAACATGAAATTACACTTAACTCATATCCACGTCCTCGCTTGACCTTTAAACTCGGAAATTTTGCCTCTTAATTACAAGTTTGCCACCGTGTCTACTTATGTAGTCAGGCATCTGAGCGCCTGACTTTAAATGTCTAATTCTAATGTCATTTTTGCACTAGTGATAGGACCTATTATATAAATTGATAGGACATCCCCTTACCTCGAATTTGCAGAATAGAAGCCCTAGAGACGGTTACGATCGAAACCACAGCAAAACGCTCACGTCCCTTCCCTCTCCTTGGTTGTGCGACTTCCCTTCTCCTCTTCTCCTCTCCAACGGCGCCCTCCTTCTCTCTTTCTGTCTATTCTCAATTTTCGCAAATGCCAACAACACAACCCTAGCCTCACAAGACCTCACCACTTCGCATGTCACTTGGATCATGGGCTTGGGCTTTTCACTTAAGCCCAAGTCTAGCTAATTGGCGCCTTCATCTCCTAATACCACCTACACCATTTATTTAATATAATTTCGCTTAATTAAATTATATTCAATTAATTAAAATAAATTCCTAAATACTTAATTAAATAAATTAATTAAATATTTTAGGGTGTTACAACTCTCCCCCACTTAGAATATTTCGTCCTCGAAATTCACCTGTCAACGCCAACACTCTCCCTCTAAGGCCACCTAGACAACTAGTGCTATCTATCATGCTGATTATTATTGCTCTGATTACCGGCGGTAAGTGCTTGGGCGGCCGTCCCTCTTACTTGTTCAGCCAGGTAACTTCAAGCAGTAATAATCCGGCTCACTCTCTACTCCGCTGCGCCACTCCGATAGACTAACTTGCATGCTATCTCACTCATCTATCCTCATGGGTACGCACACTAACAGCCTGCTAATGGTTTGGTTCTATGACAGCAGCATTACAACAACGCATTTTATCATCCCAGTCAGACTCCGGGATCATCTATCGCTCATCAACAATGGCCATAGGCCCGCAACAACAATTCAGCAATCTCAACAACGAAACCATGTGGGCCATTCAGCGGTACCCACGACAGAACATCAACACAACTTGGGCCATTCGTCGATACCCAAGACAATACAACAACGATGACAACAACAATATTAATATCAACATCATTAGTAACAACATCGTCAACAACAGCAATATTAACAACTCAGTTACAACAATCAGGCACTAAGGCACCGACAACAGTTAACAATCGAAATAGGCACAACTCATAAAAATAGGGGCAGCGCATAAGTTAGGAATAGTAACAGTACTTTTCGGAACAGTGAAAGTAATTTTTAAAGACAGCAACGATGATTTTTCAGGAAACAACAACAATTATCTTAGGAGGACAGCAGCAGTAGTTTTCAGAAAACATTTATTCTCCGGAAAAACAGCCAATATAGTTTTCGGAGAAACAGTAACAATATTTTTCAGAAAACAGCATCAACAATTTCCAGAAAACAGCAACAAAAGCAAAACAACGACAACAATAGCGTCAACAACATCACGAGAAAGTTTACCAAGTGCGTAAATATAGTAAGACAAATCACAAAAATCAGAGTGCTTGATCCTTAAATCAGTTTCAGAAAATTCAGAGAAAATAACAATTGTGTAATAGGACTTTATTATTTTCCAAGAGTTACAGCATGCTAGTATGGCAATGACACCAAAAACAATTTAGTGGACCAATATCCACAAAACACTTAGCCTAGAGCGTCAACATAGAAGTAAAAACATGCTACAGCAAAAGTATTTACATAAAACTACACATCAACCGAACCAAATTAGTTTAAGCATTCATATGAACGTCTAGCATCAAAACTAACTTTAGGAAAACATATATCCATCCTCGGCAGACATTATCATTTTAATATTTTCAGAACTACTCAGGAAGAAGCAACCAAAGGAAATTTATCATAAAGACTCAAGTGCACCATATCAAGCTTCACGTGGTATACACTGGATTAGAAATATAACTACTAACACAAAATCACGAAGACTCGGTACAGGCGATTTCGATTCATAGTTAAAGGCACATATACGAAATGTACAACCACACACATGCACAAAATACTTATTTAGAATTTTTCGACACGGAAAATAAGGCACGTTATAGGAACTGATTTTCTCGTTAGCTTAACTAGTTTGAATAAGGTATCCTCAAGAACATATGACAGTAAAAGCCAACTCAAGGAAGTGCAAAAAACAGTGCCAGTGCACATTTTAAATGTTTAAGGTTTCTCAAAATCACGTAGCACCCATTATGAAGAGTGCAACAGCTAGAACAAAATCAGGGAAAATTCAGCGTAGGAAATTATAGCTCACGGCCACGAAATAGTTCGCAAAGGTTCGGAGTTGGAAACATCACATGTTGAGGGAAATTAAGCAAAAGGCCAAATAGAGTAAAATACATGGGATACTAACAACAACATAAAATATAGTCCACTTTTCAAAATCATCTCACGGGGTTGTAGAAGTAGGAGAAGACAATAGTTGTAGCTTTCAAACCAAAACTTTATCATTTACAGCAGTCAAGAGAGTGCACACTGTAACATCAGTAAAAACTTTATACCTGGTCAGTGTCCATTTATTAAAAATAATTTCCAATGCCAAAGTCGGTATCCAACCGTAAAATTGTTTAATAGATGTTTTCAAAAACATTTTCAGGAATCTCCTTACTTCCCAGGTTACAAAACCACACAGTGTAAATCAGGAGGCAAATACCAAAAAGATTTTGTCTAAAATTCAAGCGCTCAATGTCAACCTCAAGAAGCATGGGAATTAGAGAATAATTCATGAGGACTCTAAACTCACAATCACTGCGTGTCAAAAATAATCAGGGACACAGAGTAAAGAAAGATTAGCCGACTAACATGCATAAGTTGATTGGTAGCAATATAGCAAATTTAGCCCTTCAATAGAAAACAGCTACAAGTCAAGGGAATGGAAACTTAACATATTTAAGCGGGGACGTCATTACTCAGAGTGATCGAAACATTATTGCATGTTATCAACATAGTAACAACTTAAATAATCAGCAAAACCATTTTTACAATACAATTAGCCTTAACATCAAGACATACCACAAAAGAGTTCATACAAGACCTAGTGTCGAAACAACTTTAAACCAGTCGAAACACACGTAAATATTAAACAACAAGGTAAGTTATTGAAAACCACACAAACGAAATCAGAATTCGTTCCACAAGAAAGTTAAAGAACAACAACCAACAATAGGGACACAAAGTTCACACACGGAAATGCAATACAACACAAAGCACCAGTAGGGGCATCTCCCCCACTAGTTCACTTACCATTAGCAACTCTTGGCTTACCTGCAACACAAATATTGGTCAGCACTTAAAAGACAACAGTTGGTCGTACACCGACACAACGACTCGACGACTTGGCCGGACGGACCAACCATTGCTCTGATACCACTAATGTAACACCCCTTTTTCTACCCATTAATTTATTTTCGTAAAATCAGAGTTTTCAAATTTTTAATACACCACAAGGGATGTCACACTTACTTCGATGAACATCATACGCCAAATTACTCGTTTTTCGAAAACAGCCTTATAATACTTTCAAAATGTCATCGTCAATTAACATACAACTTCACAGCGGAAAATCCAACCATGTTTAATCATAAAAGGCATCTCAACTATGCAAGGCTCACAACAGTAAAATCCAACAACAACAATGGTCATAAATAACTTAAACAACGTTCATCCCTCCCCTAGTGTTACATGATCAGAGCAGACGACCCGACTCAGCTAGTGAAGGTACCTAGTCCTTCACTCGTGATCACCTGCACGTTACCGCATAGGGGTAACATTCAAACAGAAGGGTGAGTCCAATTCAATCCATATAATAAATCACATGATAAGCAATAAGTCAAGTCACAGCTCTAAAATATTCACATCACAATCATCAATTACATCACTACAATAACTCATCACTATGTCATGTAGGCATATGAAATGCAACCCACTCGCGGGCATATGCATGAGGTACCTTTTCACAAACGTCGCTTAGCCATTATGGCCTCATCGTCACTTAGCCTTTTGGGCCTCAAAAACGTCACTGGGTTTATGCATATGGGGCATGAGACACTATGACATGCACCACTCACAAACACACAATCACGGTCAACTATGTGACCCGTCACTTACCAATTTGCCAAAACAAGAGGCACAACACCTGTCAATTCACAATTCACACACAACAACGTCACTTAGCCTTTTAGGCCTTAACATCACTTAGCCTTTTTGGGCCTCAAATCGTCACTGGGTTTTTCATCGTCACTTATTCATAAACATCATCAACTCAAACAATTCAACGTCACTTATTTTCATCGTCACTTATTCATAAACATCATCAACTCAAACAATTCAACGTCACTTATTTTCATAAACATCAACAACTCAAACAGTTCAACGTCATTTACTAGCCACCAACGGCATCATCGTCATCTACACGTAATTATCAACAACATTGGCCACTAAGGGCAAAAAGGTCATTTAACTAGCCACTAAGGGAATCATTGTCATTTACACATCATACTTAACAACATTGGCCACTAAGGGCAAAAAGGTCATTTAACTAGCCACTAAGGGCATCATCGTCATTTACACATCATAATTAACAACATTGGCCACTAAGGGCAAAAAGGTCATTTAACTAGCCACTAAGGGCATCATCGTCATTTACACATCATAATTAACAACATTGGCCACTAAGGGCAAAAAGGTCATTTAACTAGCCACTAAGGGCATCATCGTCATTTACACATCATAATTAACAACATTGGCCACTAAGGGCAAAAAGGTCATTTAACTAGCCACTAAGGGCATCATCGTCAAAATCATCAATTTTGACACTAACACGTTAAAACCACTGGTTATACACGAAAGGGGATTTTTAAAGACGCCAAAACGATTTTTCAATGTCACAGCAACGGCCACCGGGACAGCCACTTGGGCGCCCAGCATCCTTCAGAAATTATAAGTTTTTATTTTTAAAAATGGGACACACAGATAGACAACGGAAAATGCTTCACAACGCTTTTTGAAACGTTCAAAACGGACGTCCGAGTCAAAAGATATAGCGAAAACAGTTTTCGAAAACATTTTGGGATCATCCTGAAAACTGGCGCCCTGGGCGCCCAGCGCCCAGCAAAAACGCAACACGCACACATGGGCGCTGTTGCACCCCGAAAAATCCCGGTTTGGGTTTCTCAATGTACAACGTGGAAAAATTTTGGAGCCGCCACCAATATTTTAATTTTAAGACCAAAACATTGAAAAAATGTCTTTTGGACAAGGCGGATGGTCTTTGAAAACTAGAGATATGGGTTCGGGGGTCGATTACGTGCGAGGAAGGTGTTAGCACCGCGCACGTCCTTTCTACCGAAAGGGAACCTCTAATTAAATGTGTGGTTTTAACATTTGATTTGAAAAATACCTAGATTTGCCTATTTATTTCTTGTTTGAAGACGAATGAGAAAACTTACTGGAAATTTTATTTTTGGTGAGAAAGGGGGAAAAAAAAAAGGGTTTTTAGAAAAAAGTGCTTGACGGGACATGGCCCGCTCCTACGTATCTCCCGGTGCGATGGAGAATTCAAAGCTACGTAGTTCTTGGTTCTTTTTTGAAAAGTTTTTGTTTTTTTATCTTTTTTAGTGAGTTTTTTGAAATAGGACGAGCATTAGCAAATGATTAAACTAGCAGAGGCTATGATGAATCACTGCTAAATGCTCAAAAAGAGTTGTACCGCTAGTCAAACGAACAAAGGTTCTGATGGACTATTGATAACAACTTGTTTTTATTATCTTTTTGAAAGTGATTTTCGAAAGAGATTGATTTGTACGAGGATCAAACTAACAAAAGTTATGATGGATCGTCGTTTATTATTTTTAGGAGAAAAGAACATTGTCACTAATAGCTAAACGAACAGAGGCTCTGATGAGCTATTAGCAACAATGGGTTTGAAAATGATTTTTGTTTGTTTTATGAAAATGATTGGTTTAGGGGGGGTGAAAAGAGTTTTTATTTGTGGCGCTTGACGAGAACGTGGCTCGCTCCTACGTATCCCAAACGGGAATCAAAGCGACGTAGTTCTAATTAAAAAAATGTTTTTGAAAGGGTTTAAAAGGGGCAAGCTGAATCACCCGAGACCATCTTCACCACTTAGAACATGATGCACTAGGCATAAGTGGGAATCATATGGTTCGTCATCAGCGATAGACGATAATATACAAGAACGAGTAGATAAACGCTATAGCTAAGTTAAATCACATGGATCACAATAACTAAATATTAACAAATGAAAAGACTGAAATACCTCTGATGAAGACAGATATTACAGATCTGAAGAACGCAAACCCCGACTAACCCTTGCAGGAGATCAGCTCAGACCGACCAACGGCGCGAATAGAGCAAAAATGAAGCGGAGAATTGGAAAATGAGATTTGCGAGAGTTGTCTTCCCGGATCTCGTGAAATATCTCTGGAGCAATTCTTCTCAGATCCCGTGGAAAATGTGTGTGTCCAAAAAATGGTGAAGCTTAGCTTCCTATTTATAGAGTTTCAAAAACAACCGTTTGATTTTTAACCATTAATGCATGACATAATCGATTATGTCTCTCAATTGAAACATATGCTAATCGATTATGTTGATGAAAATGGAAACTTTGGTGAGATGATAATCGATTATTGTTGTAAGGCAAAACAGGTGCATAATCGATTATCAACCTTCCTTAAAAGGTGGTAATCGATTATGTGCTTTAGTTGTTTAAAGCCCCTAATCGATTATGGTATATAAAAAAGGAAGGTAAGGATATCTTGCTAATCGATTATTTCTTTTAGTTATTTGAAGCATATAATCGATTAGTTTGATAAGAAAGGAAACTTTGTTTGCTTGCTAATCGATTATGTATTTAGTTAAAATAGGATGCTAATCGATTATGTGCTTCAAAAGGGGAGGGAATAATCGATTATTTGCTTGATTTCATGGAGCAAATAATCGATTATTTGCTTGAATGAGATAAGAAGGTAATCGATTATTTGCTTTCCTGAAAATATGGGCATCTTAATAATCGATTATGTGCTTCAAAAGGGGAAGGGGATAATCGATTATTTGCTTGAAGGAAGGATATGACGTAATCGATTATTTCCTTATTCATCAAGAATACATTATATGCATGATAAAATCAATTTTATACTTTCTAAAAAATTATTTTCATGCATGAGGCTTTTTGAAAAATATTTTCATACAAAATTATTTTTATAAGCCCTTTTGTGAGAAATGACCAAAATGCCCTTTTGGTCCCAAAAACCCTGATTTTGCTCCAAACTTCATTTCCACTCTAACAATGATCCTGAGACCTTTTGGATGACTCTAAAACCCTAGAAATGCATGCATGATGAGAAAATACGTCTTTTTGGCGAAATTACCAAAATACCCTTTGAACGAGGAAAAACCCTAGAAACCCTAGAAATGCTCTAAAGTGCTCTAAAATGCCATGCAATGTTTTTCTAACCCTAAAATGCATTCTGAAACTTCTAAGATGCAAGCATGATGCTCTCCCTAACCTCTAGGACGAATGCCAAGACTTGATTTACTTATTTTTGGTTGAAAATTAGGGTTTTGCCCTAAGCCGGACAAAATTGGGGTATGACAGCTGCCCCTCTTTATCTGAATTTTAACGAGGAATATGAATTGGCCGAAACATATTCCAAGGCAAAATGAAGATAAAGAATTCAGAAATTATACCGATTTTGTCTACTTGGGGAAACCCGAATTTTCTCTTTTTCTTTTTCTATATTTTTTTTGAAAAGATGGGCACTTTCGTGCAGAAAGCGGTAAAGTGGGCACTTGGCGTGCAGACTGAAAGGTAAAATGGGCACTTGCGTGCAGAAAGCGGTAAAATGGGCACTTGGCGTGCAGAAAGCGGTAAATGGGCACTCGGCGTGCGGAAAAGCGGTAAAATGGGCACTTGCGTGCGGAAAAGCGGTAAAATGGGCACTTGCGTGCAGAAAGCGGTAAATTGCCCAGGCTGCCTAAAACCTGTAATCCTTAAACGAACTCTTGACGATTCCGAGTTTGCACGTGGCTTTGGGGAGCACGCTCTTCCTGTTGGCCTTTTCGAGCGACCGGGGGGATCGTTATCAGCTCCGAAACTGATATACAGATCAATGCACGGCGTCCACTGTATTTTAGGCTGATACAACTATTCCGTTGAACCTCACATGGGGCTGCGGTCCATCGCGTTGCTCGTACACGATGTGAGACCTGGGCAGAAGGGAGCGATGATCTTTCTGGGCTCCAATCCGCAATGCGCGCCTAAGCGCTCTTTTTTTTTTTTTTTTTTTTTTTTGAACTCCCAACTTGGGGGAGCATTTTCTGGAATCTGAAGGCGAGCATTAACACTGTGGTGTTCATTCTCTCTCACTTGTCTGCAGCTGGAAAATGCGTCAACGCATGCAATGCAAATGCCATGACTGCTTTTTTCTTTTCTTTTTCTTATGATGAATGTGATGCAAATGTCTGAATTTCTCTTTTCTTTACTTTTTTATTATTATTTCCTATGTATGATGGGTGCATGATTTTATGCTTGGGGAATGTAATGCATGACTTTATTTGTTTATTGCTCTTTTGCTTTTCCAATCCCTCTTTTTTTTTTTTTTGTGTGCTCTTTTGCTCTTTTGGCTCTTCCTTTGCTGGTCCGATCCACTCGCGGGACTTGCGTCATGAGATACCATGATCATTTATGATAATTATTCGGGAGCCGAGCTTCGTCCTCTTGTTTCAATGCAATCAGCGCTTCTTATTTGATTTTTGTGGGCTTACTTGACTGAAAGATCGTCTCTTTTTGTTGTCATTTTCAAAAATTTCGCAATGATCTTAATGACTTATGCACATTTCCGTGATTTATTTATCATCTACCATAAAACGTAGTTTAAAAAATCAGAAATGAAAAGAAAGCAATGGTAAGACAGCAAACTGATGGAGTGAAAAATTTGGACTTTTATTCATACGGGAGTCAGACGCGCAGAATGTCACACTGACTGAAAAGGGTACATTGGAAATTTTCCTGAAACTAAGAAAAAAGGAAAAAGGAGAATGGACGCAGCAGATCTTATGAATATTCTGTGTCTCTGGAGCGTTTGATGCCAACCGCTCATACTTGCAGCCTTGATCACCCTTTTATCCAAGCTTTTGGAAGCACTGCTTGCCCCTTTTCTTTTATGTCCAACTTTTCTGACCCTAATTTTTGCCTGGATCGCCCTTTCGGGTTTTCAATCCACCGGGTCGCTCAATTTTGCCTAGGCCGCCCTTTCGGGTTTTCGACCTAGCGAGCTAATTCTTGCTTGGCTCATCTTTCTCTCTCTTTTTTCCTTTTATTTTTCTCAAGCGTAATATTTCTTGACTGAATCTGAATTAACTGGATTTCTGAGTTCTTCACCATCCATGTTGGTGAGTATCAATGCTCCTCCAGAAAAGGCTTTCTTTACCACAAATGGTCCATCATAGCTAGGAGTCCATTTCCCACGGGGGTCACTCTGGATAGGCAGGATTTTCTTGAGCACAAGGTCTCCTTCGCTGAATTCTCGAGGGCGAACCTTCTTGTCGAAGGCCGTCTTCATCCTTTGTTGATACAAATGACCATGACATAGGGCAGCAATTCTTTTCTCCTCAATGAGATTCAGCTGATCCCGACGAGCCTGGACCCATTCTGCTTCTTCCAACTCGGTTTCCAACAGCACCCGTAGAGAGGGTATCTCAACTTCAACGGGAAGAACTGCTTCTGACCCATACACTAGAGAGAAGGGGGTTGCCCCGGTCGAAGTGCGTACTGAGGTGCGATACCCGTGCAAAGCAAAAGGAAGCATTTCGTGCCAGTCTTTATAGGTTACTACCATCTTCTGCACGATTCTCTTGATATTCTTATTGGCTGCTTCGACTGCCCCATTCATCTTTGGACGGTAGGGAGAGGAATTGTGATGTTTGATCTTAAACTCTGCGCACAATTCTTTCATCATCTTACTGTTTAGATTGCTACCATTGTCCGTGATGATTTTATCCGGGAGACCATAGCGACACACCAGGTCCTTTTTTACAAACTTGGCAACCACAGAACTGGTTATGCTGGAATATGAGGCAGCTTCAACCCATTTGGTGAAGTAATCAATTGCAACTAGAATGAAGCGGTGCCCGTTTGACGCCTTGGGCTCTATGGGACCAATGACGTCCATGCCCCACATTGAAAATGGCCAAGGTACAGTCAAGACATTTAATGAAGCCGGTGGTACATGTATATGATCAGCATAAATCTGGCATTTGTGGCACTTTCTTACAAAACTGTAGCAATCTGACTCCATCTGCAGCCAATAATAGCCAGCCCTTAATATCTTCCTTGCCATAGTATGCCCGTTGGAATGTGTCCCGAACGAGCCTTCATGCACCTCACTCATGATCCTTTCCGCCTCCTTCTTCGCCACACACCTAAGGAGTACTTTATCATGATTCCTCTTGTAGAGCACCTCGCCACTCAAGAAGAAGTTCATTGACAGCCTTCTAAGTGTTCTTTTATCCTTTTCCGATGCCCCTGGAGGATACTCTCTGTTCAGGATATACTGCTTGATGTCATGATACCAAGGCTTATCATCTTTATTATCCTCAATTGCTGCGCAGGAGTAGGAATGGGCTGGCAAATCTCGATGCTGAATCCCGATGTGAGTCAAGCTTTTGTCGCAGCTGATATTAAACATTGAAGACAACGTGGCTAGTGCATCAGCCAACTGATTCTCATTGCGAGGAAGGTGCTGGAATGTGATTTCCTCAAAAAGCTCAACCAGCTTTAGAATGTAATCTCGGTAAGGGATCAACTTGGAGTCCCTTGTCTCCCAATCACCGTTCACTTGGTGAATTACTAGAGCTGAATCTCCATACACATCAAGTCTCTTAACTTTCCAATCACTGGCTGCCTGGATACCAAGAATACATGCCTCATACTCTGCGATATTATTAGTGACGTAGAAGCTTAGTCTGGCAGTGAATGGGATGAAGCGATTATCAGGGGAAATCAGCACTGCCCCGGCTCCGTGCCCGTATATATTGGAGGCACCATCGAACACCATTCTCCATCTTTCATCTTCTGGGGATTTCCCTTCTTCAAACAAAGCCATGATATCTTCATCGGGAAAGTCACACTGCATAGGCTGATAATCTTCAACAGGCTGGTGTGCCAGGTACTCGGCCAGTGATAACTCATATTTATATGAGTTATTTATACGTATTCAAAGTTAAATCATGCAAGTTCTCTGGCAATAGCAGGTTGTTTCTAGTAAAGTTTCTGTTAGTTTATTGCTTTTAGTTAGATAGGGGCTAAATTACAAGTTCTAGGCATTTTGGTGCCAATTGGCGCCTTTGTGAGCGTTTTGATGCTTCTTGTGTTTGTGCAGTAATCTGAACGTGGCAGCGTCTCTCATCACGTCTGAAGAAGGACAGCAGAGCAAGAAAATAATATATATCATTTTAGCGCGCATGTAATGATGACCAGAGATCTGGAAATGAAGAAGATCTTCTCTTTCTTCAGCACTGACGCGGCTGACGCACTGTAGCAGTGCGGTGTCACTTCAGGGCAGAGTCAACTCGCAAGCAAGCTTGGAAGGTGGGGGAATGACATCAGCAGCATGTGACCTCTTTTGACCATGGCTATTCTCTCTCTATAAAAAGGCAAGGGTGCACTATGCGGAGAAGACACGACTCCATTCATCATCCACCTTCCCCCATTTTTCAGAGATAGTTTTTCTGAGAGAAGTTCTGGACACAGACTTCTTCATTTTTAATTCTCTCAAGGCCCCAATTTCCATATCCATTCGCAGCCATTATTGTAAAGCCCAGACGTTGTAACGTCTTTACAGCGTGCATGAAGGAAGGCCACTTAGGCGTATCTTTTGCGTTTAGTCTCCTTTTCTCTATGTACGGTATTTGGATTTTAACTCCTCTTATTTCTGTAAGGATGCTCAGCATGAGCTAAACAATTTGTAGTTGGGTTGTTGTTTTGCATGTAATGAACCTTTAGTCTAATGCTATGAAGTATTGATGTTTATGTGTTTTAAATCTTTGCATGTTAATATTTCCAAACTTGTTTTGAACTGATCACTTAAAATAAGTAGATTCATAGGTACAGACATGGTCTATGAAAAGAACTCAAAGATTTATGTGAATGAAAAGGTGCACTAAAGACATTTAGGCATTTTTATCTAAGTCTAGACATAGAACAGATAATAGTTCATAGGACATTGCTGTGGGTACTTAAAATACAGGAGTAGGCCTACTTAGAACCTAGACATAGGAATTCTAGTACTTGAAGCTCTGACGTTTTGTGACTGAAAAGCACAGCTCTTTTGCAACAGCGTTCAAACGTTATAACGTCTATGCAACATAGCATTTGTACGTATTAACGTGTAAACGTTATAACGTCTGACTAGAGGAGATTTATTTGCATGCAGCAATCCAACTCATACTCTTCCATATTCACAACCACTTCTTGTTTACTTGCTTGATTTATGTTACTAGTCTTAATACCTACTTTTAGTGCCGATTTATTACCTGTTTCACTTGTGTTTTAAAGACTTGAACTCTGAAAGTTAATCAATCCTCGTGGGAACGATCTCTTACTTTTATCCACTTTATTACTTGTACGACGTGTATACTTGCACTGATATTGCGACTAGAACACACGGACGCAACAAGTTTTTGGCGCCGTTGCCGGGGAATGTATTTAACTTTTATTGTTCAACAAGAATTAAAACACTAGGTGAAAGAATTCTGCTGTGTTGTTTGTTGTTTTTGTGAGTGAACAGGTAAACGTTACAGCGTATGCTTAGTTCCAGTTCAAGCTCTAGTTCAACAGAACCAGGGAGTGGATCTGAACCTGAATTCTACCCAGAGCCTGAAAGAACCTTCAGGCGACTAAGGAGACAACAAAGGCTAAGAAGACAGCAACAACAACAGCAAGTTCAGCCACCAATCATGTCTGAACATGGTACTGGTGGTAGAAGCTCTAGAGGTGGACGTACTCCAAGAGGAGGAAGGCACTCTGATGCTGGAGGACGTGGTCGTGGACCACAAACTCATACAGAAACCTATGTTGATGATGAACACTGGCAGAGACAGCAACTCATCAATGCAGGGCCACAAGACATGGTCAATGACAGGGACAGGCCTATGCGTGATTATGCCGTGCTCAATCCTGCACATTTACAAACAGGCATTGCAAGACTACCTATTCATACTGGTCACTTTGAATTCAAGCCAATGATGTTCCAAATGTTGCAGACTGCAGGGCAATTTGGGGGTTTCCCTCAAGAAGATCCTTATGCACATCTAAGGCAATTTTTGGATGTGTGTAGCAACTTTGTCATCCCTGGAGTCTCAGAAGATGCCTTCCAACTGAAGCTATTTCCATATTCTCTTAAGGACAAGGCCAAGAATTGGTTGAACTCCTTAGAGCCAAATTCAATTCATACTTGGGATGAGCTAGCTGAGAAATTTCTTGGAAAATACTTCCCTCCCAACAAAAATGCCAAGTTAAGAAATGACATCACTTCCTTCAAACAAAGAGAAGGGGAATCATTATTTGAGGCTTGGGAAAGATGGAAGGAATTACTAAGAATGTGCCCACACCATGGCATTCCCGTAGTTATTCAAATGGAGACTTTTTATAATGGTCTAGATCAACCTACCAGGCTTATACTTGATGCTTCATCAGGCGGTGTCATATTAAACATGTCTTTCTCTGAGGCATGCAGACTTATTGAAGACATAGCCACTCACAATGCCCATTGGCCTTCTGATAGATTCACTACTGGAAAGAAGGCTGGTGTCCATGAGATAAGTGAAGTAACTGCCCTTTCTGCTCAGGTTGCTTCTCTGACCAACATGATTAAGAACTTGAGCACTCCAAACGTGGCCACGTCTGAACCACAGACTGCTGCAGCTATTGAGCCAACACCATCTGGGGGAGTAGTGTGTGTATATTGTGAAGGAGGGCATGTCTACGAAGAGTGTCCCCATAACCCCCAGTCTGTAAACTTTGTATCACATAACAAAGGTAACAGTCCCTTCTCCAACTTGTACAATTCAAATTGGAGAAATCACCCAAATTTTAGTTGGAAGAACAACAATTCTTTGAATGCTAGCAATGCTGCTCCTGCAATACCCCCAGGATTTCCCCCTCAACAACAAAAGCAGTATACGCAGAATAACAACAACAGCAATTTGGAAGCCTTGATGAAAACTTTAATAAGTGATTGTAGGGCAACCTTACAGACCCATGAGTCTTCAATCAAAACTTTGGAGAACCAAATTGGACAGATAGCCTCAGCTCTTACTCAAAGACAGAATGGATCTCTTCCATCCACAACTGAAACACCATCTTCATCCAAGTCAAATGATAAAGATGTGGTGAATGCACAGGTAAATGCTATCTCATTAAGAAGTGGCACTGAGTATCCAGAACCATCTATGCCTAAGGAATCTGAGGTGCCAGACAAGGAAAAAGAGAAAAACAAAGGTGGAGAAAAAGAGAAGAATATTCCAGACATTGTGATGTCTAAGCCAGACGTTACAACGTCTAGTTCTGAACCAGGAATCAAGACTGTTCCTAAGCTTGTACCTGAATATCCTCCTCCACCCTACCCTCAAAGACTCAAGAAAGCTCATGAAGACAAGCAATTCACCAGGTTCATGGAGATGCTAAAACAGCTGCACATAAACCTTCCCTTGGTTGAAGCTCTACAACAGATGCCAAACTATGCCAAGTTCCTAAAGGATATCATCACCAAAAGAAGAAGGCTAGGGGAGTTTGAAACTATTGCTTTAACTGAAGAATGTAGCTTAATCATGCAGAATAAACTCCCTAGAAAACTGAAAGATCCTGGCAGTTTTACTATACCATGCTCCATTGGAGATTTTTACCTTGGCAAAGCTTTATGTGACTTGGGGGCAAGTATTAACTTGATGCCCAAGTCCATTTATGAAAAATTTGGTATAGGAACTGCCAGACCTACTTCTTTAAGTCTTACATTAGCTGATAAAAGTAGAGTTTATCCTGAGGGCATATTAGAAGATGTTTTGATTAAAGTTGACAAATTCGTTTTTTCAGTGGACTTTGTTATTTTGGATTTTGATGCAGATAAGGAAGTTCCTATCATCTTGGGGCGACCATTTCTAGCCACTGGAAGGACACTCATTGATGTGCAGAAAGGAGAATTAATCATGAGGGTCAATGACCAAGAAGTCAAATTCAACGTCCTCAACGCACTCAAGTATCCAGAACCTAACACAGAGGAATGTTCCTTTGTGGTTGCCCTTGACCATGTGGTTCAAAAGCAATTCAATAAAGATAATGACCACTTGGAAAATATTCTGGGCAATGATGAGATTCAAGAATTGTTATCAGAAGAAGCTGATCAGTCAAACGTTACAACGTCAACCACAGACGTTGTCACGTCTGATTCCCATGTACCCAGGGCGTGGACAAAGAAGTATGAATCCTTGGGGAAAGAAGACTCCAATCTCAAGAAGATAGTACCATCCATTGAAGAACCACCCACTCTGGAATTGAAAGTGTTGCCTGATCACCTGAAGTATGCCTTTTTAGGGGAAAATGATTCTTTACCAGTGATCATTTCTTCTAACCTCTCACAAGAGCAGGAAAGTGATCTCATTAGCACCTTGAAAAGGCACAAGAAAGCCATTGGTTGGCAAATGGCAGATATCAAAGGTATCAGTCCCACAATCTGTATGCACAGAATTGTCTTGGAAGAGAATGCAAAGAACAGCATTGAAGGACAAAGGCGATTGAACCCGATAATGAAGGAGGTGGTCAAGAAAGAAATCATCAAATGGTTAGATGCAGGAATCATTTATCCAATTAGTGATAGCTCATGGGTGAGCCCAGTTCAATGTGTGCCAAAGAAGGGTGGAGTTACTGTGGTAACCAATGAAAAAAATGAATTAATTCCAACAAGAACAGTGACTGGATGGAGGATATGTATGGACTACAGGAAGCTGAACAAAGCAACCAAGAAGGACCATTTTCCTCTGCCATTTATTGACCAGATGTTGGATAGACTTGCAGGCAAAGAATTCTATTGCTTCCTTGATGGTTACTCAGGATATAACCAGATAGCTATTGTGCCTGAGGACCAAGAGAAGACCACATTCACTTGTCCTTATGGTACCTTTGCCTTCAGAAGGATGCCATTTGGATTGTGTAATGCGCCTGCAACATTTCAGAGGTGTATGATGGCTTTATTCTCAGATTTTATTGAAAAATCCATGGAAGTTTTCATGGATGACTTTTCAGTCTATGGAGACTCATACAAGGCATGCTTGGATAACTTAGAAGGAGTCTTATTAAGGTGTGAAGAAACCAACTTAGTACTCAACTGGGAGAAATGCCACTTCATGGTTCAAGAGGGAATTGTTTTGGGGCATAAAATTTCAAAGAAAGGGTTGGAGGTGGATAAAGCGAAAATTGATGTTATTGACAAATTACCTCCACCTACAACTGTCAAAGGTATTAGAAGTTTCTTAGGGCATGCTGGTTTTTACAGAAGGTTTATCAAGGATTTCTCAAAAATTTCCAAACCTTTGTGTCTGCTGCTGCAACGTGATAACGTCTTCAACTTTGATGAGCATTGTCACGAAGCCTTCCAGAAATTGAAGAATGCCCTTGTAACAGCTCCTGTGATAGTCACTCCTGACTGGTCCAAACCATTTGAATTAATGTGTGATGCGAGTGACTACGCTGTGGGGGCCGTATTGGGTCAAAGGTATGGCAAAATTTTTCACTCTATATACTATGCTAGTAAAACCTTAGATGATGCCCAATTAAATTATACTGTAACTGAGAAAGAGTTACTGGCTGTTGTATTTGCTTTTGACAAATTTAGATCATACTTGGTGGGTGCAAAAGTTATTGTTTTTACTGATCACTCAGCCATCAAGTATTTGATTTCTAAAAAAGATGCAAAGCCACGACTCATTAGATGGGTTCTCCTCCTCCAAGAATTTGACTTGGAAATTCATGATAAAAAGGGGGTGGAGAACCAAGTTGCTGATCATCTTTCTAGGCTTGAGAATGTTGATGCAGGTACAGGTGCAGAAGAAATAAAAGAAAATTTCCCTGATGAAAAACTGCTGACAGTAGCCACAGTAGCTGAAGACGTTACCACGTCTATGACTATTTCTTCAAACGTTATAACGTCTGATACTACTGCTCCCTGGTATGCTGATATAGTTAACTTCCTAGTCAGCAAGATGGTGCCTGTGGATTTCAACCATCAGCAAAGAAAAAAATTCTTCCACACCGTGAAGCACTATTTTTGGGATGAGCCCTATCTATATAAGATGTGTCAAGATCAGTTGCTTAGGAGATGCCTGGCTGAAGAGGAACAACTCCATGTATTACAACAATGTCATGCATCACCTTATGGAGGACACTTTGGAGGAACCAGAACTGCAGCAAAGGTGTTACAGTCAGGATACTATTGGCCAACACTCTTCAAAGATGCTCATGAATTAGTAAAAAGATGTGATAAATGCCAAAGAGCTGGAAACATCTCCAACAAGCAAGAAATGCCACTGACAAATATTCTTGAAGTGGAACTGTTTGATGTTTGGGGAATGGACTTCATGGGACCATTTCCTATGTCTCATGGAAATTTATACATTTTGGTAGCTGTGGATTATGTGTCAAAATGGGTGGAAGCCATTGCATTACCCAATAATGAGGCCAAATCAGTCAGCAAATTCCTGAAGCAAAACATCTTCACAAGATTTGGTACTCCAAGAGCTATAATCAGTGATGAAGGCTCCCACTTTTGTAACAAGCTGATTGAGAACCTATTGGCTAAGTACGGAGTGAAGCACAAGATTGCTACAGCTTATCACCCACAAACAAGTGGTCAAGCAGTAATTTCCAACAGAGAAATTAAAAGGATACTTGAGAAGATGGTTGGTCCAAACAGGAAGGATTGGTCCCTGCACCTTGATGATGCATTGTGGGCATACAGAACAGCATTTAAGACACCACTGGGCATGTCACCATACAAGTTAGTCTTCGGAAAAGCTTGTCACCTGCCCATTGAGCTCCAACACAAAGCTCACTGGGCACTGAAGCAACTGAACCTAGATCATTCAAAGGCTGGAGAAGCAAGGCTCCTTCAACTAAATGAGCTAGATGAATTCAGGCACACTGCCTATGAGAATTCAAAAATGTATAAAGAGAAAACCAAGAAGTGGCATGATCAGAGAATTCAAAGAAGGGAGCTAGTAGAGGGACAATCAGTTTTGTTGTTTAATTCAAGATTAAAGTTGTTCCCTGGGAAGTTAAAATCAAGATGGTCAGGACCTTTCAAGATAGTAAAAGTCTACAGTCATGGTGCTGTGGATCTGTTTGATGAGAAAACTAATTCCATTTTCAAGGTCAATGGCCAAAGAGTGAAGCATTACCATGGAGAACATGTGGTTAGGGACAAGACCACAGTGACTCTCAACAACCTCTGAATTCAAAAAAGGGGATAGTCTGGCTGAAGACTCTTAAAGCAAGCGCTCTTGGGAGGCAACCCAATGGTTTTAACTAACCAGCAATTTTGTGTCTTTAAATTTTTGTGCAGGATTGGGAGCTGAAGTAGTAAAAACGTTATAACGTCTCTGCGTGTCTAGGATGTTGTCACGTTCGTTGCCTGGGTAAAGTTTGAAATGAAAAAGAAAAGAAAATGAGTCAAGCAGTTTTTTTTAAATGAAACAATTTTTAATGAATTTTTTTAGACGTGACTGCCAAGGTGACCATGACGTCACTTCCAACGGTTACCCCTTTTTCCCAAACCCACGCCACCACCTACTTCCCAACTTCCCATAAAACCTCCCCAATAGACACACACCAGTTACAATCATCAAAACCACCTTCATACACTTTCAGAAACCGCAATCTTATACCTTCTCCCAACCCCAAATCGCAAATCTCAATCTCAAATCCCCAACTCTCCAGAAAACTCATACAATCACCATGACTAAAACAAAGCAAGCTGCAGTAAAATCATCTGGTAAGGGAAAGAACGTCAACCCAAGTTCTTCTTCTGTTCCAAACCCAGAAATCCCCATTCCTTCAAAGAAGAAAGCCTTGCTGCCAGAAAGGGGTTTTAGCTTGGAAAACCCAAATCCTGACTTTATCGCAACAGTGGCAGCATTGGGATGGCAGAAATTTGTAGTTCACAGAAAGGAATACATTGCAACTCTGGTGCATGACTTTTATAAAGGAATCGTTGAAAGAACCGATGGAGAACTTTCAAGCACCTCCATCGTACGAGGTGAGGAAGTCAAATTTGGTGTAAGAGTCATAAATGACTACTTTGGGCTAGGTTACTATGGCAAGGCAGTTGAGGTGAAGCAAAAGACGTACGGAGTGGCAGAGATGACTGAAATCAAAGAAAGGATATGTGTTGAAGGAGCTGTTTGGGAGCGAAGAGGCGACCATGGGAATGAATTCAAAATTTTGAAGAGATACCTTTGTGATGAGGCCAGTGCTTGGTTTCATTTCATCAGACATTGCTTGATACCCACTTCCCACACTCTCTGGGTTGATAAAGAGAGGCTGATTGCTATCGATGCCATTATGTCAAGAGATAAGATTGAAGTGGGTAAGCTCATCAACAGAGAGATTAACAAATGGCAGAACAGGAAGGATGGATACCTATACTTCCCTTGTTTAATCACCGATCTCTGCATGGAAGCTGGAGTGGAGATTGAAGCATCTGAGCTAAGAGAGGAACCTCAGGGGGCATTCTCTACAAAGTTCAAAGCTAGGCAGAGAGCTGCAGATGCTACCACGTCAGTTGATGCACAGACGTTACAACGTCTGGTAGACCAGCAAAACAGCCTAGCCAAGTTTGTCAAGGAGCAATTTGAGTGGCAAAAGAAGGTGATTACACATACAACAAAAGGCAAGATGGTGATTGAAGAACCAGTACTTCCAGATTGGATGCAAGAGGAAGATGAAGACAACATACTCCTATCAGCAATGAACCCCAAGAAAGTGAAGAAGGAAAAAGTCAAGAAAACAAGAAAACCAGCAACAAAAAGAAAGAGCCCAGCAAAGAAGGAGCAGAAGAAGGTAAGTAGTGAGGAAGAAGAGCTTAAATCGGCTGATATGGATAGCATCAGTGAAAGTGATGCAGAGGAATCAAAGAAGGTGAGTAGGGAAATCCTAAGCGATGATGGGGAAGAAACACATTCAGAAGAGAAAGGAAGTTCCAGTGATAAGACTGATATTGAGGCTGACTCCCCACCAACCCAAACACTCAAAGAACCAGCCCAACCCACACCTCCATCACCAAAAGACAACCAACCCCAACCCTCAGATAAAACCCAACCCACCCATGACCAAAACATCCTCCAAACACCACAATCTAAACCTAAAGATCAGCCCATTTCAAAGCCAACCCCCACTCAACCTGAACCAACTAAAGAGCCATCACAACCATCCATTCCAGAAGTAACCAGTGCAGATGTGGCTACGTCTGAACCAACTGTTGTTGAAACCAACCCAGACCCACAACTCATTCCCCCACCCAAAAGGCAAAGATTCAAGACTGTACCCACCCAGAGTCCATTTGGGAAGAAGAAAAGGCGTGAAGTAGCCGCTGCAAGTGAAAAAGCAAGACATGGTGATGAAGAAGAGCAACCAGTTGATCCTCCTGCACCCAAAAGGCAAAAGTTGCAAGTAAAAAAGAGATCTGAAGCTGCTAAAGATAAGCCAGCAACAGCCACCAGCGCAGCATTTGTTGCTGCAAGTGGTTCAGAGAATGCTCCTGCTGTTGCTGCTGAAGAGGAAGCTGCAGACGTTACAACGTCTCATGAGCCAGAGGTTGAAAAAGCCCAGGGGGAACCCAAAGAGCAGCAGCAGATTCATCCTGCAGAGCTGGAAAAGCAGAAAGCATGGGAGGAAGCAAAGAAAAGAGTTGCTAAGAGCAGTGTAAAGAGGCCCCAGGAAACTGAAGTCTCAGTTGATGTTGGTGACGGTGAAGGAGAAAAGAAGAAGAAAGAAAAGAAAAAGAAGGCTGTGCAAGCAAGCATCCCAGCCAGACAAAGTGGAAGGCTCAGGGCCGGTGCTCTGAACAAGTAAGTAGCCCTCTTTTAGCAGTAGAATAGTTTTAGTTTCCAATTTCAGTACAAATAAATAAGCTGTCTAGACGTTACAACGTCTTGAGAGTTAGTAGTTGTTTTGTTTCTGTTTTGTGTAAACGTTCCTCTCTCATTTTTCAAAATCAGTGAGCAGTGGGGACACTGCTCATCTTTTTGTTCGGGGGGGGAGGATCATTTTTATGTTTCCTGTTTGCATGAAATCAAATGCAAAATCAGTTTACTTTCCTACTCTATTAATCATCAAAAATGTTTCTCTTTGGGCTAAATCTAGTAATTACTATGTGTGAATTTGTGTGAGTAGCTGATGCATGCTTAGATGAATAGAATTGATTATTGCTTCCACACAAACTCTGTTTTGAGGAAAACCTAGTTAGCTAAGGACTAATTGATGCAAAGCTAGTGCTGGTTGACTATGGTGATGGTAGAGCTTGATTAAAAACTCAGAGTAGCAGTAGAAGCTAAGTTTGGGGGCATATCAGGTTGTACTAAGGCTGGGTGCAAAGACTGTAGGATGATTAGTGCTTGTGTAGTGTGAGTGCAGCGTTGTAACGTCTACCCGTAACGTTATAACGTATGCCGTGTGTGTTTGTGTGTTGTGCTCTGTGTTATCAAACGTTGTAGCGTCTCTTCTATAAACGTTATAACGTCTACTCCAAAAAAAAAAAAAAAAAAAATACCAAAAAAAAGTGTGTGTTGTTTCAAATAAGTGGAAAAATCCACATGTCCTCTGTGTTGGCTGCAATTTCCCGAAACAAATACTGGGTACACCAAATATCTCAATCCCAAATTGTCAAATCCAAGGGATCAAAAAGGAGAAAATCACAAAAACTCCAAACCAAAAGTGAAGTGAATCAAATGAAAGTTGCTCAGTAATGAGGGGTTGCAGTCCTCTGTGTGTTTTACGTTGTGTGAGTCAGAAAAGTAGTTTGCACTAATCTAGTCCTAGCACCCAAATTAAGACCCTTTGTCGTGCTTAAAATAACCCTCAAATCTTGTGTGGAAATGTTAGCCTACTCTCTGTTTTGAAAGATGTTATACTCTCACCATATGGAAACCACTCTTTCATAGGCTAAGGTAGCTTCTGAACCTAGCTAGGAATAGAATTGATACAGAGATCACACACTCACTTTGGGCAGTAATGAATCTAAAATTTAATTGTGCATTGGTGCGTGAGTGTGTAGTGAAGGTCTGAAGGAATTAGCCCCTTGAGGAAAGTTTTTGATCAAAAATGGATGAGCAGGGTGTAAACTGCTGGTGTATTTAATTTCCTGCATCTTTTCATATGTTGTATTTCAATTGCTTGAGGACAAGCAATGGTTTAAGTTTGGGGGTGTGATAACTCATATTTATATGAGTTATTTATACGTATTCAAAGTTAAATCATGCAAGTTCTCTGGCAATAGCAGGTTGTTTCTAGTAAAGTTTCTGTTAGTTTATTGCTTTTAGTTAGATAGGGGCTAAATTACAAGTTCTAGGCATTTTGGTGCCAATTGGCGCCTTTGTGAGCGTTTTGATGCTTCTTGTGTTTGTGCAGTAATCTGAACGTGGCAGCGTCTCTCATCACGTCTGAAGAAGGACAGCAGAGCAAGAAAATAATATATATCATTTTAGCGCGCATGTAATGATGACCAGAGATCTGGAAATGAAGAAGATCTTCTCTTTCTTCAGCACTGACGCGGCTGACGCACTGTAGCAGTGCGGTGTCACTTCAGGGCAGAGTCAACTCGCAAGCAAGCTTGGAAGGTGGGGGAATGACATCAGCAGCATGTGACCTCTTTTGACCATGGCTATTCTCTCTCTATAAAAAGGCAAGGGTGCACTATGCGGAGAAGACACGACTCCATTCATCATCCACCTTCCCCCATTTTTCAGAGATAGTTTTTCTGAGAGAAGTTCTGGACACAGACTTCTTCATTTTTAATTCTCTCAAGGCCCCAATTTCCATATCCATTCGCAGCCATTATTGTAAAGCCCAGACGTTGTAACGTCTTTACAGCGTGCATGAAGGAAGGCCACTTAGGCGTATCTTTTGCGTTTAGTCTCCTTTTCTCTATGTACGGTATTTGGATTTTAACTCCTCTTATTTCTGTAAGGATGCTCAGCATGAGCTAAACAATTTGTAGTTGGGTTGTTGTTTTGCATGTAATGAACCTTTAGTCTAATGCTATGAAGTATTGATGTTTATGTGTTTTAAATCTTTGCATGTTAATATTTCCAAACTTGTTTTGAACTGATCACTTAAAATAAGTAGATTCATAGGTACAGACATGGTCTATGAAAAGAACTCAAAGATTTATGTGAATGAAAAGGTGCACTAAAGACATTTAGGCATTTTTATCTAAGTCTAGACATAGAACAGATAATAGTTCATAGGACATTGCTGTGGGTACTTAAAATACAGGAGTAGGCCTACTTAGAACCTAGACATAGGAATTCTAGTACTTGAAGCTCTGACGTTTTGTGACTGAAAAGCACAGCTCTTTTGCAACAGCGTTCAAACGTTATAACGTCTATGCAACATAGCATTTGTACGTATTAACGTGTAAACGTTATAACGTCTGACTAGAGGAGATTTATTTGCATGCAGCAATCCAACTCATACTCTTCCATATTCACAACCACTTCTTGTTTACTTGCTTGATTTATGTTACTAGTCTTAATACCTACTTTTAGTGCCGATTTATTACCTGTTTCACTTGTGTTTTAAAGACTTGAACTCTGAAAGTTAATCAATCCTCGTGGGAACGATCTCTTACTTTTATCCACTTTATTACTTGTACGACGTGTATACTTGCACTGATATTGCGACTAGAACACACGGACGCAACAGCCAGCGCACTACCTTTAATTGCTTTCTGAGTGACATATAGGAGATCATATTCTGATAGCTGCATTTGCCAGCGGGCAAGTCTCCCTGTAAGTGCGGGCTTCTCGAAGATATACTTGATAGGATCCATTTTAGATACCAACCAAGTAGTGTGACTTAGCATGTACTGCCTCAGACGACGAGCAGCCCAAGCTAGAGCACAACAAGTCTTTTCTAGCAGTGAGTACCTTGTCTCGCAGTCAGTGAATTTCTTGCTCAAATAGTAAATGGCATGCTCTTTCTTCCCAGATTCATCATGTTGCCCTAACATGCAACCCATTGAGCTGTCTAGCACGGTTAGGTACAGGATCAGAGGTCTACCGGGTACAGGAGGCATTAAAATAGGCGGATTCTGCAGGTACTTCTTAATCTTCTCGAAAGCCTCTTGGCAATCATCATTCCACTTAGTCTCTTGATTCTTGCACAGCAATTTGAAAATCGGCTCACATGTGGCAGTTAACTGGAAGATAAACCTGGAAATGTAGTTCAGTCTTCCGAGAAAACCCCGAATTTCTTTTTCTGTCTTAGGAGTAGGCATCTCGAGAATTGCACGCACTTTATCTGGGTCAACCTCTATCCCCTTTTGACTGACAATAAACCCCAATAGTTTTCCTGATCTCACCCCAAAGGTGCATTTAGCCGGATTTAACCTGAGCTTGAACTTTCTCAACCGTTCAAAGAGTTTCCGCAAATTAACGACGTGCTCTTCATCTGTTCTGGACTTTGCGATCATATCGTCCACGTACACCTCAATCTCTTTGTGCATCATATCGTGGAACAACGTGACCATAGCTCTTTGGTAAGTAGCGCCGGCATTCTTCAACCCAAACGGCATGACCTGGTAGCAGAACGTTCCCCAGAGAGTTGTGAAAGTAGTCTTCTCCATATCTTCAGGAGCCATTTTAATCTGATTATACCCCGAATACCCGTCCATGAAGGAGAAAAGGGAATGCTGTGCTGTGCTGTCTACTAGGACATCAATATGAGGCAAGGGAAAATCGTCTTTGGGACTGGCACGATTCAGATCTCTGTAATCAACACACATTCTAACTTTTCCATCCTTTTTGGGCACTGGCACAACGTTAGCAACCCACTGCGGATATTTGGCTACGGCTAGGAAACCAGCGTCGAACTGTTTCTTCACTTCATCTCTGATCTTTAAAGACATCTCGGGCTTCATCCTCCTTAACTTCTGTTTAACCGGAGGGCACTCAGGCTTGACTGGCAGCTTGTGCACCACTATATCAGTATCTAACCCGGGCATATCCTCATACGACCATGCAAAGACATCAATGTAGTCACGCAGGAGTTGAACCAACTTGTTATGCTCACTCTTTTTCATTGAAGTGCCCACCTTGACTTCTTTCGTTTCGCCCTCTGTGCCTAAATTGATGACCTCAATAGCTTCCCCATGTGGCTGAATAACCTTTTCTTCTTGCTCAACCATTCTCATCAATTCTGGAGGCGTTTCCCAGTCATCCTCAGCATCCTCCTCGGCTTGATTAACGGGGTAATCAAAATTAACATATGAACCGCTGGCATCATTATTTACAGAGGTATTCATTTTAGATCTGCATTTGCGGGAATAGAAAAGCAATGAACAAGCAAAAATAGAGACACAAAATGAAGACGCGAAAAAAAAAGCTATTTTTATTCATTCGAGAAATTCAAAACTACATTTCGTTGATAGATGATAATAAATAAGAAAAACATGCATGCCCTTATGAAAAGGTCCTAAGGCCTTGGGCAGAGCCAAAGGATTTGCATTACAAAGATCATTACTTTGAAATGAAAACGACAGGGAAATTAACGATCTTCCAGTTGCCAATTTCTTCTCCTGCAGCACTGCGACGAACCAGGCCCCGATTCTCTCTTTCTTCAACTAGCTCTTCCTCGATGACAGCTATCTGATTAGGGATCAGCATGCCAGCACTTCTGAAATTCTGCTTGAGATCATCTACGGGGACCATCATCAACCGGGGTTCTCTCCCCTGAAGCTTAGCCAATCTCTTCTCACGCTTTTCCTCGACCATTCTTCTCTTATCAGTTGGAGTGGGCCAATAACCTAGCCCACGTCTGTCCTTGTATTCTTGCAGATGCACAGGTGACAGAATTCCTTGCTCAAATCTTCCTAGCCCCTTCCCAATCTGATAGCCACTTTTCAGCATAATTTTTGCTACCATAACATCAGCATTGGACCACTTGGGTACAGGTAGTGGGGATTCTTTACTTACGAACACAGCATTCGCAATTTCTAAGGATTGAAAGGCGGATTCGAGGGATTCCTCTGCAGCTTCAATATAATGAGAGGGGACAGGTTTGCTGACTGTGAACTCTTCCTCCCCACAGACAACCACAAGCTTATCGTCGACTATAAACTTGAGTTTTTGGTGAAGTGTGGAAGGCACAGCGCCTGCTGCATGGATCCAAGGTCTCCCCAAGAGACAGCTGTATGAGGATTCAACATCCATAATTTGAAAAGTCACATAGAACACCTCAGGCCCTATTTGCATTGGAAACTCCATCTCCCCTATGACTTCTTTCTTAGACCCATCAAAGGCTCTGACCAGGGTTGAGCTGGGTCTCATGTAGGAACAATCCACCTCTAACTTGTTCATCGTTGATTTGGGCATAACATTCAATGAGGATCCATTGTCAATGAGAACTCCGGAGAGTGTATACCCACCACACGCCACTGAGATATGTAACGCCTTATTGTGCCCCTTCCCCTCTGGGGTGAGCTCATCATCAGTGAAAGTAATGTAATTAGATGCAACGATGTTCCCAACTATACCATCCAACTGATTGACTGTAATATCTTGGGCGACATGGGCCTCATTCAGTATTTTAACCAAGGCGTCACGGTGGGCTTCTGAGCTTAATAGTAGGGACATGATGGAAATTTTGGCTGGGGTGTGGTGTAGCTGATCCACCACTTTGTAGTCACTCTGCCGCATTATCCTCAAGAATTCGGCAACCTCTGGGTCTGACACCCTCCTATTTATCATAGGCCCCGGCTCTACATTCTTTCCTTTTCGGACCCTCTCTTCTGCTGCCTTAGAGGTATTCTCTTCCTGAGCTTGGGGAACATACACACGCCCACTTCTAGTTACCCCGCTACTTCCTGCAATATTGGTGATGTCAAGAGCAGCTCGAGATCTCGGAGCTGGAATTGGTGCACTGTAGTTCCATGGGACATTATTGTTCTTCTGGCTAGGAGCCGGAACTGGGATCACAATAGTCTTTGGTCTTGCCACAGCCGAATTCTGACTGTATGGCACCTCGATAGGTCTCCTCACATCTCTACCCTCATCCGATTGGAAGGTCAGAACATCCTCTTCTCTTTCCTGTATACCCACCTGGATGATGTGGCGGTCCATCAGATCCTGTAACACCACCTTGAATGCTTCACATGCTCCCACACAGCGGACATTAGTACAAACTCCTTTCTGAACACAACCCATTCCAATAATCCCGCATTTGCACAATTTTGCATGAATGACTTCTAGGGGAGTCTGAATATCTTCTGCTGATTTGATTATGGACCGCTCTTTCATATCCATGATTGCATTAATGGCATGCTTCCCATGGCCAGGCAGCGGGTTAGTCGCGATATTTGGATCCTCCTGCTTGAAAGTTATGCCCTTTTTATCTACCAAGTCTTGCACCACTATCTTGAAGGCTTTGCAATCTTCCACAACATGCCCCACTGCTCCTTCGTGGAAAGCACAGGTACTATTGGGGTTGTATCCTCTGAAGTAAGGTGGTTGGACAGGTTTCATGGGTCTTGTGCTGATGAGCTTATTGGTGATGAGGTAGTTAAATAGGTCTGTGTAAGACATGGGAATTGGGTCAAAAGTTGTTCTGTTTTGGTAGGTTCTTTGGTGGTTGTTTTGGTTGTTGTTTTGGAATGGATGAGCTGTTTGTGTGGGAGTGGGGACTGGGATGTTAGGTGGCTGGTATGGTGGGTTGATAGTGATGGTATTGGTTTCCCCCTCTTTCTTTTTGGGAAAGCTGGAGAATGGCTTCTTTTGGGAGCTCATGTTACTTGTGGACCCCTGTGCAATCTTTCAACTTCTCAATCCGTTCTCCAATCTCTCTCCCACAATCACCATATCTGAGAAATTGGATGATGCACTGCTGATCAGACGATCATAATATAGCGGTGGCAAGGTTTCCATGAACATAGAAACCAATTCCTTGTCTAAAAGAGGAGGTGTGACTTGTGCGACCAAAGCCCTCCATCGCTGGGCGTACTCCTTGAATGATTCATTGTCCTTCTTGCACATATTCTGCAGCTGTGTCCGGTCTGGTGCCATGTCAGTATTGTATTGATATTGCTTGAGGAATGCCTCAGCTAAATCCTTCCAGCAGCGGACTTGGGATGGCTCTAACTTCATATACCAATTAAGAGATGCCCCAGCAAGGCTATCTTGGAAGCAATGGATTAGTAATTTTTCGTCACGGGAGTAGGTAGACATCTTCCTACAATACATCGTCAAGTGGCTCTTTGGGCAGGTCGCGCCTCTGTACTTGTCAAAATCGGGGACCTTGAATTTTGGCGGCAACACCACATCAGGAATGAGGCACAAGTCCCTGGCCTCCCTAGCCCTGGAGCCAAAGCCTTCAATCATTCTTAGTCTTTCTTCTAACATCTGGAACTGCTCTTTGGTTTGTTGGTGCTCAGCGGAATAGACTTGAGGGGAATGACTTATACCATAAGGAGGTGGAGGCATTGAGTGCTGAACCTGAGGGTAAATGGAGTTTCCGGACACAAAGCCTTGAGTCTGCGGAAAGGCAGCTGGCTGTGGAGTGAGATTCTGAGGAGTAGGCTGAGGTATAACAATTGAATGCGGGATCTGAACCTGGGGTTCACCAGTCATTCCTTCTGATCCGACAGGCGTTGGCTGTACATTCTCGGCCATCGCTCCGGGACTAGCCCCTGGGTTAGTCCCTTGGTTTGGAGGACTATAACCCAGAGGAAGGCCATAAGGAGGCCACTGAGCAGCTTGGAAGTCATTTCCATTCTTCAAGGACAACAGGAGTCTCATCATCTCATTCATCTGTGCTTTCATGGCATTCATTTCATTTCTCAACTCAGGATCACCTTGACTGGAGCTACCAGGAGCTGAAAGGTTCTGATTCTGCACCTCGGGGCCTTGGCCTGCTTCGTTTCCATTCTCTGAGCCTGAAACTGGAGGATTCTGATTCTCTGGTGGAGGTTGATCGGGGTCACTTAAGATTGCCATTCTTCTGGCCTGTGAACGTGTCCAATATGAATGTGGTCGCACCAGCTTGCCTTATCTCTGTTTGAATTGAAATATTTTTATAAGCAAAGGAGCAAATTAATGAATGCAATGTAATGCACATGATTTTTATGTTATTTGTTGTTTATTGTCGGGAATCATAGTGCAACTTGCTCTTGTCATAGGTGTATATTCAAATATTTTCCAGAACATAACGCGACTGGGATCAATAAGCGAGATAAGCATACTTCATTCAAGCATCATTTCTTTAACCATCCCAAGAGAAGAACAAGGTACAATATCCTTAAATGCAATACAACGTTTTGAAAAGAAAAACACAACATTCTCTTAAGAAAAGAAAAATTACAATTTCCTAGTGAACATTCTAAAAAAGGGAAAATCTAAAAACCTATTGCCTTCATCTTCTCTTGGCTCTTCTCCTTTTTGCTAGCTGCAGCAGCTTCCTTTGCCTTTTTCATGAGCTCCTCAGTCAGAGACCTGCAGTACTCCACGAATTCATATACTCGCACCGGAGTGTTGTAAGGCAGCATCTCAGCTTCTGCCTTTCTCAACCTCTTGGGAATATCCCTCACCGCCTGGTTAGCCAACCATGCCAATTTGGAGAACTTGTTCTTCCACTGTCGAATTTCGGCCCTCATCTCAACTATGATCTCTTGCTTTTCAATCCTACCCATTAGCTCGAGAAGACGATGTTCCCAATACTGACTCTCCTCTCTCACCTGTCGGTAAGCATCACTGATGTGTCTCAGATTCCTTTTTAGCTCATCTGAATTCTCTTGCTCCATTCTTAAGGCCTGCTGATACTCTCTAAGGATGTTCACGATGGCAACTCTATCTTGTCTGATGCACCCTATTTGACTTTCAAGCTCACACGTCACAGACTGAGACTTTTTCTTGAATTCCTCTAGTGATTCCTTTGTAGTTCTCTCACTTTGCGTAGACTTCTTGAACAGCTTCCTCCATTCGTTTGTTCTAGCCATGGCTTCGCCCACCTTGGCATTCGATCTTTTCAACTCATCTTTGGCACCTTTCAGATATTTCTTCAACTCTTGATTACTTTCCTCTTCTTTCTTGAGTTTCTTGCTGCTTTCTTCGAGAGCTTCGACCCTGCGCTCGTTCTCGTTCTCTAACTTTCTCTTCTCAGAAATCACTTTCCCCAACTTATCTTGTAAGGCTTTCTTTTCTTCTTCTACCTTGAACAAAGCAGACTTGACCTCACTCAGTTCTTTGAGACTTGGAATGTGAAGCTCCGGGATTTCTTTCCCAACTGACGATGAATTCTGGCGAGGTGGGCCAATATTTTGGATTCTTTGGTGAAGCCATTGGTAGAAAGTAACATCACCTGTTTTCTTTGTGATCTCCACTTTATCCTTGTAAACTACACCCTCCCAAGCCTTTGAAATTTTCTGAAGCAAGCCATGGTTCTTTGAATCTTCCTTATCGAGAAAAATTGGGGCCAACATGCCTTCAGTGGGTGCATTCTTCATAGGATACCCAAGCTGTCTGATGGTGAGAGAAGGATTGTAATTGATGTAACCTTGGGTTCCCATTAAGGGCACATTCTGGAAATTGCCACACCGGAACAGTATTGAAGGCCTATCTTTCCAACACGGATGATTGAACCAACAGACTTTGAGAGCACTGAGATTCTCTAAAGTGTGCACCCATTCTTGTGCACATCTGGCTTCTACATCACAACACAGGGCATATTCTACTAAGTCCGCAGCTTTCGTCTTATGAGTGACAACATGGTTGAGGAACCAGGTGTAGAGAACATGGAAAGAGCAAGCAACCTTCTTCTTTCCTAACACACGGTGATGAGTGAAGGAATAGTAGGTATCTGCAAGGATTGCTGGTACAGGGTTAATCGGATTTTCTTTACTTATGAATGCTAGAAAAAGCCCAATAGCGGTCTCATCAATGAACTTCTCGACCTGAGGGAAAAGGACGATCCCGAAAATAGTTAGGGCTAACAGCTGTTTGAAAGGGCCCCACTTCTGATTTTGGGCATAAAACCTCAACAAACCTTCGAAATAACTTAGCGGGAAACCTTTGATACGGTTCTTCTTTTCCTTATGAAGCTCTAATTCCTTCACACTGACTTGCAACAACAAGGAGAGTCTCTGGTCTGAATACCGATGTTTCTGATATTGGTAAGGTGCTAACTCTGATTTCGAGAACCCCAGGATCTGTTCATACTCCTCGAGAGTTGGTGATAACTGAAAGTCTTTGAAGAGGAAGCATCGAATGTCTGGATCATAGAATCGGCTGAGGGCCATAATAGCACTTTCTTGAACATCTAATTGTAACAATCTGATGAGGTTACCATAAGCCTTCCCGAATAGATCCTTCTCTTCTGACTCCATCAAGGAAACAAACTCTTTCAAACCCTCTACATCTATTCTCTTGACAACCGGAAACCTCGAATTAAGTACAATCTCGCTTCTTGATCCCATGTTGCTTTATTTTTCCCGCCTAAAACAAGATTCCAAGTTACTTTACAATCCCGACAAACAACTTAGATGCGTGACGAATGAGTTTTATTCAATGTAGATGATGCAAATGACGTAATGATGCAATGATGTCACGATGCATGATGTGATGATGCTTCTTTAGAGAAAGGGGATATTTACAGGTGGTGTTTTGAAAATCTTCACACTATATGCCACCTCATATAGGCGTTTATTGAAAAGGAAAAGCACATCTTTTTTTTTTTTTTTTGATTTTCGAAAATTTTGAGGGAAAATTGATTGAACTGAATGCACGATGCAACACACAATTTGGAAAGCCCTTGTGACCTAAAATGGGGTAGAACCTATGATCTAAGACACTTTAGGGGTAATCTTCTCATGTAGCTCTATTCACACCCTCACAAAGGTCATCAGAGCCACGGTCTCTTTCACGAAATTCCTTGTAAATGCAGCAAACTGCTAGGTACAAGGTATCGTGGAAGAGCACAACTCTGATTGAAACTTTCGCGAGTATCCAAACGGACAAAGGTCCTGATGGGCTCCCACTACTCGAATCCACTCATCCTATGGTATCCTAACAGACCTGGGTTATGGTCTTTTCCTCTAATCATATAATCTCGGGGTACAAGTGTAGTGTGTGTGAAGGGCATTTTCCCTAGCACTACCCCCACCTGAAATGAAAACTAGAGCAGTCCAGATAATAGCATGTTGTCTACCCTATGGTTCAATATTATTCAAATACAACTAGCCTAGGATACCAACAACAAACACATTACTTACTTCAGAAAGGGAATTGAGAAGAAGGGAACAACAAAAAGACAAATGCATATGCCTCTAATCAATGATAAGAAAGAAAGGCAAACAAGGTACTAATCAAATCAACAATACATTAAACCACACATTTTAATTAGTTAGGCTTGACCCTCGTTTTTTTTTAAAAAATGTCCCCAGTGGAGTCGCCAGCTGTTGCACCCCGAAAAATCCCGGTTTGGGTTTCTCAATGTACAACGTGGAAAAATTTTGGAGCCGCCACCAATATTTTAATTTTAAGACCAAAACATTGAAAAAAGGTCTTTTGGACAAGGCTGATGGTCTTTGAAAACTAGAGATATGGGTTCGGGGGTCGATTACGTGCGAGGAAGGTGTTAGCACCGCGCACGTCCTTTCTACCGAAAGGGAACCTCTAATTAAATGTGTGGTTTTAACATTTGATTTGAAAAATACCTAGATTTGCCTATTTATTTCTTGTTTGAAGACGAATGAGAAAACTTACTGGAAATTTTATTTTTGGTGAGAAAGGGGGGGAAAAAAAAGGGTTTTTAGAAAAAAGTGCTTGACGGGACATGGCCCGCTCCTACGTATCTCCCGGTGCGATGGAGAATTCAAAGCTACGTAGTTCTTGGTTCTTTTTTGAAAAGTTTTTGTTTTTCTATCTTTTTTAGTGAGTTTTTTGAAATAGGACGAGCATTAGCAAATGATTAAACTAGCAGAGGCTATGATGAATCACTGCTAAATGCTCAAAAAGAGTTGTACCGCTAGTCAAACGAACAAAGGTTCTGATGGACTATTGATAACAACTTGTTTTTATTATCTTTTTGAAAGTGATTTTCGAAAGAGATTGATTTGTACGAGGATCAAACTAACAAAAGTTATGATGGATCGTCGTTTATTATTTTTAGGAGAAAAGAACATTGTCACTAATAGCTAAACGAACAGAGGCTCTGATGAGCTATTAGCAACAATGGGTTTGAAAATGATTTTTGTTTGTTTTATGAAAATGATTGGTTTAGGGGGGGTGAAAAGAGTTTTTATTTGTGGCGCTTGACGAGAACGTGGCTCGCTCCTACGTATCCCAAACGGGAATCAAAGCGACGTAGTTCTAATTAAAAAAATGTTTTTGAAAGGGTTTAAAAGGGGCAAGCTGAATCACCCGAGACCATCTTCACCACTTAGAACATGATGCACTAGGCATAAGTGGGAATCATATGGTTCGTCATCAGCGATAGACGATAATATACAAGAACGAGTAGATAAACGCTATAGCTAAGTTAAATCACATGGATCACAATAACTAAATATTAACAAATGAAAAGACTGAAATACCTCTGATGAAGACAGATATTACAGATCTGAAGAACGCAAACCCCGACTAACCCTTGCAGGAGATCAGCTCAGACGGACCAACGGCGCGAATAGAGCAAAAATGAAGCGGAGAATTGGAAAATGAGATTTGCGAGAGTTGTCTTCCCGGATCTCGTGAAATATCTCTGGAGCAATTCTTCTCAGATCCCGTGGAAAATGTGTGTGTCCAAAAAATGGTGAAGCTTAGCTTCCTATTTATAGAGTTTCAAAAACAACCGTTTGATTTTTAACCATTAATGCATGACATAATCGATTATGTCTCTCAATTGAAACATATGCTAATCGATTATGTTGATGAAAATGGAAACTTTGGTGAGATGATAATCGATTATTGTTGTAAGGCAAAACAGGTGCATAATCGATTATCAACCTTCCTTAAAAGGTGGTAATCGATTATGTGCTTTAGTTGTTTAAAGCCCCTAATCGATTATGGTATATAAAAAAGGAAGGTAAGGATAGCTTGCTAATCGATTATTTCTTTTAGTTATTTGAAGCATATAATCGATTAGTTTGATAAGAAAGGAAACTTTGTTTGCTTGCTAATCGATTATGTATTTAGTTAAAATAGGATGCTAATCGATTATGTGCTTCAAAAGGGGAGGGAATAATCGATTATTTGCTTGATTTCATGGAGCAAATAATCGATTATTTGCTTGAATGAGATAAGAAGGTAATCGATTATTTGCTTTCCTGAAAATATGGGCATCTTAATAATCGATTATGTGCTTCAAAAGGGGAAGGGGATAATTGATTATTTGCTTGAAGGAAGGATATGACGTAATCGATTATTTCCTTATTCATCAAGAATACATTATATGCATGATAAAATCAATTTTATACTTTCTAAAAAATTATTTTCATGCATGAGGCTTTTTGAAAAATATTTTCATACAAAATTATTTTTATAAGCCCTTTTGTGAGAAATGACCAAAATGCCCTTTTGGTCCCAAAAACCCTGATTTTGCTCCAAACTTCATTTCCACTCTAACAATGATCCTGAGACCTTTTGGATGACTCTAAAACTCTAGAAATGCATGCATGATGAGAAAATACGTCTTTTTGGCGAAATTACCAAAATACCCTTTGAACGAGGAAAAACCCAAGAAACCCTAGAAATGCTCTAAAGTGCTCTAAAATGCCATGCAATGTTTTTCTAACCCTAAAATGCATTCTGAAACTTCTAAGATGCAAGCATGATGCTCTCCCTAACCTCTAGGACGAATGCCAAGACTTGATTTACTTATTTTTGGTTGAAAATTAGGGTTTTGCCCTAAGCCGGACAAAATTGGGGTATGACAGGCGCCCAGCGCCCAGCGCCTGGCACCCAGCGCCTTGGCGCAACACGCAACACACGCACACGGGCACTCAGCGCCCAGCGCTGGCATCCAGCGCCCAGCGCAACACACACACGCACGCACACGGGCGCTCAGCGCCCAGCGCCCAGCGCAACAAACAGCAACACGCGCACAGCGCCCTTGGGCGCCCCGCGCCCAGCACAAACCAGCAACACAGTTTTCAGCACAATTTCAACATAAATAATTTTGTTTTCAGATTTTTATATGACCATTCACAACCCAATTTCCCACAACCCATGAACACATGTAAAATCATCAAAATCATCTATCCAACATCAACATTCAACAACATCCCAAGCACCAACATGGCGCCCTAGGCGCCCCCTAACATCAACACGAATTCTTCGAGCAACAATTTCATCCAACAACATGCCAAATCGAAATAATAACATGAAATTACACTTAACTCATATCCACGAATTAGATCTAGGCATCTCTACTTAAAACCTATCATAGGACCTATTATATAAATTGATAGGACATCCCCTTACCTCGAATTTGCAGAATAGAAGCCCTAGAGACGGTTACGATCGAAACCACAGCAACACGCTCACGTCCCTTCCCTCTCCTTGGTTGTGCGACTTCCCTTCTCCTCTTCTCCTCTCCAACGGCGCCCTCCTTCTCTCTTTCTGTCTATTCTCAATTTTCGCAAATGCCAACAACACAACCCTAGCCTCACAAGACCTCACCACTTCGCATGTCACTTGGATCATGGGCTTGGGCTTTTCACTTAAGCCCAAGTCTAGCTAATTGGCGCCTTCATCTCCTAATACCACCTACACCATTTATTTAATATAATTTCGCTTAATTAAATTATATTCAATTAATTAAAATAAATTCCTAAATACTTAATTAAATAAATTAATTAAATATTTTAGGGTGTTACAACTCTCCCCCACTTAGAATATTTCGTCCTCGAAATTCACCTCTCAACGCCAACACTCTCCCTCTAAGGCCACCTAGACAACTAGTGCTATCTATCATGCTGATTATTATTGCTCTGATTACCGGTGGTAAGTGCTTGGGCGGCCGTCCCTCCTACTTGTTCAGCCAGGTAACTTCAAGCAGTAATAATCCGACTCACTCTCTACTCCGCTGCGCCACTCCGATAGACTAACTTGCATGCTATCTCACTCATCTATCCTCATGGGTACGCACACTAACAGCCTGCTAATGGTTTGGTTCTATGACAGCAGCATTACAACAACGCATTTTATCATCCCAGTCAGACTCCGGGATCATCTATCGCTCATCAACAATGGCCATAGGCCCGCAACAACAATTCAGCAATCTCAACAACGAAACCATGTGGGCCATTCGGCGGTACCCACGACAGAACATCAACACAACTTGGGCCATTCGTCGATACCCAAGACAATACAACAACGATGACAACAACAATATTAATATCAACATCATTAGTAACAACATCGTCAACAACAGCAATATTAACAACTCAGTTACAACAATCAGGCACTAAGGCACCGGCAACAGTTAACAATCGAAATAGGCACAACTCATAAAAATAGGGGCAGCGCATAAGTTAGGAACAGTAACAGTACTTTTCGGTACATTGAAAGTAATTTTTAAAGACAGCAACGATGATTTTTCCGGAAACAACAACACTTATCTTAGGAGGACAGCAGCAGTAGTTTTCATAAAACATTTATTCTCCCGAAAAACAGCCAATATAGTTTTCGGAGAAACAGTAACAATATTTTTCAGAAAACAGCATCAACAATTTCCAGAAAACAGCAACAAAAGCAAAACAACGACAACAATAGCGTCAACAACATCACGAGAAAGTTTACCAAGTGCGTAAATATAGTAAGACAAATCACAAAATCAGAGTGCTTGATCCTTAAATCAGTTTCAGAAAATTCAGAGAAAATAACAATTGTGTAATAGGACTTTATTATTTTCCAAGAGTTACAGCATGCTAGTATGGCAATGACACCAAAAACAATTTAGTGGACCAATATCCACAAAACACTTAGCCTAGAGCGTCAACATAGAAGTAAAAACATGCTACAGCAAAAGTATTTACATAAAACTACACATCAACTGAACCAAATTAGTTTAAGCATTTTCAGGAACATTTTCAGGAATCTCCTTACTTCCCAGGTTACAAAACCACACAGTGTAAATCAGGAGGCAAATACCAAAAAGATTTTGTCTAAAATTCAAGCGCTCAATGTCAACCTCAAGAAGCATGGGAATTAGAGAATAATTCATGAGGACTCTAAACTCACAATCACTGCGTGTCAAAAATAATCAGGGACACAGAGTAAAGAAAGATTAGCCGACTAACATGCATAAGTTGATTGGTAGCAATATAGCAAATTTAGCCCTTCAATAGAAAACAGCTACAAGTCAAGGGAATGGAAACTTAACATATTTAAGCGGGGACGTCATTACTCAGAGTGATCGAAACATTATTGCATGTTATCAACATAGTAACAACTTAAATAATCAGCAAAACCATTTTTACAATACAATTAGCCTTAACATCAAGACATACCACAAAAGAGTTCATACAAGACCTAGTGTCGAAACAACTTTAAACCAGTCGAAACACACGTAAATATTAAACAACAAGGTAAGTTATTGAAAACCACACAAACGAAATCAGAATTCGTTCCACAAGAAAGTTAAAGAACAACAACCAACAATAGGGACACAAAGTTCACACACGGAAATGCAATACAACACAAAGCACCAGTAGGGGCATCTCCCCCACTAGTTCACTTACCATTAGCAACTCTTGGCTTACCTGCAACACAAATATTGGTCAGCACTTAAAAGACAAAAGTTGGTCGTACACCGACACAACGACTCGACGACTTGGCCGGACGGACCAACCATTGCTCTGATACCACTAATGTAACACCCCTTTTTCTACCCATTAATTTATTTTCGTAAAATCAGAGTTTTCAAATTTTTAATACACCACAAGGGATGTCACACTTACTTCGATGAACATCATACGCCAAATTACTCGTTTTTCGAAAACAGCCTTATAATACTTTCAAAATGTCATCGTCAATTAACGTACAACTTCACAGCGGAAAATCCAACCATGTTTAATCATAAAAGGCATCTCAACTATGCAAGGCTCACAACAGTAAAATCCAACAACAACAATGGTCATAAATAACTTAAACAACGTTCATCCCTCCCCTAGTGTTACATGATCAGAGCAGACGACCCGACTCAGCTAGTGAAGGTACCTAGTCCTTCACTCGTGATCACCTGCACGTTACCGCATAGGGGTGACATTCAAACAAAAGGGTGAGTCCAATTCAATCCATATAATAAATCACATGATAAGCAATAAGTCAAGTCACAGCTCTAAAATATTCACATCACAATCATCAATTACATCACTACAATAACTCATCACTATGTCATGTAGGCATATGAAATGCAACCCACTCGCGGGCATATGCATGAGGTACCTTTTCACAAACGTCGCTTAGCCATTATGGCCTCATCGTCACTTAGCCTTTTGGGCCTCAAAAACGTCACTGGGTTTATGCATATGGGGCATGAGACACTATGACATGCACCACTCACAAACACACAATCACCACTACAAGAATAAGTGATTTTTCTTGCCATTTTTTCCGACGAACTCTTATTCTTCGCAATTTCCGACGGATTTCCGACGAAAAAGTCGTCGCAAATGTTCAAGAAAAAAGGGCGCTTAATTTCCCGCTTACGTTTCCGACAAAAACGTGTTTCGTCGCAAATTTGTGACGGCTATGTCCGTCGGAAAACGCTAAAAGTCCGTCGCAAAGGAACAGATCCTAAATTAAAGGGAAATCTTCCACGATCTCTCATTTCACGCAATATTCCACTCTCACTTCTCTCTCAGTCGCCCTCTCCCTCACTTCCCTCACGCTGATCCCTCCCTCTCCCTCTCACCTTTCACTCTCCTCCGCCCTCTTCCGTTGAACCACCCTCCTCCGTCCTCCACAGCCCTCCTCCGTGCAAACGCTCGCGTTGACTCGTGACAGAAATCGCTGGCGATGGAGGATCGTCCGGCGCGGCGTGCTAACGTGTGAACTCGTGGGAGCAGCGCTCTCTCTAGCGCGCCTGGAAACCCTAAATCACCCACGACCCGATTCACGACACGGAAGAGGAAACGTGACCCGGTTCGAATTGAAACCCTAATTTCGGCCAAAACTGCAAGGTACACTGAACCAAATCATTGCAACGGTAACATCTCTTTGGGACTCATGCATCTTTAATTACTTCCAAATTCCTAGATTCAACAATCATTCAGATTCATCATTCATTCTCTGATATCAATAAAATGGGTTTAATGTTGCTTCTAGACTGTGGTTCAAGTTCTTCTATAAATCATAGTCCTATCGTGTTCTTTCTTCATCGCCCTGTTCTCTCATCAAAGCACCTCTTCAAATTTCTCACATCACCTCTGTTCTCTCATCATCGCCCTTGTTCTCTCATCAACCCTGTGTTTTCTCTTCAAACATGAAGCACCTCTTCAATTTCTCTCAATCCAGAATCCCACCACATTTCAATTTTATCATGTCTTCGGTCCCTGTTGCTGCTGCTTCCGGTTCTGCACCCCCAAGAGTTCCAACTAATGCTGCTGGAAACAGAAGTGACTTAGCTTGGAAGCATGGGGTTAGTGTTGATGGAGGAGAAGGTGTTTCAGCTGCTGCCCCACTAGATGATTTGGAGATTTCTAATATCGATGATGAAATTGATGAAGTAGGAGCTGAAAATTGTATGGAAGATGTTGGTTTAGACCACAATACCTTGGATGAGTTGTTAAATTAGTGTTTTTTAAGATATTTTAGATTTTGGTGGTGATTTTAATTTATGTTTGAGACAATAACAGCTTGTGGTTTATGATCAAATTAATGAAAGTTTTATGCTAAGGTTATGTTGCTAGCATCTTAAATATAATTTTGTTTGTTGTGCTGGAGGTCATATATTCATTAATTTGTTTGTTGTGCTAGTTGCTGAAAAATCTGGTTGAAAGGAGAAGAAAGGTAAAGTCATGGATGAAGACTGCATCCGGTCTTAAAGTTCAGCAACTGGACATTCAACAGCAAGCACTGAAGCTCACTGCAAACAGGTTTTTCCCCCTTTCTTGTCTCTAGTTCTGAGTTCCCTGAAATTGGTATTTCATTCTTCCTTCTGTATGTAAAAATTTCATGGTGTATGATGCAGTATGTATGGAATTTCTCTTGGGCTTACAATGAAGTATACGTGTTTCATGGTGTTGTGAAGGTAGGAATTTCTCTTGGGCTTACAATGAAGTATACGTGTTTTCTTATTCAAACAAGTTAGTATACTAACTTTTCTTTTAGTTGGCAGCTCAAAGACAAGTGGGTGAAACTGCTCTAAACGATAACAGTTCACGGTCTCACCAGATAATAAGACTGGTCAGTCATAGTAAAACTCCTAAGTAGAACTTGCAAAAGAGGATCCTCTTAAACTCTTAACTGATATGGAAACATATCTTTAATTTCTTTTGGTGTATATTGCAGACAATTCAAAGTACTCTTCGTGAAGAAGCAGATTGTGTGAAATCTTTTGTTGCAACTCTGGTAAATTGAGGTTTCTCACGTATCTACCTTAAAATGGTTGTATTTGTTCTCATACTGACTAATTCATGTCAATGAATGCAGAACTTTGTTGATCTGGCAGGAAGTGAGAGGGCGGCACAGACACATGCAGATGGCACTAGGCTCAAATAAGGCTGCCATATTAACCTTAGCTTGATGACTCTTACAACTGTTATCAGGAAGCTTAGGTCAGTATCAATGTTGTTTTCGGGAAGTTGATTTAGTTGTTATAATGGTGGATATCACCTTGTAGTGCCATTAGGATTAGGTATCTCTTTAGATTTCTTCTTCCTCTGATTGTCAGTATTCATATTACCATATGCAGTGTTGGAAAAAGTAGTGGTCATATACCTTATAGAGATTCAAAGCTCACACGCATATTGCAACATTCCCTCCAGTGTTGGAAAAAGTAGTGGTCATATACCTTATAGAGATTCAAAGCTCACACGCATATTGCAACATTCCCTTGATGGGAATGCACGCACGACCATCATTTGTACATTAATTCCAGCACTAAGCCATGTAGAGCAATCACGAAACACACTCTATTTTGCTACCCGGGCAAAGGAAGTTACGAATAATGCTCAAGTTAACATGGTGGCTACTAGTTCTGACTCACTTTTATGATTTTTCTTAATATTTTTCATCTCTCTGAAACAAAGCTTATCGTGTTTATTTTCAATTGCATAGGTTGTATCAGACAAACAACTTGTTAAACACTTGCAAAAGGAAGTAGCAAGACTGGAGGCACTGCTGCGCACTCCTGATCCATCCAACGAAAAGGATTGGAAAATTCAACAGGTAAATTGAAAATCAAAATGATTATTTGGAACAAATATAATACCATATTACTGAAATTGTTAGTCCGTTAATCCAGATGGAGATGGAAATTGAAGAGCTGAGACGCCAGAGAGATCATGCACAAACAGATACAAAAACTGTTGACATTGTAGGTGGTGTTGATCCTCTTCCCAGCTACCCTCCTGTTGAGATTGTGATTGCTAGCACAAACAGATACAAAAACTGTAGTAGTTCAAGCAACTCCAGTAGTGAATCTGGATGAGTTGATGAGTTGTGACACTTGAAATATCCATTAACCAAATTCATCACCTTTTCTGTCACACGCATGCAGCTGCTGTAAGAAAGGAAATATCGGATGAAACAGATCGTATAACTGGGAAGACAAAGCAAATTTCAAATATTCTTATTCACCTTAGTATATATTCTCCAAATGGTATTATTTCTGTTACCCTTCATAACATATAGTAACATGATTATAGACAAAAGCAGTTTAATTTATATTTTATAAAACAATGATTTAATTCTAGTTTTGTTGTTACTAGTTTTCACTTAATTCTTCATTTGGTTGGAGTAGACTCTTGTATTTTTAAATGTACTTGGAGTTGTATGATGAATTTGCATGGTTGGTTGGTTTTCTCTACAGTTGTGAACTTAGTTACCTCATTGACCTTCCTGGGTTGACAAAGGTTGTTGTAGGTAAGGTGTCACACATTTCTTGGCATTTTTATACAACTCACCAATCACCATAATAATGTTTTAATATCAAAATTTATTATGCTTCTTTCACAGAGGGAACGTGAATATTTTGAAACGAGTCCTGAGTATGGACATTTGGCACATAAAATGGGAGCAGAATATCTTGCCAAGCTTCTATCTGAGGTATTCTAATGAATATCTTTTTCCACAATATTTAGCTTAAACTTGTAATTGTATTACTGTTTTTTCAATTGATTTTTTATGCTATAGTTCATCCAATGATGAGTAATTTCCCTTCCTTTCATTCACTGGCATTTATATCACATTAGCATTTGGAGGTTGTGATTAGGCAGCGGATACCTAGTATCATTGCTTTGATAAATAAAACCATTGATGAGCTTAATTAATGCAGAGTTGGACCGTATTGGCAGGCCTATTGCTGTGGATTCAGGGGTCAGAACTTACTTACACTAATGCTGAAATCATTCATCTTAGATTCAAAACTACTTGTGCTAACAAGTGTCACCTTTTCTTTTACAGGCCCAACTATACACTATTTTAGAGATGTGTCGAGCATTTGACAAAGTATTCAAGGAACACTTGGATGGAGGGTAAGTGATAGAAACTGATCTTTAATGGATTATAATTTTTCACAGAATTTGAACACTTGGATGGAGGGTAAGTGATAGAAACTGATCTTTAATGGATTATAATTTTTGACAAAATTTTGGATTATTATTGATAGCAGAATCTGAATTTACAAAGAAATCTGATAGTTTCTTAAGAATTTGAGTTATTCTGATAGAAACTGATCTTTAATGGATTATAATTTTTGACAGAATTTGAACACTTGGATGGAGGGTAAGTGATAGAAACTGATCTTTAATGGATTATAATTTTTGACAGAATTTTGGATTATTATTGATAGCAGAATCTGAACTTAAGAATTTGAGTAGAAACGGAATGACAATTTTATTGAACACGTGAAAGAATTGGAGAGAAATGGTTCTCCTCCCGATGGCATAGCCCAGCTATCTGGATTCACCCAGAAAACTACGAATAAAATATGTCTAAAAAGATATCCTTCTCTGCTCTCCATACTCCTATTTATTTATAATAACGTAGAAGATCAATAGGGTGATGGTTACAATAACAAACTACTACTCCTAACCAATTAACTAACACTAACAACATACAACTATTAACCACCTTAACTAACTAACTAACGGTAACTAACCAATTGCAACCAATCACCCCCTTACAAGATCAACCCCAAAATCCACAATTACTAAGGGCCTATCAAAATCACTAGCATACACTAATTCTAGAGAACATATGAGAGTTTCTAGTCTCTCCCTAGATTGGTGCTGATGCTAGGCTGTTTTCCAGTTTATACAAGTTTTTTTTAATGTCATGACTTCACCTCCCTGGCCTCTTCTTAAAAACAAGGCAATTATCAATAATGACAAAACAGATGGAAGATTATTTATCTATCTAGGCTTCTGTTCTGATTATTTATTGACATGGAAAATGTGCTTTTATATTGCTCTCAATGAAAATTATATGATAATATTTTTGTTATCAAGATCATTATTTTTTTTCCAATTTTAGTGAGAAGGATTGTAATAATTGTTTGTTTATGTCAAATGTTAATAAGTGTTGGGTATTCTATGATAATTACTCTGGTGTTTGTCTGGTGCAGCATTCTGATGTCTGTTTCAAGGCAACTGCTATACAAATGGAGTGTGGATGAACTAAGACTTGCAACTGACACAGAAGGAATCACTATTCTTCAGCACCACTTGAAGGCAATTGCTGTACATATACTGATCTAGTAATTTATTTTCATGTTTCATGACCCTAAGTGTATCTAACATGTGTTTGAAATTTACCCTGTGTGCTTATTTATGTTTTTCATCATGAGATGGAGATATAGATGCATTTTTTCCAGTTATTTTGCAAGATGGAAACAACAACTTTGTTGTCTGTTATGCTTCCAGGTTGTAGTTGGGCAGGAGTTTGCTGTTCCCCCTTATTCAGAAGTATCGCTGCTACAGCAGCCAATTGAAGAAGATAGTGATGAGGAGCTCGAATATGCTGATAGTACTAGTGGTATTCAGAAGTATCGCTGCATAATTTTTTGCTCAGGTTGATAAAAGTCAGTATATTTAGATTTAGATTTGTTAGAGTATAATACTTTTGTATTGTTGTACAAGCTATTATGCTTGAGTTAGTTCAGTTAGCTTTAGTAAAACTGTAAGTGCCCACTCTGTTAGTTAACAGTTAACTGATGTAACCTCTAGGCTCACCTATATAAGGTGACCTGCAGCTGTAATCTTCATTCATTCAATATATTCATTCTGTTGTATTTATGATGAATTTACCACAACCCTTTGTAGGTGAAGTTACCACAACCCTTCAGAAGATTTAATTTTTTTTTTTTTTAAAATTTCCGACGGGTTTCCGACGGAAATTTTCGTCGGAAATGGTTTTTTGCGACGAATTTGCGACGAACATATGTGACGGATTTCCGACGAATTTGCGACAAAAGTTTGCGACGAATTTCCGACGACTTTGCGACGGAGTCATTTGCGACGAAAAAATCCGTCGGAAACGATTTGTGACGAGCGATTTTGCGACGACTTTTTGTCCGTCGGAAAGTCCGTCGGAAACGTCAATTTGCGACGAAAATTGCTGCATTTGCGACGAAAAACGCCATCGGAAATCGTCGATTTTCTTGTAGTGCACAACACCTGTCAATTCACAATTTGCCAAAACAAGAGGCACAACACCTGTCAATTCACAATTCACACACAACAACGTCACTTAGCCTTTTAGGCCTTAACATCACTTAGCCTTTTTGGGCCTCAAATCGTCACTGGGTTTTTCATCGTCACTTATTCATAAACATCATCAACTCAAACAGTTCAACGTCATTTACTAGCCACCAAGGGCATCATCGTCATCTACACGTAATTATCAACAACATTGGCCACTAAGGGCAAAAAGGTCATTTAACTAGCCACTAAGGGCATCATCGTCATTTACACATCATACTTAACAACATTGGCCACTAAGGGCAAAAAGGTCACTTAACTAGCCACTAAGGGCATCATCGTCATTTACACATCATAATTAACAACATTGGCCACTAAGGGCAAAAAGGTCATTTAACTAGCCACTAAGGGCATCATCGTCATTTACACATCATAATTAACAACATTGGCCACTAAGGGCAAAAAGGTCATTTAACTAGCCACTAAGGGCATCATCGTCATTTACACATCATAATTAACAACATTGGCCACTAAGGGCAAAAAGGTCATTTAACTTGCCACTAAGGGCATCATCGTCAAAATCATCAATTTTGACACTAACACGTTAAAACCACTGGTTATACACGAAAGGGGATTTTTAAAGACGCCAAAACGATTTTTCAATGTCACAGCAACGACCACCGGGACAGCCACTTGGGCGCCCAGCATCCTTCAGAAATTATAAGTTTTTATTTTTAAAAATGGGACACACAGATTGACAACTGAAAATGCTTCACAACGCTTTTTGAAACGTTCAAAACGGACGTCCGAGTCAAAAGATATAGCGAAAACAGTTTTCGAAAACATTTTGGGAACATCCTGAAAACTGGCGCCCTGGGCGCCCAGCACCCATGCACCTGGCGCCCAGCGCCCAGCAAAAACGCAACACGCACACATGGGCGCCCAGCGCCCAGCGCCTGGCACCCAGCGCCTTGGCGCAACACGCAACACACGCACACGGGCGCTCAGCGCCCAGCGCTGGCACCCAGCGCCCAGCGCAACACACACACGCACTCACACGGGCGCTCAGCGCCCAGCGCCCAGCGCAACAAACAGCAACACGCGCACAACGCCCTTGGGCGCCCAGCGCCCAGCACAAACCAGCAACACAGTTTTCAGCACAATTTCAACATAAATAATTTTGTTTTCAGATTTTTATATGACCATTCACAACCCAATTTCCCACAACTCATGAACACATGTAAAATCATCAAAATCATCTATCCAACATCAACATTCAACAACATCCCAAGCACCAACATGGCGCCCTAGGCGCCCCCTAACATCAACACGAATTCTTCGAGCAACAATTTCATCCAACAACATGCCAAATCGAAATAATAACATGAAATTACACATAACTCATATCCACGAATTAGATCTAGGCATCTCTACTTAAAACCTATCATAGGACCTATTATATAAATTGATAGGACATCCCCTTACCTCGAATTTGCAGAATAGAAGCCCTAGAGACGGTCACGATCGAAACCACAGCAACACGCTCACGTCCCTTCCCTCTCCTTGGTTGTGCGACTTCCCTTCTCCTCTTCCTCTCTCCAACGGCGCCCTCCTTCTCTCTTTCTCTCTATTCTCAATTTTCACAAATGCCAACAACACAACCCTAGCCTCACAAGACCTCACCACTTCGCATGTCACTTGGATCATGGGCTTGGGCTTTTCACTTAAGCCCAAGTCTAGCTAATTGTCGCCTTCATCTCCTAATACCACCTACACCATTTATTTAATATAATTTCGCTTAATTAAATTATATTCAATTAATTAAAATAAATTCCTAAATACTTAATTAAATAAGTTAATTAAATATTTTAGGGTGTTACAACCTCCGCAAGGGCTACACGTCTAATTCCATGCAGGACTTTGAGATTCTTAAGGGTTTTTCGGTTGAGTGCAAACCACGTAAGGCTCCTACAACTATAGAGATTATCTGGAAGTCTCCTCCTTGCTTTTGGGTTAAGTGTAATATTGATGGCGCTGCGAGGGGTTCTCCTGGTTTAGCTGCCTGTGGGGGTATCTTTCGCGACAGTGATGCTGAGTCTCTTGGTTGTTTTATGCTTCCTCTAGGTACAAATTACGCTCTTCATGCTGAGCTTGTCGGTGTCATGGTCGCCAATGAAGTGGCTTTCCGCAAAGGTTGGCATCGTTTATGGATTGAGAGTGACTCTCAGCTTGCTGTTATGGCTTTCTCGTCTCACTCAATTGTGCCTTGGAATCTCCGCAATCGTTGGCTTAATTGCATGGGTCTGCTCAAATCAATGACTGTCACGTGCACTCATATTTTTCGGGAAGGGAATCACTGCGCTGATAAGCTGGCGTCTCATGGGATCAATCTGTCTGGTTTCCTATTGATCATACCTGATCAATATGATGGGTTGTTGTTGATGATGTCGCTCGGTCGCTGGGATGAGGGACCGAGTTCTGAGCCGCACGCGGGTGGTACCTGCAAAGGCACTCCAACGCTCAAGTCAGAGGTGCTTCAACGGGCAGGGTCACAAGGTGAGTAAAAACATCCCTGAAGCCACATGCTGGTGTGGTATATATAACGCTGGCGTGCTAGCCGTTGCGGATTTTACGGGACCGGCCGCATCTTGCGGAGCAAGGTAGATGATGGGCCGCGTTGGGCCGGCGTTGGTCGAATGGGCCGCTGGCCCATGTTGCACCTGGTTGCTGCGCGCAGCACCCCCCTTGCTGCAGGTTGCGCTGGACTGTCTCGTTGGGCCTATTGGGCCACTCCAGAACAGTTGCCCCCCAAGCCTAGGTCGCTTAAGAGCGGGCTGAGGCTTGAATCGTTGCCCCCCAGCGTGGTCGAACGTAACCTGGTCGATCGCTGATAATTTGATTGCGTGGTCGCTGCCACGCGGCCTGGCCACACGGGGTCAGGTGCCGTCTCGGGGGTGATGCCTGACAATAAATCGTGTTGAGTGCTGAGGCGACAGTTACTTTAATGAAGTGACGTTTAGAGACTCGAGGAGTTTAAGCAATGATGGTATACGAAGAGTCGCGCCTCTTCACTTCCGGCCCATTGTGATGGTTGGCCCATTATATATAGGGTTCAAGGGGCACATCATTTACCCGTTTCTCTGAATCCTCCTCTGCTCTCGCTGATCGCTCGCTTCTGCCAAAGCTCGCTCGCTTCTGCCAAAGCTCGCTCGCTACCGTCGAAGCTCGCTCGTTCTCGCTAAAGCTCGCTCGTAATCAACTTCCTCTAATTCCAGGTAACTGCGACCGCTCTTACTTTATTTGAGTTTTTATGTTCCACCTGATGGAGGGGTTGTCAGGTCTGGGGCCGACCACGTCGCCCCTTCCCACGATCGAGCAAGACCCTGACTGTTATTCCCCTCCACAGGTTCATTCTGGCGCGGACTAAACAAACCCGCCGTATTCTTGAAGTCCCGGCCGTTTCTCTTGCGCAAAATATGACACGACCAGTGGAACAGAGTCCTGCGTACGCCCGGTCGTCTTCTTCCAGTGACGAATCTTCTTCCTCTGGGTCTTCGACCCGAAACTCGACTTCATCTAGCAGGTCTGGAACGCGGCCGGACAGAGGTGGGGTACCGTACTCCGAGGTTGTGGTTGCTGATACTGCAGAGAGCAACGCACGGGTTGCCAGTGAGGAAGGTGCTGACCATGCTGCGACCGACGTAACCGAGGCGGCCGAAAGAGATCACCAGGGCGACCATGGAGAAGATCATGAGGTTGCTGCTGCAAAGGATATGTCTTGGATTTCTCTCAACCTGAGAGGTCAGCGCAGCAAGATTCAACGGGGAAGCCAAGACCTGGAGTTTCTTGCGGCCGAGCTAAATGAAGGTTGGAGGGTAGAAGGTATGGCCAAGGGGGAAGATATTGCGGCCTGGACTGACGTGTTAAAATTCACAATGTACCGCATCGTTTTCGAACGCATGGGTATAATTCCACCATTTACCAGGTTCCAACGCCAGGTTCTACGGTATCTTCAGGTCGCCCCTTCTCAGCTAAACCCGAACGCTTGGGCGTTTCTGCAGGCGTATGAAGATGTCCTTGTGGTTCTGAGACGACCGGTCTCCGTACGACTGTTTTTCCATTTGTTTGAGATGAGCTATGTTTATGAAAAAGGTTCCAAAGGCGCCCGCAAGGAAGCGGTTTCATTCAAAAACCGGTCAACATACAACTTCTTCAAGCCCTATTTGGAATCGTTGACGACCGGGTGGAAAAGGGAATTCTTTTGGGTAGTTCCTGAGTCGGCCGACGCCCACAGAGGTATCGCCCAAATGTCCAATGATCAAGAAGGAACCCCACTGTTTCCTACGGTGTGGAGTTTTAACCACTTCTCCAAAAAGCCGGGCCAGTACGCTTTCAAGGACGCTGATCTTGACGACCTGGACAGGGGAACGATCCATAGATTGAGAAGGATTGCGTCCCTAGTCCCTGAGGGTCGCATCAAGGTTAAAAACGTTGTGGATGCTCGTTCCAAGAAGAACGTCAAAGCCGCTCTTGGTCGGTGGTCGCTCACACATTTTATTTTCTGTCACTTTGTTTTGTTGACTGTTTCTAACCATCTGCTTTTGCCTTTGCAGTTATGATGACCAACATGAATGACTTTGACCTGTTGGAGCAATGGGCGGCCGAGGACGGCAATACTTCGCCCGCCCGCGTCATACCTGTGGCTCACTCTGGGGGAACGCCTCAAACTGCTATAACCGGATCTCAGCCTGATCGTCAGGATCCTCGGGCGGGCACACCAGCACAAGCCATTGACCTGAGCAGCCCACCCAAAAATCACGGAAAATCTAAGAGGAACAGGTCGGTCGATGATGTGGGCGAGAAAAAGAAGCATAAGAGTGGAAAAAGCCACGGGCACAACCGGTCGCCCAACATCGACCTGCTTGGGTTGGGTGATGAAGACTGCGCTCGTTTCAAGGAGGAACCTTTCGAGGTGATGGCCGAGGTAATGAAGGCCGCTGGTGTTCTGTTCAGGAAGTATTAAAATGAAGAATCAGATCGTTTGGAAGGTAGGCGCCTCGCCCATAGATATTCATTGCTTGAAGATGACCTAGTCGATAAAAACTTTAAATTGAATTCTGCCTTGTCATTGCTCGCAGAAATGAGGGGCGAGCGAGACGGCCTGCTCAAGAAAATGAAAGAGCTAGATCCGAGAATCGAAGCGGCCGCTGACAATGAGAGAAAGCTTGTCGAAGCGGAACGCCAGCTTGTGACTGCTGTCTCTGCTCAAACACTGGCCGAGTCTTCTCTGGACAAGGCGGTCGCTGACAAGGAAGAAGCTGAAAAGGAGGTCGAACGCCTCTCTTCCAAGAATAAAGAGCTGTCAAGCCAGGTTGCTGGGCTGAAAACTGAGCTGGAGGCAGTGGAGGCGGAAAAGAACAATTTAAGAGGTCGCTACAAGGACGTTCTTGACCGGGCCAAGGGAGCTGCGGAGGGTCAATTCGAAAATGCTGTCAGCCAGATCAAGATCCTCTACCCTGACTTGGGGGTCGATCGCGAGATTGTGCAAAGCACACATCGTGCGATTGATCATCAGATCGTCCGCCCCAAGAAGGTTGTGAAAGGGAAGGTCTTTCAAGAAGAGACGGTCGTCTATCAGGCCCCCAGCGACTCTTAACTCTTGATTTTCTTATGAATTGTAATCTTGCCCGCCTGCGAGCGGTGTTTGAATTGGCGCCCTGGCTTCGACCAAGGCGTCTTTGATTGTAATCAATGACAATTTCATCATGAATATGATCTGTTTAATTTCTTATGGGTCACTATTCGGTAACACTTTTTCAGGCTGCTCGGCGGCTATTGTTTGGGCCATTCGATGGCACTCTTTTTAGGCCGCTCGGCGGCTCTCGTTTGGGCCATTCGATGGCACTCTATTTAGGCCGCTCGGCGGCTCTCGTTTGGGCCATTCGATGGCACTCTATTTAGGCCGCTCGGCGGCTCTCGTTTGGGCCATTCGATGGCACTCTATTTAGGCCGCTCGGCGGTTCTCGTTTGGGCCATTCGATGGCACTCTATTTAGGTCGCTCGGCGGCTCTCGTTTGGGCCATTCGATGGCACTCTACCGGTCGCTCGACTGCTACTCGCATGGTGAGCGACCGTGCATACAATTTGCATGAAAATAAAGTACACAAGTCGAATTTTAAGGTCGGTCCTCAGTAAAAAACCCCTGTGGGGAAAAAGAGCGACCGCCTGTTCCTTATTGATCAATCAATGTTTACAACTTAAACATAATATTTTCTCAGTTTATCAGCGTTCCATGTTCTGGGGATGGTCGCCCCTTCCATGGTTTCCAGCTCGTACGCTCCCTTCCCAGTCTTGCTGATGACACGGTATGGTCCTTCCCAGTTAGGGGCGAGCTTTCCCTGACGAGCGTTCTTATTCCCCACGTCGGCCCTCCTCAGGACTAGCTGTCCAATGGAGAACTCCCTCTTCTGGACGCGGGCGTTGTACCTTGCAGCGACCTTCTGTTTGATGAGTTGCTCTCTAAGTGACGCCTTGGTTCGCAGCTCGTCAACCAGGTCTAGTTCTTCTCTTGTTGCTTGCTCATTTGCGGCCGGGGTTGGTGGGTTGGTCGTCCTCCAACTTAGCTCTCCCATCTCAATCGGGATGACAGCGTCAGTACCATAGACCAGTCTAAATGGTGACTCCCCGGTCGATGAGTGGGGGGTCGTTCTATAGGCCCAAAGGACCGACTGTAGCTCTTCTGCCCAATTGCCTTTGGCTTCATCTAACCTTCTTTTCAGTCCGCGCAGCACTACCCTGTTGGCCGCTTCTGCCTGGCCGTTGGTTTGTGGGTGCTCGACCGAGGTGAAACGCTGTTTCACACCTAGGTCGGCCAACATTTCTCTGAACTTCCTATCTGCGAACTGGGTTCCATTGTCCGTCACCAATTGCTGGGGCACTCCGAAGCGGGCGAGCACGTTTCGACCAAAAAACTTGGATACCTTCGCTGAGGTAATGGTGGCAAGTGGCTCTGCTTCTATCCACTTGGTGAAGTAGTCGATCGCGACGATGAGGAATTTCAGCTGACCTGGTGCAGGTGGAAAAGGACCGAGCAGGTCCATGCCCCACCAAGCGAACGGCCATGGTGGGGTTAAGCTGTGTAGTTCTGATGAGGGCGCTATATGTACATCGGCGTGGATCTGGCATTTCTTGCACTTCTGAACAAGTAACTTAGCGTCCTGATCCATGGTCGGCCAATAGTATCCGGCCCTGAGCGCCTTCTTAGCAATTGACCGACCACCTTGGTGGCTACCACAATCTCCTTCATGTATGTCTCTAAGTACGTGGTCGGCCTCGACCGACGTAAGGCATCTCAGCAATGGGGATGAAAATCCCCTTCTATACAGTCTTCCTTCGATCACTGAGTACTTGGTCGCTCGTAACCTCAGGAGTTTTGCTGTCTTCTGGTCGCAAGGTTCTACCCCATTAAGAATATATTGTAGGATCGGAGTGATCCAGTCTTTATCCAAGTCGACCGCTAGAATGGCTAATGCTTGGGCGGGCTTAGTAGACACGCTCGGCCGTGTTAATGTTTCCTGAATTAGACTTATGTGATTCCCAGGAGCCTTTGTACTGGCTAACTTTGATAGGATATCAGCCCGAACGTTCTCTATTCTAGGGACGTGCTTAACTTCTGCTCGGTCGAATTGCTTGAGAAGATCCCTTACCTTAGCCAAATAATTTTTCAGGATATCATCCTTTGCGTCGTATAGGTCTTGAATCTGGGATACAACCAGTAGAGAGTCGGAGTGAAGTTCGACACGGTCGACATTGAACTCTCTGGCTAGCTGCAGCCCGGCAATGCACGCCTCATACTCGGCCTGGTTATTTGAAGTGTGAAATGCAAAAGTCAATGACACCTCAACAGTAAGTCCTTCTGAGTTTTCCAGTATCAAACCGGCCCCACTTCCTTTGCTGTTGGAGGACCCGTCCACGTGTAAAGTCCAGGTCGTGATGGCCTGATCGTCTGGTATAGGAGTCATTTCAGCTATGAAGTCGGCCAACACTTGTGCCTTGGCGGCCGATCTAGATTCGAACTTGATCCCAAACTCACTGAGTTCGACAGCCCACTTGATCATACGCCCTGCCAGATCGGGTCGGTGAAGGATTTGCCTAATAGGCTGGTCGGTCCTTACCACGACCTGATGGGCCACGAAATAAGGGCGCAATCTACGAGTGGCCACCAGTAAGGCTAAGGCTAGCTTCTCGATCTTCTGGTACCTGATCTCTGGGCCTTGAAATACCTTGCTGATGAAGTAGACCGGATTCTGCTTCAGGTCGCTTTCTCTTACAAGAACAGCGCTCATGGCCTCGTCTGTTATGGCCAAGTATAAGTAGAGTGTCTCACCCGGTTGTGGCTTGGTCATGATGGGCGGGTTGGTCAGTGCCGCCTTCAGCTCGTCCAATGCTCGCTGGCATTGGTCAGTCCATTCAAACTCGACCTCCTTCTTCAAGAGCTTGAACAGTGGAAGTGATTTGCATGCTGATTTAGGTATAAATCGCGACAGGGCAGCGACCATGCCGTTAAGCTGCTGAATCTCTTTCTTCGTAGTGGGCGGCCTCATGTCAGCGATCGCCTTGCACTTGTCAGGATTTGCTTCGATCCCCCTCTCTGTTAAGTGGAAGCCCAGGAACTTGCCCGCCCTTACTCCGAAGGTGCACTTCTCTGGATTCAACCTTAAAGAATTCTTCCTTGCTTCCTCAAAGATTTCCCTTAGGTCGTTACTGTGATCTTGATCGGTTTTGCTTTTGATGATCATATCATCCAAGTAGACCTCTGATATTCGACCGATCTGCCGCCTGAAGACTTTGTTCATCATCCTCTGGTAGGTCGCTCCGGCGTTCTTCAGACCAAAGGGCATTACCTTGTACTGGAAGTTTCCACGATCGGTCATGAACGCGGTCTTATGCCGATCAGGTGGGTACATAGTGATCTGATTGTATCCAGAATAGGCGTCTAGAAAAGACAGAAGTTTATAGCCCGCAGCCCCGTCGACCAATTTGTCAATGCTTGGCAGGGGAAAGGCGTCCTTCGGGCATGCCTTATTCAGGTCGGTATAGTCGACGCACATGCGCCACTTACCATTTTTCTTCTTCACCAACACGACGTTGGAAAGCCATGTTGTATACTTAATTTCCTCAATGAAATTGGCCTTGATGAGGTCGTCAACTGCCTGGGCGGCCGCCAATGCTTTCTCCTCACTCTGAGTTCGCCTCTTTTGTGCGACCGGCCTTGTTGTCTCATCAACGGATAGTTGGTGGCAGGCAATTTCAATTGGGATCCCGGGCATGTCTGATGCCTGCCATCATGAGTTCGTTCCACTTCCTCTTCATCGCCTTGTTGGATTCTCTGATGTCCAACGGATTACCTCCATGGATGACCATGGCTACATTGCGGCCCTTCGACTGTCTGGGGTCGCGTTCTTCCTCCGAACTGTTACGTGCTTGCTCGATCGTTGAGTTAACGATCGCTTTACCCTTGTCATTGGCGGGTTGGCCAACAGCTCTTCGTTCAGGGCAATCGTTACCTTCATCTTTGACATATTGCCTCAACTTTCCCTTCTGTATGAGATCTTCTATGTCATCTTTTAGGGCCATGCAGTCATTGGTGTCATGCCCCTTGCTCTTGTGGTATCTGCAGTATTTCTTGGTGGGCCGACCTCCTTTCTTTAGCACTAGGGGATCAGGTCGCCTGACACCAGTGAATTCGTTGTTCTGGCACTCCGTGAAGATCTGGGCGATCGGAGTGTTCAACTTTGTACGATGCTCGTACTTCTTAGGTCGGTACTCGGGCCTACTGTCTTGCCCCTTGGCCGGCCTGCCGTTCTCTTCCTTGGGACGCGCGCGGGCGCCCTTATCAGCGGCCAATTGCTCTTCATAGCCCATATGGTCGTTGGCCCTTCTAAGGAACAGCCCGAGGTCGTAATAGCGGTTCAAAGAGAACTCTTCAGCAAATCTGTGGTTCTTTCTTATACCACGCTTGAGATACTTCAGCTTGTCCGTGTCTGATAGGTTGCGGACTGTGTCAGCCTCTGTCATGAACCGGTCGATAAACTCCCTCAACGATTCATTCTCTCCTTGGACGACCGAATCCAAGTGCTCTTCATAGCGATACTGACAGCGGTTGGCTGTATAATTGGCTAAGAACATTGCCACAAGACCTTCCCAAGAAGAGACGGAGTTAGGACGCAGGGATTCCCACCATTCTAACGCCCGGCCTTCGAGTGACTGAGGGAATAGTCTGTACTTCATCGTCCGGCCTAGCTCTCTGTAGCTACAGTAGTTGTTGAAGTACATGAGGTGTTTATCTGGGTCCCCACGGCCGTTAAACTTGTTCAGGTTTGGGGGCTTCCTCAGGTCCCTAGGAATACGATAACGCCTGATTTCACTGGTGAAGGGTCCTTGTCCGGTCGGTATGGGATTCTGCCCGTAAGGCTGCATGGCGGCATAAGCTTGGTCGACGGGCAAACCGTAAAGGCCGACCGGCTGACCGAGGAGTCTGTCAGCAATTGGAGGGTGTCCATGGTTTTGTGGAGCATGTGGCGACGACCGTCTTCTAGGCCGTTCTGAATTGTTCCTTCTTGTTCGGCTGGTGGCACGGGAGACATCTCTAATTTCCCCGTTACGGTAGTCGTCAAACTCCTCATACGAGTCCCACGACCTGCTTCTTGATCGCCGGGATCCTGAGGACTCGTTTGACGAGTATCTTGTTGGCGACCCTTCTGACTCTGGTCGGTAGCTTGAGTCAGCATAGTCATAATCTTCCTCGGGGGAACGTCGGTGACGACTTCTTCGATGAGGGGGCGACCTGTGGACGATCGCCCTTCTTGGAGGATTGCGTCGGGATACGCCTCGACGAGTAGGAGCTTCTCTTCGTGGTGGTGAACGATGGGGCCGAGATGGTTGCCCTCGGTGACCGCTGTCCGCACGCGGGCGGATTGAGATCGAGCCTCTCTCATAGCGTTCGATCAGCTCGTCTCGGTCAGCGATCACTTGATTCTTTTGCTCCAGAATTTGTATGAGTGCCTGGGTCACATGCTCTGGTAATGCTTCTGGGATTCCAGCTTCGGCCAACTCGGCCGGTAGTTGCTGGACCGGTTGGATAACTGGCCCGTGGCCGCCCTGTACTGAGGGATCTTGGCGAGGCTCATCTTGTGATTCATGAACGGTCACAGGCACGCCCTCTGGGGTCCGTTGAGGTCGGTTCTGCCCAGAGGTATTGAGCCTGGAAGAAGTGCGTTTCTGGCGTGGCGGCATGATTTGATGTGGAATAGCGCTCGGGCCTCCCACTGTGGTCGCCAATTGATCGTACCTGATCAATACGATGGGTTGTTGTTGATGATGTCGCTCGGTCGCTGGGATGAGGGACCGAGTTCTGAGCCGCACGCGGGTGGTACCTGCAAAGGCACTCCAACGCTCAAGTCAGAGGTGCTTCAACGGGCAGGGTCACAAGGTGAGTAAAAACATCCCTGAAGCCACATGCTGGTGTGGTATATATAACGCTGGCGTGCTAGCCGTTGCGGATTTTACGGGACCGGCCGCATCTTGCGGAGCAAGGTAGATGATGGGCCGCGTTGGGCCGGCCTTGGTCGAATGGGCCGCTGGCCCATGTTGCACCTGGTTGCTGCGCGCAGCACCCCCCTTGCTGCAGGTTGCGCTGGACTGTCTCGTTGGGCCTATTGGGCCACTCCAGAACACCTATGGTGGAATTCTGTTCCCTATTTTATTAAAGATGATTTTACCCGTAATAGGATTGGCCTTCGTTATTTTCGTTTCAGGCAATAATGTTTTATTTTTGTTTGCATGGGTTTTTGGTCTATGTCCCCCCATGCTTCTTGTATTTCTGTTTTTTGTTTTTTAATGAAATAGGGGGGAGTACTCTTTCCTTCTAGATGTTTTTATCCCTAAGGAGGGTTGTGCATCAGAAGGTTTTAACGAGACTCCTTTCCTTTTGTTTAAAAAAAAAGAATCTGTCACAACTTGGGATCAACTAAGGCAAGCATTCCTTGCCCGATTCTCTCCCCAAGCAAAACTGCTCAACTGAGGAATCAAATTACAAGATTCACTCAGAATGATGGGGAGTCTCTTTATGATGCATGGGAGCGTTTCAAGGAAATGCTAAGGCTTTTCCCCCATCATGGACTGGAGAAATGGTTGATCATCCACACTTTTTATAATGGTTTGTTATATACCACAAAGATGACTGTTGATGCAGCTGCAGGTGGCGCTCTTATGAACAAAAATATTGAAGAAGCTTATGCTCTGATTGAGGACATGGCGCAGAACCACTACCAATGGACAAGCAAGAGAGCCATCACTGCTCCGTCTCCACAAAAGAAAGAGCCAGGTAAGTACGAAGTCTCTTCCCTTGATCATATAGCTTCTAAGGTAGATGCATTGTTTGCCAAATTTGATAAGTTGAGTGTAAATGCTGTTTCACCTTCCCCTTACTACTTCTCCACCTTGTGAATCTGTGGCGTAATTGGCCACACTGGCACAGAATGCCAACTAGGGGTGTCTACTGCTGGACCTTAGCAAGCAAATTACGCTCAGAAGGGCGATCCATTTTCTAATACATACAATGCTGGATGGAGGAATCATCCAAATTTTTCTTATAAAAATCCTCCATCCCAACCAGTAGTAAGACCACCCCCAGGATTTCAAAATCAAAACAATCAAAAAGCTCCTAAAAAATCCAATTTGGAAACATTGCTGGAAAATTTTGTTATTACCCAAACAAAGCAAAATGAAAAATTGAAAAACCAAACTGGATTTTTGAATAATGCTCTCATCAAATTAACATCAAAAGTGGATTCAATTTCAACCCATAACAAGATGTTGGAAACTCAAATCTCACAAGTGGCTCAACAAGTTGCTTCGTCCTCAAGAACCACCGGGATGTTTCCTGGACAAACAGAACCAAACCCCAAGGTCCAAATTAATGTCGTCATTTTAAGGAGTGGTAGACAATTAGAAGAACCTAAGGGAACTAATGAGGATAGTGTGAGTGAGAATGAGAAAGAAAAAGAGATGCAAAATGAAGTTGAGGTAGTTCAGATTGAAAAAGAGAAAGAACCACCTTATGTTCCACCACCACCTTACAAGCCTAAGATACCATTCCCTCAAAGGTTCGCCAAGTCTAAGCTAGAAGAACAGTTCAAAAAGTTTGTTGATTTGCTGAAAAAACTCTACATTAACATTCCGTTCACGGATGCCTTGTCTCAGATGCCATCATATACAAAATTTTTGAATGAAATTTTATCCAAGGAAAGAAAAATTGATGACAATGAGACAGTGGCCCTGACTAAGGAATGTAGTGCTATAATTCAAAACAAACTTCCACCAAAGCTTAAGGACCCAGGCGGTTTTTCCATTCGTTGTGTGATAGGGAGCGATACCATTGAGAGGGCCATGTGTGATTTAGGGTCCAGTATGAGCCTGATGTCGTTATCCCTTTGCCAAAGGTTAGGTATAGGAGAGTTAGAACCCACCACCATGACTTTACAATTAGCTGATTGTTCCATTAAGCGTCTTGCTGGCATTCTTGAGGACATTCCTATCAAAGTAGGAGATATTTTTATACAAGCTGACTTCGTTGTTATGGAAATGGATGACGACTCCCAAGTTCCAATACTTTTGGGGAGGCCTTTCCTCGCCACTGCTGGTGCTATAATTGATGTAACGCAAGGTAAGATGGAATTTCATGTAGGAGAAGAAAAGATTTTGTTTGATTTTGAAAAACTCAAAAATAGTCCTTCCACCTCGGAATCCTATTGTATGATCGATGTTGTAGATCGTTGCGTGAAGGAGTGCTCTTTAGCACCACCTTCTAGCGATGGTTTGGAAGTATGCTTGGTTAACAATGCAGGTGAAAAGTTAACTGCAGATGCCCAAGCCTATGCTCAAATGTTGAATGAGAATCTTCCTATGAAAGGCTTGGGCACTGAAGAATTAGTTGAGGAAAAATTTGTGTCTCTTCCAAAGGAACCACCAAGGGTTGAGTTGAAACCTCTTCCATCATCTTTGAGGTATGAATTTCTGGGCCTAAACTCTACTTATCCTGTTATTGTAAATGCAAACCTAGATGAGGTTGAAACAAATAAGCTCCTTAGTATTCTCAAGAAATATCCTAAAGCCATAGGGTATACTATTGAGGATATTAAGGGAATCAATCCCTCACTGTGTATGCATAGGATACTACCTGAAGAGGACTATAAACCATCAATTGAGCATCAAAGGAGATTAAATCCTAATATGAAAGAAGTTGTTAAAAAGGAAGTTCTCAAACTCCTTGATGCTAGGGTAATTTACCCAATTTCTGATAGCAAATGGGTTAGTCCTGTTCATGTAGTTCCTAAAAAGGGAGGCATAACAGTTGTTAAAAATGAGAAAAATGAATCTATTGCTACTAGAACTGTTACGGGGTGGGGAATGTGCATCGATTATAGGAAGTTTAACAAAGCGACCCGTAAAGATCACTTTCCCCTCCCTTTCATTGATCAAATATTAGAAAGGTTGGAAAGGCATTCACACTTTTGTTACTTGGATGGGTATTCCGGATTCTTCCAAATACCTATTGATGAATCCCCATCACATGATGTTTTTCACTGCGAAAAAGGGGAATTTTACTTGATAATTTGATGAATGAATGGAAGTTGTTAGGAGAAAATTAATGAGTTGTTCTATTTGAGATTTAATTGCTTTGCAGTGTTTATGCTGGGTTTTGTGGTGTTTTTGTGCCCAGGGACTAGGTGAAGAGAGGAATGAAGAAATGCAAGCAAGCAGACTCAAAAATACAAGGAAGTGAGCATTGCGCTGCAGTTGCGCACGGAGCGCAAACAGAGCGCAAACGGAGCGCAGAATCACAGGAGTTCCTGCCAAATTGCGCTGCAGTTGCGCGTGAGGCACAACTGAGGCGCAAAAACTGCACTGTAGCGTCCTCCATCTGCGCGTAAGTGGCGCTGGAAGCGCGAGTGCAGCGCAAAATACTGGAAACACGTTAAAACAAGGGACAGACGCGTTTTTCAGGGACTTTTGGACGATTTTGGAACCCTAGCACGCGAAGAGAGCTCCTTCCAGCTGACGGCAAGTGAAGAATCAAGACTTGGGAACAAGAATTGAGGATTCTAATGCATTCATCTTCACCTTCAATCTGTAATTCTCCCTTTTTCTCTCCTTTTATCATGTGTAACTAAACCCGTTTATGTTAGGGATGATTGAACTTTGATGTAAAACTGTGGTTATTGATTTAATTCAGTACTTTTATCATTTTCTCTCTTCGTTTGTGAATCAAATTTCTATTCGTTATATGTTTATGTTTGGGAAAGCATAAAATAAAATCTGTTTCAATAATTTAAATGGGAATTTGGTTATTGAATAGCTTGGAATTCGATTCCTTCAATTTCGTCGCTTAGGAATAATCGCCGTTTTGATGTATGTGTATGAATTCTGGACGCTTAATGCTGGTTATGATTAGAAGCACCTAAGGGATTAGAGTTTTCATGAATTAACAAAGGCTAATCACCTAGGGGATTAGGGTTTAGTAAAATAGTGAATTCTATAGCAAACGAGAGAGAGAAATTATCTTTTAAGAATGAATCAATGACCATAGTAGAAATCAAAGGGCTTTCATCTCTAGCACCTTCTCATCGCATATCTTTCAACCTTTTCTTCGTGCTGTTATTATAAAAAAAACTACAAAAACATTTTTTTCGCTTTACTTCGAGCTTGATAGCTCAACAATTATCAAACAAACCCCTTTCAATTTGGTTTCTATTAGCTGTTGTTAACGTCTTAGTAAATTAACTTCGATCCTTGAGGACGATATCCGGTTCTTACCAATTTTATTACTTGAACGATTTGGTACACTTGCCAATATCTTAACAAGTTTTTGGCGCCGTTGCCGGGGATCGAAATTACATTTATTAGTAATTCGAAGGCAACAACTAATTTGAACCCGTACATACTTTAGTTTGTTTTTAGTTTTCTTATTTCTTTTTAGTTTATACATATTGTTTTTATCTTGTTACCACTTTTACTCCCTTGATTCTATGAAAGCCAGGTGAATATTTTGTAAATCATGGAGTCCATACTACCGCAACTTTGTTGTTGTTGTTGTTGTTGTGGAGGACCACATTTAGCTGGTAATTGTGAGACACACTCATATTGTGATATTTGTGGAAAGGATCTTGTGTACTGCTCTTGTGAGCCAGAATGGGTACTCATTACTGGGTGTCATCCTTGGTTGGCTCAACCTAAAATTCTTGAGGAGCTAGAGTGGATAGTTATTGACAAATCATATCCCTGGTTAGCGGATGACTGGTTAGCAGATGAACAACCACTTATTCAAAATTCAGAACAAGAAGAAAATGGCTTACTAATAGAAGAATCATGGGAGAAAAACAAAGATGGGGAAGAAAAAAGAATTGAACGTGAGGATCCTCTTGTTTGGAAGGAAGCTAAAAATTCTCAATCTTGGGAAGGTGTGGAAATCCAACAAGAAATCACCCAAAAAATCAGTTTTCCTACTCATCCTTTGAGAAGCAAGGAATATGGGAGTGAAGAGCTTGATCGATATTTAGACTCCTTCTATGCTTTGTTCATCATCCTTCACCTTGAGAGGGTATGGAAGCATATGAATTTGTCCCTCAAGTTCATGAATTTTCTGCCTCATAAACGGAAGAAGAAGGATGATGTGTTCTTCGTGTCATATATTCCACCTTGAGAGTGTGGAATTGCAACGTCAAGCTATAGACGATAAACAAGCGCTTCTTGGGAGGCAACCCAAGTTTCTCAATCCTTATCTTTTTAACTTTTCGCATTATTTTTCCTAGATTAGGTGCTTTAGGATGCATTTAGTCACAATCAGTGTTTCTGCAGCCAGACAGGAGCGGATGGAAGTAGGGATGAGAAACATGTACAGAGCTATGTGCATGGTGCAGCGGGGAGAGCAGTTGGATCCTGAGGCGGACATCTTTCAGGCGCCTCCTCCAGACTCTGGACGCGGTTGAGTAGTCTACTCACCGCCAGGTTACTTTTTATCTGTCCCTTCTCTTTTGCTTTATTTGATTGTGCACCTTGTGTTTCCTTTAGTAGTTGTAGTTTCGTAGGTTTATTTTTAATTTTATTTTTGTTTTAGTCTTAGTCTTTGTAAATAGGTCTTCCCCTAAATTAATCAGTGAGGACACTGCTATGTTTAGTGGGGGGGGGAGAGCCTATTGTCAGTGTTAGTATCAGGAAAAAAATGCAGTCATGTGGTGAATTTCCTGCTAAAAAAAAGAAAAGAGACAGTTGAGCAAACTTAGTGATGATTCGGGAGAACTGAGCGAATAATACCCCTGTGGTGATCAAATTAGTACAATCTTGCTTCCACACTTAAAACACTAACCAGTGGAACTTAGTGATCCTAGAGATGTGGGCAGCTAAGCTAGTGTGGTGGACCATGGGAGTCGCCAAATTTTTACTAAAAATTTAGGGTAGTTGTAGAAGCTAAGTTGGGGGTGCATCAGTTGTACTAAGGCTGGGCATGAGGATTGTAGGATGATCAGTGCATTGGGTGCGTGTGTGCAGCACTGTAACGTCTACCCGTAACACTGTAGTGTATGCCGTGAGTGTGTTAATGTGTGTGTGCAGCACTGTGGCGTCTACCCGTAACGCTATAGTGTATGCCGTGTGTGTCGGGGTGCGTGTGTGCAGCACTGTAGCGTCTACCCGTAACGCTAAAGTGTATGCCGTGTTGTGTTGTTTAAACTGATAATTGCTGCAATGTCCCAAAGCAAATGTTGATCAAATCCAAACACCAATGTAATGAAAGGGGTTGCAGCCCAAAAACAAATGTGCGTAGTTGTGTTGCGTGTGTTCAACGCCGTAGCGTCTGAAATGTGTGTGTGGTATTAGTTAGTGCACTGGTCTAATCTGAAATGCCTATTTAAGACCCTTTGTTGTGCTTGAAGCCCCTTGATCCTTATGTGGAAACGTTAATCTACCCTATATTTTGAACCATCTTTGGCATTCTCGGAAGGAAACCCTCTAGTTTTAGGTGAATACATTTTGAAACTAGCTCTGGTCCAACTGAGTTAAGTGTCACACACGCACTATTGAGCAAGATTATGCTAGTAAGAGTACCACGTGTGGGTTGGACATTGAGTGACCAGTCTGAAAGTTGCTGCTCAACTTGTCTTTTGGTTGTTCGTGATTGTCTTGTTTAGAAAGGGATTCACCATTGATTGCATGTTATCTGATGTTGATATTGTCTTGTCTTGTCTTTGCTTGAGGACAAGCAAATGTCCAAGTTGGGGGTTGTGATGAATCCCCATCACATGATGTTTATCACTGCGAAAAAGGGGAATTTTACTTGATAATTTGATGAATGAATGGAAATTGTTAGGAGAAAATTAATGAGTTGTTCTATTTGAGATTTAATTGCTTTGCAGTGTTTATGCTGGGTTTTGTGGTGTTTTTGTGCCCAGGGACTAGGTGAAGAGAGGAACGAAGAAATGCAAGCAAGCAGACTCAAAAATACAAGGAAGTGAGCATTGCGCTGCAGTTGCGCACGGAGCGCAAACGGAGCGCAGAATCACAGGAGTTCCTGCCAAATTGCCCTGCAGTTGCGCGTGAGGCGCAACTGAGGCGCAAAAACTGCACTGTAGCGTCCTCCATCTGCGCGTAAGTGGCGCTGGAAGCGCGAGTGCAGCGCAAAATACTGGAAACACGTTAAAACAAGGGACATACGCGTTTTTCAGGGACTTTTGGACGATTTTGGAACCCTAGCACGCGAAGAGAGCTCCTTCCAGCTGACGGCAAGTGAAGAATCAAGACTTGGGAACAAGAATTGAGGATTCTAATGCATTCATCTTCACCTTCAATCTGTAATTCTCCCATTTTCTCTCCTTTTATCATGTGTAACTAAACCCGTTTATGTTAGGGATGATTGAACTTTGATGTAAAACTGTGGTTATTGATTTAATTCAGTACTTTTATCGTTTTCTCTCTTCGTTTGTGAATCAAATTTCTATTCGTTATATGTTTATGTTTGGGAAAGCATAAAATAAAATCTGTTTCAATCATTTAAATGGGAATTTGGTTATTGAGTAGCTTGGAATTCGATTCCTTCAATTTCGTCGCTTAGGAATAATCGCCGTTTTGATGTATGTGTATGAATTCTGGACGCTTAATGCTGGTTATGATTAGAAGCACCTAAGGGATTAGGGTTTTCATGAATTAACAAAGGCTAATCACCTAAGGGATTAGGGTTTAGTAAAATAGTGAATTCTATAGCAAACAAGAGAGAGAAATTATCTTTTAAGAATGAATCAATGACCATAGTAGAAATCAAAGGGCTTTCATCCCTAGCACCTTCTCATCGCATATCTTTCAACCTTTTCTTCGTGCTGTTATTATAAAAAAAAACTACAAAAACATTTTTTTCGCTTTACTTCGAGCTTGATAGCTCAACAATTATCAAACAAACCCCTTTCAATTTGGTTTCTATTAGCTGTTGTTAACGTCTTAGTTAATTAACTTCGATCCTTGAGGACGATATCCGGTTCTTACCGATTTTATTACTTGAACGATTTGGTACACTTGCCAATATCTTAACACCTATCCATCCACATGACCAAGAAAAACAACTTTCACTTGTCCTTTCGGCACTTTTGCTTACCGAAGGATGCCTTTTTGTCTTTGTAATGCCCCTGCCACCTTTCAACGTTGCATGATGGAAATTTTTTCTGATTTTGTTGAAGACATCATGGAAGTCTTTATGGATGATTTTTCAGTCCATGGGTCTAGCTTTGATAACTGTTTAGCCAACCTAGAAAGGGTTCTAGAAAGATGTGAGAAGGTAAATCCTGTTCTGAATTAGGAAAAGTGTCACTTCATGGTAAGAGAAGGTATAGTGCTTGGACACTTGGTTTCTGAACGAGGTATTGAGTTTGACAAAGCAAAAATTGAAATTATTGAATAAATGTCACCTCCTACCTCGGTCAAAGAGGTGAGAAGTTTCTTCGGACATGCGGGTTTCTACCGCAGTTTTATAAAAGATTTTTCCAAGATTTCTAAACCACTAACAAGTTTCCTCCTTATGGATGCAACTTTTATCTTTGATGATTTGTGTTTAGAAGCTTTTTGCAGGTTAAAGGAAGCCTTGATCACTGCCCCAATCATGCAGCAACCCGATTGGAACCTTCCATTCGAAATTATGTGTGACGCAAGTGACTACGCAGTTGGGGCAGTTCTTGGACAGAAGAGGGACAAGAAAATGCATGCCATTTACTATGCAAGCAGAACTCTAGATGAAGCACAGGTGAACTATGCCATTTCCATTCCAGAGGACGAGGTAAGTAATATTTTAATGTTTTGTCACTCTTCATCTTATGGTGGCCACGCCAGTTCTCAAAAGACAGCTTTTAAAATTCTTCATTTTGGTTTCGGGTGGCCATCTCTTTTTAAAGATGTGCATCGTTTTGTCTCTAAATGTGACCAGTGTCTGTAACACCCCTCTTTCTACCCGTTAATTTATTAGCGTAAAAATCAGAGTTTCAAATTTTAGTTACATCACAAGGGATGTCACACTTACTTCGTTGAACATCACACGCCAAATTACTCGCTGATCAGCGGTCGTACGCGGGTCAAAATAATTAAAAAAAAAAGGTAAATATAGTATCAAGGTAAGAGACCTTGGTCGTCTCTCGAGGACCTCTAAATACAGAAATTACCAAAATCAGGAACCAAAATAAACAATAAAAATGGGGGGTTTTGAAGAAAAGACAATTAAAGATAGACAATCAATCCATTGGTTTCAGGTGCGTTTCTTGGATTTCTCATCGGTTCTAAAATAAAGATTTGTGCAAGGTTTGATAATTCTTGATTGATCATAAACTAAGTGAACAAGGGCCAGTCAGTTTATACGAATTCAAAGCGTTTTAAAGCAAGCGTCAAAACAGTGTGTTCAATCAACCGTGATAGCGAACAAGTGCCAGTATCACAATTAACATCATAACTGAATTCTATCAATCCTATAAACAAGCGTCATAGACTCTATCAATTCCTATCCAAACTAAATTAAACAAGCGATAAAATAGTTTGTATAATGAAAGTTGCAAAACAGAATCATGATTAAGTAATTAAGCAAAACTGAATCATAAAACGAATCACATAAGCAAATCACAGAGTTTGAGTAATTAAGCAAAACACAAACTGAATTTGCAGCAAGAATTACGGAGAGGAAATTGATAGAGAAGGAATTAAAACCATAAAAACAAAGTAAACATTAAGCACTGAACCTCAAAATCCTTACAGTAACACCCTTCACCAATAGATTGATCTAGGGCTTTAAGCTTCCATGGAGGTTAGGGCACAAAACGTAAAGTTGAAAGTAGGAATGAGTAAGAGAGCTAAGACGACTCTGAAAAGTGTATCTTATAAGACTAAAAACGAAAACCTAAATCCCTAAATGGGTAACTAGATAAAAGCCCGTTAACAAACTAAAATTCGGCCCAAAACCCGTTTTACACAGTATGGCTTCGGTATTTCGCATTTTTCACATTCAAGACTTCAGAATTGGGTTTCGAGCTCAACAGAAGAATTGTATCTCTGTTTCTTAGCTTTCCAACGCATGCTTGCACGCCTCAATCGGATAACCACAGCCAATGTTATGACCTGGAGAGTAGATAGGGGTCAATATGCAATAAAAACAACAATTAATCAAGAAATTGTTATATTGCTCAATTAAGACCCAAAGTCTAGAAACGTGCTAAGACTTAAATATTAGGCACAAAGCACAATTAAAATCACCAAGTGAAAAGCTATAAAAAGTGCATTAAAATACACTAATCAAATTCCCCCACACTTAAGCTTTTGCACTCCGGGCAAAACACACAAAACAAGACACGAAAACAATGCATGAGTTTCCAATGAACCCAAAGAATGCAAAGTCATAAGGGAAATTCTTTTCCTAGGCTTCAAGGAGAATGACAATCAAAGATAGCACTTAATTACAATCAAGGCAAACAAGAGGATAGAGCACTAGAGAGTGAATCACAAGTGATGAGTCCTCACAGGATATGTATTAGTAATGCTCTCAATCACTCAAGTGTCTAGGCTTGTGTTTACTCTCATATACATAATAAGCACATCAATGAAAGTTAGCACTACCATATGCTTGACAAGCTTCTAACATCCACACTTAAGAACACATGCACATAAGATCAAAAGGTCTTTATAAGGGTTGTAATGAGGCCAAGGTCAAGGTGGGATAATCCTAAGGGGGAACTAGACTAGAAAGAATCAAAGAGGATAAAGAAGCAGTGAAAATCAATTGTAAAGTGAGCATGAGAGGATCCAAATTCAACAAGGTATGATGAATTTTTCTATTTTGATATACTTCTCCACATAACTCTCTCTACACACTTTCATTCTTCTTGAAACAAAAATTAAAAGAAATGCACACTTTTTTTTTCTCTTTTTTTCATTTTTTTTCTTCTTTTTCTCTTTTTTTTTTCTTTTGGGGGACTATTTTTCTATACAAATATACTTGCCAAACTTTCGATTAAGGACCCAAGAACTAACCCAAGTGAAAACCACAATTGCAATAATCTGGACACCCCCACACTTATGGATTTGACAATTTTCAATTCAAAGCTCCTTCACCCTCTATGATTGGGTAATAACACTGTTTTTCACTTTTGGGCTTGTAATGAGCTATAAAACAAAGAATAGGATAAAAAGGCTCAAAGGGGCTTACACAAAGGGATAAATTTAGGGTAGGCTTATTTGGCTAGTAGCTAAAAAAACAGAATGGCCTAGATCATTTCAAACATGCATGTGAACAAGTATTTCAACAAGAATCAAGTCAAGTTCTAGAGTAACTAACAAACATGAGTGAGTCACACACAAGAAAGGAGAAAAGGACAAAATGTAGTCCATCCAATAAAAGGCTTAATTCTCACCGGGGACAATGACTATCACAGATAATGCAGTATTTAGTGCTCATATCCAACTTATTATACCAAGAGCAACAAGAAATCAATCAAATCATGTCAAAACACCAATGGTCCTAGAATAGTAAAATCACTCACAACTTGTACAAACCAAGAACTCATGGAAAACATGCTAAAATAACAATTTTTTTCTTTTTTTATAGTTAAAAATTAAAAACATAAAAACAAAAAGACACACCATCACACTTAAATTACACAATGTCCTCAATGTAACCAACAAGTACATCTTAAGAATAAGGAAAGAAAACTCCCTCTTGAAGATGGAGAACTTGAAGCTTGTGGGTGGTTGGTATTTGGCAAAAAAGGCTCTTTTATGGTTACCCCACACATGTTTGCTCACATTCTTCTTCCACACATCCAGAATCAAGGGGCTGAGTTGTTGTTGTGTTTGACACATTTTCTTATTAGGAATGTCCGCCAAGGTCCATTTGATACCTCTCCTAAGTTCCTTTAGAGTTGGCGGCAACTTTTCCTGTTCAAATTCAAGGTTAGCTGAAATAATTAAAGATAAATTTCCACTTCCCTCAAAGTATGCATATTGTAAATTTTCAGGGAGTGGTTTGTCCTGTTTATCATCAACAGATTCAGGTACTCTTGGAGTAACAATAGCTTTGTTACTTTTCACAGCAACCGTTTCAGGCACCCTTGAGGTTTCAACAAGAGGAATTTCATTTACATTGAGAGTATTTGGCTCATTTGGATTCATTAGTGTTTGGGCAGGCAGTTGGTTTGCTCTCTGGGCTTGTATCTGATTAACTGCAGTGGTTAACTGTCCAACTATTATCTCCAATTTCCTAAGTGTGGAATCCGTTGTTTGTTGAAATTGGAGATTTTGAATAGCCATCTGTTTAATGAGATCCTCTAGTGAAGGTTCATAAACAGGTCCCATGTTATAGTCAATAAAATCAAGATTAGATAAATAAAATAAAAAGTTATGCTAAAATTAAAGAAGAAAATTAGAAACGAATCAAACCTAATCTAAAAAAAATAAAAACTGTACTAAAAACCTAATAAAATCAAAAGAAGATTATGCAAATTTTTTTGGATTTTTTTGACAATGTGAAAAATTAAAAAAAATAAAACGAAAATGTAAAAGAGGTAATTTCGGATTTTTCGGCCAAAGCTCCCTTAAGGGAGTCCTACTCTTTGATATTTTTCGGATTTACTGACCAATTTTCGGAGCAATCTGACAAGCTCACCCGAAAAATCGATTTTTTTTCACCTAATTTGAGCAAGAATTGAACGAAGCCGAAATCGACAGAACCTGCAAAGAAGCAAAACTAAAAAAACAATGGTTAGTAGTTAGTGGGGTTCTTGAAGTAGGAAATCCCTAATTAGAGATCCCCGGCAACGGCGCCAATTTGATCAGCGGTCGTACGCGGGTCAAAATAATTAAAAAAAAAAGGTAAATATAGTATCAAGGTAAGAGACCTTGGTCGTCTCTCGAGGACCTCTAAATACAGAAATTACCAAAATCAGGAACCAAAATAAACAATAAAAATGGGGGGTTTTGAAGAAAAGACAATTAAAGATAGACAATCAATCCATTGGTTTCAGGTGCGTTTCTTGGATTTCTCATCGGTTCTAAAATAAAGATTTGTGCAAGGTTTGATAATTCTTGATTGATCATAAACTAAGTGAACAAGGGCCAGTCAGTTTATACGAATTCACAGCGTTTTAAAGCAAGCGTCAAAACAGTGTGTTCAATCAACCGTGATAGCGAACAAGTGCCAGTATCACAATTAACATCATAACTGAATTCTATCAATCCTATAAACAAGCGTCATAGACTCTATCAATTCCTATCCAAACTAAATTAAACAAGCGATAAAATAGTTTGTATAATGAAAGTTGCAAAACAGAATCATGATTAAGTAATTAAGCAAAATTGAATCATAAAACGAATCACATAAGCAAATCACAGAGTTTGAGTAATTAAGCAAAACACAAACTGAATTTGCAGCAAGAATTACGGAGAGGAAATTGATAGAGAAGGAATTAAAACCATAAAAACAAAGTAAACATTAAGCACTGAACCTCAAAATCCTTACAGCAACACCCTTCACCAATAGATTGATCTAGGGCTTTAAGCTTCCATGGAGGTTAGGGCACAAAACGTAAAGTTGAAAGTAGGAATGAGTAAGAGAGCTAAGACGACTCTGAAAAGTGTATCTTATAAGACTAAAAACGAAAACCTAAATCCCTAAATGGGTAACTAGATAAAAGCCCGTTAACAAACTAAAATTCGGCCCAAAACCCGTTTTACACAGTATGGCTTCGGTATTTCGCATTTTTCACATTCAAGACTTCAGAATTAGGTTTCGAGCTCAACAGAAGAATTGTATCTCTGTTTCTTAGCTTTCCAACGCATGCTTGCACGCCTCAATCGGATAACCACAGCCAATGTTATGACCTGGAGAGTAGATAGGGGTCAATATGCAATAAAAACAACAATTAATCAAGAAATTGTTATATTGCTCAATTAAGACCCAAAGTCTAGAAACGTGCTAAGACTTAAATATTAGGCACAAAGCACAATTAAAATCACCAAGTGAAAAGCTATAAAAAGTGCATTAAAATACACTAATCACTCGCTTTTCGAAAACAGCCTTATAATACTTTCAAAACGTCATCGTCAATTAAAATACAACCTCACAGCGGAAAAATCCAACAAGTTTAATCGTAAAAGGCATTGCAACTGTGCAAGACTCACAATAGTAAAATCCAACAACAACAATGGTCATAAATAGCTTAAACAACGTTCATCCCTCCCCTAGTGTTACATAATCAGAGCAGACGACCCGACTCAGCTAGTAAAGATACCTAAGCCTTCACTCGAGATCACCTGCACGTTACCGCGTAGGGGTAACATTCAAACAGAAGGGGTGAGTTCATCTAACCATATAATAAAGCATATGATAAGCACTAAGCTAGAGTTATGACACTATATCGACCACACCACGAAACATCAAGTCAATCATCAAGGATAAAACAGTCAATTCCATCGGGAAGGGTAAACAGTCAATCTCATCATCAAGTTACTCGGCACAACGAGTCGTCACAATGTCATGCAGGAGTATGAAATGCAACCCACTCACGGGCATATGCATGAGGTACCTTTTCACAAACGTCGCTTAGCCTTTATGGCCTCATCGTCGCTTAGCCTTTATGGCTTCATCGTCGCTGGGTTCATGCACATGGAATACATGAGACACTATGACATGCATCACACACAATCACACACAATCACAGTCAACTATGTGACCCGTCACTTACCAATTTGCCCAATAAGAGGCACAGCACCTGTCAATTCATGATTACATAAAACAACGTCGCTATATTTCATCGTCGCTTATTATCATCGTCGCTTAGCCTTTTGGGCCTTATCGTCACTTAGCCTTTTGGGCCTTATCGTCACTTAGCCTTTTGGGCCTCAACGTCACTTACTCATAAACATCATCAACTCAAACAATAGCCACTGAGGGCAAAAACGTCATTTACTAGCCACCAAGGGCATCATCGTCATTTACACCTCATTATCAACAACATTGGCCACTAAGGGCAAAAACGTCATTTAACTAGCCACTAAGGGCATCATCGTCAAAATCATCACTTTTGACACTTGGACACTAAAAACCACTGGTTATACGCAAAAGGGGATTTTTAAAGACACCAAAAAGATTTCTCAATGTCACAGCAACGACCACCGGGAATAGCCACTTGGGGCGCCCGGCAACCTTCAGGAATAATAAGTTTTTATTTTTAAAAATGGGACACACAGATAGACCACTGAAAAGGCTTCACAACGCTTTTTGAAACACTTAAAACGGACACCCGAGTCAAAAGATACAGCGAAAACAGTTTTCAATAAAAATCGAGAACATCCTGAAAATGGTGCCCAGGCACTGGGCGCCTAAGACACAAACTTAGACATCGCAGGCAACACAGGCAACAGGCGCGCACACGGGCGCCATGCGCCCAGGGGCAACAGCGCGCAACACAGCGCGGGCGCAGCACGGGCGCCATGCGCCCAGACGCAACAGCGCAGACAGGCGCAACACAGCACGGGCGCAGGCAGCACTTTGGCGCCCTTGGTGCCCAGGAACACGCACACAGCAAGCAACATGCGCCCAGCAGCAGGGCGCCCCTGCCACAGAACACAAAAATGGCGCCCAATGTGCCCATGGACCAGAATTCTTGTTCAAAACACCCACACATCATGCCAAAACATCATCAAACATGACTAAACCATCCTCAAACATACCGATCATCACCAATTGCATATGAACACCATTTGACACATCAAATCATCATCAAAACACGTTTAATCACCTTGAACATACACGTTATCACATTTATCTCAAAATCATCATCAATCACAATTTCTCAACAACAAGTTATCATATGCCTAGGGTTCATCAATAATTGCTAAAAATACATACAACGGCATACATAGAGCCTACCCCTACATAGTCCCCATCATAAAACCCCATTATAGAGAAGATGAGACCCACCCTTACCTTAGGTTATGACGAACACGCTATCTCCGTATACGTAAGCTCCAAAGATCACCGCAACACGATCCCCTCTCCTCTTGCTCTTGGGCGCGCCCTTCTTCTCTCCCTCCTCTCTCATGAGCGCCGCCTCCACCCTCTCCTCACTCTCTCAATTCGCCTCTGTGGATACCTTGTGTTGCAGGTAACCTGATATTGCAGGATGTGTTTTGATGATGAAAAAGACAAAGGTAAGATTGACGGTCAAAGTCAATAAAAGTGACTAAACGTCAAAGTCACAATCCAAGACAAGCAAGCCAAGAACTGAAGATTCAAGTTTAAGGGTAGTCCTTAAATATAAGGGTAGTCCTTAGGGTTTGGGTGTGTCTTAGGAAAAAGTGTAAGCTCTTTCAAAGGTCAGCTCGTATCTCAAAGTCTCACACACTCACAAAGTTTTTTTAAAGTTGCATGCATATTTACGTAAACATTTCTTATCAACTTTTAAATAACAAAATCGATTTTTCTCATGCATAAACATATATCAAAATCGATTTTCAGGCAAAATAGAAAAGCTATAAATCGATTTTCAGGTCATGTACTTTCAGTACATAAATCGATTTCTGAGCCAAATATTTTTAAGGGAAGAATCGATTCCCAACCTTTTTCACACAAAGTGAGAATCGATTCCCACTTGTCTCAGGCAAGCTGAAAATCGATTCCTACATATTTTAACTTAGTGAAGAATCGATTCCTAGCCTCCCGGAGATCCTAAGAATCGATTACATCCTTTTTACAAACAAATCAGAATCGATTCCTAGATCAGATCAAGCAAATGAATCGATTCCTAGATCCATTCCAATTAACAAAGAATCGATTCCTTCACTATTTTCAACGTAAAAATGAATTTCTCATAGCCTATAAATAGGCAATGCTTCACGCTCATTTTCACACAACCCATTTCACGAATCAGAGAACTTTTGAGAAAAACTCTTTACGCTTTTACTTTTGCTCGTCACGTACCGTTGGTCTGTCTGAGCTGATCTGTTGCTAAGAGTTAGTTGGGGTTGTATTCTTCAAGTTGTAATATCTGCCTACACTAGAGGTATTTCTGCATTTACAATTGTTTATTATTTAATTGTTGTGTTTTGTTCTAGGGAGTGGGGTATCTCTCTAGGGTAGCTGCATGTACTAGGAAGTGGGGTATCTTTCTAGGGCAGTTGATTGTAACAGGGGTGGGGTATCTCTTGTTATTGTTATATTAGATCTGAGGGCTCTCTATAGGTGGGGTATCCTAGGAGGAGAGTGCCTGAGTCTGTAAAGGTTTTCCAAGGCACCTGTAAGCCTTGTTGTTGCTTTAGTGGAAAATCTCACAAGGGTGTGAGGACTGGACGTAGGTCACTAGGAGGTGACCGAACCAGGATAAATCTCTGCGTGCTTTACTGCTTTCCTGCTTTACTATTATACTGCTTTACTGCTTTATATTCTAATTCCTTCGCTTCCACTTAACCTGCGCGAAAATTGATCTAAGTCATTGAAAAGGGGAAAAACATTTTCAAAGATCTGAAAAGTTTTTAAATCTCAATTCACCCCCCCTCTTGAGACTGAAGCCACTTGGTAACAAGTGGTATCAAAGCTAGACTCTTGTATAAAGGGCCTAGCAGCTTCAAGAGAAATGGCTTCAGGTTGGTCTACGCAAGAGGGTGCTTCTCTTACCCGTCCTCCGGGATTCAACGGGAAAGATTACGCATATTGGAAAGAAAGAATGAGAATCTTTATTGAAGGGGTAGACTTAGATGTTTGGGATGCTGTGGAAAAAGGACCCTATGTCCCCACACACTTAGTAGATGGTATTCTTACTATTAAAAGTAGAAATGAATGGTCTGATGATGAGAAAAGAAAAGTGCAACATAATTTACGTGCCAAAAATATTATTACTTCTGCTTTAAGTCCTGATGAATTTTTTCGAGTTTCAAACTGTAAATCTGCCCAAGAAATGTGGGATAATCTCCAAGTTACTCATGAGGGTACAAATGAAGTGAAAAGGGCAAGAACAAATACTCTTATCAGAGAGTACGAATTATTTAGAATGAATACAGGTGAAACAATACCAGAAATGCAGAAAAGGTTCACTCACATTGTGAATCAGTTAAGCTTGTTGGGTAAGTCATTTCCTGTAGAGGATCTAATCAACAAAGTTCTGAGATGTCTGAATAGAGAATGGCAGCCCAAGGTTACTGCTATAGCTGAATCAAGAAATTTAGCTACTATGACTCTGGCTACTCTGTTTGGTAAACTTCAAGAGCACGAACTAGAACTCACTCGTCTAGCTGAGTATGAAAATACAGATAAGAAAAAGAAAAGCTTGGCTCTAAAAGCATCTTGTTCTAGTCAATTTGATGATAGTGACAACTCAGATGATGAAATTGATGAAAGTGAAGAGAATATGGCTCTTATGGTTCGGAAGTTCAAAAGGTTCATGAAAAGCAACAACTATCCAAGAAAGAACTTCAAATCCAAAAAGTTCTCCAGCAAAGAAAGTACATCCGGTCCTCCTACTTGTTATGAATGCGGGAAACCCGGGCACATGAAAATGGAATGTCCTAATCTACAGAAAAAGGACTCCAAATCTGAAAAGAAGGCATTCAAAAATAACAAAGGAAGAAAAGCCTACATCGCATGGGAAGACAACTGCATGGACTCATCAGATGAATCAGAAGATGAAGAAGCTCAAGTTGCATTAATGGCTGATCATGAAAGCGAGAATGAAAACGAGGTATGCTTCAAGGTACGGGGGTCAGATTGGTACCTTGACAGCGGATGCTCAAAGCACATGACTGGAGATATTACAAAGTTCCTAACTCTTACCCCCAGATCAAGCGGTCATGTGACTTATGGTGACAATAACAGAGGAAGAATCCTTGGTGAAGGTAAAGTTGGTAAAGACTTATCTACTGCTATTGATAATGTGCTCTATGTTGAAGGTCTTAAACATAATCTTTTAAGCATTAGCCAACTTTGTGATAAAGGAAATAGAGTAATATTTGACTCAGGTTCATGCATCATTGAGGATAAACAAAGTAAACAAGTTAGAATGATAGGAAATAGAGTAGAAAACATATACATGATGAGTTTAGATAGTGTTTCATCACATAATGCATGTTGCCTCATTAGTAAGGAAGAAAACTCTTGGTTATGGCACCGTAGGACAGCTCATATTCATATGGATCATCTTAACAAGCTAGTGTCTAAAGATCTAGTTAGTGGTTTGCCTAATATCAAGTTTGAAAAAGATAAATTGTGTGATGCATGCCAAAAGGGTAAACAGGTAAAAGTGTCATTTAAATCAAAGAATATTGTGTCTACTAACAAACCTTTGCAGCTGTTACACATGGATCTATTTGGTCCCTCAAGGACAAAAAGTTATGGTGGAAATTACTATGCTCTAGTTATAGTAGATGATTATTCAAGGTATACCTGGACTCTCTTTCTGGCAAACAAAAGCGAAGCTTTTGGAGCATTCAAAAAGCTTGCTCGTAGCATTCAAAATGAGAAAGAACTGAAGATTGTCTCAATTCGATCTGATCACGGTGGAGAATTTGAAAATGAAAAATTCGAATTCCTATGTGAAGAACTTGGTATAAATCACAACTTCTCAGCACCTAGAACTCCTCAACAAAACGGAGTAGTTGAAAGGAAAAATCGATCATTGGAGGAACTTGCCAGAACAATGTTAAATGATCATGACATCCCAAAATATTTTTGGGCGGATGCTGTAAGTACTGCTTGTTATGTTATGAATAGAGTTCTAATTAGGCCTTTTTTAAAGAAAACCCCCTATGAACTTTACAAGGGGAGAAAACCAAATATTTCACACCTTCACACCTTTGGTTGCAAATGCTTTGTATTGAATAATGGAAAAGACAACCTACGTAAATTCGATGCTAAAGCTGATGAAGGAAATTTTCTTGGTTACTCTTTATCTAGCAAGGCCTTTAGAATTTTTAATAAAAGAAATAAGGTAATTGAGGAATCTGTACATGTTACATTTGATGAAACTAACCCCAAAAGGCTGGGAAAGGTTATTGATATTGCAGATGAACCTGAAGAGTTAGAGACAGGTGAGAAGAAGAAAGAAGAAGAAACAAAATCCACCCCTCAAGAGAAGTCAGAAGAAGGATCAAGCAGTGAACTTCCCAAGGAATGGAGAATCCCAAGGGATCACTCGCTTGAAAATGTCATAGGTGATGTAACAAAAGGGGTAACTACTCGTAACTCTCTTCGAAATGCATGTAATCATATGGCTTTCGTATCTCAAATTGAACCTAGAAATATAGATGAAGCCGTAGTTGATGAACATTGGACTATTGCTATGCAAGAAGAGTTAAATCAGTTTGAAAGAAACGAAGTGTGGGATCTAGTTCCTAGACCTGATAAACACCAGATAATAAGCACAAAATGGGTGTTTAAAAACAAGCTAGACGAATCAGGTATAATAATTAGAAACAAAGCTAGACTAGTTGCTAAAGGTTATAATCAAGAAGAAGGAATAGACTATGATGAAACGTATGCTCCTGTAGCTAGATTAGAAGCTATTCGCATGTTACTTGCTTTTGCATCAATCATGGACTTTAAATTATATCAAATGGATGTTAAGAGTGCTTTTTTAAATGGGTTTATCCAAGAAGAAGTGTATGTTGAACAACCTCCTGGTTTTGAAAATTTCGAAAAACCAGACCATGTTTTTAAACTCAAAAAGGCTCTATATGGTCTAAAGCAAGCTCCCAGAGCTTGGTACGAAAGATTGAGCAAATTTCTACTCAATCATGATTTTCAAAGAGGAAAAGTTGACACTACACTTTTTATAAAAAGGTCAAAAGATGACATCTTACTCGTGCAAATTTATGTGGATGATATTATTTTCGGTGCTACTAATGAATTGCTTTGCAAAGAATTTTCGAGTATTATGCAGAATGAATTTGAAATGTCAATGATGGGAGAACTCAACTTCTTCCTTGGGCTTCAAATAAAACAAACAAACAACGGCATTTTTATATCTCAATCAAAGTACTGCAAAGAACTACTCAAAAGGTTCGAAATGGACAAAGCAAAAGAAATGTCCACACCAATGAGCACCTCATGCTACTTAGACAAAGATGAAGAAGGTAAACTGGTAGAACTAAGCAAATACCGAGGTATGATTGGCTCTCTTCTTTACTTAACTGCTAGTAGACCGGACATCATGTTTAGTGTCTGCATGTGTGCTAGGTATCAAGCAAATCCAAAAGAATCACATTTAGTAGCTGTCAAAAGAATAATGAGATATCTAGTGGGCACTCAAAATGTTGGTCTATGGTACCCAAAAGGTGCCACATGTAGTCTTATTGGTTATTCAGATTCTGACTTTGCAGGATGTAAGTTGGATAGAAAAAGCACTAGTGGAACATGTCACATACTAGGTAGTGCATTAGTATCATGGCACAGTAAGAAACAAGTCAGTGTCGCACTGTCAACTGCTGAAGCAGAATATGTTGCAGCAGGGAGCTGTTGTGCACAAATCCTCTGGATGAAGCAACAACTTCTTGACTATGGTATAGATCTAGATCATATTCCTATAAAATGCGACAATACCAGCGCTATCAACCTTTCAAAGAACCCCGTCCAACACTCTAGGACCAAGCATATAGAGATAAGACATCATTTTATTAGAGATCATGTCCAAAAAGGGGATTGTGTAATCGAATTTGTGGAATCGGCAAAACAGTTAGCTGATATTTTTACAAAACCTTTACAAAAAGAAAACTTTTTCTTCATACGAAGAGAACTTGGAATCATTGATTCCTCTTCATGCTGTTAGATTCGCATTTTTTATTACATGTTGCCCTCTTTGATCATGACAAAAAGGGGGAGAAGAATAGAGTTTTTAATATTTAGAATAAAGTTTTAATATTCAGCATGCATTTGCACTTACTTGCATATAGTCAATAAAACAGGGGGAGCATCATGATAGGGGGAGTATCATTATCTGTTTGAAACTAACCTCCCACCTTGAGATGAGTTAATGTTTTGTCATCATCAAAAAGGGGGAGAATGTGGATACCTTGTGTTGCAGGTAACCTGATATTGCAGGATGTGTTTTGATGATGAAAAAGACAAAGGTAAGATTGACGGTCAAAGTCAATAAAAGTGACTAAACGTCAAAGTCACAATCCAAGACAAGCAAGCCAAGAACTGAAGATTCAAGTTTAAGGGTAGTCCTTAAATATAAGGGTAGTCCTTAGGGTTTGGGTGTGTCTTAGGAAAAAGTGTAAGCTCTTTCAAAGGTCAGCTCGTATCTCAAAGTCTCACACACTCACAAAGTTTTTTTAAAGTTGCATGCATATTTACGTAAACATTTCTTATCAACTTTTAAATAACAAAATCGATTTTTCTCATGCATAAACATATATCAAAATCGATTTTCAGGCAAAATAGAAAAGCTATAAATCGATTTTCAGGTCATGTACTTTCAGTACATAAATCGATTTCTGAGCCAAATATTTTTAAGGGAAGAATCGATTCCCAACCTTTTTCACACAAAGTGAGAATCGATTCCCACTTGTCTCAGGCAAGCTGAAAATCGATTCCTACATATTTTAACTTAGTGAAGAATCGATTCCTAGCCTCCCGGAGATCCTAAGAATCGATTACATCCTTTTTACAAACAAATCAGAATCGATTCCTAGATCAGATCAAGCAAATGAATCGATTCCTAGATCCATTCCAATTAACAAAGAATCGATTCCTTCACTATTTTCAACGTAAAAATGAATTTCTCATAGCCTATAAATAGGCAATGCTTCACGCTCATTTTCACACAACCCATTTCACGAATCAGAGAACTTTTGAGAAAAACTCTTTACGCTTTTACTTTTGCTCGTCACGTACCGTTGGTCTGTCTGAGCTGATCTGTTGCTAAGAGTTAGTTGGGGTTGTATTCTTCAAGTTGTAATATCTGCCTACACTAGAGGTATTTCTGCATTTACAATTGTTTATTATTTAATTGTTGTGTTTTGTTCTAGGGAGTGGGGTATCTCTCTAGGGTAGCTGCATGTACTAGGAAGTGGGGTATCTTTCTAGGGCAGTTGATTGTAACAGGGGTGGGGTATCTCTTGTTATTGTTATATTAGATCTGAGGGCTCTCTATAGGTGGGGTATCCTAGGAGGAGAGTGCCTGAGTCTGTAAAGGTTTTCCAAGGCACCTGTAAGCCTTGTTGTTGCTTTAGTGGAAAATCTCACAAGGGTGTGAGGACTGGACGTAGGTCACTAGGAGGTGACCGAACCAGGATAAATCTCTGCGTGCTTTACTGCTTTCCTGCTTTACTATTATACTGCTTTACTGCTTTATATTCTAATTCCTTCGCTTCCACTTAACCTGCGCGAAAATTGATCTAAGTCATTGAAAAGGGGAAAAACATTTTCAAAGATCTGAAAAGTTTTTAAATCTCAATTCACCCCCCCTCTTGAGACTGAAGCCACTTGGTAACAAGTGGTATCAAAGCTAGACTCTTGTATAAAGGGCCTAGCAGCTTCAAGAGAAATGGCTTCAGGTTGGTCTACGCAAGAGGGTGCTTCTCTTACCCGTCCTCCGGGATTCAACGGGAAAGATTACGCATATTGGAAAGAAAGAATGAGAATCTTTATTGAAGGGGTAGACTTAGATGTTTGGGATGCTGTGGAAAAAGGACCCTATGTCCCCACACACTTAGTAGATGGTATTCTTACTATTAAAAGTAGAAATGAATGGTCTGATGATGAGAAAAGAAAAGTGCAACATAATTTACGTGCCAAAAATATTATTACTTCTGCTTTAAGTCCTGATGAATTTTTTCGAGTTTCAAACTGTAAATCTGCCCAAGAAATGTGGGATAATCTCCAAGTTACTCATGAGGGTACAAATGAAGTGAAAAGGGCAAGAACAAATACTCTTATCAGAGAGTACGAATTATTTAGAATGAATACAGGTGAAACAATACCAGAAATGCAGAAAAGGTTCACTCACATTGTGAATCAGTTAAGCTTGTTGGGTAAGTCATTTCCTGTAGAGGATCTAATCAACAAAGTTCTGAGATGTCTGAATAGAGAATGGCAGCCCAAGGTTACTGCTATAGCTGAATCAAGAAATTTAGCTACTATGACTCTGGCTACTCTGTTTGGTAAACTTCAAGAGCACGAACTAGAACTCACTCGTCTAGCTGAGTATGAAAATACAGATAAGAAAAAGAAAAGCTTGGCTCTAAAAGCATCTTGTTCTAGTCAATTTGATGATAGTGACAACTCAGATGATGAAATTGATGAAAGTGAAGAGAATATGGCTCTTATGGTTCGGAAGTTCAAAAGGTTCATGAAAAGCAACAACTATCCAAGAAAGAACTTCAAATCCAAAAAGTTCTCCAGCAAAGAAAGTACATTCGGTCCTCCTACTTGTTATGAATGCGGGAAACCCGGGCACATGAAAATGGAATGTCCTAATCTACAGAAAAAGGACTCCAAATCTGAAAAGAAGGCATTCAAAAATAACAAAGGAAGAAAAGCCTACATCGCATGGGAAGACAACTGCATGGACTCATCAGATGAATCAGAAGATGAAGAAGCTCAAGTTGCATTAATGGCTGATCATGAAAGCGAGAATGAAAACGAGGTATGCTTCAAGGTACGGGGGTCAGATTGGTACCTTGACAGCGGATGCTCAAAGCACATGACTGGAGATATTACAAAGTTCCTAACTCTTACCCCCAGATCAAGCGGTCATGTGACTTATGGTGACAATAACAGAGGAAGAATCCTTGGTGAAGGTAAAGTTGGTAAAGACTTATCTACTGCTATTGATAATGTGCTCTATGTTGAAGGTCTTAAACATAATCTTTTAAGCATTAGCCAACTTTGTGATAAAGGAAATAGAGTAATATTTGACTCAGGTTCATGCATCATTGAGGATAAACAAAGTAAACAAGTTAGAATGATAGGAAATAGAGTAGAAAACATATACATGATGAGTTTAGATAGTGTTTCATCACATAATGCATGTTGCCTCATTAGTAAGGAAGAAAACTCTTGGTTATGGCACCGTAGGACAGCTCATATTCATATGGATCATCTTAACAAGCTAGTGTCTAAAGATCTAGTTAGTGGTTTGCCTAATATCAAGTTTGAAAAAGATAAATTGTGTGATGCATGCCAAAAGGGTAAACAGGTAAAAGTGTCATTTAAATCAAAGAATATTGTGTCTACTAACAAACCTTTGCAGCTGTTACACATGGATCTATTTGGTCCCTCAAGGACAAAAAGTTATGGTGGAAATTACTATGCTCTAGTTATAGTAGATGATTATTCAAGGTATACCTGGACTCTCTTTCTGGCAAACAAAAGCGAAGCTTTTGGAGCATTCAAAAAGCTTGCTCGTAGCATTCAAAATGAGAAAGAACTGAAGATTGTCTCAATTCGATCTGATCACGGTGGAGAATTTGAAAATGAAAAATTCGAATTCCTATGTGAAGAACTTGGTATAAATCACAACTTCTCAGCACCTAGAACTCCTCAACAAAACGGAGTAGTTGAAAGGAAAAATCGATCATTGGAGGAACTTGCCAGAACAATGTTAAATGATCATGACATCCCAAAATATTTTTGGGCGGATGCTGTAAGTACTGCTTGTTATGTTATGAATAGAGTTCTAATTAGGCCTTTTTTAAAGAAAACCCCCTATGAACTTTACAAGGGGAGAAAACCAAATATTTCACACCTTCACACCTTTGGTTGCAAATGCTTTGTATTGAATAATGGAAAAGACAACCTACGTAAATTCGATGCTAAAGCTGATGAAGGAAATTTTCTTGGTTACTCTTTATCTAGCAAGGCCTTTAGAATTTTTAATAAAAGAAATAAGGTAATTGAGGAATCTGTACATGTTACATTTGATGAAACTAACCCCAAAAGGCTGGGAAAGGTTATTGATATTGCAGATGAACCTGAAGAGTTAGAGACAGGTGAGAAGAAGAAAGAAGAAGAAACAAAATCCACCCCTCAAGAGAAGTCAGAAGAAGGATCAAGCAGTGAACTTCCCAAGGAATGGAGAATCCCAAGGGATCACTCGCTTGAAAATGTCATAGGTGAGGTAACAAAAGGGGTAACTACTCGTAACTCTCTTCGAAATGCATGTAATCATATGGCTTTCGTATCTCAAATTGAACCTAGAAATATAGATGAAGCCGTAGTTGATGAACATTGGACTATTGCTATGCAAGAAGAGTTAAATCAGTTTGAAAGAAACGAAGTGTGGGATCTAGTTCCTAGACCTGATAAACACCAGATAATAAGCACAAAATGGGTGTTTAAAAACAAGCTAGACGAATCAGGTATAATAATTAGAAACAAAGCTAGACTAGTTGCTAAAGGTTATAATCAAGAAGAAGGAATAGACTATGATGAAACGTATGCTCCTGTAGCTAGATTAGAAGCTATTCGCATGTTACTTGCTTTTGCATCAATCATGGACTTTAAATTATATCAAATGGATGTTAAGAGTGCTTTTTTAAATGGGTTTATCCAAGAAGAAGTGTATGTTGAACAACCTCCTGGTTTTGAAAATTTCGAAAAACCAGACCATGTTTTTAAACTCAAAAAGGCTCTATATGGTCTAAAGCAAGCTCCCAGAGCTTGGTACGAAAGATTGAGCAAATTTCTACTCAATCATGATTTTCAAAGAGGAAAAGTTGACACTACACTTTTTATAAAAAGGTCAAAAGATGACATCTTACTCGTGCAAATTTATGTGGATGATATTATTTTCGGTGCTACTAATGAATTGCTTTGCAAAGAATTTTCGAGTATTATGCAGAATGAATTTGAAATGTCAATGATGGGAGAACTCAACTTCTTCCTTGGGCTTCAAATAAAACAAACAAACAACGGCATTTTTATATCTCAATCAAAGTACTGCAAAGAACTACTCAAAAGGTTCGAAATGGACAAAGCAAAAGAAATGTCCACACCAATGAGCACCTCATGCTACTTAGACAAAGATGAAGAAGGTAAACTGGTAGAACTAAGCAAATACCGAGGTATGATTGGCTCTCTTCTTTACTTAACTGCTAGTAGACCGGACATCATGTTTAGTGTCTGCATGTGTGCTAGGTATCAAGCAAATCCAAAAGAATCACATTTAGTAGCTGTCAAAAGAATAATGAGATATCTAGTAGGCACTCAAAATGTTGGTCTATGGTACCCAAAAGGTGCCACATGTAGTCTTATTGGTTATTCAGATTCTGACTTTGCAGGATGTAAGTTGGATAGAAAAAGCACTAGTGGAACATGTCACATACTAGGTAGTGCATTAGTATCATGGCACAGTAAGAAACAAGTCAGTGTCGCACTGTCAACTGCTGAAGCAGAATATGTTGCAGCAGGGAGCTGTTGTGCACAAATCCTCTGGATGAAGCAACAACTTCTTGACTATGGTATAGATCTAGATCATATTCCTATAAAATGCGACAATACCAGCGCTATCAACCTTTCAAAGAACCCCGTCCAACACTCTAGGACCAAGCATATAGAGATAAGACATCATTTTATTAGAGATCATGTCCAAAAAGGGGATTGTGTAATCGAATTTGTGGAATCGGCAAAACAGTTAGCTGATATTTTTACAAAACCTTTACAAAAAGAAAACTTTTTCTTCATACGAAGAGAACTTGGAATCATTGATTCCTCTTCATGCTGTTAGATTCGCATTTTTTATTACATGTTGCCCTCTTTGATCATGACAAAAAGGGGGAGAAGAATAGAGTTTTTAATATTTAGAATAAAGTTTTAATATTCAGCATGCATTTGCACTTACTTGCATATAGTCAATAAAACAGGGGGAGCATCATGATAGGGGGAGTATCATTATCTGTTTGAAACTAACCTCCCACCTTGAGATGAGTTAATGTTTTGTCATCATCAAAAAGGGGGAGAATGTGGATACCTTGTGTTGCAGGTAACCTGATATTGCAGGATGTGTTTTGATGATGAAAAAGACAAAGGTAAGATTGACGGTCAAAGTCAACAAAAGTGACTAAACGTCAAAGTCACAATCCAAGACAAGCAAGCCAAGAACTGAAGATTCAAGTTTAAGGGTAGTCCTTAAATATAAGGGTAGTCCTTAGGGTTTGGGTGTGTCTTAGGAAAAAGTGTAAGCTCTTTCAAAGGTCAGCTCGTATCTCAAAGTCTCACACACTCACAAAGTTTTTTTAAAGTTGCATGCATATTTACGTAAACATTTCTTATCAACTTTTAAATAACAAAATCGATTTTTCTCATGCATAAACATATATCAAAATCGATTTTCAGGCAAAATAGAAAAGCTATAAATCGATTTTCAGGTCATGTACTTTCAGTACATAAATCGATTTCTGAGCCAAATATTTTTAAGGGAAGAATCGATTCCCAACCTTTTTCACACAAAGTGAGAATCGATTCCCACTTGTCTCAGGCAAGCTGAAAATCGATTCCTACATATTTTAACTTAGTGAAGAATCGATTCCTAGCCTCCCGGAGATCCTAAGAATCGATTACATCCTTTTTACAAACAAATCAGAATCGATTCCTAGATCAGATCAAGCAAATGAATCGATTCCTAGATCCATTCCAATTAACAAAGAATCGATTCCTTCACTATTTTCAACGTAAAAATGAATTTCTCATAGCCTATAAATAGGCAATGCTTCACGCTCATTTTCACACAACCCATTTCACGAATCAGAGAACTTTTGAGAAAAACTCTTTACGCTTTTACTTTTGCTCGTCACGTACCGTTGGTCTGTCTGAGCTGATCTGTTGCTAAGAGTTAGTTGGGGTTGTATTCTTCAAGTTGTAATATCTGCCTACACTAGAGGTATTTCTGCATTTACAATTGTTTATTATTTAATTGTTGTGTTTTGTTCTAGGGAGTGGGGTATCTCTCTAGGGTAGCTGCATGTACTAGGAAGTGGGGTATCTTTCTAGGGCAGTTGATTGTAACAGGGGTGGGGTATCTCTTGTTATTGTTATATTAGATCTGAGGGCTCTCTATAGGTGGGGTATCCTAGGAGGAGAGTGCCTGAGTCTGTAAAGGTTTTCCAAGGCACCTGTAAGCCTTGTTGTTGCTTTAGTGGAAAATCTCACAAGGGTGTGAGGACTGGACGTAGGTCACTAGGAGGTGACCGAACCAGGATAAATCTCTGCGTGCTTTACTGCTTTCCTGCTTTACTATTATACTGCTTTACTGCTTTATATTCTAATTCCTTCGCTTCCACTTAACCTGCGCGAAAATTGATCTAAGTCATTGAAAAGGGGAAAAACATTTTCAAAGATCTGAAAAGTTTTTAAATCTCAATTCACCCCCCCTCTTGAGACTGAAGCCACTTGGTAACAGCCTCTTTTCTTTTTTTTCACAAAAATGAGCTAAAACCTAATTTTTCACTTTAAATATGCGCCTAGACTAGTGGGCTTGGATTGCGGGCTTTCCCCGCAGCTTAAGCCCAATTTAATTAAAACAGCACCTCCAGTTACAATACCACTCCTCATTTTATTTAAAGCACCTTATAATTATTTTAATAAATAATAATTATATTATTATTTCTACCACCCAATTTCATTTAATTAATTAAATAAATTAATCTATTATTTTTGGGGTGTTACAACTCTCCCCCACTTAAAGGAATTTCGTCCTCGAAATTTTTCTACCGACGCGAACACTCTCACACTATCCAAATAACGTCGCCTCAACACTTAGCGACTCAACCCGCTGCGCTACTCTGATAAACTAGCTTGCATTCTACCCCACTCATCTACCCTTAAGGATAACGAAATACATCAATCATCACAGCATCACAACGAAATTCACAGAGTGCATCACAGTTGTACAACAAGCCACATAATTTAACAACACGAGAACAACATCAACAAACAACTTTGCCACTCAGGCGACATCAACAACTAAATCACAACATCGGCCATAGGCCTACAACACAAAATTCATCAAAACGTTTCGGGCCATTCAGCGGTACCCTCAGCAAAACAACGTGGGCCATATCGGCGGTACCCACTACAAAACACTATGGGCCATTCGGCGTTACCCACAACACAACAACCAACAACATCAAAGAAAAATCATTATCATCAACAAGGCAACCACAAAGCACAGCAAAGCAACAATGCGGAGACAACTTCGGGACCAACAGTCCCATAACCAACAACAACAGCAACTAGGGCACTAGGCCACCGACAACACAACAACAATTACGGGCACTACGGCACCGACAACGCCACAACAACTTAAATCAACCGACACGCCTAAAAATCAACAACACCAGAACCAGTCAATTTTGCCTTGAAATTAGAATATTCAGTTAGGCCTCTGAATAAGCTTTCCGAAACATTTTAGTTTACTCAAATCGGACTCCTGGTTCCAAAGATATTGCAAAAACAGTTTTTCCGTTACAGTGATAGTACAAACTAAGCAACGCAGAAAGTTCCAGCACTCACACATAAATTTCAACAATTTATTTACCCTATCAAACGACATCGGAATTTTGCAAACAACCCCCCCTACAGAATACTTATGAAGTCTAGTTTCTGGCTATATTTTTAGAATTTCAAAATGATGAGTCGAATAGCACAGTTTTCGCAAACAAGGCAGTAGGTCCAGAAAATGGGGCAGCGACTGTGTCCAAAGTTGTGACTCTTCTACAATGCCCAAGACAAACCCAAATAACCTGAAACTTCAGCCTAAACAGTGAAGCATTTTGTCTAGTTTACAAAGAAATTGGATTCATTCGAAAAGGAGTTCATTTGAAAACACCACAATCAAAACACTGACTCTATGTCCAGACGGTCCCCAGAATTTTATCCTAACTTGCGAAGCCCATAACTGGAGCTATACTACTCCAAATGCGACCAAACCGAAGCCAAAATGACAAGCGTTCAGTCTAGTTTCTAAAATTGTGAGTTACATAATTTATCAACCAGTACAACGGTTCCAGTTTAGCCGAAATCCAAACCTACTCAGAAAGTGTCTACACAGTGAGCTTAGCAACAAATCAAGCACCCAAGCGGTCACACATTCAGCCATCAAGCATAATTTAAACTTCCCAATAATCATATACATTCGAACATCCATTTCTTCAAAATCCAACCTTGCTATTTGTAAAACCAACTAGTACAACTTTCTAACTACTAAAAGTATAGTTTAACACCTTCCCAGAAAATAATCAAAAATCAGCTTCCTCTCATTAGTAATTAAAATTCTCTCCCCAAATAACAACAAGTTCATTTTTATAAAGTGTCTCCATTTAACTACAACTCGGCTCTATAAAGTCTCCAAATTACTAACAATTCAATTATATATCTTTAACCCCCAATTCGACTTACGAATGCATCAATTAATTTTAGTTCATCCTATTAACTCAATGCATTTATATAGCTAATAACATTAGTCACAAGCAAGACCAATCTCTCGAATACATATTTCCTATAAGTCAAACAATACATAGAGCACGCCAATTTTCATACATACTAATACATACTAATACATTTTTGCTCCCAAAGAAACCCATTACTAGTTTCAAAATCGTCATCAAATCGTTTTTTTTTTGACAAGGTTTTTAAAATCGACACGACAACAAGTCATTACTCTTTTTCAAGTAAAACTAACTAGAAAAATCATTTTTCCAATCCGACAAACCTCAACACCTACGCTTCCTTCATTTAAAATCCTAAGTCAAAAATAAATTTTATTCCCCTTCGATTTCCATAACAACAACATCTAATCGCAATACTAGAAGAGCGACAGTTTTCGGAAACAATTTTCGAAAACAGCAACAATTAAACAGCAACATTAATTAATTATAGCAATTAAACAGTAACAGCAGTTACGGTTTTAAATCAAAACATCAACAACACTTAATTGTCAACGATAGAACACCACAGTAATTAATTTCCAGCGCAACAGTAACTTAATTTACAACAACAAACAAACAATTTCTCAGTAACACACCAAGCAGCATTAAACAAACGACATAGCAGTTAAATAATAACTGCAAAACAGCAACAATGATTTTAAATCAAAACAGCACAGCAAAACTTAGCAGCAACAATAGTCTACGGCAACAGCACGACAGCAATAATAAAACGGCATCCGCGTTTAAATAATAACAGCACACAATGCCAGCAGGGGCATCCCCCCACTAGTCCACTTACCATCAGCAGCTTCCGATTACTTGTACCTGCAGGAACATTAATACAACACAACCAATTGTCAAGACTAAAAGACAACAGTTGGTCGTTAACCGACACAACGACTCTACGACTTGGCCGAACGGACCAACCATTGCTCTGATACCACTAATGTAACACCCCTCTTTCTACCCGTTAATTTATTAGCGTAAAAATCAGAGTTTCAAATTTTAGTTACATCACAAGGGATGTCACACTTACTTCGTTGAACATCACACGCCAAATTACTCGCTTTTCGAAAACAGCCTTATAATACTTTCAAAACGTCATCGTCAATTAAAATACAACCTCACAGCGGAAAAATCCAACAAGTTTAATCGTAAAAGGCATTGCAACTGTGCAAGGCTCACAATAGTAAAATCCAACAACAACAATGGTCATAAATAGCTTAAACAACGTTCATCCCTCCCCTAGTGTTACATAATCAGAGCAGACGACCCGACTCAGCTAGTAAAGATACCTAAGCCTTCACTCGAGATCACCTGCACGTTACCGCGTAGGGGTAACATTCAAACAGAAGGGGTGAGTTCATATAACCATATAATAAAGCATATGATAAGCACTAAGCTAGAGTTATGACACTATATCGACCACACCACGAAACATCAAGTCAATCATCAAGGATAAAACAGTCAATTCCATCGGCAAGGGTAAACAGTCAATCTCATCATCAAGTTACTCGGCACAACGAGTCGTCACAATGTCATGCAGGAGTATGAAGTGCAACCCACTCGCGGGCATATGCATGAGGTACCTTTTCACAAACGTCGCTTAGCCTTTATGGCCTCATCGTCGCTTAGCCTTTATGGCTTCATCGTCGCTGGGTTCATGCACATGGAATACATGAGACACTATGACATGCATCACACACAATCACACACAATCACAGTCAACTATGTGACCCGTCACTTACCAATTTGCCCAATAAGAGGCACAGCACCTGTCAATTCATGATTACATACAACAACGTCGCTATATTTCATCGTCGCTTATTATCATCGTCGCTTAGCCTTTTGGGCCTTATCGTCACTTAGCCTTTTGGGCCTTATCGTCACTTAGCCTTTTGGGCCTCAACGTCACTTACTCATAAACATCATCAACTCAAACAATAGCCACTGAGGGCAAAAACGTCATTTACTAGCCACCAAGGGCATCATCGTCATTTACACCTCATTATCAACAACATTGGCCACTAAGGGCAAAAACGTCATTTAACTAGCCACTAAGGGCATCATCGTCAAAATCATCACTTTTGACACTTGGACACTAAAAACCACTGGTTATACGCAAAAGGGGATTTTTAAAGACACCAAAACGATTTTTCAATGTCACAACAACGACCACCGGGAACAGCCACTTGGGGCACCCGGCAACCTTCAGGAATAATAAGTTTTTATTTTTAAAAATGGGACACACAGATAGACCACTGAAAAGGCTTCACAACGCTTTTTGAAACACTTAAAACGGACACCCGAGTCAAAAGATATAGCGAAAACAGTTTTCAATAAAAATCGGGAACATCCTGAAAATGGCGCCCAGGCATTGGGCGCCTAAGACACAAACTTAGACATCGCAGGCAACACAGGCAACAGGCGCGCACACGGGCGCCATGCGCCCAGGGGCAACAGCGCGCAACACAGCGCGGGCGCAGCACAGGGCGCCATGCGCCCAGACGCAACAGCGCACACAGGCGCAACACAGCACGGGCGCGGGCAGCACTTTGGCGCCCTTGGCGCCCAGGAACACGCACACAGCAAGCAACATGCGCCCAGCAGCAGGGCGCCCCTGCCACAGAACACAAAAATGGCGCCCATTGCGCCCATGGACCAGAATTCTTGTTCAAAACACCCACACATCATGCCAAAACATCATCAAACATGACCAAACCATCCTCAAACATACCGATCATCACCAATTGCATATGAACACCATTTGACACATCAAATCATCATCAAAACACGTTTAATCACCTTGAACATACACGTTATCACATTTATCTCAAAATCATCATCAATCACAATTTCTCAACAACAAGTTATCATATGCCTAGGGTTCATCAATAATTGCTAAAAATACATACAACGGCATACATAGAGCCTACCCCTACATAGTCCCCATCATAAAACCCCATTATAGAGAAGATGAGACCCAACCTTACCTTAGGTTATGACGAACACGCTATCTCCGTATACGTAAGCTCCAAAGATCACCGCAACACGATCCCCTCTTCTCTTGCTCTTGGGCGCACCCTTCTTCTCTCCCTCCTCTCTCATGAGCGCCGCCTCCACCCTCTCCTCACTCTCTCAATTCGCCTCTTTTCTTTCTTTTCACAAAAATGAGCTAAAACCTAATTTTTCACTTTAAATATGCGCCTAGACTAGTGGGCTTGGATTGCGGGCTTTCCCCGCAGCTTAAGCCCAATTTAATTAAAACACCACCTCCAGTTACAATACCACTCCTCATTTTATTTAAAGCACCTTATAATTATTTTAATAAATAATAATTATATTATTATTTCTACCACCCAATTTCATTTAATTAATTAAATAAATTAATCTACTATTTTTGGGGTGTTACAGTGTCAACGCACTGGGAGTATTTCCAAAAGGAATGAAATGCCCCTAAACAACATTCTAGAGGTCGAAATTTTCGACGTCTGGGGGATTGATTTTATGGGACCATTTCCGTCTTCTTTTGGAAATCAGTATATCCTTGTTGCGGTCGACTATGTGTCTAAATGGATTGAAGCCATTGCTTCGCCAACAAACGATGCACAAGTAGTCATAAAGTTTTTTAAAAAGATAATTTTTTCAAGATTTGGAGTCCCAAGAGTGGTCATAAGTGATGGGGGATCCAATTTCATTTCAAAATAGTTTGAGACAGTTTTACAAAAGTTTGGGGTCAAGCATAAAGTTGCAACACCCTATCATCCCCAAACTAGTGGCCAGGTTGAGGTTTCAAATAGAGAGATAAAAAGCATTTTAGAAAAAACTGTGTCTGTCTCTCGAAAGGATTGGTCAATAAAGCTTGATGATGGTCTTTGGGCATATCAGACAGCTTACAAGACTCCCATAGGAATGTCTCCTTTTAAACTAATTTTTGGGAAGTCCTGTCATCTGCTGGTAGAACTTGAGCATAAGGCTTATTGGGCCATCAAAACCCTCAACTTAGACATAAGTTTGGCTGGTCAAAAGAGAAAACTCCAGTTGAATGAATTAGAAGAGTTACGATTGGATGCTTATGAGAATGCCCGAATTTATAAAGAAAGAACCAAAAGATGGCATGATAAGCAGATCCTTCATAGGGATTTCAAAAAAGATGACCTAGTGTTACTCTTTAATTCTAGACTGAAGCTTTTTCCAGGAAAGTTAAAATCAAGATGGTCTGGTCCTTTTAAAATCCTTAGGGTTTACCCCTTTGATGCAGTTGAAATATGGAGTGAAAAGACCGAATCATTCAAGGTAAATGGCCAGAGGTTAAAAGTTTATAATGTGGGTGAAGATATCGAGAAAGGAACCACCTTGGTTCTTCACAACCCAACCTGAGAAAAGGTGCTCTTTTTAACCGTCAAGCTAGTGACGTTAAAGAAGCGCTGCGTGGGAGGCAACCCACGGTTTAATGTTTTTGTTTTCAAGGAAATCCAAGTTTTTCAAGAAGTATGAGTATGATCGATGTCAAAAAGTGTCTGGTCCGGGTGTTTGATACAGGAAAAATGAGTTTTTAGTGCTGAGAGATACGCACGATCTGTGCATAAGAAGGCACAATCCGTGCGTATCCAAGAATTTTTTTTGTATTCATTGTGCGAAAGAGAAGAACGATCTGTGCGCAGCATGGCACGATCCGTGCGCACTGGAAAGAATTGGCAGTGACCGGTGAGCGTAGATCAGGCACGATCCGTGCGAAGGTACATCACGATCTTTGCGTGAATTAAAAAGAAACATTTCGGTCTGTGAATGTTACGCACGACCCGTGCGTGGATCAAGCACGATCCGTGCGCGGCCTGAGTCTTTTTAATAGTTATTTTATTAAGTCTTTTTAGTATTCTAATTATATTTTTGATCTATTTTACTGCAAATGTTTACTTTTTATCTTCAGGTTTTATTTTGAAGCAATTTCGACTGCTTATGCCTCAACAGGTTAGAATTCGACTACATCTGTTAGAATTCGACAGCATCTGTCTCCCAGAATTCGACTGGATCCTCCCAGAATTCGACTGCATCTTCCAGATTTCGACTGCATCTCCCAGAATTCGACTGCATCTTCCAGATTTCGACTGCTTCTATCTCAGCAGGTCAGAATTCGACTGCATCTCCCAGAATTCTGCTGCATCAGTCGAAATTGGCTGTGCCCACTTGTTGATGGATATTTTTGCCCACTTGTTGATGGCTTTGCCTTGCCCACTTGTTGATGACCATGTGCTTTGTCCACTTGAGGATGGCTTTTTGATGACTACCTTGGCCAACTTGATTTGCCACTTTTTCCTCTTTTGGACCTTTTTGCCCCTCATATTTTCCTATAAATAGAGGCTTGATCCTCACTTGTAACCAAGCTTGAATTTTGTTAGAAAATCAATGACAAAGGCTCTCTAAAGATTCATGACTTCAATTTACTCTTCATGCTTTTTATGATTCTTGTTTATTTACTTTCTTGCTATTTAATTTCTTGCACCTTTATTTTCCAAGTCATTTACTTTCTTGCCCTTTAAATTCTTGCTATTTATTTTCTTGCCCTTTTACTTTCCAAGTCATTTACATTCTTGCTATTTAATTTCTTGCACCTTTATTTTCCAAGTCATTTACTTTTCTTGCTATTTAATTTCTTGCACCTTTATTTTCCAAGTTATTTACTTTCTTGCACTTTTATTTTCCAAGTCATTTACTTTCTTGCTCATTTACTTTCCTTGCTCTTTAACTTTCCAAGTCATTTAAATTACTTGCAATTTACTTTTCAAGCAATTTACTTTCTTGTCATTTACAATTCCGCTATTTATGATTTTGCACTTTACCGCTTTCTTTTATTTCTCGCTATTTAAACTTTATGTTTTCTTCTTTTATTTTCGTTTCTCCTCTTTTGTCTACAATGATCATGAGTGAGTAGACTTTACTAAAAACATTCCTTCTTTCTAAAAACACTTTCTTTTCAGTTAACCAAACTTTGAAAAATTTAATTGGTATTCACTTAGGCTCTCCCTGTGGACCGATACTCTTTTATTACGCGATACGACCCGTGCACTTGCGGGGCTATCAATGACCATTATGCCCTTAAACCTAATTGCACTCTATATATACCTTGTTAAGCCCATCTCTCATGATCTTGGGGCCTCATTTTCCACTCTCAAATTTCAGCACAACTTTCCTCTCCTCCAAATACCCTCTTGGCCGAAGCCACCATCACCACTCCTCCTCCATATTTTTTTGATTTCCTTCCTCTTTTTCATCTCAAATTCATTTCCACTCCATACATCTCCATCCTCTCCTACTCTAGTTCATATTTGCATCATCAAAGGCTTGTGGTTTGAAGATTTGTGTGGGGGTTCTTGTGGTGTTCTATTGAAGATCATTGTTGATTTGTGTTCTTGCTCTTCATTTCTTTCATAATCTAGCTTGGGTCCAAGGTATACTCTAAAAACCATAGCATTATCTTCAACATTTTTGCATCAAAACTCATGCTCTTCCTTTCCTTCATTTCGCATACTCTCATAAATATATATAAAATGTGATTTGTTGGTTGTTGTTGGTGAGAGGAGCCTTAAACACTATTGACAAGCACTTAGGGAGGCTTGGGTGTTTAAGGTGCCTCTCACCCTTGAATAAATTGATTCATGTTGTTTTTGTGTTGATTTTGTATTTGTTGTGAAATAAAATTGTTGTTTCATGTGTTATTTAGTTCGCATATCATGTTAAAGTTGGTTTTAATTTGATTTTGTTGTTCCTCTTTGCTTGATGATGCTTAATCTTGTTGTGGATACTTGATTTTGGTGTTTTCATGCTTAGATCCTTTGTTTAAGTTTGCAAATCTCCTTTTCTTACTCATATATGTTTCCCAAAAATTAAAGAAATGAAGAATAAATGTTGATTTGAAGTTTTAGTGCTTAAATCATGTGATTATTTGCTCCTAAGTCTTGCTAGTATCTTGTGCTTGCTTGATTTTGTGAGTTTGATGAATAAATTTGTTGTTTGGCTATGTGTTGGCTTCGCAAATCATGAGAAATAATTAGGGTTTTGTTGTTTCTTGGCTATTTGGCTTGCAATTGTGCTTAAAAAATGTTTTCTCAAGTTGTTTTGATGGAATCTTGCTTGCAAGTAATTGTTATGTTGATGATTGGCAAGATGACTCTCACTTGTGCCTTGAGCACTATTCTCTAAGTGATGAGGATTGTTCAATAGGATTCAATCCCTTTTGAATTGTAATCTTACTTGTTCTTGTGAATATTGTTCATGCCTATGCTTGCCTCTTGGATTTGTAATGCTTGCATGAATTGTAATTGAATGATTTGTATATTGGTTATGGATTTGGAGTTGATTGAAGTGTTCTATCTGTTTTCCAAAATCTTTTTCCAAATCAAACTCTTTTCTAAACTAGTTTTCAAATCAAAATCAAATGCTTTTCCAATGAAAACCCTAAGGCATTTTCTTAAATAAATCATTAGTCATCACTCGAAGCCTTTGCTTGTTTGATCGCTAATGAGGAGTTATTAGTGGTAGTCAATCGAAGCCTTTGCTTGTTTGACTATTATGAAAGCTCCCACACCTTAACCAAACACAAACTAATTCAAATTTCAAAAACAACATGAGCTATTAGTGATAATTGTCACCGATGCTCACCCTTTTTCAAAGTAATTTCAAAAAAGATAATAAAACGTTGTTACTTGTAATCGCTCGAAGCCTTTGCTTGACTGGTTACCGGTTTGAACTCTTTTCTTTCAAGTTAGTAATGAACGCCACTCGAAGCCATTGCTTGTTTGGTCGTGAACACTTGAGTCTTATTTCAAAAGCTCCAAAAAAATTAAATAAGATAAAACACAAAAACATTTTCAAAAACCAAAAGACGAGAACTACGTAGCTTTGATCCCTCATCCCAGTGAGGGTACGTAGGAGCGGGTCACAGTCCGTCAAGCACCCTTTTAAAAAAAATCTTTGTTTCGTTCCGCTTTTTCAAAGATACCAAAAATATTCTTCTTCCCCCCGTTTTCAATAAAACAATTTCTCAAATGAAATAAAAAGAAAAGGAAAGAAAAGAAAAGAAGTAGAACAAAAATCATTTCAAATCAACTTTTCCTAAACCACACATCAAGTTAATGGTTCACTTTCAGTAGAAAGGAGGTGCGGGATGCTAATACCTTCCCCGCACCTAACCGACCCCCGAACCTACATCTCTGAGTTTTCAAAAGACCATCCACTTTTCCAAAAAAAGGTTTTTTCAATGTTTTCCTAAATAAATATTGGTGGCGGCTCTACTATTTTTCACGTTGTCAAACGAGAAGTCCAAACCATATTTTTCGGGGTGCAACAGCTGGCGACTCCACTGGGGACTTTTTTAAAAGACGGGGGTCAAGCCTAGTTAACTTGATGTGTGGTTTAAATTGGTTGACTTGAAAACTTTGTTCTATCTCTTCCTTTTCTTCCCTTTCTTTTTCTTTTCTCTTCTTTCTTTGTCTGTGATGCTTGATTGTTTCTCTTGCATTATCATGTTGTTGTGTTGCCTCCATGTGCATTTGCTTCTTTCTCCTTCTACGTTTGCTACTTGTTTCTTCTTCTACTTTTCTTTTTCTTTCTTTATATGCTTATGATCATGCATGCATTTTTCCAATCTCCACGTCCCCTTCTTCTCTGCTCCCTTTCTACAAGGTAATCTCATGCATTATGCCCTTATGCCCTTATGATCCCTTCCTCTTCGCTCCCTTTCTTGAGGTAAGCTATACGTGATTGTTGTTGACACCTTAAGGTTAGCTGATTTTGTTTTGAGATGATATTAAACCCTAGGGTAGACAACATGTTATTGCTTGCTATTGTCTGGGCTGTTCTGGTTTTCCCTGCAGGTGGGGTTGGGTAGATTTTAGGAAGTATGTCCTCGATCACACACTTTCACACCTTATGATTTGTGTGCTATGAGTAGGCTCCTATACCCGGATCCAACAAACACTTAGGGGAGTGGAGGCGATTAGTGACTGTCATTCGAGACCTTTGTCTGTCTGATACTCATGAAAGTCTCAACCGGAGTACGCTTTCTCGTGACGCCTCACACTTGGTAGCATCCTACATTTGTGGGTGTCGGCATGAGGATTCTATAGCTCCGGTAGCCATTGTGAGGGTGTGAATTAGAACTACATGGGAGGAACCTTTGAAGTTGTCCTAGAACTTAGGATTCCCACCTTTGTAGGACACGAGGGCATACGAATTGTGTGCTGCATGGTAATTTAGGACATGTCTTCCTCAAAAGGAGCCTTTCAAAGTTTTTCCAAGAAAATACAAAAATATTTTCCTTCTTCAAATAAACCACTGCGTGAGGCGGCACGTAGTGTGTCTCCTAAATTTTTGAACTTCCGTCCATATGCATCGCCTTTTTTTTTTCTCGCGCATCATTCACATCATAATCGCATCATGCCGCATTCATTAAAACCAAATGTTGTAAATATTTGCATTCATATTGCATCTCATTTGCATTTGCTTGCCGGGGATCACCGAATAATGTACCGTCTTGTCATAGGTGCATCAGAATGGAATCGAATAGCAAGGTTTCACTTACTTCTCGCTTCCCCAGTTATGAAGAAGGTTGATGTTGGTAGTCTGAGACAGTGTGCAGTTCTTATGGGCCCGATTGAAATGGATTCCTTTGATCTGACATATGGGAATATTCGTAGGCTCTTGCAGTTGGATGTTCAAGAAGATGCCCTTGTGGCTTTGAGCCAGTTCTACGATTCTGATGTGAGATGTTTCTTCTTCAAGAACTTTCAGCTATCACCTACATTAGAGGAATATGAACAGCTTTTGGGGTTCTCCAGATCTCATGCTAGGCCCTACCAATATCAAGGACAGTACTACACTGATGAGAAGCTTGCAATGTTGCTTAGGATTGGTGTGGACAAATTGAAGTTGCAAAAGTTAGAAAGAAATGGTGTAGTTGGGTATCCGCAAGAGTACTTTGAGGGCCTGATGCAATCCTATGCTTTGGCTAAGAAATGGGGTTCATTCAAGTTAGTGCTTTCTCTCACCATATTTGGGGTTGTTCTCTTTCCTCAAATAGAAAGGTATGTTGATGAAGATGCGATTAGTGCATTCTTGGCCTTCAAAGACACCAAGAGTCCTGTCAATCCTGTGCCCGCTGTTCTTGCTAACACATACGATGCTCTCACCCGCTACAGTCAGTTCCATAAAAAGAAGACGTGCCTTTCTTCTCATGTCCGCTATGCCTGGCTTATCACCCATGTAATCCATAACCGAAAAAATGTCAGGGAGCTAATCTCTTATGCTCTAAGTTGTGATGTGAAGGTCAGAACTTCTCTGGAGTGGGTTGAGTTTCTGAAAAACCTCAATGATCTCCAAATCCGGTGGTTTACATTTGCTTGTTGGAATGACAGACCTGTGGTGGTGTTCAGCTGCGGAAACTTTCAAAACGTGCCTCTTATGGGGACTCAGGGGTGTATCAATTACAACCCTTCATTGACCCTAAGGCAACTCGGTTACCCGATGAGGAAACTCACCCTCCGAAAGCTTGCTATCCCGTGTTTACCTCTATAAGGGGATGCCTAAATGCGGTGATTTGTTTCGAAGAGTTCAACAATCATGGGAATCCGTAGTGCGAAAGGGAGGTGAAGAGCTGTCAAAAAGAACCAGTGACACCACCTTCAATCAATGGCTCAAGGAGAAGCTTCAAAGAACAAAATCACTGAGTCAAGGGGCACTTCCCCTTGAGGAGGAGATACCAGAGCCCTATGTCCCTACCTCTGAGGAGCTGAACGAAGTCAAATCTGTTTTAGCCAAGGTGGAAAAGGAAAAGAAAGCATTGCAGGCTAAGTTAGAGGAGATGGCTTTAGAGAAGGAAAAGGCTAGAGGGAGAAAACGCTGTCAAGATGATCGCTGTGGAAGAAAGTGTTAAGCGATTCGAGAAAGAAGAGCAAAGCAAGATAGAAGCCCAGAGATATCTGAAGGGAGCCAGAGATGAGCTCCAAAGGTATAAATGTAACACCCGAAATAATTTAACTAAATATTTGATTAAATTATTTAAGTGTTGCAATATTATTATTATTATTATTATTATTATTATTATTATTATTATTATAATTATAATTATTATTATTATTATTATTATTATTATAATAAGTTATTATTATTATTATTATTTTATTATTATTTTATTTTTTAAATTGAAGGGAGTGATGTGGGTAACTCCGGGGTGGTGAGGAATGGCCCATGAGGCCCAACCCCATTAGCTTAGGCGCTCCTAGGCGTTTAGGGCATGATGCAAATCGCATCATTTGTGTAACACAGGGAAAAGAAAGAAAACGAAAGAAAGAAAGGAGAATAGAGAATAGAGAAGTCGCGAAGGAGAAGAGGAAGGGAGGAGAGAGTTCGCAGGTTTTTCGTGAAGAGGAGATCGTTCGTGTTGCGGTGTTTTCGTGCGTGGCCATCTTCTTCGTGCTAGGAGCTTGCGCATTCGAGGTAAGGGTGAGCGTTTCGATTTAATATAATTGAGTATGTGATGGGTTTTGTGGGGTTTGTAACACCCCGTTAATTTCTATCTTGTAGAAATTACCGAAGCGCACTACTGGCATACATCAGAGTGACTTTCCTTTTAACATATTGAACACATACTAAACTTCGATGAATCACTCATCAAACGTGCTTAAAATAACTGAACTGAATATAATGAAATCGGTCCTTACACCCTCAACTAGTGTTCAATACTCAAAACCGAAAGTCTGCGGAAGCGATTCACAACTTGAAATACATAAGTCGTACAATCGAGTAGTCTTAAGATACTGAATACAAAATACAGAAATACAAAGGAAACTGAAATACAAGACATAAAGAGATAAAGATAGCGGCTGCTCCTCAAGCATCTTCATAGCCGTGCCTCACGGTCTTCAACTTTCCCTGCTTAACTGAAAAACAACAACAATGGATTGGGTGAGACAACTTGTCTCAGTGAGTTCTATCGCGACCCCTTACTAATTCTCTCGGTTCAATTATGCTTGATTCATTATCTAAAACTCATAGTCCTCAAAGTTGACTATGTGGCTGAACTATGCTCAATCACTGAGCCTAACAATGAACTATGCTCAATCACTGAGCCTAACAATGATTCTTAGCGTGTCACCGGTCACTTGGCATAATAAGCTTCTGGTGAACCCGTCCCCACTAATCACTAGTGGGTCCCTAACGGGGCCTAGGTTCATAAGGGTCATGACTCCCTCTCCCCCAGCACACTAATCTGAAATAGGGTCGTCACCCTAACAATGAACTGTGCTCAATCACTGAGCCTAAACAATGATGCATATACAATATACAATAACAATGAAAACTACTCAATCACTGAGCCTAACCTGAAAGCATACTCATTTAAATTAATAAAAAATCATTTCACGCCAAATAATTTAAATAGCAAAAATTGGGGGTATTACAATCACCCCAACTTTTAAAAATTTTGTCTTCAAAATTGTACCAATCATAACAAACAACACACAATATACCTTTCGCTGATCCGGCATCGGCTTCGCCTTTCTGAGCGTCCAACACAAATACCTTTCCGCTTGCAGAGTTAGAATTCCCTTCTCGATTCCTCTTCTTCACCGGGCATTCGTTAGCATAATGCCCTTCTTCCTTGCAGTAGTAACACATCGTTGATCCCTGGCGACATTCTCCAGTGTGAGGCCTTCCACATTTCGGACACTTACCGGACCTAAGTAGTTCGGATGTTGTAGGTTGTTTCCCTTTGTTGTAGGTACTCCTCGGTTCATCACTTGGGGATGACAATTCCAAAGTTTTCCTCTTCTCTTTCCGATACGCTTTCCTTTCCTCATACATCTTGTTGAGATCTGCCTCTGCAACATAAGCTTGCTGCACCAGTCCAGCATAACTGGTCATAGCATAAGAGCTAAGACCTTGGGCCACATCCGCACGAAGACCTGCCTTGTACATCTGCATCTTCCACTCATCATTAGGGGCATGCTTTGCCAATTGATAAAGCTGCGACAGCCTTTCGAACTTGGCGGTGAATTCACCCACTGACATCTCACCTTGCCTCAAGTTAACAAACTCGGCTTGCTTGCTTAACTTCATCACCGGAGGGAAGAAGTGACCAGGAAACATTTCTTTGAAGTTGGCCCAGGTAACCGGAGTTCCCTGATTCACCATTAGTTCATGAGCATTGGTCCACCAGGTTTGAGCATCTTCCTCGAGCATATGGGCTGCAAAGAGAACCTTCTCTTCTTCACTGCATTGAAGAGTCCTAAAAATCTTCTCCATCGAATCCAACCAGAAATGTGATACCATTACCTCAGGTTCTCCCTTAAAACTTTGGGGATTCATCTTCTGGAAACGAAAGTAAGCCCTATTCGGATCTTCCAGAGGAGGTTGTTGAACATTCGGTTGTTACTGATTCATCATCTCATGATGCATTTGGGCCATTTGAGCCATCTGCTGCTGCTGCATTTGCATCATGTCATTCATCATCTTTTGTTGCGTCTCGATGACATTCTGCATCCATTCGGTATTTGGATCAACATGGACGCTTCTCCTACTTCCACCAGCCATGATTCTGCAAAATATGCACAAAGTGTTTAGTTGATCAGGATAAACGTCTAATAGCATACTAAGAGGAATCACACTTAGAGGACTTAAGAGACTCATGATTCTAAGTCCGACTAGGTCGAACTGCTCTGATACCAATTGTAACACCCCGTTAATTTCTATCTTGTAGAAATTACCGAAGCGCACTACTGGCATACATCAGAGTGACTTTCCTTTTAACATATTGAACACATACTAAACTTCGATGAATCACTCATCAAACGTGCTTAAAATAACTGAACTGAATATAATGAAATCGGTCCTTACACCCTCAACTAGTGTTCAATACTCAAAACCGAAAGTCTGCGGAAGCGATTCACAACTTGAAATACATAAGTCGTACAATCGAGTAGTCTTAAGATACTGAATACAAAATACAGAAATACAAAGGAAACTGAAATACAAGACATAACGAGATAAAGATAACGGCTGCTCCTCAAGCATCTTCATAGCCGTGCCTCACGGTCTTCAACTTTCCCTGCTTAACTGAAAAACAACAACAATGGATTGGGTGAGACAACTTGTCTCAGTGAGTTCTATCGCGACCCCTTACTAATTCTCTCGGTTCAATTATGCTTGATTCATTATCTAAAACTCATAGTCCTCAAAGTTGACTATGTGGCTGAACTATGCTCAATCACTGAGCCTAACAATGAACTATGCTCAATCACTGAGCCTAACAATGATTCTTAGCGTGTCATCGGTCACTTGGCATAATAAGCTTCCGGTGAACCCGTCCCCACTAATCACTAGTGGGTCCCTAACGGGGCCTAGGTTCATAAGGGTCATGACTCCCTCTCCCCCAGCACACTAATCTGAAATAGGGTCGTCACCCTAACAATGAACTGTGCTCAATCACTGAGCCTAAACAATGATGTATATACAATATACAATAACAATGAAAACTGCTCAATCACTGAGCCTAACCTGAAAGCATACTCATTTAAATTAATAAAAAATCATTTCACGCCAAATAATTTAAATAGCGAAAATTGGGGGTATTACAGGGTTTTTGGGGTTGATGTAGATTTGAGGTGAATATGTGTAAAATTGATGAAGAATTGAATAAATTATGATGTTGTTTGGTGAATTGTTGACGTTGTTATGTGTAATTTCGTGTGTGTGATGTTTGATGATGGTTGGGAAGGAATTATGATGTGATCATGCTGATTTTCTTGTAATAAATTCTGCTGCATGTAAACTATTCGATGAAATGGCCATTGTGTGCACATGTGGGGTGTTTTGGGTGAAACTTCGAAATCTGGGCATATTTTACCGTGCCATCTTTTGCAATTGCGTGCCCAAATTCAATTTTAAACATTTTGGCTCGAGTGGTTTTATTTTTGCACTTGTCATTTTGGAGTTGTCCCGGTGGGTGTTGCTGTTGTGCACATGTGGGGTGTTTTGAGTGAAACTTCGAATTCTGGGCATATTTTACCGTGCCATCTTTTGCAATTGCGTGCCCAAATTCAATTTTAAACATTTTGGCTCGAGTGGTTTTATTTTTGCACTTGTCATTTTGGATTTGTCCCGGTGGGTGTTGCTGTTGTGCACATGGGGGGTGTTTTGGGTGAAACTTTGAATTCTGGGCATATTTTACCGTGCCATCTTTTGCAATTGCGTGCCCAAATTCAATTTTAAACATTTTGGCTCGAGTGGTTTTATTTTTTCACGTGTCATTTTAGAGTTGTCCTGGGGGTGTGTGTGTGTGGCGCTGCTGTGCGCGTGGTGCTGGGCGCTGCCTCTGGGCGCGCCTGGTGCGTGTGTTGCGTAGCGCTGGGCGCGCCTTGTGCGCTGCCCCGTGCGCCAAAAACTTTATGCCTGTGCCGGAATTTTACCGAGAGTCCGAAAATAATATTTTAAACATAAAAATGCTGCTGTTGATGAAATAAAAATGCTGCTGTTTCCTTAAATGTTAAGGTGTTGTTTTCTCAATTTAAATGTGATGTCTATGATGATGATGTGATATAATTGTGATGATTATGACGAGTACACTCTATGAGTGTTTTTATGACGACGATGACAAGGACTCCAGGTGAGTGATTTGGTGTGGCACATGTGTCCATAGTGTCTCATAGCATGTGCATATTATGACGAATAGGCTTCGGCCTCTTATTGACGTAAAACAGTGACGATGTGCCCATAGTGGCTTATTTATGACGAGAATGGTACCATCATGCATATACCCAGGCGTGGGTTGCATTTCCATGCACATACATGATTTATGACTTGTGGAAAAAAGTTGTGACTTGAGTTAGTGTTTAGTGACGATGATGTTGGGGTGATGACGATGTTGTATGACTGCTTTGTTTACATTACTCTATTATGTGCTTGATTATGTTTTGTTGAAATTCTCACCCCTTCTGCTTGGAATGTTGCTCTATTGTGGCAACGCTGCAGGTAACCGCGAGTGAAGGTCCTGCTGCCTTCTTTAATAGCTATTTGGGATGTCTGTCGAGTCGCTCTCTGATACTGTGACACCTAGGGGGTGTGGTTGAAGTTTGTTAATTAATTAACTAATTATTTAATGATTATGTCGATGATGTGAGACGTGTTTGAGTGGTATTAGTGAGTTATTGTTTTATTCCGCTGTGATGTGATTTTTGGAGTTTAACTTTCATGACGGGTGTTTTGTTGCACAAACCTTGATGGGTGCAGTTGATGAGTCTTGTTAATGACGATGTGGCATTTCTTTTCTACCAGTTAAATTAATATTTGCGAAAAAGAAATTACTCTGATAAATGACGTGTAAATTATGGGGTAGAAAAGGGGTGTTACATTAGTGGTATCAGAGCATTTCGGTCTGTCCGGCCGGTGGTCGAGTCGTCAAGTTGAGTAGCATTTGAGTTTTGTTACTCGTTTCTGAATTCTGTTTTCTGTTTCGGTGCTGGTGATGCTGGGACGCGCAGTTTGGCTACGTTCCAGTAAGAGAACCCTCCTACTTTTGAAGGCGGGTATAACCCTGATGGTGCCCTTGAGTGGCTGAGAGAGATGGAGCGGATCTTCCGCGTTATGGATTGTACCGACGCTCAGAAGGTTCGTTATTGTACGCACATGTTGAAGAGAGAGGCTGATGACTGGTGGATGGCGGCTAGGCAGAGGTTGGTGGTCGCCAATGAGGAGATTACTTGGGCTGTGTTCCAGAGAGAGTTCAGGAGGAAATACTATCCGGAAGATGTCCGCGGAAAGAAAGAGGTGGAGTTTCTGAGGCTGGAACAAGGTAACATGTCTGTAACTGAATATGCTGCAAAATTTACTGAGCTGTCCAAGTTTTATCCGCACTATGATGGAGAGGGTGCTGAGTTCTCCAAATGCATTAAGTTTGAAAACGGGTTGCGTGCCGATATTAAGAAAGCCATAGGGTATCAACAAATTCGTGTGTTCTCTCTGTTGGTTGATAGCTGCTGGATTTTTGAGGAGGACAGTAATGCCTTCTCCAGAGTTATGAAAGAAAAGCAAAAGAACTTCTTGAGTCGTGGTAAGCCATATGAGGTGCCTGCTGGTAAGGGCAAATGGAAGTTTGTTGGTGGGTCTAAGCGAAGTGGGGGAGATGCTGCAGCCATTATTACTTGTTACACGTGTGGGAGAGTAGGTCATAAGAGTCCAGATTGCCCAAGCGAGGATAAGAAAAGATGTTATCGGTGTGGGAAAGAGGGGCACATATCTTCCAGCTGTGATAAGAAAGAGGTGGTATGCTTTAATTGTGGGGAGAGTGGTCACATCAGTACACAGTGCTCAGAACCCAAGAAGGAGAAGTCTTTTGGGAAAGTGTTCGCTCTGGCTGGCTCTGATGTGGTGAATGAGATTCGAGGTACGTGCTATATCAATAATTTTCCTCTTATTGCTATTGTTGATACTGGTGCTACCCATAGTTTTATTGCTGCCGCATGTGTTGAGAAACTAAGTCTTGTCTTATCTGATATGTTGAGAGAGATGGTTATCGATACTCCAGCTAAGGGTTCGGTAACTACCTCTGTTGTTTGTGCCAAATGTCCTGTATCTATATATGGTAGAGAATTTTTAGTTGATTTGATTTGTTTGCCGCTGAGTGGAATGGATGTCATTCTGGGTATGGACTGGTTAGTTGATAATCATGTACATATCAACTGTCGCGAAAGGTCCGTGAGTTTCGCTTCGCCGGAAAAGAAGGCTGGTTTGCTATCTGCGGGTCAGCTGCATAGGGTGATGAGAGAAGAGGTTCAGCTGTTTTCTCTGTTAGCGTCGTTGTCTGCTGAGGGCCAAGCGAAGATTGATGAGTTGCAGGTGGTGCGTGAGTTTTCCGAGGTGTTTCCTGACGAGATTCCGGATATACCACCAGAAAGAGAGGTGGAGTTTACTATTGATCTAGTTCCTGGCACCAAGCCTGTGTCTAGGGCACTATATAGAATGTCTGCGTCTGAGTTGGCAGAATTGAAGAAGCAACTTGAGGATTTGTTAGAAAAGAAGTTTGTAAGACCGAGTGTGTCGCCATGGGGAGCTCCAGTGTTGCAAGTGAAAAAGAAAGATGGTAGTATGAGGTTGTGTGTAGACTATCGTCAATTGAATAAAGTTACAATCAAGAACAAGTATTCGTTACCGAGGATTGATGACTTGATGGATCAGTTGGTGGGTGCTAAAGTATTCAGCAAGATTGATTTAAGGTCTGGTTATCATCAGATCAAGGTAAAAGATGAAGACATCCAGAAGACAACGTTTAGGACAAGATATGGGCACTATGAGTATTCCGTAATGCCTTTCGGTGTGACTAATGCGCCGGGGGTATTCATGGGGTACATGAACCAAATCTTTCGCGAGTATCTGGACAAGTTTGTGGTGGTTTTCATTGATGATATTCTAATTTATTCTAAGTCAGAAGGGGAGCATGCGGAACATCTGAGGTTGGTGCTGGAAATTCTGAGGGATCGCAAGTTATATGCGAAGCTTTCCAAGTGTGAGTTTTGGTCGAAAGAAGTCAGTTTTCTCGGTCATGTGATTTCTAGTGATGGGATTGCGGTGGATCCTTCTAAGGTTGATGCAGTGTATCAGTGGGAGTCCCCGAAGTCGGTTACTGAGATAAGGAATTTTCTGGGATTAGCTGGTTATTAAAGAAGATTCATTGAGGGGTTTTCGAAGTTGGCTCTGCCGTTGACCCAATTGACTTGCAAGGGTAGGGCTTTTGTTTGGGATGACCGATGTGAAGAGAGTTTCACTGAGTTGAAGAGGAGGTTGACTACGTCTCCAGTGTTGACCCTGCCTAATCCGGTTGAGCCGTTTATGGTTTATTGTGATGCTTCCAAGATGGGTTTGGGTGGTGTGCTTATGCAGAATGGGAAGGTGGTCGCTTATGCGTCGAGACAGTTGAGAACTCATGAAAAGAATTACCCTACTCATGACTTAGAACTTGCTGCTGTGGTATTCGCGTTGAAAATCTGGAGACATTACTTGTATGGATCGAGATTTGAGGTGTTTAGTGATCACAAGGGCCTTCAGTATCTGTTCGATCAGAAAGAGTTGAATATGAGGCAGCGCCGGTGGTTAGAACTATTGAAGGATTATGATTTTGAATTGAGTTATCACCCGGGAAAAGCTAATGTGGTTGCAGATGCTTTGAGTCGGAAGACTTTGCATATGTCGGCATTGATGGCTAGAGAGCTTGAGTTAATTGAGCAATTCAGGGACATGAGTTTAGTTTGTGAAGTCACACCTCAGAGTGTCAGGTTGGGTATGTTGAAAATTGGCAACGATTTTATGGCTAGTATCCGAGAAGCGCAGAAGTTAGACGTGAAATTGGTTGATCTGATGGGTGGGATTGATCAGTCTGAGAATAAGGACTTCGAGATAGATGCGCAGAATGTATTGAGATATCGTGGAAGAATTTGTGTTCCCGAGGATGAGGAAATGAGAAAGGTAATTCTCGAGGAAGGCCACAGAAGTAAGTTGAGTATCCACCCCAGAGCGACAAAGATGTATCAAGATCTGAAAAAGATGTTCTGGTTGCCTGGGTTGAAGCGCGACGTGGCGCAGTTTGTGTATTCGTGTTTGACCTGTCAGAAATCGAAGGTCGAGCATCAAAAGCCTGCAGGGATGATGCAACCGTTGAATGTTCCAGAGTGGAAGTGGGATAGTATTTCCATGGATTTCGTGACTGGGTTACCCAATACGGTGAGAGGACATGATTCGATTTGGGTGGTTGTGGATAGATTGACGAAGTCGGCTCATTTCATTCCTATCGGCATTAAGTATCCGGTGTCGAGATTGGCAGAAATCTATATTCAGGTGATTGTGAAGCTGCATGGCGTTCCTTTGTGCATTGTGTCGGATAGAGACCCAAGGTTCACTTCGGACTTTTGGAGTAGTTTGCAGAAGGAGTTGGGTTCGAAATTGAGGTTGAGTTCAGCTTATCATCCTCAAACTGATGGGCAGACAGAGAGGACGATTCAATCGTTGGAAGATCTGTTGAGGTCATGTGTTCTAGAGCAGGGAGGTGCGTGGGATACTCATCTTCCATTGATCGAGTTTACCTACAACAATAGTTATCATTCCAGTATCGGGATGGCGCCGTTTGAGGCGTTATATGGTCGGAGGTGTAGGACTCTGGTGTGTTGGTATGAGACTGGGGAAAGTTTAGTACTTGGACCTGAGCTAGTCAGAGAAACTACTGAGAAAGTGAAGGTGATCCGGGAGAAAATGAAAGCGTCGCAGAGTAGACAGAAGAGCTACCATGATAAGAGAAGGAAAGATTTAGAATTTGAAGCGGGTGACCACGTGTTCCTGAGGGTCACACCTATGACCAGTGTTGGGCGTGCACTGAAATCGAAGAAGTTGACTCCTCGTTTCATTGGGCCGTATCAGATTACGGAAAGAGTTGGAAGTGTTGCATATCGGGTGGCCTTGCCACCTAATCTTTCGAACTTGCACGACGTGTTTCACGTGTCGCAGCTTCGGAAGTATATTGCGGATCCGTCTCATGTGATTCAACCAGACGATGTGGAGGTGCGGGATAATCTCACTGTGGAGACTACGCCTGTTCGAATTGAGGATCGTGAGGTGAAGACCTTACGAGATAAGGAGATCAATCTGGTGAAGGTTTTTGGTTTGGAGCAGCTGGTGAAAGTCTGACATGGGAGCTGGAGGATAAGATGCGAGAGTCGTATCCGGAGTTGTTTGAATCAGGTATGTTTTCGAGGACGAAAAATCCTAAGTGGGGGAGAGTTGTAACACCCAAAATAATTTAATTAAATATTTGATTAAATTATTTAAGTGTTGCAATATTATTATTATTATTATTATTATTATTATTATTATTATAATAATAAGTTATTAATAAGTTATTTTATTTTTTAAATTGAAGGGAGTGATGTGGGTAACTCCGGGGTGGTGAGGAATGGCCCATGAGGCCCAAGCCCATTAGCTTAGGCGCTCCTAGGCGTTTAGGGCATGATGCAAATCGCATCATTTGTGTAACACAGGGAAAAGAAAGAAAACGAAAGAAAGAAAGGAGAAGAGAGAAGAGAGAAGTCGCGAAGGAGAAGAGGAAGGGAGGAGAGAGTTCGCAGGTTTTTCGTGAAGAGGAGATCGTTCGTGTTGCGGTGTTTTCGTGCGTGGCCATCTTCTTCGTGCTAGGAGCTTGCGCATTCGAGGTAAGGGTGAGCGTTTCGATTTAATATAATTGAGTATGTGATGGGTTTTGTGGGGTTTTTGGGGTTGATGTAGATTTGAGGTGAATATGTGTAAAATTGATGAAGAATTGAATAAATTATGATGTTGTTTGGTGAATTGTTGATGTTGTTATGTGTAATTTCGTGTGTGTGATGTTTGATGATGGTTGGGAAGGAATTATGATGTGATCATGCTGATTTTCGTGTAAAAAATTCTGCTGCATGTAAACTATTCGATGAAATGGCCATTGTGTGCACACGTGGGGTGTTTTGGGTGAAACTTCGAATTCTGGGCATATTTTACCGTGCCATCTTTTGCAATTGCGTGCCCAAATTCAATTTTAATTATTTTGGCTCGAGTGGTTTTATTTTTGCACTTGTCATTTTGGAGTTGTCCCGGTGGGTGTTGCTGTTGTGCACATGTGGGGTGTTTTGAGTGAAACTTCGAATTCTGGGCATATTTTACCGTGCCATCTTTTGCAATTGCGTGCCCAAATTCAATTTTAAACATTCTGGCTCGAGTGGTTTTATTTTTGCACTTGTCATTTTGGATTTGTCCCGGTGGGTGTTGCTGTTGTGCACATGTGGGGTTTTTTGGGTGAAACATCGAATTTTGGGCATATTTTACCGTGCCATCTTTTGCAATTGCGTGCCCAAATTCAATTTTAAACATTTTGGCTCGAGTGGTTTTATTTTTTCACGTGTCATTTTGGAGTTGTCCTGGGGGTGTGTGTGTGTGGCGCTGCTGTGCGCGTGGTGCTGGGCGCTGCCTCTGGGTGCGCCTGGTGCGTGTGTTGCCTAGCGCTGGGCGCGCCTTGTGCGCTGCCTCGTGCGCCAAAAACTTTATGCCTGTGCCGGAATTTTAACGAGAGTCCTGGAAATAATATTTTAAACATAAAAATGCTGCTGTTGATGAAATAAAAATGCTGCTGTTTCCTTAAATGTTAAGGTGTTGTTTTCTCAATTTAAATGTGATGTCTATGATGATGATGTGATATAATTGTGATGATTATGACGAGTACACTCTGTTGCACCCCGAAAAATCCCACTTTGGGTTTCTCAATGTACAACGTGGAAAAATTTTGGAGCCGCCACCAATATTTTAATTTTAAGACCAAAACATTGAAAAAAGGTCTTTTGGACAAGGCGGATGGTCTTTGAAAACTAGAGATATAGGTTCGGGGGTCGATTACGTGCGAGGAAGGTGTTAGCACCGCGCACGTCCTTTCTACCGAAAGGGAACCTCTAATTAAATGTGTGGTTTTAACGTTTGATTTGAAAAATACCTAGATTTGCCTATTTATTTCTTGTTTGAAGATGAATGGGAAAACTTAATGAAAATTTTATTTTTTTTTTTGCGAGAAAGGGGGAAAAAGGGTTTTTAGAAAAAGTGCTTGACGGGACATGGCCCGCTCCTACGTATCTCCTGGTGCGATGGAGAATTCAAAGCTACGTAGTTCTTGGTTCTTTTTTGAAAAGTTTTTGTTTTTTTATCTTTTTTTAGTGAGTTTTTTTTGAAATAGGACGAGCATTAGCAAATGATTAAACTAGCAGAGGCTATGATGAATCACTGCTAAATGCTCAAAAAGAGTTGTACCGCTAGTCAAACGAACAAAGGTTCTGATGGACTATTGATAACAACTTGTTTTTATTATCTTTTTGAAAGTGATTTTCGAAAGAGATTGATTTGTACGAGGATCAAACTAACAAAAGTTATGATGGATCGTCGTTTATTATTTTTAGGAGAAAAGAACATTGTCACTAATAGCTAAACGAACAGAGGCTCTGATGAGCTACTAGCAACAATGGGTTTGAAAATGATTTTTGTTTGTTTTATGAAAATGATTGGTTTAGGGGGGTGAAAAGAGTTTTTATTTGTGGCGCTTGACGAGAACGTGGCTCGCTCCTACGTATCCTAAACGGGAATCAAAGCGACGTAGTTCTAACTAAAAAAATGTTTTTGAAAGGGTTTGAAAGGGGCAAGCTGAATCACCTGAGACCATCTTCACCACTTAGAACATGATGCACTAGGCATAAGTGGGAATCATATGGTTCGTCATCAACAATGGACGATAATATACAAGAACGAGTAGATAAATGCTATAGCTAAGTTTAAATCACATGGATCACAATAACTAAATATTAACAAATGAAAAGACTGAAATACCTCTGATGAAGACAGATATTACAAATCTGAAGAACGCAAATCCCGACTAACTCTTGCAGAAGATCGACTCTGACGGACCAACGGAACGAATAGAGCGAAAAAATAAAGCGTAGAAGAGTTTTTTCTAAAATGTGAGGGATCTCGCAAAAATGAGTTTTTTCTCTGATCTCGTGAAGAATGCGTCTGAAGCTGTCCCCCTTGAAATGAAAAATGAGCTTCCTATTTATAGGAAATCAGATTTGATCTATTTTAGGAAACGGAGTAATCGATTATGTTGGAAATAACTTGGGAGATGTAATCGATTATTGGCTCATTGATTTTTGAGTGGATAATCGATTATGTGTGAAGGAAAAACAAGTGTATAATCGATTATCAACCTTCCTAAAAAGGTGGTAATCGATTATATGCTTAGTTACAAGAAGGGAGTAATCGATTTATTTGAGAAATATGGAAACTTCCATTTGCTTCATAATCGATTATGTGTGATGTGCAAATGAGGGCTAATCGATTATTTGCTTCCAAAATGATTAGGATAATCGATTTATTGTTGTAAATAAGGAAACAATCGATTATTCGCTTTAGTAAAGATAGGAGAGTAATCGATTATGTGCTCTGAAAACATTCAGGCACATAATCTATTACCATAATCCATTATCTTTGTAAAAATAAAGGATTTTAATTTCAAGCCCTCAACCAAAATATTTTTAGAAATATTTTTCAAAACTATTTTGATGCACCATGCATGTTTTGAAACACTCATCTCTCAGCTACTAAAAGTCATAGACCTTCAGTGATAAATGACCAAAATGCCCTTTTTGACCCTAAAAACCCTAATTTCCCAAAAAGTGCATTCTAACCCTAAAAATGATTTCAAAAACTTTGGAATGGTTTCTAGGACCCAAAATGCAATGCATAATTTATTTTTGTGTGGAAAATTAGGGTTTGGACCTAAGCCGGACAAAATTGGGGTATGACAGCTGCCCCTCTTTATCTGAATTTTAACGAGGAATATGAATTGGCCGAAACATATTCCAAGGCAAAATGAAGATAAAGAATTCAGAAATTATACCGATTTTGTCCACTTGGGGAAACCCGAATTTTCCGCTTTTTCTTTTTCTATTTTTGAAAAGATGGGTTTTGAGAACAAACGGGGAACGGTTAACACTTGGCGCATTAACTGAGAGAGAAAATGACGGACCACTCGGGATCTGAAGGAGCACTAAGGCTCTGAAGGACCACTCAGGGTCTGAAGGAGCACTAAGGCTCTGAAGGACCACTCAGGGTCTGGAAGGCTGCCTAGGCCTTAATTGAAGGACCATCGTGGTCTGAAGGAGCGCTACTAGCTATGGTACTAGTAAAACGGTCTGAGGGGGCCTTTCGAGCGGCCATGATGGGTCAAGATCAGCTCCGGAACTGATATGTTGACTATGAAGGACGTCCATTGTGTCTTAGGCTGACACAACTAGTCTGAAGGACCACTCGGGGTCTGAAGGACTTACCCGCAGCTCGAATACGAGGTGAAGTCTGTTTTTGAAGGGACACTTGGGTCCTGAAGGGATTCACGAATCCTGTTGGTTGATTGATTGAAAAGTTCAACTAAAGCAGACAGAAAAGTAAAATGAGCACTTGGCGTGCAAACAGAAAAGTAAATGGGCACTTGGCGTGCAAAAAGCAGGAAATAAAGCGGTAAAGAACGCAGTAAAGAAGGAGCACTGAGGGCTCAGGATGAGCGCGGAGGGCTCAGGATGAGCACAGAGGGCTCAGGAGGAGCACCGAGGGCTCAGGGGGGAGCACAGAGGGCTCAAGAGGAGCACAGAGGGATCAGGATGAGCACAGAGGGCTCACGAGGGGAGCACAGAGGGCTCAAGAGGGAGCACAGAGGGATCAGGATGAGCACAGAGGGCTCACGAGGGGAGCACAGAGGGCTCAGGAGGGAGCACAGAGGGCTCAGGATGAGCACAGAGGGCTCAGGATGAGCACAGAGGGCTCAGGATGAGCACAGACGGCTCAGGGGGAGCACAGAGGGCTCAGGATGAGCACAGAGGGCTCAGGAGGAGCACAGAGGGCTCAGGAGGAGCACAGAGGGCTCAGGGGGGAGCACAGAGGGCTCAGGAGGGAGCACAGAGGGCTCAGGATGAGCACAGAGGGCTCAGGGGGAGCACAGAGGGCTCAGGATGAGCACAGAGGGCTCAGGGGGGAGCACAGAGGGCTCAGGATGAGCACAGAGGGCTCAGGGGGAGCACAGAGGTCTCAGGAGGGAGCACAGAGGGCTCAGGATGAGCACAGAGGGCTCACGAGGGGAGCACAGAGGGCTCACGAGGGAGCACAGAGGGCTCAGGATGAGCACAGAGGGCTCAAGAGGAGCATAGAGGGCTCAGGGGGAGCACAGAGGGCTCAGGATGAGCACAGAGGGCTCAGGAGGAGCACAGAGGGCTCAGGACGAGCACAGAGGGCTCAGGACGAGCACAGAGGGCTCAGGACGAGCATAGAGGGCTCAGGATGAGCACAGAGGGCTCAGGGGGGAGCACAGAGGGCTCAGGATGAGCGTAGAGGGCTCAGGAGGAGCGCAGAGGGCTCAGGATGAGCGCAGAGGGCTCAGGAGGAGCACAGAGAGCTCACAAATTCAGTTGATTGGTCGATTTGAAATGACCGATGCTGCTGTATTGGATTGAGGTACCTGCATACGTCAGTTGATGCAAGGAATGGTGCATGGAGTATGAGTGGAGGTTATGAGTGCATGTTATGCATGTGCATGCAATGAGTGCATGTTATGAGTGCATGTTATGCATGTGCATGCAATGAGTGCATGTTATGAGTGCATGTTATGAGTGCATGTTATGCATGTGCATGCAATGAGTGCATGTTATGAGTGCATGTTATGAGTGCATGTTATGCATGTTATGAGTGCATGTTATGAGTGCATGTTATGCAAAGGCATGTTATGCATGTGCATGCAATGAGTGCATGTTATGCTAAGGCATGTTATGCTAAGGCATGTTATGCATGTGCATGCAATGAGTGCATGTTATGAGTGCATGTTATGCAAAGGCATGTTATGCATGTGCATGCAATGAGTGCATGTTATGCTATGATTTTGGTGTAATGATGAATGTAATGCATGACTGTGTTTTGTTTATTGCCTTCTTTTTTTTTTTTTTTTTTGGTTCAGCCAACCCGCGACACTCATGACACGAGACTGAGGAACCTGTTGGACTTGCGGGGCTCATGGGCCGAGTGCATGTTGGTCTTGACTTTGCTGGTTTGAAGCAATCATGGATGTAGTTGCTCTCTTGCATGATTGACTGATTTTGAGGATGTGCTTTCTCTCAGGACTCTTAAGAATCTCGTAATGATTTGCAATGCTCTATGATATATGCACATGTTTTACAGTTCAGGACCATCATCATCATAAAACGTTTATTTTGAGCAGAAAAAGCAGAAAATAAAAGAGTGAACAGATACGAGAAATTTGAACTTTATTAATGTGGAAACCGGTCGCACAAGAAGTTACGCCGATTATTTATTACACTTGAAAGTTTAAACTGTAAAAAGACACGAAAAAGGAGAGAAGCTGAATTCTGACTGTCCGTCTCTGTGGAACAGTGCCAAACATCTATGTCCTTGACCTTGATCACTCCCTCATCCAAGCTTGTAGGAGAGTTGTATGCCTTTCTTTACTTTTCATGCCTAAGTTTTCAGACCCTAATTTTTGCCTGGATCGCCCTTTGCGGGTTTTCAATCCACCGGGTCGCTCTGATTTTGCCTAGGTCGCCCTTTGCGGGTTTTCAACCTAGCGAGCTAATTCTTACTTGGCTTGTCTTTCTCTTTTTTCATCTATTTCTTTTAGGCATAATACTTCTTCACTTGATCTGAATTGACTGGATTCCTGAAATCTTTGCCGTCTATGTTTATGAGTATCGGCGCTCCTCTGGAAAAAGCTTTCTTGACTTCACATGGACCGTCATGAGTGGGCCTCAACTTCCCACGGAGTCAGTCCGGATAGGTAGGATCTTTTTGAGTACAAGGTCTCCTTCGCCGAATTCTCGAAGACGGACTTTCCTGCCGAAAGCTGCCTTCATCTTTTGTTGGTACAACTGGCCATGGCGCAGGGCAGCAATTCTTTTCCCCTTAATGAGATTCAGTTGATCTAGACGAGTTTGGATCCATTTTGCTTCTTCTAACCTGGCCTCCATGACTACTCGTAGAGAGGGTGTTTCAACCTTGATGAGAAGAACTGCTTCTGACCCATACACTAGAGAAGAAAGGGGGTTGCCCCTGTATGATTTCAATGAATGTGAGTGCGACAAGGGATGAGATAGGTGTAGGGTCAATTTCCCCAGTTGTAGGAGAGGTGAAGAGCGACAGGATTGCCCTACTTGGCATATTGTAAACAAATGAATTTACTTGTCCTTGAGCTAAGACTTTGAGAAAACAGTAGCAATCAATCATTGATCGGAATGGACTTTTCGGGATTGTGGTGTTTTGTGGAGGAGAGATGAGTAGGCTTAATGAGGTATTTGGGGCTAATGGCAGGATGGTTTTTATTCGGTGTTGGCTGTCGATCGATGATTTATGATGGTTAACTGGCTTGATGAGGTATTAGGAAATTTTATTCCTGGCTAAAGGTCTGTGGAGGGCGGGTCATCGCGGTCAAATGAGAGTGTTTGCGGTTTATGAGAGGAGGGGTGCATGGAAATGAGAAAGTGTTTGAAGGTTTATTGAGACAATGACCTCTTGGGTTTTGTGGTAACATGTATCAACTCACTATTTACATCTCTTTTGTATTTTTCTTTTGGTTTTGGGATTTTCCTTTTTGAATGATTTTTCCTTCTTTGACTTCTTCTTTTCCTTGAGCTTGGGTGAACTGATAAAGAACGATGCACTGTTTTTTCTGAGGTGGTCCTTGTCTAAGGTGACTTTTGGATTTTTGGCTTTTTCTTGGCTTAAGATGGGTCGGAAAGGATTATGTTTTTCTCTTTGGGATTTTCTTGGCTTACGGTGGGTAGGAGGGATTTTGTTTTTCTCTTTGGGATTTTCTTGGCTTAAGGTGGGTAGGAGGGATTTTGTTTTTCTCTTTGGGATTTTCTTGGCTTAAGGTGGTTAGGAGAGGATTTTGTTTTTGGATATGAAATGGTAGTCCGACTTCATTTCAAATCATGATTGCTTATTTCCTCAAAAATTAACTCTGGGACAATAATTCACTTATTTTCATGCACTTGCCCTTCTTCTTTATTTCCCTTTTGAGCTCTAATTTTCCTTTATTGAAGTACCCATCTTGACCTCTTTCTTGTTCTCAGCGGTCCCCAAGTTGATCACTTCAGTGGATTCCCCGTGATGCTGAATAACCCTTTTTCCTTAACCTTCTGGAGGATTTTCCCGGTCTTTCTCAACGTCCTACTCTGCTTGATTGATAAGGTGATCAAAGTCAAAATATGGACCGTTGGCACTGTTATTTTGAGAGACAATTGCTGTGGATTTGCTTTTTGCCAAGGCGAAAAAGCAGAATGGAAGGCGAGACATGCAAGCAAAAATAATAAAGAAAAGAAGAGACACATGAAATGAAAAGGAATTGATTTTTATTGATTGGAATTCAAAAACAACGTTTTTATTTATGATGATGATTTAGAAAATAAAAACATGTGCGCCCCTAACAACTGGTCCTGTGGCCTTGGGCAGAGCCACAGGGTTGCATTACAAATGACTACTTTAAATCAAAGGTCCCAAGAGGATCAACGGTCTTTCAATTCTTTAATTCTTTCACCAGCACTGCAGCGACAAACCAGGTTTGCACCACCCTCATCCTTGATGACAGCAATTTGATCGTGTTGTTCCTCTTCCTCATCCCATCCTGTGGGCTGGATGTCTTCTATTCGGATTTGAGCACTCTCGGGAGCATCATATCTGACCAAGTAATCAAACTATCCACTGGGCTCCCCTAGGGTATCCCAACATCCCTCTTTCGCAGGCACCGCTGTTACTTCCTCATTGATTTCTTCTTCACCATCAATATCAGGGGTTCCTATCTGAATCACGCGCCGATCTATCAGGTCTTGCACTGCATGTTTGAAGGCTCTGCACTCCTCCACAGTATGACCAACCCCGTTTTCGTGGAAACTGCAGGTAGCACTTGCATTGTACCTTCGGGAAAATGGCGGTTGAAGGGCCTTCATTGGCCGGGTGCTGATCAGGTTCTTGGAAATCAGGTGATTAAACAATTCAGTGCATGTCATCGGTATTGGATCAAAACTGGTTCGTTTCTTGTACTGATAACCCTGAGCCTTGTGACTGTCACCGCCTTGCTGGGATGGCACAGGAGCAGAGAATGGAACAGTTTGTGGTGGCGGAGGAATGACACCAACTGGACCCACGACAGTGACACCTTCAGCAGCTGCCCCACTCTTTAAGCTCTGCAATATGACCATCATCTCATGTATCTGGGCCTCCATTGCCTTCAATCGTTCTTCTAGCAAGTGATATCTGTCTCTTGGCTGTGGGCTTTCAATCACCTGGCCCTGAGGGTAGCTCCTCGGATTGAAGTAGTAAACCCCATACTGAGCGGAGTTTCCCACTTGATAAGCAACACTTGGAGGATTCACAATAATCTCCGGAGCAAGAGCAGAAGAACTTCTGGGAGGTATAATACTGGGACTAGGGATGTGAATGTGTGGCACACCCGCAGCTCCACTAGAAGTAACCACAGCAGGCTGACTTGTCACCACGGGAATGGCTTCAGCAGTGGTCCCACTTCTCAGATTTTGCAGCATATTCATTATCTCGGCCCTCTGAGCCTCCATAGCCTCCACTTTAGTCTTCAAAGCTTGATTCTCTTGAGCCAGCTGCTCGGGGTTAAGAATTTCCACAACCGACTCATCTTGACCCAAGGGTCCTCATTCTCGAGATGTTGATTGCTAGCCATTAGTCTTGTCTGTAGACGGATAGAGTATCGGTGTTGGCGAACCAGCTTGCCTTTTGTTTTTCTTTCTGATGATAGAACATCTTTTATGAGTACAAGTATGAATGCGTAAATGAATGCAATGCATATGCACATGGCTTTATGTTATTAGATGCATGAGGAATGCTGTATGAATTTTCAGAATTTTGCTTATGTAATGCATGCTGTTACGATGTAAAATGCGAGTGATGAGGATGCTTGTTATAAAGACAGACATTTACAGGTGGGGGTTTTGAAATTTTAGGGCAGTATACCCTATATGCCACCTCATATAGGTATTCATGAAAGTGAAGGAAAAACATATTCTTTTTTTTGATTTTGTTGTTTTTTTCAAAAAATGTTGGCGGAAATGAACTAAACTAGATGTAATAATGCAACACACAATTTTGGAAAAGCCCTTGTGACCTAAAAAAGGGGTGAGACCTATGATCTAGGGCAATTTAAAGGGTAATCCTTCCATGTAGCTCTATTCACTCCCTCACAAGGCCACCAGAGCTACAGTCCCTTTCACAAAATTCCCCACAAATGCAGCAAACTGCTAGGTGTGAGGTATCATGAAAGAGCACAACTCTGGTTGAAACTTTCGCAAGTAGCCAAACGGACAAAGGTCCTGATGGGCTCTCACTACTCGAATCCACTCTCCTAAGTTTTTGCAGACCTGGGTTATGGTCCCACTCAAAACACATAGTCACAGGGTATAAGTGTAGTGTGTGTCAAGGGCATTTTCCCTAGTACTACCCCCACCTGAAAATGAAAACCAGAGCAGTCCAGATAATAGCATGTTGTCTACCCTATGGTTCAATATTATTCAAATACTACTAGCCTAGGGTACCAACGACAAACACATTACTCACTTCAGAAAGGGAGCTGAGAAGAAGGGACATGATAGAATTGGGGAGAAATGCATGAGCTTACCTTGAAGAAAAGGAGCAAAGAAAGAAGGGAACATGGGGGTTGGAAGAATGCATGGGCATAAACATATAAAAAGAAAAGGAATAAAAGATGAGACAGGGAACAAACATAGAAGAACACAAATGCATACGCCTACAATCAATGATAAGAAATAAAGGCAAACAAGGTTTTAATCAAATCAACAATACATTAAACCACACATTTAAATTAGTTAGGCTTGACCCTCGTCTTTTTTTTTTTTTAAAAAAAAAAAAAAGTGTCCCCAGTGGAGTCGCCAGCTGTTGCACCCCGAAAAATCCCCGGCTGGGTTTCTCAATGTACAACGTGGAAAAATTTTGGAGCCGCCACCAATATTTTAATTTTAAGACCAAAACATTGAAAAAAGGTCTTTTGGACAAGGCGGATGGTCTTTGAAAACTAGAGATATAGGTTCGGGGGTCGATTACGTGCGAGGAAGGTGTTAGCACCGCGCACGTCCTTTCTACCGAAAGGGAACCTCTAATTAAATGTGCGGTTTTAACATTTGATTTGAAAAATACCTAGATTTGCCTATTTATTTCTTGTTTGAAGACGAATGAGAAAACTTACTGGAAATTTTATTTTTGGTGAGAAAGGGGGAAAAAAAAGGTTTTTAGAAAGAAGTGCTTGACGGGACATGGCCCGCTCCTACGTATCTCCCGGTGCGATGGAGAATTCAAAGCTACGTAGTTCTTGGTTCTTTTTGAAAAGTTTTTGTTTTTTTATCTTTTTTACTGAGTTTTTTGAAATAGGACGAGCATTAGCAAATGATTAAACTAGCAGAGGCTATGATGAATCACTGCTAAATGTCCAAAAAGAGTTGTACCGCTAGTCAAACGAACAAAGGTTCTGATGGACTATTGATAACAACTTGTTTTTATTATCTTTTTGAAAGTGATTTTCGAAAGAGATTGATTTGTACGAGGATCAAACTAACAAAAGTTATGATGGATCGTCGTTTATTATTTTTTAGGAGAAAAGAACATTGTCACTAATAGCTAAACGAACAGAGGCTCTGATGAGCTACTAGCAACAATGGGTTTGAAAATGATTTTTGTTTGTTTTATGAAAATGATTGGTTTAGGGGGGTGAAAAGAGTTTTTATTTGTGGCGCTTGACGAGAACGTGGCTCGCTCCTACGTATCCCTAAACGGGAATCAAAGCGACGTAGTTCTAACTAAAAAAATGTTTTTGAAAGGGTTTGAAAGGGGCAAGCTGGATCACCCGAGACCATCTTCACCACTTAGAACATGATGCACTAGGCATAAGTGGGAATCATATGGTTCGTCATCAACAATGGACGATAATATACAAGAACGAGTAGATAAATGCTATAGCTAAGTTTAAATCACATGGATCACAATAACTAAATATTAACAAATGAAAAGACTGAAATACCTCTGATGAAGACAGATATTACAAATCTGAAGAACGCAAATCCCGACTAACTCTTGCAGAAGATCGACTCTGACGGACCAACGGAACGAATAGAGCGAAAAAATAAAGCGTAGAAGAGCTTTTCTAAAATGTGAGAGATCTCGCAAAAATGAGTTTTTTCTCTGATCTCGTGAAGAATGCGTGTGAAGATGTTTTTTCTGTCCCCTGAAATGAAAAATGAGCTTCCTATTTATAGGAAATCAGATTTGATCTATTTTAGGAAACGGAGTAATCGATTATGTTGGAAATAACTTGGGAGATGTAATCGATTATTGGCTCATTGATTTTTGAGTGGATAATCGATTATGTGTGAAGGAAAAACAAGTGTATAATCGATTATCAACCTTCCTAAAAAGGTGGTAATCGATTATATGCTTAGTTACAAGAAGGGAGTAATCGATTTATTTGATAAATATGGAAACTTCCATTTGCTTCATAATCGATTATGTGTGATGTGCAAATGAAGGGCTAATCGATTATTTGCTTCCAAAATGATTAGGATAATCGATTTATTGTTGTAAATAAGGAAACAATCGATTATTCACTTTAGTAAAGATAGGAGAGTAATCGATTATGTGCTCTGAAAACATTCAGGCACATAATCTATTACCATAATCCATTATCTTTGTAAAAATAAAGGATTTTAATTTCAAGCCCTCAACCAAAATATTTTTAGAAATATTTTTCAAAACTATTTTGATGCACCATGCATGTTTTGAAACACTCATCTCTCAGCTACTAAAAGTCATAGACCTTCAGTGATAAATGACCAAAATGCCCTTTTTGACCCTAAAAACCCTAATTTCCCAAAAAGTGCATTCTAACCCTAAAAATGATTTCAAAAACTTTGGAATGGTTTCTAGGACCCAAAATGCAATGCATAATTTATTTTTGTGTGGAAAATTAGGGTTTGGACCTAAGCCGGACAAAATTGGGGTATGACACACTCTATGAGTGTTTTTATGACGACGATGACGAGGACTCCAGGTGAGTGATTTGGTGTGGCACATGTGTCCATAGTGTCTCATAGCATGTGCATATTATGACGAATAGGCTTCGGCCTCTTATTGACGTAAAACAGTGACGATGTGCCCATTGTGGCTTATTTATGACGAGAATGGTACCATCATGCATATACCCAGGCGTGGGTTGCATTTCCATGCACATACATGATTTATGACTTGTGGAAAAAAGTTGTGACTTGAGTTAGTGTTTAGTGACGATGATGTTGGGGTGATGACGATGTTGTATGACTGCTTTGTTCACATTACTCTATTATGTGCTTGATTATGTTTTGTTGAAATTCTCACCCCTTCTGCTTCGAATGTTGCTCTATTGTGGCAACGCTGCATGTAACCGCGAGTGAAGGTTCTGCTGCCTTCTTTAATAGCTATTTGGGATGTCTGTCGAGTCGCTCTCTGATACTGTGACACCTAGGGGGCGTGGTTGAAGTTTGTTAATTAATTAACTAATTATTTAATGATTATGTCGATGATGTGAGACGTGTTTGAGTGGTATTAGTGAGTTATTGTTTTATTCCGCTGTGATGTGATTTTTGGAGTTTAACTTTCATGACGGGTGTTTTGTTGCACAAACCTTGATGGGTGCAGTTGATGAGTTTTGTTAATGACGATGTGGCATTTCTTTTCTACCAGTTAAATTAATATTTGCGAAAAAGAAATTACTCTGATAAATGACGTGTAAATAATGGGGTAGAAAAGGGGTGTTACAATAAACAGAAAACAAGGAAGGCACTTGAGGAAGCTCAAGAATGGAAGACAATAGCCATTGAATCAGGACAAGAATCACATCTGGTGGTAGAGTTGAGGGGTCAGCTGAGAAACCTCGAGCGAGAAAGAGGTGCTATTGATGAGATTCTCAAAGAATATCAGCAAGCCCTGAGATTTGAAAGAGGAATATCTGATGAATTGAAGAAGAACCTTCGCTGTCTAGAAGAGGCCTACAGACAGGTCCGAGCTGAGAGCCAATATTGGGAAACGCGCTTCCTAGATTTGATTGGAAAGATTGAAGATCAAGAGATCATTAAGGAGCTCAGGGATGAGATCCAGCTGTGGAAGAGCAAGTTCTCGAAGCTGTCAGAGCTGGCCAGTCAGGCTATGGTGGGGGTTCCCAAGAATCTGAGGATAGCTGAGGCTGAGATGCATTTCTTCAACACCCCACCCGAGGTGTAACAGTTTGTGAAGTACTGCAGAGCATTGATCACAGAGTTCAAAGAGCAGTCTCAAGGTGCAAGTGTTAACAAGAAGAGGAAGGGAGTCGGGGAATTCAAAGCTATTTGTATTTGAGTCGTTTACTTGTACTCTTCATCTTGAGCATTTACTTTGAGTATTGTATTCCAGAATATTGTACTCTTTTATTTTGCTTCATTATGAATATTGTACTGTCTTTCCCCTTTGGTGAAAGTTGTTAAAGCTTTGAATTCTCGATGAATGAAGTATGTTGATTTGCTATTTCGATTCCTCGTTTACTTCACTTCCTAAATCAAAAAGAAAAAGTTTATGCGCTTATGACAAGATAAGGCATCCCGTGGTTCCCGACATCAAGCAAACATTGTACATGCATTCATACATCCATTCATGCATTTATCTTGATTCTTATGCAATAAATGTCTAAACAAACATAAAAGGCACGCTGGTTCGCTTTCACCGTTACAACACACGTCTTCAAGCGAGATTAATGGCAAGCAATCCAGAGAATCCAGAGATCGAGATTGAGAATCAGGTGGATCTAGATGACCCGGTTATAGCAATACTCAACCCTGAGCAACTAGCTCAGGAGATGGTTTACATGTTTTTGGAAACTCTACCAGCGGTCTATTATGACAGGTTGATTACAAGCGTCTCGTCCAGCTTCTCTGATATGGTGATTTTCGGGGAAAGACTTGAAAATGGTCTACGCAGTGGCAAGATAGCAAATCACTTTGGTAGTTCTGGAAATTCGAGCAGTGCAAGTGGACCAAAGAAGCATTCCTCCCAATTCCCAAAAAGGAAAGAAGGGGAGACTAATGTGATCTCTGGAGGAAATCCATCATTTAGTACTCCACCACAGGCGGTGCCTTTTTCTGCTCCTGTATCACCCCAGCAAAGCAATGATGGCTCTAAAGCCCAGAATTACCAATACAAGAGGCGTACAAGTTTTGATTCCATTCCGATGACTTATACTGAGTTATTCAACCATCTGATCTCAAAGAACCTGATCAATACTCGGTCCATGAAGCCTCTTCAGCCTCCATTCCCCATAAATTATAATGCTAGCGCTACCTGTAGTTTCCATGAGGGTGGAATTGGTCACACTGTGGAGGATTGCAAGGCCTTTAAGCATGTGGTTCAAGACCTAATCAATGCCAGTTGGATTTCATTCAAGCAAAATAGTCCAAGCGTAACTGCAAATCCATTGCCGGGACACGAGAAGCCGTCCACTAATGCCATAGAAGATTCTGCTGGGCAAGTGATAAGAAAGGTTGAGAAAATCAGGACTCCTCTGAGTACCATTTATGATGAGTTATGCCGGTTTGGAGTCGTCAAGAAAGGGTGCTGTCAAAGAGATGGGTGTGCCGATTCCTTTTGTGTGGGAAACTGTGAGAGTTTTAAGATGATTTTGCAAGATCTGATGGATCGGTGTGTGGTCCAGGTGGGAACCCTTGTCGAAAATGATGTGTTGACTCTGCATTCTGACAAAGGCAGAGAGGTCAGAAGACCGGTTGAAATTTTATACAATTACAATCCAAGGTGTTGCACCCCGAAAAATCCCCGTTGGGGTTTCTCTATGTACAACGTGGAAAATTTTGGAGCCGCCACCAATATTTTAATTTTAAGACCAAAACATTGAAAAAAGGTCTTATGGACAAAGCGGATGGTCTTTGAAAACTAGAGATATAGGTTCGGGGGTCGATTACGCGCGAGGAAGGTGTTAGCACCGCGCACGTCCTTTCTACCGAAAGGGAACCTCTAATTAAATGTGTGGTTTTAACGTTTGATTTGAAAAATACCTAGATTTGCCTATTTATTTCTTGTTTGAAGACGAATGAGAAAACTTACTGGAAATTTTATTTTTGGTGAGAAAGGGGGAAAAAGGGGGTTTTTAGAAAAAGTGCTTGACGGGACATGGCCCGCTCCTACGTATCTCCCGGTGCGATGGAGAATTCAAAGCTACGTAGTTCTTGGTTCTTTTTGAAAAGTTTTTGTTTTTTATCTTTTTTAGTGAGTTTTTGAAATAGGACGAGCATTAGTGAATGATTAAACTAGCAGAGGCTATGATGAATCACTTACTAAATACTCAAAAGAGAGAGTTGTACCGCTAGTCAAACGAACGAAGGTTCTGATGGACTATTGATAACAACTCGTTTTTTATTATCCTTTTGGAAAGTGATTTTCGAAAGAGATTGATTTGTACGATGATCAAACTAACAAAGGTTATGATGGATCACCGTTTATTATTTTTAGGAGAAAAGGACATTGTCACTAATAGCTAAACGAACAGAGGCTCTGATGAGCTACTAGCAACAATGGGTTTGAAAGTGGTTTTTGTTTGTTTTATGAAAATGATTGGTTTAGGGGAATGAAAAGAATTTTTATTTGTTGCGCTTGACGAGAACGTGGCTCGCTCCTACGTATCCCAAACGGGAATCAAAGCGACGTAGTTCTAATAAAAAAAATGTTTTTAAAAGGGTTTAAAAAGGGGAAGTTGAATCACCCGAGACCATCTTCACCACTTAGAACATGATGCACTAGGCATAAGTGGGAATCATATGGTTCGTCATCAACAATGGACGATAATATACAAGAACGAGTGGATAAATGCTATATCTAAGTTTAATCACATGGATCACAATAACTAAATATTAACAAATGAAAAGACTGAAATACCTCTGATGAAGACAGATATTCCAGATCCGAAGAACGCAAACCCCAACTAACCCTTGCAGGAGATCAGCTCAGACGGACCAACGGCGCGAGTAGAGCAAAAATGAAGCGGAGGACTGAAAAATGAGATTTGCGAGAGTTGTCTTCCCAGATCTCGTGAAAATGTCTCTGGAGCAATCCTTCTCAGATTTCGTGAAAGTGTGTGTCCAACAAATGGTGAAGCTTAGCTTCCTATTTATAGAGTTTCAAAAACAACTGTTTGATTTTTAACCATTAATGCATGACATAATCGATTATGTCTCTCAATTGAAACATATGCTAATCGATTATGTTGATGAAAATGGAAACTTGGGTGAGATGATAATCGATTATTGTTGTAAGGCAAAATAGGTGCATAATCGATTATCAACCTTCCTTAAAAGGTGGTAATCGATTATGTGCTTTAGTTGTTTGAAGCATATAATCGATTATGTTGATGAGAATGGAAATTTTGGTGAGATGATAATCGATTATTGTTGTAAGGCAAAACAGGTGCATAATCGATTATCAACCTTCCTTAAAAGGTGGTAATCGATTATGTGCTTTAGTTGTTTGAAGCATATAATCGATTATGGTATATAAAAAAGGAAGGTAAGGATAGCTTGCTAATCGATTATTTCTTTTAGTTATAACAGGATGCTAATCGATTATGTGCTCTGAAACATTCAGGCACATAATCCATTAGCATAATCGATTATGCCTTGTGAAAATAGATTTCAAGCTTTCAACAAAATTATTTTTTTTGGGTTTAAGTGCCACCTTATGCATGCATGCAATTTTGTAAAATATTTTTCAAAGCTTATTTTGATGCATTATACATGTTTTGAAAAAAATCATCTCTCAGCTACTAAAGTATCATAGACCTTAATTGATAGGACCTTACCAAAATGCCCTTTTTGACCCTAAAAACCCTAATTTCCCAAAAAGTGCATTCTAACCCTAAAAATGATTTCAAAAACTTTGGAATGATTTCTAGGACCCAAAATGCAATGCATAAGTCATTTTTTATATTTTCTTTTTTGTGTGGAAAATTAGGGTTTGGACCTAAGCCGGACAAAATTGGGGTATGACAGCTGCCCCTCTTTATCTGAATTTTAACGAGGAATATGAATTGGCCGAAACATATTCCAAGGCAAAATGAAGATAAAGAATTCAGAAATTATACCGATTTTGTCGACTTGGGGAAACCCGAATTTTCCTCTTTTCTTTTTCTATATTTTTGAAAAGATGGGCACTTTCGTGCAGAAAGCGGTAAAGAACGCGGTAAAGAAAACAGTAAGGAGGGAGCACAGAGGGCTCAGGAGGGAGCACAAAGGGCTCAGGATGAGCACAGAGGGCTCAGGAGGGAGCACAGAGGGCTCAGGAGGGAGCACAGAGGGCTCAGGGGGAGCACAGAGGGCTCAGGAGGGAGCACAGAGGGCTCAGGATGAGCACAGAGGGCTCAGGAGGGAGCACAGAGAGCTCAGGGGGAGCACAGAGGGCTCAGGAGGGAGCACAGAGGGCTCAGGAGGGAGCACAGAGGGCTCAGGATGAGCACAGAGGGCTCAGGATGAGCACAGAGGGCTCAGGATGAGCACAGAGGGCTCAGGGGGAGCACAGAGGGCTCAGGATGAGCACAGAGGGCTCAGGGGGGAGCACAGAGGGCTCAGGAGGGAGCACAGAGGGCTCAGGATGAGCACAGAGGGCTCAGGGGGAGCACAGAGGGCTCAGGATGAGCACAGAGGGCTCAGGGGGGAGCACAGAGGGCTCAGGATGAGCACAGAGGGCTCAGGGGGAGCACAGAGGTCTCAGGAGGGAGCACAGAGGGCTCAGGATGAGCACAGAGGGCTCACGAGGGGAGCACAGAGGGCTCAGGAGGGAGCACAGAGGGCTCAGGAGGGAGCACAGAGGGCTCAGGATGAGCACAGAGGGCTCAGGAGGAGCACAGAGGGCTCAGGGGGAGCACAGAGGGCTCAGGATGAGCACAGAGGGCTCAGGAGGAGCACAGAGGGCTCAGGACGAGCACAGAGGGCTCAGGACGAGCACAGAGGGCTCAGGATGAGCACAGAGGGCTCAGGGGGGAGCACAGAGGGCTCAGGATGAGCGTAGAGGGCTCAGGAGGAGAGCAGAGGGCTCAGGATGAGCGCAGAGGGCTCAGGAGGAGCACAGAGAGCTCACAAATTCAGTTGATTGGTCGATTTGAAATGACCGATGCTGCTGTATTGGATTGAGGTACCTGCATACGTCAGTTGATGCAAGGAATGGTGCATGGAGTATGAGTGCAGGTTATGAGTGCATGTTATGCATGTGCATGCAATGAGTGCATGTTATGAGTGCATGTTATGCATGTGCATGCAATGAGTGCATGTTATGAGTGCATGTTATGAGTGCATGTTATGCATGTTATGAGTGCATGTTATGCAAAGGCATGTTATGCATGTGCATGCAATGAGTGCATGTTATGCTAAGGCATGTTATGCATGTGCATGCAATGAGTGCATGTTATGAGTGCATGTTATGCAAAGGCATGTTATGCATGTGCATGCAATGAGTGCATGTTATGCTATGATTTTGGTGTAATGATGAATGTAATGCATGACTGTGTTTTGTTTATTGCCTTCTTTTTTTTTTTTTTTTTTTTTGGTTCAGCCAACCCGCGACACTCATGACACGAGACTGAGGAACCTGTTGGACTTGCGGGGCTCATGGGCCGAGTGCATGTTGGTCTTGACTTTGCTGGTTTGAAGCAATCGTGGATGTAGTTGCTCTCTTGCATGATTGACTGATTTTGAGGATGTGCTTTCTCTCAGGACTCTTAAGAATCTCGTAATGATTTGCAATGCTCTATGATATATGCACATGTTTTACAGTTCAGGACCATCATCATCATAAAACGTTTATTTTGAGCAGAAAAAGCAGAAAATAAAAGAGTGAACAGATACGAGAAATTTGAACTTTATTAATGTGGAAACCGGTCGCACAAGAAGTTACGCCGATTATTTATTACACTTGAAAGCTTAAACTGTAAAAAGACACGAAAAAGGAGAGAAGCTGAATTCTGACTGTCCGTCTCTGTGGAACAGTGCCAAACATCTATGTCCTTGACCTTGATCACTCCCTCATCCAAGCTTGTAGGAGAGTTGTATGCCTTTCTTTACTTTTCATGCCTAAGTTTTCAGACCCTAATTTTTGCCTGGATCGCCCTTTGCGGGTTTTCAATCCACCGGGTCGCTCTGATTTTGCCTAGGTCGCCCTTTGCGGGTTTTCAACCTAGCGAGCTAATTCTTACTTGGCTTGTCTTTCTCTTTTTTCATCTATTTCTTTTAGGCATAATACTTCTTCACTTGATCTGAATTGACTGGATTCCTGAAATCTTTGCCGTCTATGTTTATGAGTATCGGCGCTCCTCTGGAAAAAGCTTTCTTGACTTCACATGGACCGTCATGAGTGGGCCTCAACTTCCCACGGAGTCAGTCCGGATAGGTAGGATCTTTTTGAGTACAAGGTCTCCTTCGCCGAATTCTCGAAGACGGACTTTCCTGCCGAAAGCTGCCTTCATCTTTTGTTGGTACAACTGGCCATGGCGCAGGGCAGCAATTCTTTTCCCCTTAATGAGATTCAGTTGATCTAGACGAGTTTGGATCCATTTTGCTTCTTCTAACCTGGCCTCCATGACTACTCGTAGAGAGGGTGTTTCAACCTTGATGAGAAGAACTGCTTCTGACCCATACACTAGAGAAGAAAGGGGGTTGCCCCTGTATGATTTCAATGAATGTGAGTGCGACAAGGGATGAGATAGGTGTAGGGTCAATTTCCCCAGTTGTAGGAGAGGTGAAGAGCGACAGGATTGCCCCACTTGGCATATTGTAAACAAATGAATTTACTTGTCCTTGAGCTAAGACTTTGAGAAAACAGCAGCAATCAATCATTGATCGGAATGGACTTTTCGGGATTGTGGTGTTTTGTGGAGGAGAGATGAGTAGGCTTAATGAGGTATTTGGGGCTAATGGCAGGATGGTTTTTATTCGGTGTTGGCTGTTGATCGATGATTTATGATGGTTAACTGGCTTGATGAGGTATTAGGAGGTTTTATTCCTGGCTAAGGGTCTATGGAGGGCGGGCTGTCGAGGTCAAATGAGAGTGTTTGCGGTTTATGAGAGGAGGGGTGCATGGAAATGAGAAAGTGTTTGAAGGTTTATTGAGACGAGGACCTCTTGGGTTTTGTGGTAACATGTACCAACTCACCACTTACATTTCTTTTGTATTTTTCTTTTGGTTTTGGAATTTTCCTTTTTGAATGATTTTTCCTTCTTTGACTTCTTCTTTTTCTTGAGCTTGGGTGAGCTGATAAAGAACGATGCACTGTTTTTTTTCTGAGATGGTCCTTGTCTAAGGTGACTTTTGGATTTTTGGCTTTTTTTTTTTTTGGCTTAAGATGGGTCGGAAAGGATTATGTTTTTCTCTTTGGGATTTTCTTGGCTTACGGTGGGTAGGAGAGGATTTTGTTTTTCTCTTTGGGATTTTCTTGGCTTACGGTGGGTAGGAGAGGATTTTGTTTTTCTCTTTGGGATTTTCTTGGCTTAAGATGGTTAGGAGAGGATTTTGTTTTTGGATATGGAATGGTAGTCCGACTTCCTTTCAAATCATGATTGCTTATTTCCTCAAAAATTAACTCTCGGACAATAATTCACTTATTTTCATGCACTTTCCCTTCTTCTTTATTTCCTTTTTGCGCTCTAATTTTCCTTTATTGAAGTACCCATCTTGACCTCTTTCTTGTTCTCGGCGGTCCCCAAGTTGATCACTTCAGTGGATTCCCCGTGATGCTGAATAACCCTTTTTCCTTGCTTCATTAACCTTCTGGAGGATTTTCCCGGTCCTTCTCAACGTCCCACTCTGCTTGATTGATAAGGTGATCGAAGTCAAAATATGGACCGTTGGCACTGTTATTTTGAGAGACAATTACTGTGGATTTGCTTTTTGCCGAGGCGAAAAAGCAGAATGGAAAGTGAGACATGCAAGCAAAAATAATAAAGAAAAGACACATGAAAAGGAATCGATTTTTTATTGATTGGAATTCAAAAACAACATTTTTATTGATGATGATGATTTAGAAAATAAAAACATGTGCGCCCCTAACAACTGGTCCTGTGGCCTTGGGCAGAGCCACAGGGTTGCATTACAAATGACTACTTTAAATCAAAGGTCCCAGGAGGATCAACAGTCTTTCAATTCTTTAATTCTTTCACCAGCACTGCAGCGACAAACCAGGTTTGCACCACCCTCATCCTTGATGACAGCAATTTGATCGTGTTGTTCCTCTTCCTCATCCCATCCTGTGGGCTGGATGTCTTCTATTCGGATTTGAGCACTCTCGGGAGTGTCATATCTGACCAAGTAGTCAAACTTTCCACTGGACTCCCCTAGGGTATCCCAACATCCCTCTTTCATAGGCACCGCTATTACTTCCTCATTGATTTCTTCTTCACCATCAATATCAGGGGTTCCTATCTGAATCACGCGCCGATCTATCAGGTCTTGCACTGCATGTTTGAAGGCTCTGCACTCCTCCACAGTATGACCAACCCCGTTTTCGTGGAAACTGCAGGTAGCACTTGCATTGTACCTTCGGGAAAATGGCGGTTGAAGGGCCTTCATTGGCCGGGTGCTGATCAGGTTCTTGGAAATCAGGTGATTAAACAATTCAGTGCATGTCATCGGTATTGGATCAAAACTGGTTCGTTTCTTGTACTGATAACCCTGAGCCTTGTGACTGTCACCGCCTTGCTGGGATGGCACAGGAGCAGAGAATGGAACAGTTTGTGGTGGCGGAGGAATGAAAGAAATGACACCAACTGGACCCACGACAGTGACACCTTCAGCAGCTGCCCCACTCTTTAAGCTCTGCAATATGACCATCATCTCATGTATCTGGGCCTCCATTGCCTTCAATCGTTCTTCTAGCAAGTGATATCTGTCTCTTGGCTGTGGGCTTTCAATCATCTGGCCCTGAGGATAGCTCCTCGGACTGAAGTAGTAAACCCAATACTGAGCGGAGTTTCCCATTTGATAAGCAACACTTGGAGGATTCACAATAATCTCCGGAGCAAGAGCAGAAGAACTTCTGGGAGGTATAATACTGGGACTAGGGATGTGAATGTGTGGCACACCCGCAGCTCCACTAGAAGTAACCACAGCAGGCTGACTTGTCACCACGGGAATGGCTTCAGCAGTGGTCCCACTTCTCAGATTTTGCAGCATATTCATTATCTCGGCCCTCTGAGCCTCCATAGCCTCCACTTTAGTCTTCAAAGCTTGATTCTCTTGAGCCAGCTGCTCGGGGTTAAGAATCTCCACAACCGACTCATTTTGACCCAGGGGGTCCTCATTCTCGAGATGTTGATTGCTAGTCATTAATCTTGCTTGTAGACGAGTGGAGAATCGGTGTTGGCGAACCAGCTTGCCTTTCGTTTCTGTTGGTAGAACATTTTATAAGTACAAGTATGAATGCGTAAATGAATGCAATGCATATGGCTTTATGTTATTTTTGTATTTAGATGCATGAGGAATGCTGTATGAATTTTTCAGAATTTTGCTTATGTAATGCATGCTGTTATGATGTAAAATGCGGATGATGAGGATGCTTGTTATAAAGACAGATATTTACAGGTGGGGTTTTGAAAAATTAGGGCGGTATACCCTATATGCCACCCCATATAGGTATTTATGAAAGAGAAGGAAAAACCTATTTTTTTTTATTTCAAAAAAACGTTGGCGGAAATGAACTAAACTAGATGCAATAATGCACACACAATTTTGGAAAAGCCCTTGTGACCTAAAAAGAGGTAAGACCTATGATCTAGGGCAATTAAAAGGGTAATCCTTCCATGTAGCTCTATTCACTCCCTCACAAGGCCACCAGAGCTACAGTCCCTTTCACAAAATTCCCCACAAATGCAGCAAACTGCTAGGTGTGAGGCATCATGAAAGAGCACAACTCTGGTTGAAACTTTCGCAAGTAGCCAAACGGACAAAGGTCCTGATGGGCTCTCACTACTCGAATCCACTCTCCTAAGTTTTTGCAGACCTGGGTTATGGTCCCACTCAAAACACATAGTCACAGGGTATAAGTGTAGTGTGTGTCAAGGGCATTTTCCCTAGTACTACCCCCACCTGAAATGAAAACCAGAGCAGTCCAGATAATAGCATGTTGTCTACCCTATGGTTCAATATTATTCAAATACTACTAGCCTAGGGTACCAACGACAAACACATTACTTACTTCAGAAAGGGAGCTGAGAAGAAGGGACATGATAGAATTGGGGAGAAATGCATGAGCTTACCTTGAAGAAAAGGAGCAAAGAAAGAAGGGAACATGGGGGTTGTAAGAATGCATGGGCATAAACATATAAAAAGAAAAGGAATAAAAGATGAGACAGGGAACAAACATAGAAGAACACAAATGCATACGCCTACTATCAATGATAAGAAAGAAAGGCAAACAAGGTTTTAATCAAATCAACAATACATTAAACCACACATTTAAATTAGTTAGGCTTGACCCTCGTCCTTAAAAAAAAAAGGTCCCCAGCAGAGTCGCCAGCTGTTGCACCCCGAAAAATCCCCGTTGGGGTTTCTCTATGTACAACGTGGAAAATTTTGGAGCCGCCACCAATATTTTAATTTTAAGACCAAAACATTGAAAAAAGGTCTTTTGGACAAAGCGGATGGTCTTTGAAAACTAGAGATATAGGTTCGGGGGTCGATTACGCGCGAGGAAGGTGTTAGCACCGCGCACGTCCTTTCTACCGAAAGGGAACCTCTAATTAAATGTGTGGTTTTAACGTTTGATTTGAAAAATACCTAGATTTGCCTATTTATTTCTTGTTTGAAGACGAATGAGAAAACTTACTGGAAATTTTATTTTTGGTGAGAAAGGGGGAAAAAGGGGGTTTTTAGAAAAAGTGCTTGACGGGACATGGCCCGCTCCTACGTATCTCCTGGTGCGATGGAGAATTCAAAGCTACGTAGTTCTTGGTTCTTTTTGAAAAGTTTTTGTTTTTTATCTTTTTTAGTGAGTTTTTGAAATAGGACGAGCATTAGTGAATGATTAAACTAGCAGAGGCTATGATGAATCACTTACTAAATACTCAAAAGAGAGAGTTGTACCGCTAGTCAAACGAACGAAGGTTCTGATGGACTATTGATAACAACTCGTTTTTTATTATCCTTTTGGAAAGTGATTTTCGAAAGAGATTGATTTGTACGATGATCAAACTAACAAAGGTTATGATGGATCACCGTTTATTATTTTTAGGAGAAAAGGACATTGTCACTAATAGCTAAACGAACAGAGGCTCTGATGAGCTACTAGCAACAATGGGTTTGAAAGTGGTTTTTGTTTGTTTTATGAAAATGATTGGTTTAGGGGAATGAAAAGAATTTTTATTTGTTGCGCTTGACGAGAACGTGGCTCGCTCCTACGTATCCCAAACGGGAATCAAAGCGACGTAGTTCTAATTAAAAAAATGTTTTTAAAAGGGTTTAAAAAGGGGAAGTTGAATCACCCGAGACCATCTTCACCACTTAGAACATGATGCACTAGGCATAAGTGGGAATCATATGGTTCGTCATCAACAATGGACGATAATATACAAGAACGAGTGGATAAATGCTATATCTAAGTTTAATCACATGGATCACAATAACTAAATATTAACAAATGAAAAGACTGAAATACCTCTGATGAAGACAGATATTCCAGATCTGAAGAACGCAAACCCCAACTAACCCTTGCAGGAGATCAGCTCAGACGGACCAACGGCGCGAGTAGAGCAAAAATGAAGCGGAGGACTGAAAAATGAGATTTGCGAGAGTTGTCTTCCCAGATCTCGTGAAAATGTCTCTGGAGCAATCCTTCTCAGATTTCGTGAAAGTGTGTGTCCAACAAATGGTGAAGCTTAGCTTCCTATTTATAGAGTTTCAAAAACAACCGTTTGATTTTTAACCATTAATGCATGACATAATCGATTATGTCTCTCAATTGAAACATATGCTAATCGATTATGTTGATGAAAATGGAAACTTGGGTGAGATGATAATCGATTATTGTTGTAAGGCAAAATAGGTGCATAATCGATTATCAACCTTCCTTAAAAGGTGGTAATCGATTATGTGCTTTAGTTGTTTGAAGCATATAATCGATTATGTTGATGAGAATGGAAATTTTGGTGAGATGATAATCGATTATTGTTGTAAGGCAAAACAGGTGCATAATCGATTATCAACCTTCCTTAAAAGGTGGTAATCGATTATGTGCTTTAGTTGTTTGAAGCATATAATCGATTATGGTATATAAAAAAGGAAGGTAAGGATAGCTTGCTAATCGATTATTTCTTTTAGTTATAACAGGATGCTAATCGATTATGTGCTCTGAAACATTCAGGCACATAATCCATTAGCATAATCGATTATGCCTTGTGAAAATAGATTTCAAGCTTTCAACAAAATTATTTTTTTTGGGTTTAAGTGCCACCTTATGCATGCATGCAATTTTGTAAAATATTTTTCAAAGCTTATTTTGATGCATCATACATGTTTTGAAAAAAATCATCTCTCAGCTACTAAAGTATCATAGACCTTAATTGATAGGACCTTACCAAAATGCCCTTTTTGACCCTAAAAACCCTAATTTCCCAAAAAGTGCATTCTAACCCTAAAAATGATTTCAAAAACTTTGGAATGATTTCTAGGACCCAAAATGCAATGCATAAGTCATTTTTTATATTTTCTTTTTTGTGTGGAAAATTAGGGTTTGGACCTAAGCCGGACAAAATTGGGGTATGACACAAGGTTGGTGCAACCCAAGGCTCAACCAATAGTTATCGAAGTCCCTGCTCCTTTTCCCTACGAGTCGGATAAAGGAGTCCCGTGGAAATATAGTACGCTGTCTTCGGCGAAACGCTCTCCAGGTGCCCCTGCGGTGACTAATATAGTGGGAGCAAGCGGGATTACCAGAAGTGGGAGAGTGTACGCCCCAGAAACCCTCTGGGCTGAAACTTCCAAAGATGCAGAACAGAGAGGTCGTAAGGATAAAGGGAAAGAGCCAGAAGTCGGTCAAGAAAAGGAGGCAAATGAACTCTTGAAATATGTCAGGCAGAGTGACTATCAAGTTGTGGATCAGTTGAAGCAAACTCCTGCCAAAATTTCTATGTTGTCATTGCTACTCAGTTCGGAAGCCCATAGGACTGCGCTGATGAAGGTGCTCAGCGATGCTCATGTTGCCCAAGATATCTCAGTGAATCAGTTTGATGGAATAGTGGGAAACATCGTGGCAGCAAACCACCTGACTTTCGCTGATGATGAGTTGCCTTCCGAAGGAAAAGAACATAATCAGGCTCTGCATATCTCAGTTAAGTGTGGGGACTATGTGCTGGCTAGAGTTTTGATTGACAACGGGTCTTCATTAAATGTAATGCCGAAATCCACGATGGATAAGTTGGACGCGGATTGTTCCTACATGAAGCCAAGCTCGACTCTGGTGCGAGCCTTTGATGGGTCTAAAAAGAAGGTGTTGGGGGAGATGGAGTTCCCCATCCAGATTGGTCCTGAGGTCTTCTATATCAACTTCCAAATCATGGACATTACCTCTTCATACAACTGTCTGCTAGGAAGACCATGGATCCACAGGGCAGGAGCCATTCCTTCTTCCTTACATCAAAAGGTAAAATTTGTGGTGGACGATAAAGTTGTTGTTGTGTTTGGCGAGGAGGAAACACTGGTTAACAAGCCATCACCGTTCAAATATGTGGAGGCCGCCGAAGAATCCCTGGAAACCGCCTTTCAATCCTTGGAGATTGCAAACGCTGTATTTGGGAAGACCAAGAAAGAGGAGCAGGTTGCTAAAATCATGATAGATCAAGGGTATAAGGTTGGATCTGGTTTGGGAAAATTTGGGCAAGGAATTCTTGCGCCCATCCAGCTGAAGGAGATTAGAGATCGTTGCGGATTGGGATACACTCCAAGTCTGGCCGAAAGAAGGAAAATGGCGGAGGAAAGAAAGGGCAGATGGTTGGACAAGTCAAAAGGCCAAGATCCATGGCCCCAGAGCATTCCTGTTTGTGATATCCGCCAGAGCTTCGTGAGTGCTGGGTTGCTTGATCACAACCAAATTGCTGTCATCGGTAATGGATTCGAAGCTGGAGAAGGTGGGACTCGTCTGGTTCGTCGCTGCCTTGCCGGAGAAGAGTTGAAGAATTGGGAAGCTGTTGCCTTTCCTGTGGCTTTTAATTCAATGTAATCATTGTAATGCAACCCTGTGGCTCTGCCCAAGGCCATAGGACAAGTTGTTAGGGGCAAGCATGTTTTTATTTTCAGAATCATCATCATTAATAATAACGTTGTTTTTGAATTTCAATCAATAAAAATCAATTCCTTTTCATTTCATGTGTCTTTTCCTTGCTTTATTATTGCCTGCTTGCTTGTTTCGCCTTTCATTTTGCTTTTTTGCTTCGGCAAAATGCAGATCCACGGCAATTGTTTCTCAAAATAACAGTGCCAACAGTCCATATTTTGACTTTGATCACCCAATCAATCAAGCTGAGGGGGATGTTGAGGAAGACTGGGAAACTCCTCCAGAGCTCATGAGACTAATGAAACAAGAAGAAAGGGTTATTCAGCCTCACGGGGAATCCACTGAAGTGATCAATTTAGGTACAGCTGAGAACAAGAAGGAGGTCAAGGTTGGTACGGCAATGGATGAGAGTGATCGCCTGAAGTTGGTTCAGCTCTTGCACGATTACGTCGATGTGTTTGCATGGTCTTATCAAGACATGCCTGGGTTGGATACTGACATCGTGATGCATAAGTTGCCAGTAAAGCCTGAATGCCCGCCTGTAAAGCAGAAACTCAGAAGGATGAAACCTGAGATGTCCCTAAAGATTAGGGATGAGGTGAAAAAGCAGTTTGACGCCAGATTCCTAGCGGTGGCCAAGTACCCACAGTGGGTTGCCAATATTGTCCCGGTTCCGAAGAAGGACGGGAAGGTCAAAATGTGCTTTGACTACCGAGATCTGAATCGTGCTAGTCATAAAGACGATTTTCCTCTGCCTCACATTGATGTCTTAGTGGATAGTATAGCTCAACACTCGTTATTCTCCTTCATGGATGGATATTCGGGATATAATCAGATCAAGATGGACCCCGAAGATATGGAAAAGACAACTTTCATAACGCTCTGGGGAACATTCTGTTACAAGGTCATGCCATTCGGGTTAAAGAATGCCGGTGCAACCTACCAAAGGGCCATGGTCACGCTGTTTCACGACATGATGCATAAGGAGATTGAGGTTTATGTGGACGACATGATCGCAAAATCTAAAACCGACGAAGAGCACATTGTCAATCTGCAGAAGCTCTTTGAACGGTTGAGGAAATATAAACTCAAGTTAAACCCGGCCAAGTGCACGTTTGGGGTGAGATCAGGGAAGTTGCTAAGCTTCATTGTCAGCTAGAAGGGAATCGAGGTGGATTCGGACAAAGTAATAGCCATCCTCGAGATGTCGGTGCCCAAAACAAAGAAAGAAGTCCGTGGTTCCCTCGGAAGGTTGAATTACATCTCCCGATTCATCTTCCAGTTGACTGCTACTTGCGAGCCAATCTTCTAATTGCAGTGCAAAAATCAAGAGTTGAAGTGGAACGATCAGTGTAAAGCTGCCTTTGAGAAAATCAAGGTGTACTTGCAGAATCCACCAGTCTTGATGCCACCTGTGTCAGGCAGGCCTCTCATCCTATACCTTACAGTGCTAGATAATTCAATGGGCTGTGTGTTGGGGCATCACGATGAATCCGGGAAAAAAGAACATGCCATATACTATCTATGCAAAAAGTTCACCGACTGTGAGACAAGATATTCTATGCTGGAAAAGACTTGTTGTGCTCTAGTTTGGGCTGCTCACCGTTTAAGGCAGTACATGCTGAGTCACACAACTTGGTTGGTGTCAAAAATGGATCCAATCAAGTACATATTTGAGAAGCCAGCTCTTACAGGACGAATTGCCCGTTGGCAGATGCAATTATCAGAATACGATATCCTATATGTCAGTATGTCACACAAAAAGCAGTTAAAGGTAGTGCACTTGCTGAGTACTTGGCGTGTCAGCCGATTCCAGACTACCAACCAATGCAGCATGATTTTCCTGATGAAGATATCATGGCACTGTTCGACGAGGGGAAGTCCCAAGAAAGTGAAAGGTGGAGAATGATCTTCGATGGTGCGTCAAATGTATGGGGACATGGGGCAGGTGCTGTGTTAATATCTCCCGACAACCGCTTCGTTCCCGTCACTGCAAGTTTGAGCTTCTATGTCACAAACAACATAGCAGAGTATGAAGCGTGCATCTTGGGTATTCAAGCAGCCCTAGAATGGAAAGTTAAAAGGCTAGATGTGTATGGGGATTCAGCCCTGGTTATTCATCAAGTAAGAGGCGATTGGGAGACCAAAGATCCCAAACTGATTCCTTATTGTGATTATGTGCAAGGGTTGATGGAGTCTTTCGACGAAATTACTTTCAAACACATCCCTCGAAGCGAAAACCAGCTGGCTGATGCATTGGCAACCTTATCATCCATGTTCAATATCAATCGTGATAAAGGCTTGACTCATGTCGCAATCCAGCACCGGAGTCTACCTACGCATCACTACTGCACAGCCATAGATGAAGAGCCTGATGACAAGCCTTGGTATTATGATATCAAACAGTACATTATCAGCAGAGAATACCCTCCTGGGGCATCTGAAAATGACAAGAGAACTCTTCGGCGACTGTCAAGGAATTTCTTCCTCAGCGGTGAAGTTCTCTACAAAAGGAATTATGACATGGTCATCTTAAGGTGTGTTGCCAAAGAAGAAGCTGAAAGAATCATGAGAGATGTACACGAAGGCTCATTCGGAACTCATTCCAGTGCGCATACTATGGCTAGACAGATTTTAAGGGCGGGATATTACTGGTTGCAGATGGAAGGTGACTGCTACAGCTTTGTCCGAAAGTGCCACAAATGCCAAATCTACGCCGATCATATCCATGTGCCGCCTGCGAAACTGAATGTTCTGACTGCATCCTGGCCGTTCTCAATGTGGGGGATGGATGTCATCAGTCCCATTGAACCCAAAGCATCAAACGGGCATCGCTTTATCCTGGTCGCCATTGACTATTTCACGAAGTGGGTTGAAGCTGCCTCATACTCCAGTATAACCAGTTCAGTGGTTGCCAAATTTGTGAAGAAAGATCTGATTTGCCGTTATGGTCTTCCTAACAAGATCATCACTGATAACGACAGCAACCTGAACAGCAAAATGATGAGGGACCTGAGCGCAGAGTTCAAAATCCAGCATCATAATTCTTCCCCCTATCGGCCCAAGATGAATGGGGCAGTCGAGGCAGCTAATAAGAACATCAAAAGGATAGTTCAGAAAATGGTGGTCACATACAAGGATTGACATGAAATGCTTCCCTTCGCTTTGCATGGCTACCGTACTTCAGTGCGTACCTCAACTGGGGAAACTCCTTTCTCTTTGGTATACGGGTCAGAAGCAGTCCTCCCAATCGAGGTTGAGATACCATCCCTGCGGGTACTGATGGAAACTAAACTGGAAGAAGCAGAGTGGGTGCAGGCCCGTCTGGATCAGCTAAACCTCATTGAAGAAAAAAGGATTGCAGCTTTGTGTCATGGGCAGCTGTACCAACAGAGAATGAGAACGGCTTTTGACAAAAAAGTCCGGCCCCGTGAATTCAAGCAAGGTTATCTGGTGCTTAAGAAGATCTTGCCCATCCAGACTGATCCCCGAGGGAAGTGGACACCCACTTATGACAGCCCATATGCAGTCAAGAAAGCCTTTTCTAGAGGAGCGCTGATACTCACAAACATGGACGGAGAAGATTTAAGGAACCCAGTCAATTCCGATCAAGTGAAGAAGTATTATGCCTGAAAGAAATAGACGAAAAAAGAGAAAGACAAGCCAAGTAAGAATTAGCTCGCTAGGTTGAAAACCCGCAAAGGGCGGCCTAGGCAAAATCAGAGCGACCCGGTGGATTGAAAACCCGCAAAGGGCGATCCAGGCAAAAATTAGGGTCGGAAAATTTGAGCATGAAAAGTAAAGAAAGGCATACAACTCCCCTGAAGACTTGGATGAGGGAGTGATCAAGGTCAAGGACATAAATGTTTAGCACTGTTCCACAGAGACGGACAGTCAGAAATTAGCTTCTCTCTTTTTTCGTGCCTTTTTATAGTTTAGACTTTCAAGTGTAATAAGCAATCGACGTAACTTTCTGTACGACCGATTTCCACATCAATAAAGTTCAACTTTCTCACAGTTGTTCACTTTTTATTTTCTGCTTTTTCTGCTCAAAATAAACGTTTTATAATGATGGTGATACTGACCTGTAAAACATGTGCATAAATCATAGAGCATTACAATTATTGCGAAGTCCCTAAAAGTCAAAGGAAAGAAGTAATTTCTCAAAACAGACTAATTTTGCAAGGAAAAATAATTGCATTCATAGACCATTCCAGATGGCAGATCATAAAAGCAGGCCTGCACCTGGCTCGTGCGCTACAACAACTCTAATAAGTTTCTCGACCTCGTGTTGTGTGAGTCACGGGAAGGTCGAACCAGCAAAAAGAAGAAAAGCCGAAGAGAGCAAAAGAGCGAAAAAAGGAAAAGATCAGACAAAAAGAATGAAAAAGCAAAGAAAAACAAACAGTCAGAAAAAAGAAAGCTTACCAAAGAAAAATCAAAGAGACGAAGAATCAAGAATAGCATCTCATTGCATTCATCATTCCACTACAATCATTGCATCGCACGCATTTGCATAAAGTACATTTGCATGGCATACGTTTGCATTGCATTCATGGCATGTCAAAAATAAAAATCAAAGAATAAAGCGCATCTCATGAACATCCATGTTTTTGCCAAATTGTTTTGCATCCAAATAAGTTGTTAATGCTCACTCGAAGCCTTTGCTTGTTTGACCATTAACGGCCAAGTTAGTAGTGTTGATCACTCGAAATCGTCGTTTGTTTGATCACCATGAAAGCCCCAAGAAAAGCTATATTCCATATGCAGGTCCTTCGGAACAACGCATCCACGCTAGTTCCCCCCTTCTGTTACTTATCATTCAGGATTGTACATCCTGGGACCCAAGTGTCCTCTCCAGAAATGAGGATGTGAGAAACCCTCTCAAACCCGAGTGCTCTTTTTTAACCTCCGTGTAAGTTGCTAGCGGTCATTCGAAGCCAAGGCTCGTTTGATCACTAGGGATGAACTTTTAGTGACGATCACTCGAAACCGTTGTTTGTTTGATCCTCATGAAAGTTTGTCCTGGGACCCAAGTACCCCTGCAATCGGCGGGATTCATTTATCCCCGGACCCAAGTGTCCTTGCAATCATAGGGATCTGCTAATTTCCCTTGGACCCAAGTGTCCCCCTTAACCATTTGGATTTAAGTAATCCCTTCGAGCCTGCGCACTCCCCAGAAGTTAACTCTCAAGCAAGTCGTCGGCAGTCGTCGAAACTCGTGTTCGTCAGATCACCGCAAAGATAGCCGAAGAGAAAGAAAAGTTCTGCGTCCTGGGCAGGCACCTTGGATCGGTGCGGAAGCATTGACAAAATGAAGAAAACCTTGGATTTTCGAATCCCCTTTGGACCCACGTATCCCCCAGAAAGATTGACTTCACCTTGTATTCGAGCTGCAGGTAAGTCCATTTGACCTCAATAGGTCCAGTCGAAGAGGATAGTTGTGTTGGCCTAAAACATGGCGCAGTCCACCCCCCCCGGTCGAAGAGGATAGTTGTGTTGACCTCAATAGACTTGATATAGTACCCTCCCCCGGTCGCTCGCAAGACCACCCCGTTGGAGCCCACGTGCTCCCAGGCCCAAGTGCAAACTCGGATCGTTTGCGATTCGTTAAAAGGCTCTAGGAATCCTCCTTCGCCGGTTTAACGAGGGCCGGCACCCTTTTTATTGCTTTCCTTTTTATTGCTTTCTTTATTGCTTTCCGCTGGCTTATTGAGGGCTGGCACCAATTGATTTCCTGTTTTGTTGGCTTAATGAGGGCGGGTACCCTTTTTATTGCTTTCTTTACCGCTTTCCGTTGGCTTAATGAGGGCTGACACCCATCTATTCCAGAAAGAAGAAAAGCAAAAAGAAGAAAACAAGAAAAAAATAGAAAAAGAAAAAGGAAAACTCAGGTTTCTCTAAGTAGACAAAATTGGTATAATTTCTGAATTCTTTATCTTTATTTTGCCTCGAAATATGTTTCGGCCAATTCATATTCCTTGTTAAAATCCAGATAAAGAGGGGCAGCTGTCATACCCTAATTTTGTCCGCCTAGGGTCAAAACCCTAATTTTCCACAAAAATAGTAAACTGTGAAGTGTGAAATCATTTTGTAGAGTGTAAGGAGCATTTTGCATGCATTTTTAAGGTTTTAAAGTCATCCTAGGGTTTTTAGAATCATTTTTAGAGTGGAAATGCATTTTTTGGGCAAGAAACAAGTTTTTAGGTCAAAGGGTATTTTGGTCATTTTGCAAAGTAGGATAATTTCTCATCAAGAATCATTGTGCACTTTTAAGGGAATTTATTTGGGGCAAATGTTTTGAGTTATATGTGTGTTGCGCATAGAGCTGTCAATGGGCCGGGTTTGGGCTCGCCCGTCCCGGCCCATCGGGCCAAACAGCGTATACGGGCCGGGCCGGGTCGGCCCGATACTTTGATGGGCTGCAAAATTTACGGCCCGAGCCTGCTCACCACCAGCCCATGGGCCAACGGGCCAGCCCAATGGGCCAACCCAACGGGCCACAAATCATTGACTTTTTAGAATTTTGACAAAAATAGTTTTAATGTCTCGTTAAAATATGGAGCTGATACAATTTATGACTTCCACGGTGTAGTTTACAATTTCGCAGTACTTTAGTGTTTGCTAACTTTAATTAACCTTTTTCCTTTATTTCATTGGACATGACGGGTACAATACAAACAGATAAATATTAGAGATTTACACAAAATTGCTTCATTTCCTTAAAAAAATTGCTCTATTTTCTTTACTTTTTTATTAGAGATTTACACAAACAGATGAATATTAGAGATTTACACAAAATTTATTTACTTTTTTATTTTTTTTTACTTTAAAAAATTGCTCCATTTTTTATTGGACCATATTTTAAAATTTTAAAACTAAAACAAAAAAGTAACGGGCCGGCCCGTAGCCCATCGGGCCGACCCGACTCGACCCAATACTATCAGCGGGCCCATCGGGCCGGGACAAAAAAGATACCGTTGATTTTGGGCTACTAATTTTAGAACCCAGGCCCAACCAAAAAATCGGGCCGTTGGGCCGGCCCAATGGGCCGGGCCCAAATTGACAGCTCTAGTTGCGCATGCTTTGTTGATTTTGTACAAAAAGTCAAATTTAAAAAGTCAACAAAAAAGGAATATTTTTAAAAAAAAATGCAAGGAGAGTTTTTATATCATTTTTGGGCATAGTGATCTAATGAAAATGGCCCATTCATTTATATTCCTAGTATTTGGCCCAATATGGTTAGATTTTATGGATTTATCTTGTGAAAGAATAATAAAAAAAAAGAGGATATTTGGAAGGGTCTCACAATAGTATAATAGTACAAGATGACAACTTGCAAAACTTGGGCACCACTCTCCCTCTCATTTTCGCATACCCCTTCTCATTCTCCTCCAAGTTTTCATTTTTTTTGCCTTTTGCAAAGTGTGATTCAATCCTCACCCTCCATTCAAATTTTAAATGAAATCCTAGAACATTAGGTGATGCACAATGACCATTATGCCCTTAAACCTAATTGCACTCTATATATACCTTGTTAAGCCCATCTCTCATGACCTTGGGGCCTCATTTTCCACTCTCAAATTTCAGCACAACTTTCCTCTCCTCCAAATACCCTCTTGGCCGAAGCCACCATCACCACTCCTCCTCCATATTTTTTTGATTTCCTTCCTCTTTTTCATCTCAAATTCATTTCCACTCCATACATCTCCATCCTCTCCTACTCTAGTTCATATTTGCATCATCAAAGGCTTGTGGTTTGAAGATTTGCGTGGGGTTCTTGTGGTGTTCTATTGAAGATCATTGTTGATTTGTGTTCTTGCTCTTCATTTCTTTCATAATCTAGCTTGGGTCCAAGGTATACTCTAAAAACCATAGCATTATCTTCAACATTTTTGCATCAAAACTCATGCTCTTCCTTTCCTTCATTTCGCATACTCTCATAAATATATATAAAATGTGATTTGTTGGTTGTTGTTGGTGAGAGGAGCCTTAAACACTATTGACAAGCACTTAGGGAGGCTTGGGTGTTTAAGGTGCCTCTCACCCTTGAATAAATTGATTCATGTTGTTTTTGTGTTGATTTTGTATTTGTTGTGAAATAAAATTATTGTTTCATGTGTTATTTAGTTCGCATATCATGTTAAAGTTGGTTTTAATTTGATTTTGTTGTTCCTCTTTGCTTGATGATGCTTAATCTTGTTGTGGATACTTGATTTTGGTGTTTTCATGCTTAGATCCTTTGTTTAAGTTTGCAAATCTCCTTTTCTTACTCATATATGTTTCCCAAAAATTAAAGAAATGAAGAATAAATGTTGATTTGAAGTTTTAGTGCTTAAATCATGTGATTAATTGTTCCTAAGTCTTGCTAGTATCTTGTGCTTGCTTGATTTTGTGAGTTTGATGAATAAATTTGTTGTTTGGCTATGTGTTGGCTTCGCAAATCATGAGAAATAATTAGGGTTTTGTTGTTTCTTGGCTATTTGGCTTGCAATTGTGCTTAAAAAATGTTTTCTCAAGTTGTTTTGATGGAATCTTGCTTGCAAGTAATTGTTATGTTGATGATTGGCAAGATGACTCTCACTTGTGCCTTGAGCACTATTCTCTAAGTGATGAGGATTGTTCAATAGGATTCAATCCCTTTTGAATTGTAATCTTACTTGTTCTTGTGAATTTGGGTTTGTCAATTGTTTTCAATATTGATGATGAGTAACATGACTCTCACTTGTGCCTTGGGCGCCATTTTTTAAGTGATGAGGATTAGTTCAAGTGATTCAACTCTCTGTAAATTTTCAATGAACAAAATGTGAGTTTATGGTTCCTTGTTTGCCAATTGTTTGTGATAGCTTGTGAATACTTTCTTTTGGTCACTTTGAGTCTTGCAAATGTGGTGCTTGTTTTAAGTCATTAATTTGTTTAAATGTTGATGATTGGTAAGAGGATTCAACATGTGCTTTCAAGCATAATTTTAAATGTTGAGGATTACTTTAAAATGATTCAACTCTTGTATACATTTTGGTGTTGAACATTTGGTAAAATGACTAGACGCTTATGCACTTGTGCATTGTTAATAAGTGTCAAGGATTACCAAAAGGAATTTAACTCTTGTGTTTTTATTGATTGATTCTTAAATTGATTCAATGAGCTACCCTTTTGTAATTGATAAATGTCTCATTTTTGTGTGACCATTCTTATTGCAACTTGTAACTAGTTTTGACAATTACATGTTCATGCCTATGCTTGCCTCTTGGATTTGTAATGCTTGCATGAATTGTAATTGAATGATTTGTATATTGGTTATGGATTTGGAGTTGATTGAAGTGTTCTACTTGTTTTCCAAAATCTTTTTCCAAATCAAACTCTTTTCTAAACTAGTTTTCAAATCAAAATCAAATGCTTTTCCAATGAAAACCCTAAGGCATTTTCTTAAATAAATCATTAGTCATCACTCTAAGCCTTTGCTTGTTTGATCGCTAATGAGGAGTTATTAGTGGTAGTCACTCGAAACCTTTGCTTGTTTGACTATTATGAAAGCTCCCACACCTTAACCAAACACAAACTAATTCAAATTTCAAAAACAACATGAGCTATTAGTGATAATTGTCACCGATGCTCGCCCTTTTTCAAAGCAATTTCAAAAAAGATAATAAAACGTTGTTACTTGTAATCGCTCGAAGCCTTTGCTTGACTGGTTACCGGTTTCAACTCTTTTCTTTCAAGTTAGTAATGAACGCCACTCGAAGCCATTGCTTGTTTGGTATTCGTGAACACTTGAGTCTTATTTCAAAAGCTCCAAAAAAATTAAATAAGATAAAACACAAAAACATTTTCAAAAACCAAAAGACGAGAACTACGTAGCTTTGATCCCTCATCCCAGTGAGGGTACGTAGGAGCGGGTCACAGTCCGTCAAGCACCCTTTTAAAAAATCTTTGTTTGGTTCCGCTTTTTCAAAGATACCAAAAATATTCTTCTTCCCCCCGTTTTCAATAAAACAATTTCTCAAATGAAATAAAAAGAAAAGGAAAGAAAAGAAAAGAAGTAGAACAAAAATCACTTCAAATGAACTTTTCCTAAACCACACATCAAGTTAATGGTTCCCTTTCAGTAGAAAGGAGGTGCGGGATGCTAATACCTTCCCCGCACCTAACCGACCCCCGAACCTACATCTCTGAGTTTTCAAAAGACCATCCGCTTTTCCAAAAAAAGGTTTTTTCAATGTTTTCCTAAATAAATATTGGTGGCGGCTCTACTATTTTTCACGTTGTCAAACGAGAAGTCCAAACCGGATTTTTCGGGGTGCAACAATGAGCACTCAGTTATTTTCAAAAATAAAACTCAAAGGGAGCGATTTGAATCACACTGTGGAAGGAAGGTAGTCGCCACGAGGTATCCGCACTTTACTCTTACTCTTGACGCACTAGGGATAGAGGACAATGTGGTGATGTTATTGAATAATCTTGGTTGGATGGACTTTTTGAGGCCACAAAGGGCCACTTATGAAGGACTTACTCGTGAATTCTTAAGTTCATTATGCCTTATTGAAGATAAACTGTCCTTTAGGCTTTTCAATGAAGATTATGAAATGTCCTTGGATGAATTTGGGGAGAAATTGGGGTTTGCTAATGTGGGGTTAATACATGATTCAAGAGACCCAGCTGCCAGGCCAGAAGGGTATAACCCTATTACTTTTTGGACTCAAATTACTGGAAGGGGTCATTATGAGGCAAGGTCCGCAAAGGCAAGCTCGATCCATAACCTGGTCTTCCGGTATATTTCTAGGGTAATGGCTTGCACTGTGTTTGGCAGGGGTGAAATGGATGGGATTATGACTGGTGAGCTTTTTCTATTATGGGCAATGATAAATCAGGTGCCAGCAAACACTCTTCACTATATCATTAGAAATTTGATTCATGTTGCAGAACTTACTAAGGGTGATATTGTGATTGGGGGGATGGTGACTTATATTGTTCAAAATTTGGGGCTGGCAGACAGGTTGATTTATCTAGAAGCATTGGATGGCAATATGAGCATTGATCTAGACATATGCGAGAGCATGTTCTTGGTTAGAGCAACAAATAGAGCAAGAACAAGGTTTCATTTGTTGGTTGACAAGCAAAAGTCCATCCTATTACCAAACCCGATTAGGACGGACACAAGAAATCCAGAGAACTGGTTGTACCTAAATGCTGCTGGAGAGATACCCCAAGAAATGCCGACCCAAGAGAGAGAGGAGGATATGGCTGAGCAGGAAGTGCAAAATGATCATAATTTTAATATTGAAGCATGGTGTGCAAGAATTGAAAGTGAGCAGCAGCGGCATGGAGAAGAGCTACAATTGATAAGAGAAGACCAATTGCATCACAGTCAGCAGGTGGAGCACATGACAGACATGCTTCATTCCTTGATGCAGCATTTCAATATTCATCAGTCTCCTCCGCCTGGGCAGCAGTAAACATGTGAGCTACTCTTACCCCTTTTATGTTGTTTTTATTGCAAATCATTGAGGACAATGTTTAGTCCAAGCATAAGGAGGGGTATCTTGCCCTTTTTACTGTTTTTCTTGTTTCTAATAAGTCTAGTTTGTTTTGAATAAATATCATCTCCCCTTGTTACAAGTCTAGTTTATTTTACTAAAAGCATGTTTTGTTTTAAAAGGCCTCTTTTGGATTAATTTTTGAGTTTCATAGCATTCATCTAGGTGGAATGGCTGGTAAAAATAATATAAATGTTTGTTTGTTACTGCTTCTTGGGTTTTCACACACACTCTTGAGATTGGTTTTTGGTTATTAGTACTATCAGGAGGATTGAAAAGAAACTAGTAATCTAGTTCTCTTGGTGATATTCACCGGATGCGAGGTTACTGGAGAAAAATGACTGAGTTGGGGTATCAAGAAAAAAAAGAGAAAAAGAAAAGAAAAGCAAATTAGTACATCAAGCAAAATGGGTTGACCACTTTAGTTCAAAATTGAAAAATGTAAAAATTAAAAGTGGTTGGCCTACATGTGAAATCAAATAAAAAGAATCATATGATTGAATGCCCAGCGTATAAAGACCCTCCTTTGAGACCCGGTCTGGTGAATGGAAGACCCAAGCTTAAGAATGCTAGGGAACTGGTTCTATGCTGACATTGATATCTTTTCTAATGTGCTGATACCTCAAAAACTTGCCTCTTAATTCACAAAAAGCCAGAGTAGTAAGTCTCAAACCAAAGAAGAAGTGCTGAAATTTACCTCTGGTTCACTTAAGGTTTTTGTATGAATTTAGAATTTTTCCAAAATTGGTCTAATGGGTCTCACAGTTTTGCTTGAGGACAAGCAAAGGTTTAAGCATGGGGGAGTTTGATAAGTCCTAATTTAGTGTGTTTTTAGCATTTTGAATTAAATAAAAATTGTGGGATTGTAGTTCTACTTTGGAGCTATTTTACTACAAAGTGTTACTTTTTATTTTCAGGCCTAATTATGGAGCAAATGAGGAATTTTGGATGATTAATGAGCAAGGATCAAAAGACAATAGGAAGAGGAGAAGAATTGAGCAGAATAAAAGCTGAATATCATGAGTAGACGCATGGTCCGTGCGTGTTCTAGCACGGTCCGTGCATCCTGTTCGCAGTTTTGAGGGAACCAAGCGCAGAAAATGGTTAAAGCAGCGCACGATTCGTGCGCCCAGCAAGCACGATCCCTGCGTGATGCTCGCAGCTGGGAATTCCAAAAGTTTCACGATACGCACAATCCGTGCGCCTTCCTAGCACAGTCCGTGCGCCCTGTTGCTGTTCAGAATTTCAAAAGCCTTACATGCAGCACAGTCCGTGTGCCTCTGAAGCACGACCCGTGCGCCTTATGCAGAATTTAAAAGATGTTACAAAATTTTTCCCATTCTCTTCTTCATGGCTTGTAATTCGAATTTAAGGACTTGTCTACTGATCCTAGGCTATAAATAGTACCTCAATTCAGCTGTAATATCATCTTGGCTTACTTGAAAATTACACTCAAAGTTTATCTAAGTTCTTGCTTCCATTTTAGCTTTTGTTTTTACTTTACTTTACTTTCTTGTTCTTATTTTCTGTTTTTATATTTCCAGCAACTTTACTTTCTGTCATTTATCGCTTTCTTTTACATTCAGTCATTTACATTCCGTCATTTACATTCTCGCAATTTTATAATTCTGCCATTTACATTTTTTGTTATTTACCTTTATGTCATTCTCTTCTACTCCCTTGTCTACAAGCTATGATCATGTGTGAGTAGACTTCTTTAGTCTTGGGATTGTGGGAAACAATCCAATGATGGGTCTCTAAACAATTCCAAGACTAAACTCTATCTTATTAGAGTTTGCTTTTTAATCTAATTCCATCGTATTAATTTTATAAAACAAATATCAAACGAAGTACCGAGAGGTGAAGTTTAATATTGGAACAAATGGAATTAGACAAGGCAAATCAAAGCATGAGAATAGCTTTAATAGCCTTGGGACAATAAGGTTGCGCTTAATGGGTCTCTGCAATGGTCAACCATGAGAATAGGTTTGGTCATTGTTTCGAGACACGTTCTTGTATTCCGAAAGGAAACTTGAATTACACCAAAAAGGATACATTGTCCTTAAAAGAGAATTTCAATATAAGATAGAGGATAGTTAAGGGGTTGTTTTAATTCTGTCATTGTGATTTGACCATAATTCCAAAGCGCTTTTTACATCTTAAATTTTAATCAACAAATCACTTCTTCCTATAAAACTATTCCCTTTCAGCTAATCAACATCAAAACTAGATTGGTATTCACATTTTACTCCCTGTGGACCGATACTTTCTATTACGCGATAAGACCGTGCACTTGCGGCCTATCACCATGGCCTTTCGCGTGGTGGGGGATTGATCTCTTGGGGCCGTTCCCAACTGTACCGGGCCAGGTCAAGTACCTAATAGTGGTTGTCGACTATTTCACAAAATGGATTGAAGCCGAGCCTTTAACCATTATCAGCGCAAGGAACTGCATCAAGTTCTTTAAAAAGAGTATTATGACCAGATTCGGGATCCCCGAGGTAAAAATTACTGATAACGGAACCCAGTTTACGGACAAAGGATTCAGAAAGCTCATGACCGACCTTCAGATTAAACACCGGTTCACCTCGGTAGAGAACCCTCAAACTAACGGGCAGGCCGAGTCCGCTAATGAGGTACTCCTCAATGGACAGAGAAAACGACTTGATGAAGCCAAAGGTAAATGGGTTGAGGAATTACCTTACGTGCTATGGGCCTACAGGACCACCCCCCAAAGCTCGACGGGGGAAATTCCTTTCCGACTCTCATATGGGAGCGAGGAAGTAATTCCCGTTGAAATCAGGGAGTTAAGGTTGAGGACCCGCCACCCAAAATCGCTACACAAAAATAGCTAGGCGTTGAAAGAGAACCTCGACCTCGTCGACGATGTCCAAGGAAGAGCCTCGTTCAAAGAAGCATTGATCAAGCAGAGCTAGGATAGCAGCCCGATACAACTCGAAAGTCGTCGTGAGGGACTTCGAGGTCGGCGATTTGGTATTCCGGAAAGCCGTCGGCTTAAAGAATACCGCTCAAGGGAAGCTCGCCCCAACCTGGGAAGGACCTTACCGGGTCGTTTCTAAAACCGGTAACGGTGCTTTCGAGTTGGATATTTTAGAAGGAAAAGCGATCCCAAGAACTCGAAACGCTGCCAAACTGAAGGAGTATTACAGTTAATTACCGCTTTAAAGCATACTGTATGCCGATGTATCAACATTTCTCATCTAAAAACATCTTCACTACTCTTCATTATTGTCTCCGATTTTGAAATCTGGCGTTCTGAGGTTAAGGGGAGCCCCTTTAAGAACGATCTAACGATGACGCGCGAGCCCCCCTTTTTTACCGGAACCCGGTGCATATCGTTCAATACAATCTGCGACCGACCTTGTGGCAGACCCTCCTTGAACGAGTTCGATCTGGGCCGAGTCCCGGTAAACTGTTCAAAGAGCCGCAAAGATCTATGGGATTTAAGATCGCCAAGATCAATGGCCGAGGCTGCCATTACCCTTAAAGGTGAGTTCGATCTGGGCCGAGTCCCGGTAAAATGTCCTAAAGGCGACACACGTTACTTGAGCAAAGTAAAACACAAGTGTACAATTTTAACATGCAAGAAATAAAGCGCAACCGAGGTAGATAAAAACCGGAAATGCAAGCTGTTAAAATAACAAAAAGATTACACGCCACCTCGGATACGGTCGGGTCCTCGAGTTCAAAAGAGCTTTCAAAAATTACAAAACGAAATACGGGTTCCGCCCGGAACCTGGAATCTTTTCACCAACGATTCCACCCGGAAGCCAGAAGCCATCTACAGAAATATTACCCCCATTTGTGGGCTAAGCTTCGGATTGGCGGGGGTAAATAACCAAACGCTCCATGGAGACGGAGTCAGTCTTAATGATTTTGTCCCCATCCACGCCGTGTTCCACGCTTAACATCCCTCTGTCAAGAGGCAGTGAAGGGTGAATCACGGCAACTTGGGCAAGAGCTTTATTAAAGCCTTCCCCCGCCATCCCAAGAGCCATCTCGGCAATATCGGCAGTTTCAAGCTGAGCTTTCCGAACCTTCTCTTCAGCCTGCCTCAACCTCTCTTCAAGATCTTCGACTTGACTTCAGGGATCGGTCCCGTCCTCTCGAGCCTTCTGTATATCAGACTCAAGATCAAAAATCCGACCCTTCAAGTTTGCAACTAACTCGACAACTTCTTTCTATTTGGTCTCTAGCTCGGAAATCCGAAGTTCGAGCTCCTTTACTTTGCCTAAAGCAGATTCCTTCTCGTTTTCAAGTTCTCCTTTCTCCTTTCGAAGATCGGAGAGATCCTTCTGAGCCTTAACCAGGGTGGAGGAGAGCGACTCGTATTTCCTCCTTTCCTCTTCCTTCAGAGCTCGCTCCACATCTCTTTCTTTCAGGGCCCCTGAAATAAAAGAAGGAGATAATGCCAAGGTAAAAAGATAAAGCGACAAAAGCAGTAAAGGAAGGAGACGTCGGTTTCCCATAATTACCTGCGACTCGAGCTTCTGTTTCCTCCTTCTGCATCTTGGAGACGTCGGCTAGATTCCTAAAGAGTTTAGCTGCGTCCTCCACCGGATAAGTCTGGTACTCCTCGAGATTTTTCTTCAAAAAATCGTCATCAATGGAAATGTTAGAAGATCGGCGCTTCCTTGAGCCATCTTTTTCATGACGACCCTTCTTTGAAACCTTCGGAGACCCGCCTTGGTCGGATCGCACCCTTTTTCCCGGACCATGGGAAGTAGAAGCATGAGTTGAGGGGTGACCAACCTACGTCAAGCTTTGCTGACGTTTCCGATGTTGAAGGTTGCTGTACTGATCTTCAGTAATCTCTGCAGTAACCGTGTTAATAGGCAAGGCTTGCATGAGCTCGACCCGCCGAGGGGTTCCCTGAGGAATCAGGGGAGCATCGGAACTTCCTTTCAGCAGCTGCCTTCAGTATGGCGAACTTGTCAGGAGCCATTTGATCTGCAAAAACAAACAAAGTTCAATCCCGCTTTCAAAAATGAAATAAAAGCTGAAAACATTTTTTATCAGTATCTGACCCTACCAAGCGTTTCTACAACTTTTGACCTCGAGCCCGCCTCGACCAATTTTGCGATATCAATACCAAATTTCTTAGGATCTCTCCAAGGAATCAGATCAGCAAAGTTCATCAGGATCGCCAAGGATTCTTGGTCATCTTCACTTAATCTACTCATGCTAACCGTGTATGATTTGGGTGGGCGATGGAAGTGAGAAAGAGACCACTCAATAGGAAACTTGGTAGACTCCAGAGATTCTCCATCGTCGCTATATTTGCCGACATACTTCACGGCTACATTATTCACAGGCTCAACAAAGAAGAATTTGTCCTTCCAATTTCCCTTCAGTGAGTCGGAATAGAGCATGAAAATCTTGGTGTTCCTTCTGGCCCTGAGGCCCACGTGCTCCCACCGCTCTTTAGACCCCTCCTCGTGCCGTCTATTTATTTCAAATAAGAAAAAGAACAAATTAACGGAGATTGGCCTCTCCAGATGAATGCACATCAGCTCAAAAGCCTGCATGAAGGCCCATGCATTGGGGTGAATTTGGGTAGGAGCGATGTTCAGTCTTCCCAAAACCTCCTGCTGAAGGGCAGTGAATGGAGGGCGGATGTTCATAGTGACGATCGTCACCTCGTACATTACGAACTTGAGGGCTGGTGCCCAAACAACGTGTTGATCTTCTCCCATGCCTTCTGCTCTCCATATATCTCCTCTCATCCCGGCGATTCTGTTAATGATGTGGCTCATAGAATCTCCGACTTTATATAAAGACCGGATCATCCTCAACGACTCCGAGACCCAAGAATACTCTCGTTGGGTACTTAAAGGCAAGAGCAGGGGGACATCGACCAAACCAACCCCAGTGCTGGGGGTACTCATCGGAATCACCTTCATTGCTTCTGGGATCTCCTTCTTCGTTCCGACTTTCAGCAAAATCTCCTTCATTGTGTCTAGGATTCCCATCTTCGTTCCGACTTTCAGCGAAATCCTCCACATCAACCTCAACTTCAGCCTCACTATCGTCAGAGCTCCAACTAGAGTTGGTACTCCCTTGCTCTCCCGCATCATCATCAGCGTCGGTCTCATCCGACTCAATCACCACAACGTCCTCAGATCGGATTCCACTTGTTCATTCTTCCTCCACTAGTTCATTACTAGGAAGCTTGGGAGAGCGATCTTCCGCTTGGAAACTATTGGGAGCGGAATTGAGCCCTTCATGAACATCGGGCTCAGTCGACCCGGGGTTATCAACACGTGTACCCTCCGAGTTTCTAGGATCGGAAGCCATCCGTTTGGCTATGATTGGACGACCTGTATCAACAACCCCGCGGGTTTGTTTTGTTCTAGCCAGATCGTACCTACAGAAATGGGGGCATGCCAAGTCAAATTTAAGAGCTAAATAGTGGGTCCACAACCAAGTCGGAACCCGACCTGATGACCCCCACTCTGTATATGTGAAAACGTGCCAGCAGGAGCACCGGCTAAAGCATAAGGCAAAAGAAAAAAGTGACAGTGGAAGCACACTAACCTTGAAAATTGGAAACTCGACGAAGCCCGAACTTGTTCGCGCGCTTTGACGACCTCAATGAACTGAAAGGCAGAGACCCTCGCCATAGTAGGTTGAATCGGAAGCTCAGAGATCAAGACACAGAATGACGATGTTAAGATCAGTATACAGAGCAATTTGCAAAAACCAGTGCAAATGAATAAGGTTTTCACGCACATTTATAGTGGACCAACGGCAACGAAGTGGGCCTGGGCCTATGTATTGCGTCCAATCAATAGCACCTATTCCCGGCGCGTGAAGCGAGGAACCATCATCACATCTGTCACCTCCGTACGATGAGCACCGATCAATGACATTGATGTCAGGCACTGAAGCCGAGGTGTAGCCATAAAGAGAATACCTCGAGTCACTCGATCTCGCCTTCTCTGACCTTTCCGAGGCTGAGACCAAAAACTCGTGTGAGTACAAGCCCTGCCTCGGAAGGTCGCCGCATACACTAGACACCCAAATTCAAGCTCGCGCAGAGCCTATTAAACTCGGCTTTCTAAAAGCGAGCACGCGGACATTGCCTTAAAGCACCCCGAGACTGGGGGCAAAACACTAACATGAGTATAAGCCCGGCCTCGGAAGCTCGGTGTTGTCTCCTAAAACGACATATCCAGCTCGCCCTCAGAGGGTACTTCAAACCCGGACAAGGCATCAAGTCAGGCTCGCCTTAAGGCAAACCGATTTGGGGGCAACTGTTACGGATTGGGCCTTTTTAAGGCTTTCTCCAAGGCCCAACACCAAAATGCCAAATCTATTAACCAATGGTGGAGATCAAAGACCTAGATCCAATGGTTTTCATTGGTCCACAAAACCTATAAATAAGCATTCAATGTTAGCATTTAAGGTACACACTCTCCAATTCTCTCACTTGCAACTGACCCACTTGCTAACTTGAGCGTCGGAGTGTCATTGCAGGTACCATCCCACCTCGGGTCGGAGCCTAATCTCGGATTGATCAATAGCACCGCTACCAACTATTTCGGATCAGACCTGGTATCCAAGGTCGGATATAAGGGAGGAGATAAGGTACAGAACAAGTACCAAAACAGAACGCCAATAAGGAATTGCTAAAGAAAATTACAGTAAAAGAGAAATTTACAATAAATTCTAATTAACTAAACCTTTTTCATATTCTTCTTGTGTATCATTCATTACAACCAAGTGAGGAGGGTTCATCCTTCTTTATTGCATTGTAATATTTCCCTTAGAAGGCATAAGTCTCATTTTTGGTAAGCACGAAGTGAAATATTGATGGATGGAAGGTCCTCCGACCACCAAAGTACTTTTTGTCGTTTTCTCATTTTAGATCTAAATATAACCCGTCTCGAGTGGCCTCTAGAATGTTACCGAGCAACACAAGTATTTGTTTTTGATATGAGTTTACACCATGAATTTCATCTTATTTGCTTTGAAAGACGATGAGAATAACTTTATCTCTTTACACATATGGCACGAGTGCTCTGTTTCGTTTCCTCATTAGGTCAGGCGATTGTATGGTCTTCCGTCTATTAATCCATCGTCCTAACCGTGGGTTGTAGTTGAGTGCGATAAGGGCGAGTACTTTCATATCCACTTTGACACTCAAATTAGTTTGAGGATAAAGTTATGCTAAGATTAAATGAAACAATAAACATACCTTTTATATTAACTTATTCTTTCTTTATAAAGGAGGATATAGAGACCATTTTGTTCAAGGTCAACCCTTAGAACAAACTTTGGCCACTAAATGTAGTGTGCATAGGACAAAACTTGTCCTAAGAAGATCTTCTTGAAATGGGCCCCTTAGTTTTATGGGTTTTGTTGGAGGCCCATATTATGTGAGCTTCACTTGACCCACATTCAGTGGCCGATCCAGAAAATTTCTTTGGTGGGGAAAGAAAATAGCTTATCTATAATATTGCAAAAAAGAAAAAATTAAAAGTTTTCAGAAAATACACGATCAATATGCGACAAAAAACTCCAAAATATATCTAAACTTTTACTAATTACACTTGTTATCTATGCATTTTCATATTCTAAAATGTTGAATGATATTTTTATTGTCAACACTATCAAAAATATCCCTCTTAGTATATGTAATGAGAGAGTTATTCAACTATTGATCTCCTAAGAATGCGTATTCCATATTCTTCACAAAACTAAATGCCGAAAAACATATTTCAACCGTTGTAGTGGATAAAAGCAAAACCTATTTTTTTTACTTAGAATTGTTTCCTAAAAGAAGTTGAACTTGTGTGTTTACGTAATTTGATACTAATGGGGGCAAAGACAATTTTTTAATGGGGGCAAATAAAATACTATTATGTGTTTACATATGAATTTTATTTTTCCCGATTTTTTATTTTTCTGGAGTTATTTAATCTCGAAAGGGTATTTTCAGGATTTATGTTTTTGACACAAATCCGGAATTTAAAAAAATAATTCCGGAATTATGTAAAAAAGATAAATCCGGAAGTGATTTTTAAAAAACATTTCAGAATTTTGTTAAAGTTAAGTGGCGAAATGGAAAGTTTGTGAAATTGTGGGGGGGGGGGGGAGGTAATTAGGTCAAGTGTCTTAGAATTTGGGTGAGCCTAACCCAACCCTACAAAACTGACTTGTAAGGTGAGGGATGACTCCCACTTGTATACTCTTTTTCAGGTCATATCACATCCGATGTGAGACTCTTAACAAAGTTTGGGGGTAGAAAAATTATTAGCCTTCAATGAGGCCAATATAATGCAAATCCAAATGATTATATTTTTTTTTGTTACCATGTTTTTGGTGCGCAGTTTCCACCGGCTTTGCCAATGACTAATCTATGCCAGAGAACTTTACCGGCCCATGTGGTTCTCTCCTCCCAACAGAGTTTTTGCCACACCCAAGATTCGAACCTGAGACCTTGAGGTTGGATCCAAGTCCAGCTACCAATAATCCAAGTCCAAATGATTATATTATGCTTAAACAAGTTTATTTCAACTTTTTATTGAGGGGAAAAACTCCCCTGCCTTCCAATATATCAATCCTACTAACAATATTTCTTACCGCAGTAAATTTAAAGTACGGAGGAAATATGATCGTATATCTGACTTTGCCACACCATATATATGTAGAATCTCTGCAGAGCTAAAATGAACCATTTTTATGAGCTATGATGTGGAGTATGGACCCCGTTGGCATGCTATAGAAAAGAAAATGGTACAACTTTGTGACGAAAGTAAATTAGACGAATAGTATAACAATAGGGACATTGCATACATATGGTACCCCTGCTGAATGATTACTCTGGCCCCTCAGCCCTGCTGAACTATAACATCAACTTGAAATACCAAGCATCTTTTTATTGACGTATAATTCAATATGCCAACAAGGTTCAAACATTATATTCCCATGCAGATTATAGCATTACTGTAACTTTGGGCCTCACTAATTGTCTTCTGCTGATAACATTTACTGTAGTACCTTATATTATGAGTAGTTGACCTCACAAGACTCATCTCTCTCTCTCTCTCTCTCTCTCTCTCTCTCTCTCTCTCTCTCTCTCTCTCTCTCTCTCTCTCTCTCTCTCTCTCTCTCTCTCTCTCTCTCTCTCTCTCTCTCTCTCTCTCTCTCTCTCTCTCTCTCTCTCTCTCTCTCTCTCTCTCTCTCTCTCTCTCTCTCTCTCTCTCTCTCTCTCTCTCTCTCTCTCTCTCTCTCTCTCTCTCTCTCTCTCTCTCTCTCTCTCTCTCTCTCTCTCTCTCTCTCTCTCTCTCTCTCTCTCCTGCTTTATACATGTGGTACCAAACTAGAACCATATATCAATTTCCATATTATAACTAATAACTAATGACATAATTGATAATGATAGGGTTCTCGTGTACAAGATGGGGTGGTGCAGCAGTTAAAGTGGTAATCGTTTCCCAAGTATGACAAAAAGGGGATCCTCAATACAACAGCTGCATGCACTATTTATACTAGCTAAGGGTCCTTATGGTGTTCTACTCGGTGTCCTTCTTCTACCACCAAAGTAGTGTAATGGCCACTACTTCTAGTACGAGCCAATGATTTCCCGCCACGTCCTTCTCCCTTGTCATTTAGTCGGACATGTCTTGGCCAGTACATGGTTTGTATGGCGGCGCAGGCGGTACAGGTGTCCCTGTAGTACTAGTGGTGCTCCCCGGGTTGTCTATTGTGCTCCTCTCGGGTAGTTTACCTTGGTCGCTGGGGGAGCCCTCCTCAGTCTTTAGGAGTACTCATCGGTCTTTGGGATCCTCTGATCGGCGGTCCGGACACCGCCGGTAGAGCATAACTAGTTGTAAACTTAGATATATTTATTTTTTGAAAAGACAGCAAACCGACAGTATTTTATTAGATTCTTATTAGAATGAGTAATATTTGAGTAGTAGAGGCACTCAAAATCTTTACGTATAACCCACTATATAACTATCGAATAAGATGATATGTCAGATCACAAAACAGAACTAGACCGACCTTAAAGCCAATTTTTTTGAATATATATTATGAGTAAAACAGGTACTCAAAACCCAGTACATATAACAATGTGATCATACCAAAGCAGCCAACATGAGGACCTAGAAATGAGTAAGCTAGTAAGAAACCTTGTCACGGGTTCTATGAATTACTACAGTAAAATAATAGCTATTTACCTTGTTAAGTTTTACCTTCTAGTAGTAGTACTTGCCCTAGTTGTACTACACTTTTTAATTGTACTACATTTTGCATTTCTTTTAGAATCTATGAGCTGTACTTGTTGTACTAGCCATTTAAGAAATATCTCATGAGTGGGGGCACTAGATCCTATATGTACCTCATCATTGAATGAATGAAATCACCATTGAAAATAGAATCATTCCTCTCTCTCTCTCTCTCTCACTTCCTTTATTACAACTGTAATCTACAGTAATTTTAGTTCATCTTTCCAGGGTCTTATTCCTCCATTAAGACCCCTTGAGTGGGCTAGCAGCTGTCACAATTCTCCCTAATATCCAAACCGTGACAACTGGTATCAAAGCAACGCCTGGTACCCCAATGACGACACGCTCCATGTCTTATTTGGATCGTAAAATTGATGAGAACCACGTTGAGGTTAACTCTCGCATCATTGAGCTTCGCGAGACGATGAACACTGTGAACACCGGCATGGAAGAGCTGCGAAACTTGATCATCTCCCAGGGGCGAGGTCCTTCGCAGGAGAGTAACAACAACAACCAACCACCAACACCACCACCAAGGGTTCACGCAGAAGCGATTCCACCCAGAAATTACTCCACTCGCATATCTAAAGTCGATTTCACTAAGTTCGATGGAAGGAAGGTTAAAGATTGGCTTTACAAGTGCGATCAATTCTTCTTGTTGGACGAAACGCCGCCGGAGTCACGAGTTCGCCTTGCTTCAATTCATCTAGAGGGGTTAGCGTTGCAATGGCATCTCAACTACATGAGGGGAAGATTTGATGAGTATCCGATCTGGCCACGCTACGCCGCTGATGTTCGCCGGCGATTTGGGGATCTGTATGAAGATCCGTTGTCGGAGCTGATACAGGTGAAGCTCACCAGCTCCGTTCAAGCCTATATTGATGCTTTCGAGCTCGCGCAGACCCAAGTAAGCATTCTCCCTGAACACGCATTGAGTATCTTTCTATCTAGACTTGATTCTCACACACAAGCCCACGTTCGTATGTTTAACCCAACCACAATCGCCCAAGCCAGCAACCTAGCCAAACTACACGAATCCACCAAAACCACGGCTACCAAATCAACCCCATATAGACCTTCCTTCACCAAACCAAACACTACCCCAGCCACCAAAGAAGCCAAAGACACCAACACTAGCCAAAAACCCCTATACACCAAGACCAATAGAACCTTTACCGCTGCTGAAATGGCTGATCGTCGTGCCAAGGGGCTCTGTATGTTCTGTGGTGAACAATTTACCCCTGGACATAATCTTAAACACCGTAGGGTTCAAATGATGATGATGGAGTTGGAAGGGGATGAAACCGCAATTGAAGAAGAACCTGTACTAGAGCCTGTTATCCAAGAGATTATCCCACCTGACCCAGAGATACCACAAATTTCACTGCAAGCCCTAACTGGAGGATCCAATTACCATACTATGCGTGTTAAGGGAATGTATAACAAGATGATTTTGCAGATTTTACTTGACGGTGGGAGTACTCATAACTTCTTGGACCTGAGCATGGCCAATAAGATTGGATGCAAGCTCGAGGAAATACCACCTATGGCTATCACTGCTGGTGGTGGACACAAATTGGTGGCACCCTACATCTGCAAGGGGTTTGTATGGTCTATTCACAATCATGAGTTCACTGCTGACATGATTGTTTTTACCTATAAGGGTGATGTGACTTGATTTTGGGCATTCAATGGCTCAAATCACTTGGCCCAATCTTGTGGGATTTTGAGAAGTTACAAATGGAGTTCACCATTGGTAATGGCAGAGTGCAACTCAGGGGAACACAACCATCTAGTTTCAAGCTGATAACCAACAAGTCTCTGAATGCTGCAGTTGATCATGGTGCAGAGTTATGCTTCTTACAGTTACATCAGCAAACCCCACAGTTCATTGTCCCTGCCTGCACTGTGTCTCACTCAGGTACTCATGTTCCTTTGCAAATTGAACAGTTGCTGAAAACATTTTCTGATATCTTTTAAGAACCATCTAGTTTACCCCCATCCAGATCAGTGTTTGATCACAAGATACCCTTGAAAAATGATGTTGTTCCTGTCAATTTTAGACCTTATAGATACTCTGTTGTTCAGAAAAACATTGTGGATAAATTAGTTGCTGAAATATTAGAACAAGACATCATTCAATATTGCAATAGTCCCTTTGCATCTCCTACTGTGTTAGTTAGAAAAAAGGATGGCTCCTGGAGGTTATGTGTTGACTACAGGAAGCTTAACCATTACACCATCAAAGATAGGTTCCCAATCCCTTTAATAGAAGACTTGATGGATGAACTAGGAGGGGCTAGTATCTTTTTTAAATTGGACCTTAGATCAGGGTATCACCAACTTAGAATGCATGAAGGAGAGGAGTTCAAAACTGCATTCAAGACTCACAGTGGCCATTTTGAGTATCTTGTGATGCCCTTTGGGCTCACCAATGCTCATGCATCCTTCCAATCTCTTATGAACCATGTGTTCGAGGCATTCCTTCGCAAATTTGTTATGATATTCTTTGATGACATCTTGGTGTATAGTCCCTCTTTGCAGGAACATATTGAGCATTTAACACAGGTTTTTACTACTGTGAGAGACAACCAGCTGCTGTTGAACAAGGCTAAATGCCACTTTGCTACCACAAGAGTAGAATATTTGGGGCATTTTATCACTCAAGATGGTGTATCTACTGATCCTGCTAAGGTGCAAGCAGTGAGTAATTTGCCAGTTCCTAAAAATGTCAAGCAACTCAGAGGGTTCTTGGGATTAGCAGGCTACTACAGGCGCTTTGTTAAAGACTTTGGGAAGATAGCAAAACCTCTCACTGATCTTCTTAAGAAAGGTGCTTTTAAGTGGTCTGAAGATGCTGTCACTGCCTTCTCACTGCTCAAACAAGCACTGATCTCTGCTCCAGTATTAGTTCTGCCAAATTTCTCTAAGGTGTTTACCTTGGAAACTGATGCTTCTGGAAAGGGAATTGGGGCTGTCTTGATGCAGGATAATCACCCAGTTGCATATCTTAGCAAATCTCTTGGTCTCAAGCAGCAAGCTTTGTCAATATATGAGAGGGAGCTCCTGGCAATTATCTATGCAGTTCATAAGTGGAGTACTTACCTTGCTCCCAGACCATTCATTATCAAGACTGATCAAAAGAGTATTAAGCATATTCTTGAGCAAAGACTGAATACACCTTTCCAACAGGCTTGGATGGCAAAGCTCATGGGCTTTGAATTTGAAATACAATATAAATAAGGCAAGGAAAACAAGGCTGCAGATGCTCTCTCTCGGATGGAAGGGGCAGAACTCTTAGCTTTGACTCTCAACAATGCTGCTTCTGATTTGTTGCTCAAAATCAGAAACTCTTGGCAGCAAGACACTTCCATTCAGAAATTAATTTCTGAACTACAAGCAGATCCCGTTTCTCACCCTAGATTTGCTTGGCAAGATGATATACTTAGAAGGAAGGGCAAGATTGTGATTGGCAATGATAGTACAGTGAAGATTTTCATACTTCAATGGCTACATGATTCGGGTGTTGGTGGACATTCTGGTAGGAATAACACTATGGCTCGCATCAAGTCCCTTTTCTATTGGAAGGGAATGACCAAAGATGTGCAAGCATACATCAGAGAGTGCCCTGTATGCCAAAGAAATAAACCCGACCAAGCTGCTTATCCAGGCTTGCTGCAACCACTCCCTGTACCTGGCAGAATATGGGAGGATATTAGCTTGGACTTTGTGGAAGGCTTACCTCCTTCAAAAGGAAAGCAAGTGATACTGGTGGCAGTAGATAGGCTAAGTAAATATGCCCATTTCTTAGCTCTTTCTCATCCCTACACCGCTCTGGATATTGCTCAACTGTTCCTTGACTCAATCTTCAAGTTGCATGGCATGCCTCAGTCAATCACAAGTGACAGGGACCCGGTGTTTATTAGTGAGGTTTGGACTGAATTTTTCTCTTTGCAGGGTGTGGATTTGAACAAGTCTAGTGCTTACCATCCTCAAAGTGATGGCCAGACAGAGATTGTCAACAAAGCTTTAGAGACTTACTTGCGATGCATGTGCTCTGAGCAAGCACACACATGGGCTCAGTGGCTGCCTCTTGCTGAATTTTGGTACAACACCAATTTCCATTCATCAATTCAAACCACTCCTTATGATGTGGTGTATGGTCAGCCCCCTCCATTACATTTATCCTACTTGCCAGGGGAATCAACCAACAACTCTGTTGACAGATCCTTGAGTGCTAGGAGGAAGCTATTAAACTTTTAAAGTTCCACTTAGAAAGAGCTCAACAAAGAATGACCCAGCAGGCCAACAAACACAGAAGTGAGAGAGCTTTTGACATAGGCAACTTTGTATTTCTCAAGTTACAGCCCTACAGATAGTACTCCATGAGAAAACAAGCTTTCCATAAGCTTACTCCCAAATTTTACGGCCCTTATAGGGTGATTGACAAAATTGGAGCTGTTGCGTACAAATTAGAGTTGCCTGCATCATCCAACATTCACCCTGTCTTCCATATTTCCCAGCTGAAGCTTTGCACAAATCCTGCTACTGCTGTTATTGCCCATCCCACTGTACCATCACTTGCTGCTGTGAAGGGGGAACCAGAGTCCATACTTGAAAGGAAGATGGTGAAAAGGGGCAATAGAGTTGCTACAAGGGTGCTGGTCAAGTGGAAGAACTTGGCTCCAGAGTTGGCAACTTGGGAGTGGTATTATGACCTGCTCAGAGACTTCCCTACATTTCACTCTTGAGGACAAGAGTGCTCTTTGAGGGGCGGGTATTGTCACGGGTTCTATGAATTACTACAGTAAAATAATAGCTATTTACCTTGTTAAGTTTTACCTTCTAGTAGTAGTACTTGCCCTAGTTGTACTACACTTTTTAATTGTACTACATTTTGCATTTCTTCTAGAATCTATGAGCTGTACTTGTTGTACTAGCCATTTAAGAAATATCTCATGAGTGGGGGCACTAGATCCTATATGTACCTCATCATTGAATGAATGAAATCACCATTGAAAATAGAATCATTCCTCTCTCTCACTTCCTTTATTACAACTGTAATCTACAGTAATTTTAGTTCATCTTTCCGGGTCTTATTCCTCCATTAAGACCCCTTGAGTGAGCTAGCAGCTGTCACAATTCTCCCTACTATCCAAAGCGTGACAAACCCAGTACATATAACCATGTGATCATACAAAAACAGTCAATAGCAGGAGTACCTAGAAATGAGTAAGCTAGTAAGCCGAACGAAATACACCAATAGGTATTCGGGCCACCCCCAAGTAGGAATAGATGAGATCACATGCCACCCAAACCCTAGAAATAAATTCCAAAAGGCCCACACACCATTCAAAGAAAATACTATAGCTTGACCTAGTCTTAGCCAAAAACCACTTCCATGAGAAGTAGTAAATAGCAGACACCACACACAAATACTCTTATGTCCCAGAAAGTAGAATTGCACTTCAAATGGTCCGCACTCCGTACATAAAATAGACAAGGACTTGACTTCGTTAATAGTCATTTCCAGAAGTAAATTTAATTAAAAATAAGATTTCTAAAAGATTTAGAGTTTTATTTTAAAAGATTATCACATTCTTAGTTTATTGGATATTCATAAAACTGCATGTCACACCATAATCAAACGATTTTTATAGCTAGAGAGAGAGAGAGAGAGAGAGAGAGAGAGAGAGAGAGAGAGAGAGAGAGAGAGAGAGAGAGAGAGAGAGAGAGAGGCAATTAATGGGCTAATTTTCTATCATATAGTGAGAAAGGGAATATTATACGATCCATTATTTCTTTTAGCCCGACATATATCTGTGAACATGACGTTTTACACTAGCTGTATTTCCCTCAAACTTGAACTATTATGCAGAAAATCGAATCTAAAAAAGTGGCTGAGTAAGAGTGTGACACTGCCACTGCAAATAAGGCCATTCAATTCAAATTCAATGGCTAGCTTTGTCCTCAGTCTGAGTGCAACCCTAAAAGCCTAAGAATTCTCCTTACTTTTTAGTCTGTGATAAATTTCAAGTGCATAATTTGGTTCCATGCAGATTAATAATAGGACAAATTTCAGCTAACTGCTGTGTCCTACCATTGTCCCCACTATAAGTTAATTTAAGCTACTTCAATTATATGTTTACTGTGTCCTAAGATTGAATAATTACTTCTCAATCAATAACCAAACTTTTCCTTCTGATCTGATGCCATTGACATGCATAATTGAGCCTATAGTAGGCCCCCCAAAGGGCTGGCAACCCTTCTCCAGATTCATGATGATGATGAGGCAAGATGGTCGAATGTCTTTGAGTCTCTTGCATGTTTTTGTTGTCCTTGGTTTGGTATATACTTCAAGTCCTTGTTATTTTGGTTTGAGGAATATTAATTACTAGTTTCTTACATTTTATTTAGACCAACATTAGTTACATGTCATGAGATAGCAACTGAGATATACAGCTCAAAATAATGAAATATACTTTCATAATTGAATATATGCACGGTTGCTGTAATTTTTTTTTTTCACATTTGTCAAATCAATCATATATTACTTATGTTGATATTTGTACAGCTGTTTTAGAAAATAATATTATAACATAATCAGATTTTTTTTGGACAGTAAAGTCGGCCCTAGTTTTTCAGTGAGAAAAGCTTCACCTTCTCTCTAACTTTTTTTCTTTTTCATCGAATGGGGATGGATGGTTTCAGGTTATTATTTGACCCGAAATCACCCCAGCATCGTTTCTCTCGCTTCTTGTATCAAAATAAGTGTTATTTCCAGAGTTTTAAGTTTTTTTTTGTGATTTCGTTGTTTGAGTTCGGCGTCATTGCTTTGTTCGTCGTCTTGTGCGACGTATTTTGGTTTTTCCGTCTTGGTACGGTGTTTGTTTCGTTTGTATTGACAGATTAACTTCGACTCATCATAGATTCAACTAATGATGACTTGGCCGTCAACATTGCAAATCCAGAGGCATGGGTATTCCCGTCACTTTAGTTTCGTCACTTTTGTAGGCATTTTGCCATTTTATGCTATTAACTTGGATGTTGTGAGTTTGTTTACAAATTCATTATTTTCAGTTTTAGCAACATGGAAATTGTGTTGTTTTCAATGTAATCCACTGATTTGAATGAATGAATTGTTGGGTATTGGGCTCCTTTCCTATGTGGAGAAAGGCCCAAATATTTTAGCTCATTATGTTTCTCACTTGTTATAAATGGAGAGGGTTAAATTAGGGTTCAAGAAGAGATATTTTCGGATTAGAGGATAGCCACCAAAAGAGAGAAAAGAAGAAAGAAAGTGAATCCCGTTTTTCTCAGATCTGTTGGAGTAAAGCAGCAATTGCTGATTCGTTAACCATTGTTGGATCGTATTTAAAATTGGACAGAAGGTTCGTGAGACATAGTTCTACATTTACACCGTTCGGATCATCGAAAAAGAGTCTGAGGCGAGAGATATTTGCTTCGCACTGAAGCCGCGATTTTGGGTATTTTCATATTCTTATTCTCAATTTGTAAGCTTTTGTGCTTTGTTGTTTTGGCTAGTTGTTGGCACGGTTTATGCACATTGTTGAGACTCTCTTGTACCTTTATTTGATTATTGTGGAGCTATTTATTTGGTCTGGACGGCCCGTGGTTTTTACCATTGCTTTGAGGGGTTTTCCACGTTAAAAATATCGGTGTTCATTGTGCGTTTTTATTTGTTCAATTTCCTGCCACATATTCGTTGTTGCTCTGCATAGGTTCTTGAAAGTTTGGAGAATTTATTTCCGCTGCATATTGCTCTGTTATTGTGTTTATGTGTTGATTCCCCTTCATGAATACCTTATCGACTATCTATCTATACAAATAACTCACTACCAAAATATCGATCTTACTCTTTTTCCAACTAAACAATAGGAGGATATTTAGGTAATTGAAAACGTTTTGACTTTTTCACTATCTCTCACACTTTTTCAAACCTTTCACGTTTTCACTATCTTTTCCTTTTTCTTCCTCTAACTCTGTCATTTCTATATTTTTCATGTGCATGTCTCCTTCATTTTTCCACTTTTCTATTTTAAAAGTTTTCAAATTTTGATAAAATTTTAATATTCCATTTTTTCTCTATCAATAAGTTTTTTTTCTTTGCAAAATTTGAAATTTTAATACAATTTTGTTTTTTACTCTCTACGGAAAATATTACATGTTGCTGGCATAGTATTATCGTCTTAAAACGTAAATAACTTTTTTTTTCTTAATTTAAAAAAGTCAAGTTTAGAGCTTAACAGTGAAATATTGTATGCATTATATTACAATTTGGAATTCATTACAATAAAGCTAGAACTAAAAAGCACACGCCAACAAAAAAAGCTAGAACTAAAAAGTAGATCCGGCATTGTAGCCTCATTTCTATAAATATTAATCAAAATTTGTATTTGAGGCTCCTATTTTATCTACTTTCAATTTGTCTTGATTTTCACGAGGTAAAATTCGGATTAACTAAATTTTATCTAAGTTCATTCATAAAAAGAACACGACAGCACCCGTGTGTATGCACGAGTATACTGCTAGTTTTGAATAAAAAGAATATTCACTACAAAAAATTTAGCTTATTAACGACGGATTTGAATCTGTTGGCAAAAATCAATTTGCAAGGGAATGTAGAGGAGGGAATCTGCTTTTATTAGCGAGAGATTTAGCGGCGGATCTGTCCGTCGCTATAAGCCATATTTACTTTTTTTAAAAATTCTGTCGCTAAAACCTAAAATTCCGCGACTAATAAAAGCAGATCTACTTTTTTAATAGGTCCGTCGCTAATACTAAAATTCTGTCGCTAATATTTCTTTTTAACCTTGATTTCGAAACCCACCCTCTCATTTCTCTTTTCTTCATTCTCTCTAATAGTCCTCTCTCTCTCTCTCTCTCTCTAACCGAATCTCTTCTCCCCCATTCTTTACCACCACCACCACCACCACCTTGCGGCCACTACCACCACCGCATGACATCGCTTTCACTCTTCTCTCTCTAACCATCCCTCTCTCTCTACACTGAATCTCTTCTTACTTATGTTTATGGAACTATAATTCATTAATCAAATGGCAAGATACCACTAGTGCAAAAAAGGGATTTAAAGTCAGGCGAAATTGGGATTTAAAGTCAGGCGCCCGCTTGACTTTTATTAAGTCGACTTTGTATGTCAAGAGTTTTAAAGTCAAGCGATAGCCTGACTTCGTAAGTCTGATTTAAAGTCAAGCATTTATTTCGCCTGACTTCGTAAGTCTATTTTAAAGTCAAGCATTTATTTCGCCTGACTTCTTAAGTCTGTTTTAAAGTCAACATTTGTTATTGCCTGACTTCGTAAGTATGATTTAAAGTCAAGCATTTATTCTTGCCTGACTTCGTAAGTATGATTTAAAGTCAAGCAGTTATTCTTGCCTGACTTTGTAAGTATGATTTAAAGTCAAGAATTTATTCTTGCCTGACTTCTTAAGTCTGTTTTAAAGTCAAGCATTATTGCGCCTGACTTTAAAAGTTTTTTCTTTCAAATTTTGGTTTTATCTCCCTACATAGACCCTAGTTATACGAATTTTGGTTATTCTCCCTGCATATATACCAACAAAACCAACAGACAGATGTATAAAAGTACATTCAAAACTAAATTACATTAAAAGTACAAAAGGTTGCACTTAAAGTTGCACAAGTACATCCAAATAGAATTCTACACTTAAAGTTGCACTTAGAGTTGCACTTAAATTACAACAAACAGAATTCTACACTTAAATTCATCACATTCTACACTTAAATTCATCGTATACAACAAACAGATTCTGGCATACTTACAAGTCTTAACAAAAAAACAAATTTATATTCTACTTTGAAATTGATACTCACAATCCTCCCACCATGAGCACACATGTAGAAATCATTGTACTTGGTTTGAATCCTCCTACAAATACAATTTCAATAATCTCAGTGATTTCATTCACTTAGTAGCATAATCAGATTTCAAATTTACATTGGAGAATAAATACCTTCATGATTTCATCCAATTCAATGTTCGGGACTTGGTTGAATTGTGATTCACTCACTTCCGAAGTCAGGGAAGTGAAAATCCATGAATGGATCCCATAGAGACAGCGAAGAGTTGGAGCCGCTGTTTTCTCGACCCCCGTTGATCGGCACTATCGACATCCTTACTTGCACAGATTTTGTTCTTCAAGCCCCATACCTGAAAGTTGAAAGCCATAAGAAATCAGAGTTATTTCCAGGAAACTAAACACATTTAACAAAATATAACAACAACAATTGTGGAAATAATGGTGAAATTGAAAAACAAAGCAACACTTGAGTGGAGAGTCACCATCTTACAAAGAAGCATAATGATAAGTCATGTTTTAGTATGTTTTTAGTACTTATTTTAAGTAGTTTATTTGATGTTTTGATTCTAGTTTAGAGCTATTTTACTACAAATTGTTGGTTTCTATTCTCAGGTTATTATTGGAGCAATTGAGGAATTTTAGTGCTTAAAGAGCAAAGGATAAAAAGGCTAAAGGATGGGGAGAAGAATAAGAAATAGAAGGTGCAAAAATCAGATTTTGGAAGGAAGTTGAAAAAATGAAAGGAAGCTGAAAAAACCCTGAGCACGATCCGTGCGCCTGGGAGGCGCGATCCGTGCGTCTGGTTCGCAAAATGGAAGGAAGCTGAAGAAACACTGGGCGCGATCCGTGCGCCCTGGCACGATCCGTGCGCCTGGGAGGCGCGATCCGTGCGTCCCTTCTGATGGCCAAAAATGTTACAACTCTTCCCATTCTGTCTTTATGGATTGTAATTGATATTTAGTGCTTTGTCGCTGATCTTGGCCTATAAAAAGGACCCCAATGTAGCTTCACAAGGATCTTGGATCTTTGTAATTTTCACTCCAAGTTTATGTTAAAGTTCTTGCAAGTTTCTATTAAGGTTATTGTTATTCTGCCCTTTTTACAATTCAGTCTTTTACACGCTTTATTTTATTTCTCGCTATTTACATTATGTCCTTCTCTTCTACTCCCTTGTCTACAATGAGCAATTGTGAGTAGACTTCTCTTAGTCTTGGGATTATGGGAAACAATCCAATGATGGTCCCTAAATAATCCCAAAGCTAGGCCCTATCTTATGATTGCTTTGACTTTTAATCTAATTCCATTGTACAAATTTGTATAACCCAAATGTCAAGCAAAGTAGCGAAAGGTGAAGCTTGACATTAGAACAAATGGAATTAGACAAAGTAACCAAAGCATGAGAATAGCCAAGGTGACTTTGGGACAATAAGGTTGTGCTTAATGGGTTTCGGCAATGATCAACCATGAGAATAGGCTTGATCATCGTTTCGAAACACTTTCTTGTTGTCCGAAAGGAAACTTGAATTAAACCGCAAGAATACTTTGTCCTTAAAACAAACTAAATTATAAGATAGAGAATAGCTAAAGGGTTTTTCTATTACCATCATTGTGATCTAACCATGATCCCAAGACGCCTTTTATTATTCTAAGTTAAAACCAATTTTTACCAAATCATTCCCTTTCAGCTAATCACATTTAGAAATTAGATTGGTAGTCACATATAACTCCCTGTGGATCGATATTTTTATACCAGCTGATTTTGTTGTGATGGAGATAGAGGAGGATTCCCAAGTTCCAATTCTGTTGGGGAGACCCTTCCTTGCCACTGCAGGAGCGCTAATTGATGTCAAGCATGGTAAGTTGGCCTTCAATGTTGGTGATGAAAAGGTAGAATTTAATTTATTTAAATCTATGAACCAACCTTCCTTTGAGGTCTCTTGTTGCAGGATTGATTTGTTAGAGGCAAGTGATGTTGAGGGTATGGTACCCAAGTATGAGAAAGAGATTCTTAAATCAAAATCTGACAATTTGAACAAATCACCACAAAAGATCAAGAGTAAAGTGAAAAAACGGGCTCGTCGAAAAGGTGTCTTCACAAAACCCACATGGGTAGATGATGTTAAAGGAAGAATGTCACATATAGGGGGAAAAATGAAGAAGTCAAAACCTCTCAAAGTCTGGAAAGTTAAAGGGACAGACATCCCTAAGTTGGATCCCGGATAATCACCATAACCGTCAAGCTAGTGACGTTAAAGAAGCGCTGTGTGGGAGGCAACCCACTGGTTTACCTTTGTCTTGGAATAAGAAGAAAGCTACAAAGTACCAATCAATGTGAGCTTTCTTACCCCCTCTCATATATTCTACTCTGTTTTACATTGAGGACAATGTCTAGTCCAAGCATGGGGGGTATATTGCCCTGTTTTATTGTTTTCTTGTTTTTAATTTCTAGTTTATTTCAATAAATAAAGTTCATCTCCCCTTGCTGAAAGTCCTTGTGAGTTTTTGAAGCATGTTTTATCTGATCAGGGCCTCTTTTGGATTAAATTTTTGAAATTCATAATATTCATCTTGTGGACTGGCTGAAAAAAAAATAATGTTTGTTTGTTGCTGCTCTTTGGGTTTCACGCACACACTTGAGATTTGTTTCTGGCTATTGGTATCTTTAGGGGGTTTAGAAAAGAAACTAGAAACTTAGTTCCCTTGGTGACATTCACCGGATGCGTGGTTACTGGAGAAAAACGTCCGAGTTAGGGTATCTAGCAAAAAGAAAGAAAAGAAAAATCAAGCAAAAGGGCTGACCACTTTAGTCCAAAAAGAAAAAAAAAATTGTCATTTAAAAAGTGGTTGGCCCAAATCAAAGAAAAATCAAAGAAAAGGAAAAATAAAGATTGCTCGAATGCCCAACGTATAAGGACCCTCCTTTGAGACCCGGTCTAATGAATGGAAGACCCAAGCTTAAGAATGCTGGGAACTAGTTCTATGCTGACATTGACATCCCTCCTATTGTGCTAGTACCTAAAACTTATCTCACAAATCACAAAAGCCCGGAGTTGTATGTCTCAAGTCAAAAAGTTGCAAAAGTTTACCCCAGTCGGCTTGAAGTTTTGTAAGGATTCAAAGTTTTTTCCAAAAGTTGGCCCAATGAGTTCTATGGTTTTGCTTGATGACAAGCAAAGATTCAAGCATGGGGGAGTTTGATAAGTCATGTTTTAGTATGTTTTTAGTACTTATTTTAAGTAGTTTATTTGATGTTTTGATTCTAGTTTAGAGCTATTTTACTACAAATTGTTGGTTTCTATTCTCAGGTTATTATTGGAGCAATTGAGGAATTTTAGTGCTTAAAGAGCAAACGATAAAAAGGCAAAAGGATGGGGAGAAGAATAAGAAATAGAAGGTGCAAAAATCAGATTTTGGAAGGAAGTTGAAAAACTAAGCAACGGTTTTGGCAACGGTTTTGAAACCGTTGTTGTTGCGGCCGTTGCCTAAACAAAAGGCAACGGTTTTTTGTTCCCTAAGGCAACGCAAACGCAAAACCGTTGCCATTGACAGCTGAAACGCAACGGTTTTGGTTTACACGCTATGGCAACGGTTGTAAAGCGTTCCAGTTATGGCAACGCTTCAAAACCGCTGCCAAATATGGCAACACTTCAAAACTGTTGCCAGATATGGCAACACTGGATAACCATTGCCTTATATATTCAAAACAAACCGTTGCCAGATTGGCAACATTCTAAAACCGTTTCCATTGATAAAGTAAAAACCGTTGCCACTTATGCCAACACTTAAAAACCGTTGCAAAATATGGCAACCCACAAAAACCGTTGCCTACACCAACAAATACAACACTTCAAAAACGTTGCCATTGATAATTAGAATTGAAAAAAAAAATAATAGAAAAAAGTTTAGAGAGGTCCATTCCTTCCCAACATAATAAAACTGATTTCATTCATTGGCATGAGAAAAAACTTATGATTACAATTCACAATAAATTGGAAAACAATTACCAATAAAACTCTAAAAAGCTCTAAATTTACTTAAATGTATCCAACAATTACTTCCTTGCCTACAATATCCTATGTTGATATAATGACAAGTCTTGGCAGTGCCTGTAAATGTTCCTTCTTCTACAAATTCAGTCCCAATTTCTCCCACCAATCCAGCTGCAGCAGTGCCTGTAAATGTTCCTTCTACCACACCTGTGCTTCTACCTCCCATAAATCCAGCTAATAATTCACCTGCTAGTACAACTCCCACAACACTTCCACCTCCAGTAACCAACCCAGTGACATCTTATCCACCTCCATCAGCAAATGTTCCTGTTCCTGTCACAAACTCTCAACCACCTCCTTCAACCACAAGTCCTCAGGGGGGAGTTGGTGTGTGGTGCAAACAGGAGCGCCGCAAGCTTCCCTTCAATCAACACTGGACTATGCTTGTGGAATGGGTGGAGCAGATTGTTCACAAATACAACAGGATGCGTTATAGTCCAGTTACTCTGCAAAACCATGCTTCTTTTGCTTTCAACAGTTACTATCAAAAGCATACTTAGCATCGGCATTCATATATCAGTTACTCGATAGTGTAGAATTTTATTCTTTTTAAAACTAAGCATAACAAGGTCCAAACCAAGGGACCTTTGTGCAGAACTTTACATACTACTTCAATCTTCAACACTATTCATTTCAAGTATCAATCTAATACAAATTTGCGAGTAATATTAAAGCTAAAGGACCATGTATATGCTACTCAAATTAAACATTTCAACTATCACAATAGTGCTGGATCTTTTTACTAAAACACCAAATGATTCTAGTTTATCAATTTTGTTTTTAGTTTACAGAATAAGGGTCCAATGGGTACGATTTAATAAAAGAGTACATATAGGTATAAAGACAAGACAACAACTGTCTTCTAGATTGTCACACAGTTTAGAACATTAATACTCAGTCAAATACCCTAAAACTTTTGCTAAAATTGAAGAAACATGAGTCTAGTTTCCAACAAGAAAGCAATCATTCAAAACAGAGTTCTAGAGAAAAACGTTATAAGCAAAACAGTGAACCTATGTCTATACGAGTTTGAAATTATTACTAATTATAACTTGTAACCCAAATTTCTCTAACAATACTTAATCCAAACTAGAAAAACAAGTGTCTAAATTGAAGTGAATTGAGTCTAGTTTATAATAAAATAAACTCCATTTATATATGACCTTTGCGGAACTGAAAATCAATTAAAAAAAAAACTAAACATACACTTAAATAGGTTTGCAGCAACAACATCAACTTTTCAATATTTGAAAGCAATAAGGGATTGCATGTTGAAAAAAAGTATTTTGGCATGATTCAAAACTCATATACTTGATGAAATGCCTAATGAGGGTATTATTGGTTGCCCTACCTAAGCCTCAAACTAGTGAAGAACTTACCTCAAATACTTGATGAGCCGAAACTTCAGCAGCAGTGCCTTAACCTCTAGCTCTCCAAGATGCACGAAACTGAATGCCAATTCCTCCAATCTTACTCAAATCTACAAGTTCTGACATCCCTTTAGCTATCCTTGGAAATGCAATGCCATTTTGGAGGCTTCAAGGAATAGGTTTAAAAGATGCTTTTGGGGCTTTTTTATTCTGATTTTTGAGTTAGAATGAGAAGTAGAAGAGAAGGCTATAGTACAGAAATGGAGATGATGAAGTATTTCAAGAATGGATCTAGATTTCCTTCCTTCTCTCTATGACTTTGGAGAAACAGAAACGACACTTACTTCTTCGCATTCCCTCATCTTCTTTTGTGCCCCATCAAAGTCATAGTTCACGTAAACACAAGCCAAAAATTCAGTGATGGGATCCTTGTATGAATTCTGCTCTTGTTGAATAACTTTAATAAAATCTTTGAATTGAGGCCTCCTGCGCTTGTTGACAATAAATGATGTGGCCAAGTATCGCAAAAGGTGTGAAGCACTAGTTTGGATTGCATTAAGATACCTGTAAATGATATAGCATCTTAGATAAAGTAACACTATAAGCACGAAGCCCTAAAGGTGTCAGATAAAGGATTCTGGGGGAAGAACGGCTAAGTAAACAATGCATACTTATCCTGGTTAAACAGATCAATTATCTGTGTTCTTCCATTGTCATGGTTGAAAAAGATGAATAGACTCCAATGCATCAACCAAATTCTGCTTTGCACCTGATTTAAAGGTGATGAAAATTTTTGCAATAAAGTTCACCCCTAGTTAAGTCTGTATTGATATGAGCATAAGAAACAAGCATGTGCTACTACTCAAAAGATGAAATGAAAATAAACCTTTGAGTCAATTATTTCCTTCAAGCGGTTGAGGTCTTCAAGAGCAATGTCCCAGTTTTGCATCAAAATCTCAGCTGCCAGCTTTCCCCACAATGCACTCAGACTCCTTTCACTACTTGTGCATAAAGCTCTGTACTGATAAAGATAGTCTGCAGCACCAAAGTAGTTACCACATTCAAACTGAAATATGCACAAATTGACTTGGTTACCAACAATTATAACAATTATAACATAGCATGAAAACAGAATTTAGTTCACATGTCTATTTTGCTATTCAACTCTCAAAACAAAAAAGAAAAGCAATATGCACATTCACCAATCATGTGTGTGGGCTAAGTGATATAATCCCCACTAAACTCCAAGAGTACACTAAATTCTCACTAAATTCTCACAGTCCATTGCCCAAAAATCATACAATTATAGGAATCTTACATGCATAGGAGAACCGGATTACTTGCATCATCCCTGTTTCTAATATTTCTCTATTTCTCATCATAACCTCCATGTTTGCTTGATAAATAAGAACAATGTTACCAAACCTTAAAAAATTATAAATAAATAGAACATAATCGGGAAGGAGAGATTACCTAAAACATGGAGATGATGCAAATTGATGAAAAGGGGATTGGGGAGTTTCTTTCCGTCGATTTCTTTCTGGACATGTAAGAACTCTGAATTGAAGAACTATGAAACAAGTTGATGTAACAACAACGTAAGAGAGATGTAATGACACTGAGAGAGAGATGAGAGTAAGAACGGGGATGAGAGTGAGAACGGAGACGATGAGATTAGGGTTCGAAGGTGAATGGGTGGCTGTGTGAAATCGTTGTGAGGGAGAGGGTGAGCAGAGCAAGCAAAATGAAATCCCAATCAACACCAAGCAAACACCGATCTGCTGCTCTATCCAAAGCCCAACATTCAGATCTGACGAGAACACCCAGAAGAAACACAAAAACACCCACCCTCGTGCGTCTGAACCTGAACCTGAAGTTGCTTGAAATCGGTGGAAATCTGCTTGAAATCGATGGAAATCTGCTTGAAACCCGTTCGAAATCGGTGGAAATCGGTTGAAATCAGTGGAAATCTTATTTTTTTCTCTTCTGCGTGCGTGAATAAATCGGTGGAAATCTGCTTGCCTTTCTGCGTGAATGCCCGGTGGAAATCCGCTTGCCTTTCTGCATGCGTTCGAGGGAGAGGAAATCTGCGTGAATGAAATCGGTGGAAATCGGTTGAAAGTTTCAGCTCTCTGCGTGCGTTCGAGGGAGAGGAATGAGAAAGGGTTTTAGGGCTCTCTGCGTGCGTGAATGATTTTAGTTCCAGATGAATTTTTTATTTTTTTATTTTTTAATATATTTCTCTACGGCAACGTTTTCGAACCGTTGGCTAAAGCTTAAACAAAAAACCGTTGCCGTAGACTTTATGGGAACGGTTTTCAGCCGTTGCCATTAAAAAAATTAAAAAAAAAAAGGAACCAGCAACGGGTTCAAAAAACCGTTGCCATTGTTGGCTAAGGCAACAGTTTTTTTGATGTTGCAATTTTAGGCGTTGCCATAGGTTCCAAATGTTGTAGTGCCCCTCTCATATATTCTACTCTGTTTTACATTGAGGACAATGTCTAGTCCAAGCATGGGGGGTATATTGCCCTGTTTTATTGTTTTCTTGTTTTTAATTTCTAGTTTATTTCAATAAATAAAGTTCATCTCCCCTTGCTGAAAGTCCTTGTGAGTTTTTGAAGCATGTTTTATCTGATCAGGGCCTCTTTTGGATTAAATTTTTGAAATTCATAATATTCATCTTGTGGACTGGCTGAAAAGAAAAATAATGTTTGTTTGTTGCTGCTCTTTGGGTTTCACGCACACACTTGAGATTTGTTTCTGGCTATTGGTATCTTTAGGGGGTTTAGAAAAGAAACTAGAAACTTAGTTCCCTTGGTGACATTCACCGGATGCGTGGTTACTGGAGAAAAACGTCCGAGTTAGGGGTATCTAGCAAAAAGAAAGAAAAGAAAAATCAAGCAAAAGGGCTGACCACTTTAGTCCAAAAAGAAAAAAAAAATTGTCATTTAAAAAGTGGTTGGCCCAAATCAAAGAAAAATCAAAGAAAAGGAAAAATAAAGATTGCTCGAATGCCCAACGTATAAGGACCCTCCTTTGAGACCCGGTCTAATGAATGGAAGACCCAAGCTTAAGAATGCTGGGAACTAGTTCTATGCTGACATTGACATCCCTCCTATTGTGCTAGTACCTAAAACTTATCTCACAAATCACAAAAGCCCGGAGTTGTATGTCTCAAGTCAAAAAGTTGCAAAAGTTTACCCCAGTCGGCTTGAAGTTTTGTAAGGATTCAAAGTTTTTTCCAAAAGTTGGCCCAATGAGTTCTATGGTTTTGCTTGATGACAAGCAAAGATTCAAGCATGGGGGAGTTTGATAAGTCATGTTTTAGTATGTTTTTAGTACTTATTTTAAGTAGTTTATTTGATGTTTTGATTCTAGTTTAGAGCTATTTTACTACAAATTGTTGGTTTCTATTCTCAGGTTATTATTGGAGCAATTGAGGAATTTTAGTGCTTAAAGAGCAAATGATAAAAAGGCAAAAGGATGGGGAGAAGAATAAGAAATAGAAGGTGCAAAAATCAGATTTTGGAAGGAAGTTGAAAAAATGAAAGGAAGCTGAAAAAACCCTGAGCACTCCGTGCGCCCTGGCACGATCCGTGCGCCTGGGAGGCGCGATCCGTGCGCCTGGTTCGCAAAATGGAAGGAAGCTAAAGAAACAATGGGCGCGATCCGTGCGCCCTAGAACGATCCGTGCGCCTGGGAGGCGCGATCCGTGCGTCCCTTCTGATGGCCAAAAATGTTACAACTCTTCCCATTCTGTCTTTATGGATTGTAATTGATATTTAGTGCTTTGTCTCTGATCTTGGCCTATAAAAAGGACCCCAATGTAGCTTCACAAGGATCTTGGATCTTTGTAATTTTCACTCCAAGTTTATGTTAAAGTTCTTGCAAGTTTCTATTAAGGTTATTGTTATTCTGCCATTTTTACAATTCAGTCTTTTACACGCTTTATTTTATTTCTCGCTATTTACATTATGTCCTTCTCTTCTACTCCCTTGTCTATAATGAGCAATTGTGAGTAAAGTTCTCTTAGTCTTGGGATTATGGGAAACAATCCAATGATGGTCCCTAAATAATCCCAAAGCTAGGCCCTATCTTATGATTGCTTTGACTTTTAATCTAATTCCATTGTACAAATTTGTATAACCCAAATGTCAAGCAAAGTACCGAAAGGTGAAGCTTGACATTAGAACAAATGGAATTAGACAAAGTAACCAAAGAATGAGAATAGCCGAGGTGACTTTGGGACAATAAGGTTGTGCTTAATGGGTTTCGGCGATGATCAACCATGAGAATAGGCTTGATCATCGTTTCGAGACACGTTCTTGTTGTCCGAAAGGAAACTTGAATTAAACCGCAAGAATACCTTGTCCTTAAAACAAACTAAATTATAAGATAGAGAATCGCTAAAGGGTTTTTCTATTACCATCATTGTGATCTAACCATGATCCCAAGACGCCTTTTATTATTGTAAGTTAAAACCAATTTTTACCAAATCATTCCCTTTCAGCTAATCACCACTAGAAATTAGATTGGTAGTCACATATAACTCCCTGTGGATCGATATTATTATTACGCGCGATATAACCGTATACTTGCGGTTTATCACATAACAAGCAAAAAACTCAGAAAGAGAACACTAAAGGCACTAGTGCCTTATGTTAACATTTTCTTATTCAATTCAATTAACAATTTTTCCAGTAATATCGGATAAAAAATTCACCGCTTATAAAAAATTCACCGCTTATATGTTAATCAGTTGCTTTTCCTGTAGCAACAATATTCAGATTTAAAAAAATTTGGAAGACAACTTCAAAAGAATAGCAACAAAAGAAGAAGAAAATATTACATACAAATCAACAAAACCCTTCAGTCGTTCTATATGATATTGCATATTATGAGTATTGTTTTTTATTCTGTTTAGGGGGTAGTAATTACCTCATTGTTATGCCACACAAAACCAGAGAACCTTAATATATTACTCTTTTTGCTCCACTTGTGTTTAAGCTTGCATAAGCTGAACATGAACAATTTTCCAAGCATTTGATCCTACAATCATCAAGTGTCATTTTTTCATCAATCCAAAAGTAGATAAAGAAAACCAGTCAGAACAAACAAAATTAAGCATAGAAGTTATACAATGATTGTTGGGATAGAACTACTGCCCCCCTCCAAAAGAATTGAAGTTCATCATAGGTCCTCCATTAGGTGGCATAGCTTGCCCAGTCAGTATCTTCAAATGCTGAATTTCCTCCTTTAACGCATGCATCATTTAAAGCTACAAGATGAGAGTAAATTATTTCTCATAATATTAGTACTACCTTATATATGCTCAAGCTTATATGTCTGTAAAAACAAAATCATGAACATGCACCTTTATTCAACCAAAAAACCAACCCAACAAAAAACAAATTTGCATCTAGCTTCTTCTAAACATGCACCTTCATCTAAGGCATGACTAATAAATGGGGGAAAGCCAACATAAGTCATATCATAGTGTAAGTTGCAAGCAAGATAGTTCATATTATAGTGTAAGTTGCAACCAAGATATTACATACATAGATCATATTCCCTAAACTAGTCTATAAAGAGTTTTTCAAAGATAGAATTAGAGCACTGAGTTCAGAAACATTTATGATGGCATGGCTTACCATCCTCCAGATGAACTTGTTGTTCCATGGTTTGCAATCGCAGCTTCAACTCACTTTTCTCAGAATTAAGTCTGTTTGTATCTCTCTGCTTAACAACCACTTCTTGCTCCACTTGTGTTTAAGCTTGCATAAGCTTGACATATAGACACCAAACCTATTGGGCTAATAATCCTATTGGGCTAATCCTACGACCAAACCTCTGAAGAAGTTAAAATGTATTGTGATGTCCAGCAAAGAAGCTTACTGAACCCCTATCCAACGAGCATAATCCACCCATCTGTCAAGCATTGCCGGTTCGAAATATAGACAACATCATCAAAAATATAGACAAGATTTTGTGGTTCTTAAATTAGAGCTATCTTTACAGTGACTAACTTACAAGTTTTTGGAGCCTCAAATTGGATAGAGATATGGCCTCAATAGTGGTTATAAAGTGGAGGGAAATCTCATACCACAAGCAAGATTTTGTGGTGGAGTTAGGCCCAAACCAAAATACTAATATGGTATCAAAGCCTATCGACATGTGTTGGGCCACCTGCAGGTGTCTAATCCTACAAACCTCATGCTCCAGCAGCCCTGAGCGTAGAGGGGGATGTTGTAGTCCCATACTGGACAGTCATATGTGGTTATAAGTTGGGGGCAAGCCTCACCTCGCAACCTAGTATTTGGGGATTAGTTAGGCCCAATCCCCAGTTTTAAGACAAGTGAATCAGAAATTACTAAATATTAAAAGGATTACGCTACTTGAATGAGCTTAAACCTTTCTAGAAGCCGAGAAGTTGAACTTTGACTTCCAGATGAAGAAGAACCTGTATCAAGAAACAGGGTATCAACTAGCAGACAAAAACCAAGTCATAAACCAGGGAAAACCACCAATTTACCATTACATCTCCATATAAAAATCAAGTCATAAACCAGGGAAAACCGCCAATTTACCATTACATCTCCATATTATAGCAGTAATATGCAATTCACACTTACCAATGTCATCCAATACAAAGGCATCTGATAACTTATCATATTTCATTTTCAATCGAGCCTCCACCTCACGTGACAGAGACATACGATATTCTGTCATATCCTAAAGATACTGTTTGTGTCAATAATGAAAAACATAACAAAGATAATAACTTCAAAATAAAACTATCATAGAAAGCGAGTACTTAAACGCTAATTTTCATATACCGTTGTTACATATCATACCACAGATAATGGTGTTTGCTGATGCTGGGTTTGCCACAAATAAGTAGGTGTAATTCCAAGAAAACGATTGGGAACACCACCAACTCCAGGTTCCGCTGGATCTAGAGCAGCAAGAGAAGAATTAGCCCCACTAACAGAGCTGTTTACACAACCAATTCTGGATCTATTGCAACCTAGCAGCATCTTGGGGTGTGACTTCACAAGTGGTGAAGTCTTGTGCACTGTTCCAGAATCTGCATAAAGAAGAACCAAGTTAGGGTTCATGTATACGCTGAAATTGATAAGATCAAATAGAGGGGTTTTGATTCTTACAGTTGCTGAAGCCTTCACGTTACAGATTCAAAGAGAAATCGTGCTTCAACTTGGTGAAATCAATGAACAAAAAGAAAAACAGATAATCAGTTTGTGTGCATATAAACAGCAAACAAATCACGAGTGGTGATTTGGAAATCTTCGATTCAGAACTTCAACAAACAAATCGCACATACAAACAACGAAATCAAGGGTGTTTTTCGTTAATACCTGTGTGTGGTGCCTTTCGAACCTCCATTGCTGTGATTCCAGGTTCAATCAGCAAGAAATCAACGAGGAGTGGCGGAACCCTAGCTAAGCTTCGTGGAGAAGACGGAGAACCAGAAGAAGCTTCTAGAGGAGAGGATCATCGACGTGTGAGAGGAGAGGATCATCGGCGTGTGAGAGGAGAGGAGAGGAGAGGAGAAGAGAGGTGTGCGTTGAGAGGAGAAGAGAGATCTATCTGAGAGAGAGAGTGAGGGAGAGAGTGAGCGTGTGAGCTGCGTGAGAGAATAATCTATCTGAGATATTTTAGTACTTTAGAAGTCAGGCGTGTATTCGCTTGACTTTAAAACTTTACCTCTTAATTATAAGTTTGCCACCGTGTCTACTTATGTAGTCACGCGCCTGAGAGCATGACTTTAAAAGTGTAATTTTTTTCCTATTTTTTCACTTTAGAAGTCAGGCGTGTATTCGCTTGACTTTAAAACTCGCGAGTTTTGCCTCTTAATTACAAATTTGCCACCGCGTTAACATATAAAGTCAGGCATCTGAGCGCCTGACTTTAAATGTCTAATTCTTTTCCTGATTTTGCACTAGTGTACATTCAATACCAAGCTGACAAAAGAGCTCAGGCTATTCAAATCTCCGACTCTTGGGCAACAGAGTTAAGTCCAGTGGATTTCGGCGAGTTCAATTTACCTGACTTGAAGCAAATAGTAGATATAGTGAAGAAAACACATCCAAATCTCCCTTTAATCCTCTACGTAAGTAGTTAGTTGGATTGGACTGTTTATATTTATATAACAATAAATATAAAAAAAAAGCAGGTTTAAAAAAATAGTAGCTAATTAGCGACGGAATTGGCCGTCGCTAATTAGAACACGTGTCATTTCAGTTAACGACGGATTTGATTCTCTCGCTAATTAGCAACGAAATTAGTGACAGAACGTGTTAGCGACTATCGTTTAAGGGAGGGAACTGGCCCGTTGCTAATTTCGTCACAAAAGGACAGTTGCGATGGATTTTTTGCTGTTAGCGACGGATTTGACTGTAGCTAACAGTTTTTTGTAGTGATTATAACATAATGTTATGGAGAGGTATGATTTTACGTCTATCTAAGTTTTTGTAATAACTGTTGCTGCACAATTATTAATTAAGTTTTTTGTAATATGAGTTCAATTTTTGTCCAGTGTGGTAAAATGAAAACAAAATACATATAAAAATATGTGTGAAACTATGTGGAATCATGCGTATGGGACTTTTCACGATGGTTAGTTGTGATCATGGAAAGGAGAAACCGTCGTTTTAAATTAGTAGTAAAACAAAAGGCAATGTTGTTATTCATACTCTTGCTAGAGCATCAATACTTTATGTTTGTTCCCATATTTTTGATTTCATTCTAACATGTATTCATGACTCTATTTTTATTGAAATGAATTGATTTGGTTTCGGTAAAAAAAAAAGGCAACTGGCCCAATCTTTAAGTGGCCTAATTCTTCTATAGTGGAGTATTCCCAACTTGCGACATGAAAGACATGGTTTTTGATTATATACGTAAACATGCAATACCAAAAAATAAACTGAAGACCTTTGAAAAATTACTGCTGTGCTGAGTGCAGTTACGGTGGCCTAATATAAACTGATCTGATCAGCACCCTTCAATGCTCACTCACACACACAAAGAGAGATTGGAGAGTAAATCAAATAGCCAGAATAGGGGTAAAAGATGTGTTTGCCTGGTTCTGCGTGGTAGGGTATTGGATCAAGAAACTGTCACCTATTACGGAACACTGGCTAATTAATAAATGTAAGATATTAATAACCACGACGAGATTGGAATTTGGAAGATGTATGCTTTGTGGGAATCATGAAGTGAAAGGTGTGACTTTGAAAAATTGTCAACTAGTGCCTTGAATTATTATAAAATAGGAGCGTCTAATAATCCTTTTCTTTTACCATTCTATTTTTGAAATTTTCGTTTGCCTCGGATGGTAAATTTTGTGATCATCCCAAGTTTTGTACGCCTAAATAAGGGGACAAGAACAAATGATGTAAGGGCTCACGATTCATGACCATTGACCAATGTCTTCATAATCCTTAATATAAGACAAATGAATTTTGTTTAGTATTTTGTTAAAACATCGGTGTTATACATTGAAAAGTTTAAAAGAGTTTAACACCAAGTAAATAAGAGGAAGACGTAAATCTACTCTACTATAGTAGGAAATTGAAATATTTGACATCTTACAATTTTACAATTTGGACAAAAATAAGGACATTTGGGTAAAACTGTCGCAAAAAGCCAAAAATTAACAGCTTTTTTGACTAACATAAAGCAGAAAAAAATTGACGCGGGACAGGGATACAAGCTGTGTGGGAGACAAAAAAATTTCAGCTTTAGTGCCAAAAAATTCGCTGACGCAACAAACAAAAAACACAGACACGAAAAAAAAAAGTGCGGACGCAATAGACTTACAGAAAAAAAAACTGATGCAGAAATAAATAACGCGTCAGAAAAGCACTGACACGCGTCGGTGCTAATGCATGAAAGAGATTTTTATTTATTATTTTAATATTCAGTATCTATTTTTCTAACCAAAATATTTACTATCTAAAATTTATGTTTTAACTTTTTTAAATAATTTAAAACTTCAAATAAAATGATAAAATTAATATTAAATGATCTAGAATTACTATTTACTATAAGTTACAGAAATTACGAAAACTAATCAAGTTAACCACCAACAATTGTAAAAAAAAAAATTTACCACTATCAAAAATTTCAAAATGACTTTTTTTAAATAATTTAATAATTTAGTCCAAATGATTAAATTAATATTAAAGGATCTAAAATTTACTATTTACTATAATCTACTGAAACAACTAAAACCAATCAATTTAACCACTAAAAAAAGTTTTAACCACTGTTAAAATTCTACAGAATTTTTTTTAACAATTTAATTAAAATAATTAAAGTAGTATTAGAATATCTAGAATAATAAATATAAACAAGTGGCAACGAGAGCGGCAACGGGACACTGACAATGGGATCGGCAAAGGAGAGCGGCAACGGGAGCGCCAATGGCAGCGGCAACGGTAGTGTCAATAAATTTAACCACTAACAATTGTAAAAAAAAAATTAACCACTATTAATAAAATGAAGTGTTATGAAATTGACAATATTAGACATCTTACAATTTTGGTATTTGGACAAAAATAAGGGCATTTGGGTAAAACTGTCGCAAGTGGAATATAGCAATAATGTTGAAAGCAATAAAGACACTCGACATAGGTCTCTTTGGACCTAACTTCAATAGGTTGGCCTAGTGAAGCATGACAGGATTGGTATCCAAGAGGTTCCGGGTCAAATCCACACTAGTCCCCTTAGGGACTGTAACCAAAAAAAAGTCTCTTTGGACCTAATCAATGTGTTAAATGACTTCGTTTAGATCTCTATTGAAATCGAGTGTCGGAGAGTTTTTTTTACAGCAAAAGATATATATATATATATATATATATATATATATATATATATATATATATATATATGTAATAAGTTTTTGTGATCGGTGGCGGATCCACACTACATAGTGTGGGGTCAATTGCCCCCACAAACTAAAAATATTTTAGCTAGTTATAGTGGGTGCTTCTAGGGTGAGAGAGAAAATCAAATCTCTCACCGGTGAAACACTAAAATTGACTGTTGGATATTGTTTAAATGCTATGACTGGTTAAGATTGAATTGATAAGTCTATTTTTAGAGTCTTTTTAATAGTTATTTTTATTAGGTTTATGTGGTATTTTAATTATATTTTTGGGCTATTTTACTACAAATGTTTACTTTTTATTTTCAGGTTTTATTTTGAAGCAAAAGAGAAAATATGAGCTAAAATGAAGAACAAAGAAAATATTTGAGGAGAAACAATTTTTTAGACAACAATGGCGCACCACAGGGCCCCAAGGGCGCCAAGGAGCAAAACAGCAAAACTGGCGCAGCACAGGGCCCCAATGGCCCCAAGGAGCAAAACTGGCGCAGCATAGGGCCCCAAGGGCGCCAAGGAGCAAAACAGCAAAACTGGCGCAGCACAGGGCCCCAAGGGCGCCAAGGAGCAAAACAGCAAAACTGGCGCAGCACAGGGCCCCAAGGGCGCCAATGAGCAAAACTGGCGCAGCACGGGGCGCCAAGGAGAAAAACCGGCGCAGCACAGGGCCCCAAGGGCGCTAAGGAGCAAAACTGGTGCAGCACAGGGCGCCAAGGAGCAAAACTGGCGCAGGACTGGCGCAGGACAGGGCGCCAAGGGCGCCAAGGAGCAGCACAACTGGCGCAGGACTGGGCGCCAAGGGCGCCAAAAAGAAGTCAATTTTGGCTGCGACCACTTGTTGATGGCCATCTTTGCCAACTTGATTTTTTCACTTTTTTTGACCATTTTGCCCCTCCACTCAAGTGCTTTGACCACTTGTTGATGGCTATCTTTGCCAAAACTTGAAATGACCATTTTGCCCCTTCCCTCATATTTTCCTATAAATAGGACATTGATGGCTATCATTGTGAGAAAATCACTCTCAATAAACTCTCTAAGATTCATGACTTCAATTTACTCTTCATGTTCTTTATGATTCTTGCTCTTTTACTTTCTTGCCCTTTTAATTCTTGCTATTTTACTTTCTTGCCCTTTTAATTCTTGCTCTTTATTTTCTTGCCCATTTATTTTCTTGCTCATTTATTTTCTTGCTCTTTACTTTTCTTGCCCATTTATTTTCTTGCTCTATTAATTCTTGCTCTTTACTTTTCTTGCCTATTAATTTTCTTGCTCTTTATTTTCTTGCCCATTTATTTTCTTGCTCATTTATTTTCTTGCTCTTTACTTTTCTTGCCCATTTATTTTCTTGCTCTTTTAATTCTTGCTCTTTACTTTTCTTGCCCTTTTATTTTCTTGCCCTTTTACTTTCTTGCTCTTCTATTTTCCAAGTCATTTAAATTCCTTGCAATTTACTTTTTAAGCAATTTACTTTCTTGTCATTTACAATTCCCCTATTTATAATTTTGCAATTTTCTCAATTCCTAACATTTATTTTCTTGCCATTCTAACATCTAATTCCTAACTCATTTACACATTTCGCAACTTATCGCTTTCTTTACAATTCTTGCAATTTACAAAATCTTCCTCTTCTCCTCTTTTGTCTACAATGATCATGAGTGAGTAGACTTTCTTAGCCTTGGGGTTTTTGGCAACCATCAAATGATGGCTTTCTACTAATTAATTCCCGAGACTATTTTCCACCTTAATCGCTTTGTATTTTTAAATCTAATTTCGTCACTTTTCATTATTATTTCAAAACACCACACGATGTACCGAAAGGGGAAGTGTGGTTGTTGGATCTATGAAATTAGACAATAAAATCAACACATGAAAATAGTTTTGGTTTTATTGAGACACGAAAAGGTCTTTGCTTAATGGGTTCTAATAATAATCAACCATGAAAATAGGCTTGATAATTAGTTTAGAACACGCGTTTGTATTCCGAAAGGAAACTCTTGCTACAACCGTCGCCTTGTCTTAAGAAATATATCGTTCTTTGAACTGGAAAATAGTCGAAAGGATTAATAACGGAAACCTTATCATTTCGATGAAACTAATACCCCAAGTATCTTTTTTTCTTTAAAACATCAACAAAAACATTCCTTCTTTCTAAAAAGACTTTCTTTTCAGTTAATCAACTTTGGAAAATTAAATTGGTAATCCCCTAGGCTCTCCCTGTGGATCGATAACTCTTTTATTACGCGACAAGACCGTGCACTTGCGGCCTATCAAGTTTTTGGCGCCGTTGCCGGGGAGGCAGTGATATTAATTAAATTTTTTGAAACCGGTTAGACTGAAGTTTTATTTTCTTTATTTTCACTTTTTCTTCTCTTGTCCCTCGAATGCGAAGAACCAGAAGTTCCGGAGAAATTGTTCAACAAATTCCCGAAATTGAAAGGTCCATACATAGAAGGAGAAGAGAAATTCCCGATAACCAAATGGCGGCTAATGAAAATCGTGCTCTCAAAGAGTACGCAACACCTTCGGCAGAGCCATTGGGTGCCATTGTACATCCGAATGTGGAAGCAAATAATTTTGAACTCAAATCATCTCTGCTTTCAATGGTTCAACAAAACCAATTTTCTGGTTCTCCCACGGAGGACCCAAATCTTCATATTTCAATTTTTCTAGAATACTATGGAACTCTCAAATTAAACGGGGTACCTCAGGATGCCATATGACTAAAACTCTTCCCTTTTTCATTAAGGGATAGAGCAAGAGCATGGCTACATTCTTTGCCTTCGGAATCCATTACCAGCTGGGGCCAGTTAAAACAAGCTTTTCTTGCTAAGTTCTTTCCCCCGAGTAAAATAGCTCAAATGAGAAATCAAATTACTCGATTTTCTCAAAACGACGGGGAATCTCTTTATGATGCTTGGGAACGTTTCAAAGAAATGTTAAGGCTATGCCCCCATCATGGACTAGAGAAATGGCTCGTTGTTCACACTTTTTATAATGGATTACAATATGCAACAAGAATGACTGTTGATGCAGCTGCAGGTGGAGCTTTAATGAACAAAAATTTTACTGAAGCTTATGCACTCGTTGAAGATATGGCTCAAAACCATTGTCAATGGACAAGTGAGCGAGCCATAACGAATAAACCAGCCTCATCAAAAGAGCCAGGTAAGTATGAAATATCTACTGTTGATCATCTTACATCAAAAGTGGACGCACTTTTTCAAAAATTTGAAAAATTAAATGTAAGTGTCGTCTCACAAACTTCTTCTCCTATTACTCCACCATGTGAATTATGTGGGGTTGTTGGCCATATTGGAGCTGAATGCCAGCTTGAGGCATCTAGTTCTGGAAACGAGCATGTTAACTATGCTCAAAAGGAAGATCCGTTTTCAAATACTTATAATCCTGAGTGGAGGAATCATCCAAATTTTTCTTATAAAAATCCTCCACCCAATCCAGCACCTAGACCACCTCCTGGTTTTCAAAATCAGAAAGTTTTTAACAACCCACAAAACAACCCGCAAAAGTCAAACTTGGAATTTTTGATGGAAAAATTTGTGTCATCTCAAATAAAACAAAATGAAGAATTCAAAAATCAAACTGATTATTTGAATGACACACTTATCAAATTAGTATCAAAAGTCGACTCTATTGCCACTCATAATAAAATGCTTGAAAATCAAATAACTCAAGTGGCAACACAGGTGGCTTCATCCTCTAAGTCTTCGGGGTATTTCCTGGGCAACCAGAACAAAATCCAAATGGCCAAATAAATGCTGTCACCCTTAGAAGCGGAAAACAATTAGAGGAACCAAGAGCAAACCAAGAAAAAATTGTGAGTGAAAAACATAATTTACCATGTGAGCAAGAAGAGAAAGAGAAAGAACCAGAAAAAGAAAGAGAAGAACCACACATCCCCCCACCACCATACAAACCACCCATTCCTTTTCCCCAAAGATTTGCAAAAAACAAACTTGACGAGCAATTCAAAAGGTTTGTCGACTTGCTTAAAAAGCTTTACATCAACGTTCCTTTCACTGATGCATTGTCTCAAATGCCGTCTTATTCTAAATTTTTGAAAGAAATTTTATCCAAAAAAAGAAAAATAGACGACTATGAGACTATTGCATTAACAGAAGAATGTAGAGCAATTATCCAGAACAAGCTGCCACAAAAGCTCAAAGATCCAGGTAGTTTTTCCATACCTTGTGTAATTGGAAGTGAAACTATAAACAGAGCAATGTGCGATCTAGGAGCCAGCGTAAGTTTGATGCCTCTTTCTCTTTGCAAAAGACTAGGGATAGGTGAACTTAAACCCACAAAAATGACAATACAGTTGGCAGATCGTTCCGTTAAATACCCCACTGGAATCTTAGAGGATGTCCCAATCAAGGTAGGGCAAACTTTTATACCGGTGGATTTTGTTGTAATGGAAATTGGAGAAGACTCCCAAATTCCTATTCTTCTAGGGAGGCCTTTTTTAGCTACTGCAGGGGCAATAATTGACGTTAAAAACGGTAAGTTGGTTTTTAACGTGGGGGATGAAAAGGTTGAGTTTGAAGTTTCAAACTTAATGAGGAGTCCGTCTGTAAAGGACTCATGCTGCAGGATTGATATTGTAGACTATTGCGTGCAAGACTGCTCTTTAGCATCATCTTCACAAGATAGTCTGGAAGATTGCCTTTTAGGCAACACAGATACAAATGCAGCAGAGGAAACCCAATTCTACATAAAACTTTTAGATGAGAATCCACCATCACAAAAATTGGGTACTGAAACTTTGGGTGAGGGAAAACCTCGACCTCTCCCAAAAGAAGCACCAAAAATAGAACTGAAGCCCTTACCAGCATCTCTCAAGTATGAGTTTCTTGGCCCTAATTCTACTTTTCCAGTAATTGTAAATGCAGATCTAAAACAAAATGAGACTGAAAAATTGCTTAATGTTCTTAAAAAGTATCCCAAAGCCATAGGGTATACTATTGAGGACATTAAAGGAATAAATCCATCAATCTGCATACACAGAATACTACTGAAAGAGGACTATAAACCTTCTATCGAGCATCAAAGAAGATTAAACCCAAACATGAAAGAGGTTGTTAAAAAGGAAGTTTTAAAACTCCTTGATGCTGGGATAATATATCCTATTTCCGATAGTAAGTGGGTTAGTCCTGTTCAAGTAGTACCTAAAAAGGGAGGCTTAACAGTTATTAAAAATGAAAAGGATGAATGCATTTCCACAAGGACAATTACGGGATGGAGAATGTGTATTGATTATAGAAAGCTTAACAAAGCTACCCGGAAAGATCACTTCCCTCTCCCGTTCATTGATCAAATGCTAGAAAGGTTAGCACGGCACTCACATTTCTGCTATTTGGATGGTTATTCAGGATTTTTCCAAATTCCCATCCACCCTAGCGACCAAGAAAAAACAACTTTCACATGTCCTTTTGGCACTTATGCCTATAGAAGGATGCCCTTTGGTCTATGTAATGCTCCTGCTACCTTTCAAAGGTGTATGATGTCCATATTCTCAGACTTTGTTGAAAACATAATGGAAGTGTTTATGGATGATTTTTCCGTCCATGGCTCAAATTTTGAAAACTGTTTAGCCAATTTGGAAAAGGTCTTAGAGAGGTGTGAGAAGGTAAACCTAGTTCTAAACTGGGAAAAGTGTCATTTCATGGTTAATGAAGGAATTGTCCTAGGACACTTAATTTCTAATAGAGGTATTGAGGTAGATCGTGCAAAAATTGAGGTGATTGAAAAAATGCTACCTCCCACCTCAGTAAAAGAGGTGAGAAGCTTTTTAGGCCATGCGGGTTTCTACCGCCGGTTCATAAAAGACTTCTCAAAAATTTCAAAACCTATGACAAGTCTGCTCCTTAAGGATGCAGCATTTATTTTTAATGATCTTTGTCTTGAAGCTTTTGACAGGTTGAAAAAGGCTTTGGTTACTGCCCCAATCATACAGCCACCGGACTGGAATCTTCCGTTCGAGATAATGTGCGATGCAAGCGACTATGCAGATGGGGCAGTCCTGGGGCAAAGAAAGGAAAAAAAATTGCATGCCATATATTATGCAAGCAGGACCTTAGACGAGGCACAAATGAATTACGCCACAACTGAAAAAGAATTATTGGCGGTAGTTTTTGTCGTTGATAAGTTTTGATCATATTTGGTAGGTTCAAAAATCATCATTTATACTGATCACTCGGCAATAAAATATTTGTTAAACAAAAAAGATGCTAAGCCAAGATTGATCCGATGGGTTTTACTCCTACAAGAATTTGATCTTGAAATAAGGGATAAAAAAGGCGTTGAAAATGTTGTGGCTGATCATTTGTCCCGCCTACCAGGAACAACAGAAGAAGAGTTACCACTTAATGATACATTTTTGGATGATCAACTCTTCTCATTGGTCAAAACTGAAGCACCATGGTATGCAGATTTTGTAAACTACCTTGCAGCAAGAGTACTCCCCCCAGATTTAAATTATCAGCAGAAGAAGAAATTCTTCCATGATCTTAAACAATATTACTAGGACGAGCCACTGCTTTTTAAAAGAGGAGCAGACGGGGTGTTCAGAAGATGCATTCTGGAAGAAGAGGTAAGTAACATTCTATACCATTGTCATTCTTCTTCCTATGGCGGCCATGCCAGTTCTTCAAAAACTGCTACAAAAATTCTACAATCTGGTTTTTATTGGCTGTCCCTTTTTAAAGACACGCATCAAATCGTTTCTAAATGCGGCCAGTGTCAACGCACTGGAAATATTTCGAAAAGAAATGAAATTCCCTTAAATAATATCTTAGAGGTTGAAATTTTTGACGTCTGTGGTGTCGATTTCATGGGACCATTTCCATCTTCTTTTGGAAACCAATATATTCTGGTAGCTGTTGACTATGTGTCAAAATGGATCGAAGCCATTGCTTCTCCTACAAACGATGCAAAGGTAGTCATAAAACTTTTCAAAAAAATAATTTTTCCAAGATTCGGGGTCCCTCGTGTTGTCATAAGCGACGGAGGATCCCATTTCATCTCAAAACATTTTGAAATGTTACTGCAAAAGTTTGGTGTAAGGCACAAAATTGCAACGCCTTACCACCCTCAAACTAGTGGTCGGGTTGAGGTATCGAACAGAGAAATTAAAAGTATTTTAGAAAAAACTGTTTCGACCTCAAGAAAAGACTGGTCGGTAAAGCTTGATGATGCTCTTTGGGCTTATCGGACTGCGTACAAAACTCCCATAGGAATGACTCCTTTCAAATTAATTTATGGGAAGTCTTGCCACCTTCCGGTTGAACTAGAGCACAAAGCTTACTGGGCAATTAAACGCCTTAACCTGAACATGGAATTAGCCGGAGAAAAAAGAAAGCTTCAACTAAACGAATTGGAAGAACTGAGAATGGATGCTTATGAGAATGCCAAACTTTACAAAGAAAGAACAAAAAATTGGCATGATAAGCGTATCATTCGCAGAGAATTCAAGGAGGGTGACCTGGTGTTATTGTTTAATTCCAGCCTAAGAATTTTCCCAGGAAAATTAAAATCAAGATGGTCCGGTCCTTTTGAAATCCGTAAGGTTTACCCCTTCGGATCTGTAGAGATCTGGAGCGAGAAAACCGGATCGTTTAAAGTCAATGGTCAAAGGTTGAAAAATTATTTAATTGGTGACCCAATTGAGAAAGGAACTAGTTTAGTTCTACATGATCCCAATTGAAATTTTGATCGTCAAGCTAGTGACGTTAAAAGAGCGCTGCGTGGGAGGCAACCCACGGCTTAATGTATTTTTTCGATTCATTGAAAAGAAAAAAAAAAGCTCACGGTTAGAAAAATTGGAGCACGTGACAGATATGCTCCAAACCCTAAATGCATCATTTCAACATCAACCAGGGTCCCCCGCCCGGGCAGCTGTGATTCGGTGAGCTATCCTAACCCCTTTTGTGTTGTTTTATTTGAAAAATCATTGAGGACAATGCCTAGTCCAAGCATCGGGGGGTATTTTATTGCTTTTATTGGGTATGTCTTTATTGCTTTGCTAAGTTTTTATCTTTTTGTACTTTGAGTTGTATCTGCTCCCTCCATGATGAAACTTTGTGAACCCTAAGCATGTTTTAGATAAGCCTTTTCTGGACAAAAATAATTTTTCAATTTTTCATTAGCAATCATCTAGGTGGACTGGTTGGGAACAACAAAATTGTATCATGGTTCGATTTCTACTTCTAGGGCTTTTTCACACACACACTATTGAGACTATTTTCAGTTGTTAATACAATTAGAAGGACGGAAGAGAAACTAGTAACCTGGTTCTCTTGGTGACATTCACTGGATGCGCGGTTACTGGAGAAAAACGTCTGAGTTGGGGTATCAAAAAAAATGCAAAACCAATTCAAAATGCAAAAATTGGTGCATTTTAAATGTCAAAATGAATGGTTAGCATATAAAATCAAAAAGAAAAGAAAAATGCTTGAATACCCAACGTATAAAGACCCTCCTTTGAGACCCGGTCTTAGTAAATGGAGGACCCAAGCTTAAGAATGCTGGGGAACCGGTTCTATAATGACATTGATATCCTCTCTAAAGTATTGATACTTTAAAAATTGTCTCCCAATTCCACAAGAAGCCCAGATAGTGTTTCTCAAACCAAAGTGTTAGAATTGCCCCACAGTTCACTTAAGGTTTCGATGTGAAAATCATTTTCCTTCAGAATTGGCCTAAAGATTTACACTGTTTTTGCTTGAGGACAAACAAAGGTTCAAGCATAGGGGAGTTTGATAAGTCTATTTTTAGAGTCTTTTTAATAGTTATTTTTATTATGTTTATTTGGTATTTTAATTATATTTTTGAGCTATTTTACTACAAATGTTTACTTTTTATTTTCAGGTTTTATTTTGAAGCAAAAGAGAAAATATGAGCTAAAATGAAGAACAAAGAAAATATTTGAGGAGGAACAATTTTTGAGACAACACTGGCGCAGCACAGGGCCCCAAGGGCGCCAAGGAGCAAAACAGCAAAACTGGCGCAGTACAGGGCCCCAAGGGCCCTAAGGAGCAAAACTGGCGCAGCACAGGGCCCCAAGGGCGCCAAGGAGCAAAACAGCAAAACTGGCACAACACAGGGCCCCAAGGGCGCCAAGGAGAAAAACTGGCGCAGCACAGGGCGCCAAGGAGCAAAACTGGCGCAGCACAGGGCGCCAAAGAGCAAAACTGGCGCACCACAGGGCGCCAAGGAGCAAAACTGGCACAGGACTGGCGCAGGACTGGGCGCCAAGGGCGCCAAGGAGCAGCACAACTGGCGCAGGACTGGCGCAGGACTGGGCGCCAAGGGCGCCAAAAAGCAGTCAATTTTGGTTGCGGCCACTTGTTGATGGTCATCTTTGCCAACTTGATTTTATCACTTTTTTTTGACCATTTTGCCCCTCCACTCAAGTGCTTTGACCACTTGTTGATGGCTATCTTTGCCAACTTGCTTTGTCCACTTGTTGATGGCAATCTTTGCCAAAACTTGAAATGACCATTTTGCCCCTTCCCTCATATTTTCCTATAAATAGGACATTGATCCTCACTTGTAAGCACACTTGAATTTTGTGAGAAAATCACTCTCAATAAACTCTCTAAGATTCATGACTTCAATTTACTCTTCATGTTCTTTATGATTCTTGCTCTTTTACTTTCTTGCCCTTTTAATTCTTGCTATTTTACTTTCTTGCCCTTTTAATTCTTGCTCTTTATTTTCTTGCTCATTTATTTTCTTGCTCATTTATTTTCTTGCTCTTTACTTTTCTTGCCCATTTATTTTCTTGCTCTTTTAATTCTTGCTCTTTACTTTTCTTGCCCTTTTATTTTCTTGCCCTTTTACTTTCTTGCTCTTCTATTTTCCAAGTCATTTAAATTCCTTGCAATTTACTTTTTAAGCAATTTACTTTCTTGTCATTTACAATTCCGCTATTTATAATTTTGCAATTTTCTCAATTCCTAACATTTATTTTCTTGCCATTCTAACATCTAATTCCTAACTCGTTTACACATTTCGCAACTTATCGCTTTCTTTACAATTCTTGCAATTTACAAAATCTTCCTCTTCTCCTCTTTTGTCTACAATGATCATGAGTGAGTAGACTTTCTTAGCCTTGGGGTTTTTGGCAACCATCAAATGATGGCTTTCTACTAATTAATTCCCGAGACTATTTTCCACCTTAATCGCTTTGTATTTTTAAATCTAATTTCATCACTTTTCATTATTATTTCAAAACACCACACGATGTACCGAAAGGGGAAGTAGTGTGGTTGTTGGATCTATGAAATTAGACAATAAAATCAACACGTGAAAATAGTTTTGGTTTTATTGAGACATGAAAAGGTCTTTGCTTAATGGGTTCTAATAATAATCAACCATGAAAATAGGCTTGATAATTAGTTTAGAACACGCGTTTGTATTCCGAAAGGAAACTCTTGCTACAACCGTCGCCTTGTCTTAAGAAATATATCGTTCTTTAAACTGGAAAATAGTCGAAAGGATTAATAACGGAAACCTTATCATTTCGATGAAACTAATACCCCAAGTCTCTTTTTATCTTTAAAACATCAACAAAAACATTCCTTCTTTCTAAAAAGACTTTCTTTTCAGTTAATCAACTTTGGAAAATTAAATTGGTAATCCCCTAGGCTCTCCCTGTGGATCGATAACTCTTTTATTACGCGACAAGACCGTGCACTTGCGGCCTATCATGAATCAACCAATATTAAATATCAATCATTGATGAATTTTTATACTACATCCAACGGTCAATTTTAGTACTGTTTCACCGGTGAAAGATTTATTTTTGCTCTTTCACCCTAGAAGCACCAAGTTATACTTGATACAAATTATTTTTCCCCCATAAAAAATAGAGGTTGCCCCCATAAGCTAATTGTTTTAAAAATGAAGGTATAAAAAATACTAACTTGTTCTTTTATTTTGTAATTTTTATTGTTTCAGTCTCTTCTAGCACTAGATATACACAATGAAAAGCTTAAGTATTTTGGTTTTAAAGGAGTAATGACTCAAAAAAATTGTTTACAAAAAATAGAAACCTATTTGTTCTCTAAGAAATGAAAATTACTAATTTGGTCATTAAAAACTCAAATATTAGTCAAACTAATTTTTAGAGTGAGTAAGATGTCCATAAAATTATTCTAAAATGACAAATTTAACTGATATTTGAAGAATAAATTGATACCTTTATTTCTCAATGACCAAATAAGTTTTATTTTTTGTCAAGTAATAATACAAGGGTGAGTCTTTGCTCTTTTTTATCATGAAATTATATGTTTTATAAATGTTTTTGTTATATTTTTCTAAAATATATTAGACTAATTTTTTGCGCCCACGACATAAAGTTCCACAATAACCGGTTAGGTGAATTTTTTTTAATTTCATGACAAAATACGTAAAGTGAGATGTTAAGCAGTGTGTTTTTTTATACTTTAGGTTTAGAAAAATTAACTATTCAAATACGCGTAGTTCGCTCCTCAATAGCTGGTTTGGTGAAGAAAGAGTAATTTTGCTGTAACACGTATTTCGCTCCTCAATATCTTTATTTTATAGTTGAGTAACGTGTTGTAGCATTTACAATAGAACCCCCCATCATCTTCTTTTAACTTTGTTCGAGATCTTGCAGATTTTAATTTTGCATTTGAGGTGCTTTATTGAACATATGACTTGAATAAAATTAGTTGATTATTATAGTAATGAAAACAAAAAGTGACATTATATTTTTGGCTCAAATAAGGTAAAATATAACTACCTGAGTTCTACAGTGTAATAATCCTATTGAAGAGTTGCTTCTTTGTCTTTTAATATATAATATGCGATAGATACTTTTTCTATTTACATTTAATAGATATGGATTATGTTATTAAAATTCTTTAGATATTTTCTTCCTATTATCTATTGATGTTTAATTTCAACGTCTTTGTTAATATTCTTTTTCAATTTTATAATCTTCTTATTTAGTTTATAGTTATAATTTAATTTTTATTCAGTTATTAAACTATATATTTTACAAACCAACATTGTTCGTCCACTGGCATAAGCTACATTGCGACATGGGGGGTCGACTCGGTGCTCCCGAGTTCGATTCCCGTAGTGGACAAACTCGGTGTTGGTCAGTGCAAGATTTGCTCCTAATCACAAGTGGCCTAATTTTCGTTGAAAGCGTTGAGACGCTCCATAGGTAGCCAACAATAATCCAAACTAAAAAAATTATATTTTACACAACAAATATAGCCGACCTCATGCATCGCACGGGTATTAGGGCTAGTGTGTATTAAAGACACAAAAAAAACTGTATACAAAATTACCCTTCTCAATTAAAAAGGGCCATTAAAAAGGGCCAGTAAGCAGAAAACACAACCTATGAACAATATATAACACCATAACCTAAAAGAGGCCAAAGTTTAAAACCACATAGAATGCTCCTATTTAAAACCACATAGAATGCTCCTATCCCCTGAAAAATACATTTCAACGAGTTCATACACCATTCATAGAATAGGTAGTAGTTCGAGTCTTAGCTAGAAATCAATTCTTTGAGTTTCAGAAAGTATTTTTTTTATAAGCAATGTTAGTGGGGGAGAGTGAATATCAGTTTCCCGGGTTTGAACCCAGGACCTCACGAGGATAAGTAGTTACACAACAAAATGTAAAGCCTACTACGAGGACACAATATACACATGTGTAAAAAAAAACATTGACCTGGATACATATTTCGTTGTATCATTTTTTACGCTTGAAATTCATATTTCAAAGGAAATGTCATGACTTGTATAAGATTTTTTTGTGCTCGTCACTGATTTTTTATAATACTAATGTTTTCCATATCTAATGTCTATTTAATTTGTAATGTCATGATTTGTATAAGATTTTTTGGTGCTCGTCACTGATTTTTTATAATATAATGTTTTCCATGACTTTCAAGGGATACATTGACCTGGTTGGTATTTGGTAAAAAAAAACATTGACCTGGTATATGTTTTTTTCTTTCTTACGAGTGGAATACGAAGATATCTACTAAGTGGAGTTTATTCAATAGGTTCTAGGTGCTTCAAGTGCTTCTAGGTGCTTCAAGTGCTTCAGCCCTTTTGAGTTCTCCAAATCCAAACTCTAATGAAGATGATGAGCATAGAGTCTACTTGGTATTAAGGCATAATATATATTTAGCTACCGCAAAATCATTAGTCTCTCCAAACGTCTCTCAATTTTCTCTCTACTCTTCTCTTCTTTCTTGTTCACTTACTACAAGAGGGTGGTTTTAGGTTAATTTTGGCCTAGAATCACCCATCTATATTGTTTGTTTCCCGTCTTTTTATCTAAATAAGAGGTTACCACATAGATCTCACTAGTGGAAAAAAGATATTATTAAACACCATTTACCATCGGTTGTTTGAACAGCCGATGCTAAATGTTGAACCGGTGGCATTTTTGCAATTAAATGGAATATTTCATATTTCGCGCCTACATTTAGCATCGGGTGTTTAAACACCCGATGCTAAATGTCTAAAGCAAATACATTTAGCATCGGGTGTTTAAACACCCAACGCTAAAGGCCATGTTTTATTTTTTTCACTTCTTCCATCGCATACACCATTCTTCGCATTCTCACTCTCACTCTCTCAAGGCTCTCTCGCTCTCTCTCTGAACCTCCATCTTCCTCGCCGTCAATTCTTTTCTCGTCGTCGTCGTTGCTCTTGTTGACGCCTTCTTCGCCGCCACTCCTATTTTGGGGCTTGAAATCGAAGACGGTGCTCTCACTCTCTGAGGTCTCTCACTCTTTCAACAATACGACACTCTCACTCTCTGAACTCGACGAACACGACGCTCTCACCGTTCTCAACTCTCGCTGTCGCCTTCCTCGCCGTCGTTTCATTGTAAGGATATTCGAACAGAGTCTATCACAGTGATAAAAAGTTCACCTTCACCCTACTGAACTTGTGAGTCTCTCTCTCTCTTGGTTGCTGTGTGTTCTACCTTTATGTTCATTGATTCATTGTTTACTCATTATTTGCAAGTTTCCGGATTCATTATTTGCAAGTTTTTGGTCAATGCACTTCTTTTTGATGGAAGTGTGTGATGGAAGTGTGTGTTAGCAATAGCAATAGTATATGACTTTTGGAGGAAAATGATTGTTTTCTTGACTTGGGGTGTAAAAACAATGGCCAAATTGTTGGTCGTTGTTCTCTGGAATCTAGTGTTGAGAGGGAGCATTTTTCCAGTTCTGTTGTGTTCAACTTAGTTAGGATATGCTTGTATAACTAACTGTTAATTGTTGCCGTTGGTTTGATGTGATAGTTTGATTTTGTTTTGACAATACTTGGTCTATTATTTTGGAGCGTAGTCATGGATAGTAGTTGGATGCAAAGTAATCGTCTGAGTGATGAGTATGCGAACGGAGTCGAAGAGTTTATAAATTTTGCTTAAGCACATTTTGCCAAAACTGTTGTTCCCAAAACTGGTGTAACTTATTCCTGCCCTTGTTGTTTTTGTGTGAATCGAGCCCCACAACCACCAAATGTAATACGAGACCATCTCTTTGTTTATGGGATCTGTCCCAGTTATACCACATGGATATGGCATGGTGAATCAACCGACAACCCAAGTGTGTCCAAAAGAGAGAAAGTCGATGAAGATATGGATGATCGAATGGAGGATATGATACGTGACATTGGTCATGAATCTTTTAAGCGAGCGCATGAATATGATACTCTGTGCAAACACAAAGAAGAACCTCTGTATATGGGTTGCACAAAATACACACGGCTGTCTGCGATATTAAAATTGATCAATCTGAAGGCGATAAATGGGTGGACTGATAAGGGATTCACTAAATTTGCTTGACCTGTTGGTAGACATGCTTCCCATAGGTAACACATTGCCAAAACGTACATATGATGCGAAGAAGATATTGTGTCTGATGGGTGTGGAGTATCAGAAAATACATGCATGTCCAAATGATTGCATATTGTATTGGAAAGACTTTGAGAAGTTGCACAAGTTCCCTGCGTGTAATTGGTCGCGCTACAAAGTGAAGTCAGGTGAATCTAGTTGTGACGACAACAGCTCAAAGGGTTCCCCTGCCAAGGTTTTATGGTATCTTCCAATAATACCCAGGTTCATACGCTTGTTTGCTAATGAAATTGACGCGAAGAGAATTAGGTGGCATGCAGATGAGAGGAAAAGTGACGGACAGCTTCGCCATCCGGCCGATTCTTTGCAATGGAAGAAAGTTGATAATTTGTATCTGGATTTTGGCATTGAGTCAAGAAATCTTAGGCTCGCACTTGCTTCAGATGGGATGAATCCAAATGGTAACTTAGGTACAAATCATAGCTCATGGTCTATTCTCCTTGTAATTTACAACCTATCTCCATGGTTGTGCATGAAGCGCAAATATGTGATGTTATCCATGATGATTTCTGGTCCGAGACAACCAGGTAATGACATAGATGTTTACCTTAGTCCATTGATTGAAGACTTGAGAAAAATGTGGGATGAAGGCGTGGATGTGTTTGACGGGTATTGTAGTGAAACTTTCAAGCTGCGAGCCATGTTATTTTGCACAATCAAGGACTTTCCAGCATACGGAAACTTGTCAGGGTATAGTGTCAAGGGGAATAAAGGTTGTCCTATTTGTGCAGAAGGCAGGTGCCACCATCAACTCAAACATGGAAGGAAGACGGTCTACCTTGGGCATCGGAAATTTCTCAAACCTAATCACAGATATCGTAAGTTGAAAAGAGCTTTTAATGGGTGCCAGGAAAATGACATTGCTCCAAAGGCCTTGACCGGAGAAGAAGTCTATCAAGTGGTTAAGGACATCAAAGTTGTATTCGGCAAAAAGCAGAAGCAGTCCAAGGAGAAAAGCAAGTGGAAGAAGAGGTCGGTGTTCTTTGATCTTCCATATTGGTCCAATCTTGATTTAAGACATTGTATTGATGTCATGCACGTCGAGAAAAACGTTTGTGATAGTGTCATCGGGACGCTTCTCAACACTCAAGGGACAAAGGATGGTATAAATTCTCGTCTAGATTTGTGTGAGGTGGGTATAAGAGAACAGTTACATCCAGTGGAAACAGGTAAAGGGACATATTTGCCTCCAGCATGTTATACCTTGTCAAAAAAAGAGAAAACGAGCTTTTGCGAGTGTCAACGGGGAATCAAAGTGCCACATGGTTACTCTTCAAATGTAAAGCGACTAGTTTCAATGAAAGATCTCAAATTAGTTGACTTGAAGTCGCATGACTGCCACGTCTTGATGCAACAACTACTACTTGTGGCGATTCGTGGCATCTTGCCGAAAGATGTCCGACATGCCATAACTAGATTGTGCCTATTCTTCAATAGTATATGTGCTAAAATCATCGACCCTCAAAAATTGGACGAGTTGGAAAATGAAGCTGCTATTATCTTATGTCACTTGAAGATGTTTTTTCCTCCCTCGTTCTTTGATATCATGGTTCATTTAATTGTTCATCTAGTTAGGGAGATTAGATTATGCGGCCGTGTTTATTTAAGGTGGATGTACCCAGTCGAGCGATACATGAAGATCTTGAAAGGGTATGTGAAGAACCAATATCGTCCTGAAGCATCCATTGTCGAAAGGTATGTCACAGAAGAAGCTCTTGAGTTTTGTTCAGACTACTTATCAGAAGCAAAATCTGTGGGACTACCAAAGTCTCGCTATGCAAGGAGATGTCAATGTAAAGGTACACATGGTATAACCACTAAGAGCATGGGTCGAGCTGAAGTGCTTCAAGCACATTTGTATGTTTTGAATAACACAGATGAGGTTTTACCTTACTTGTCTCTCCATAAAGAGTTAGTAAAGGCCAAAAACACTCGAATGAAAGAAATATTGTTATTGAACGAGCATAACAACACATTCATAGATTGGTTTAAATTTGAGATTAAGAAAGATGCGAGTGCCTCTGAGACTTTGAGATGGTTAGCACATGACCCTAGCTTTAACGTTGTGTGTTGGAGCGGGTACGACATAAATAAGTTTTCCTTTTACACAATATCGAAAGATGACAAAAGTACCATGCAAAATAGTGGAGTTATGGTCATGGCTTCCTCAATGAACTTCTCTAGTTCAAAGGATACTAATCCCGTACTCGCATCCATTGCTTACTTTGGTGTCATTGAAGAGATTTAGGTACTTGATTACCGTAAATTTAAAGTTCCTCTTTTTAAATGTAAGTGGGTTAACAGCAACAGTGGTGTACGTATCGACGAAATGGGATTTACACTAGTGGACCTTGACAAGATAAGTTATAATGATGAACCTTTCATCATGGCCGACCAAGCAAAACAAGTATTCCATGTCAAAGATCCTTCTAACAAAAAATGGTCAGTGGTCCTATAAGGAAAAATAGGCAGTGATGAAAATGAAGATTCAAGTCTTGCAATTTCTGAAACACCTTGTTTGTTAACACAGCTGCCTACTTCAGTTAATGACAATGAAGTTGACGATGAACATGCCACTCGCAATGATCATAATGAAGGAATTTTATACGAAGGAGTTTAGGTTGTTCTTTTTTTGAACCTATGAAATTGTACTGGTGAACTTAATGACAATGACTGTTTGTTTCTATTGTATGTGACAGATTTATGAAATTGTACTGGTGAACTTAATGACAATGACTGTTTGTTTCTATTGTATGTGACAGATTTATGAAATTGTACTAGTGAACTTAATGACAATGACTGTTTGTTTCTATTGTATGTGACAGATTTATGAAATTGTACTGGTGAACTTAATGACAATGACTGTTTGTTTCTATTGTATGTGATAGATTTCTTCTTTTTTATGTTTCACTGTTGAACTTAAATGGCATAGAATGACTGATATATTTGTTTCCTTTGTTTAAACAGATATCATGGATCATTCCAGTGCCGACCCTCCCAAAAAGAATACTAGACGTCCGACATCATTACATAAGTTCACTTCTAGTTGCCCAACTGGTCAAAAATATAGAGTGGATATTGATAGTAAAGGCGATCTTATTGGTCCTTATGCTAACAAATTCAAGACCTATTTAGGGGTGGTTGCACGAACAAAAAATAAGCATATTTCCCATGAGCTGGAGTGAGGTTGATGACGAGACAAAAAGGATTGCTTGGGATGATGTAAAGCAAACATTTGATGTTCCCGACGATAAGAAATTCGAGATGACTTGGATGTCTCATATCAATCTTTGTTGGAGACAGTTCAAGACAACTCTCACCAGAACATATGTCTTTGGTAATGGGGATAAAAATGGTGAAAAAACGCCATGTCACAAGTATAGCAGCATATCTACCGAGACATGGGCCGCATTTTATAACAGCCGCATTACTGACGAGTTTGTGGTATTGTTTTAACTACAAATATTTTAGTTTCTTAAACATTAATGATCTGTTATATATGTGGTGGTGTTTGTTATTTGTAACAGACTAAGAGAGAAGCTGCCAAGAATATTCAAAAAAATAAAAAATACAACCACACAATGGGGCCAGGCGGTTATAAAAAGTTGAAGAAGAGTTTGAAAGAAGATCAAATAAAAAAAATTCAGGAGGAGTCTGGTGATCCTTCTTTGGAGGTGGAGCCTACATCTCCAGAGCGTCATGAGCTGTGGAGGGTTGGCTGCAAAAACAAATCTGGATCTTATGTATCGAAGGAGTGAGCATCAGTTGGATCTAAGATTGTAAGTAAAATTTTGTGTGGATCTAAGTTGAATAAAATTATGATTTGTTTAAGTAATTCAATTGTAACACGTGAACATGTTTTTGTTGTAGGATGAACTTACGGTTATGAGTAGCCAAGGATCTTTCATTTCGCAAGGAAAGAATTATATTTTGACTGCTGCCATTGGAACACCTGAGCATCCCAGGCGTGTTCATGGAGCTGGAAAAGGTGTCGGGCTGAAGAGATACTTTGGATGTGTAGAACGTTCTGGCTCGAGCAGTTCACAAGTTGATAAAGCGGGGTTGATGAAAGAAATTATGGAGGGCATGGAAGTGATGGTGCAAGACCGAGTTCGCAAGGCGTTGGCAGAGGTATATGTTTATATTACTAGATCTGTTGTATTATTTGAATCAATTCATAAATTCTAGTTTAATTTATATGTATGTTTTAATTATTCAGCACACCATTTCATGTGGAGGTCATAATGCGGCTGTTCAGGTTCCCTCTCCCATGACCACTGTTGGATCTAAGGCTAGCTGCACACCATCTCATGTGGAGGAGGCGGAGGTCCAAATCGATTGGTTGAAAGAGATGCTTATGACAGGGTATGCTGATAAGGGACATGCTAGGATAAGGTTGGAGCATGAAGATCATGTCAACTTTGTCTCCTTCAAAGAGATCATGGACATGGTTTCCGGTGAAGAGTGGCTTGAGTTATGCCATTTGAGCATATGGTGCACGTAAGTAGTAAAGTTTATTTCATTATGTCAATTTCTCGCATTTCTACATATATTAATAAACTTGATAATTTTTATTACGTGCCACTAGATATCTGTATCGTCAATGTGTTGAAAGAGGTACAGATGAAATATATGGATTTCTGTTTCCACATAAGCTTAACTTGAAGAATATGCCCATGGATACCGTTCTTGACCACCAATAAGTTCATATATATTGCTCCATTTTGCTATAGGTACGTGATGGCATATTTCAACGAATTGGTAATTCATTTTCCTTTGTTTGTGCGTGCCTTAATTTTAAGTTTATCAATGTTGCAGCAATCATTGGCAACTGGTTGTCCTACTCCCAAATGAACATACTGTGGTCTGTATGTGTTCCTTATGCCGCAAACCAAACAAAGAAATCAAAGACATGTTTAGCAGGTAAGTTTTTAATTTTTTTTATCATGGTTTAGATTGTAGTATTTGAACTTTAGGTTGAAATTTTATAACTAATTTTATATTATGTTATTAGAGCTGTCAAAGGGGATTCTACATCGACCACCAAGTGGTTGTACCCTATAGTAAGTAATTTAAAATATGGGTTGATTTAATTTTTAGAGTGAATTAATATATGATATATATAATACTCTCTTTAATTTTGTTAATTCCATTGTGTAGATGCCAATACAACGGAATGGTTTTCATTGTGGCTATTATGTGATGAAGTTTATGCTGACCATTTTGAGTGCAGGTGTTGTTGATAATTGGGAGAAGGTATAATTTTGTTTGGATATTTGTTTGTGCGTATACTGTTGATTGGATATAATTTGTTTGAGTAATTTTAAACTTGTAGGTATTTGATGACCCAAAGGCATACACCGAAGAGGAACTTTTGGAGGTTCGGCAGCTTTGGGCAGAATTCTTTATGAAGATTCGTACAGAACAAAAGGATACACTCTTTTAGATTTACTAGTTTAATGTCTTTTTAGAAAAATTTTGTTTTAGATACACTAGTTCCATTGTTTATGTTGGGCAGAAATACTTTGTTATGGTTCTATGGTTTATTATGGTTCCAATATTTGTGTTGCTTCTATATGGTTTGTGTTATGGTTCCAATTTGTAACTGTAAATTCTGGCTGTGTTATAAATTCTAGTTGTGTTATAAATTTTGTTTTGTGTAAATTCTGGTTGTGTTATAAATTCTGGCTGTGTTATGGGTTCTGTTATGGTTGTATTATATGGCTTCTGTTATGGGTTCGGTTATGGTTTGTGTTCTGGCTGTGTGACAATGGTTGTGTTATATGGCTTCTGTTATGGGTTCGGTTATGGATTGTGATCTGGCTGTGTGACAAAAGCAGATTCTTATAAATTCTGGTTCGGATAAAAAGAAACTAGACATTTAGCATCGGTTATTCTAAATGTCTCAACAAATAACTCTTAGCATCGGTTGTTTCAAACAACCGATGCTAAATGTCATTTTTTAATCAAAAATGACATTTAGCATCGGTTGTTTGAAAGAACCGATGCTAAAAGTTATTTGTTGAGACATTTAGCATCGATTATTTGAATTAGCCGATGCTAAATGTTATTTTTTGATAAAAAAATGACATTTAGCATCGGTTATTGGAAACAACCGATGCTTTTAGCATCGGTTTCGGTTATTTGAAACAACCGATGCTAAAAGTCATTTTCCAAACCACAAAAAAGTGATGAAAGGGAGATTTAGCATCGGTTTTTTGAAAATCCGATGCTAAAAGTGACATTTAGCATCGGTTAAAAAATCGACGCTAAAAGTCTCACTTTTAGCATCGCGACTTTTAGCGTCGGGGGATAACCGACGCTAAAAGTCCAAAATACCCGACGCTAAAAGTCTCTACTTTCATTTCATTTTTTTATTCGTCGTTTGAGTGCGTTGTTATTGTTGTTTGTCGTCTTGGTGTGGCGTGTTTCATTTCCCGTCTTGTTGTGGTGTTCGTTTGGATTTCCTGTCTTTTTGCGGTGTTCGTTTGGTTCAGATCGACGGATCTACTTCGATCAATTTCAGATTCAACCTATGACTAGGGCCTCAAAGTTACAGATCCGGAAGCATGGGTACCCCGGTGATTTTTATTTGTCACATTTGTAGGAATTAAGCCATTTTTTTTCTATTAACTTGAGTGCTGTGAATTGTTGAACCAAGGGTAAACACTCCTTTATTTTGTATGATAACAAATTACATCATATCTACTAATGTTTCAAGTTGAGCAAAGTGCAGGATTTAATTTAAAGAGAAGAAGACACAAAAGAAGAGAAGCTTGAAGAAGAAGCAACATATGAAGTTCAAAACCCTAATTTGTGTCTAAGCCTTATTTAGGACACTTTGTAAAGGTCCTATCACCTAAAGTGTGTGGCACTTTAGTTATTGAGAGAGATGAACTTTTCCAAAGCATGCACGATGCATCAAAAGAGTTTTTGAAAAGCATTTCAAAATTGCATGCATACATTTGATAGAAACATAAAACCCTAAAACTATTTTTGTTGAAAGCCTAAACCCTAAAAATAGTTTTGTGGAAAGCATGAAATCATTTCTAACATTTTCTAAAGAGTATAATCGATTATCATAGCCTCCTTGAGAAGTATATAATCGATTATATTGCAAGCCAAAGTTTCCTTTTTGAGATGCATAATCGATTACATGCATATTGGCTTCCTTCCTTTCTTGACAACACTAATCGATTACCTATGCATAAAACTACAAGTGATAATCGATTATCAAGACATCCTGAGCCATCCTTGACACCTATAATCGATTATCCCTCATTTCCACTACCAAGATAATCGATTATCAAGCCAAAGAAACTTTCCATATCCATATATATAATCGATTATGCATACTCCTTTGTAAAACCATATAATCGATTACATCAAGCAATAAATGTTTTTTTTGCAAAGTCAAACCTCTCCTATCACTATAAATAGGAGTGTGATTTCATTTCTCAGATCATCAAATCCACATCTCTTCATCTCACAATTTCTCTATTCTTTGCTCTCTCTCTCTCACGAATTCTTAGATCTATATTGCTCTTCATAGTTTTATTTTATAAAAGCTTTTGTGTTCTAAATTGTCATATCAATTTCCAAAAGGCTTTTATGTTTTTATAGATCTAAAGAATACATTGTTCTTCATTGTTTTGAAATCTTGTTTCAAAAAGGCTTTTTGTTTTCAAAATCATATACATCCTTTTGAAAGCTTTATTGCAAATCCAAGCTCTCATTGTTATATCAATTGAGAAGCTTTTGCAAGAGCAAGATCATATTCCATATCATTTTTAGAGCATCTAAAAATCCTAAGATCACTCATCTCTCTTAGTTCTAAACTGACACATTCTAAGAAGTGATTGGATCTCTAGATCTCAATTGTGTAAACCTTATATTGTTGAAATCCTGAGAAGCTTTACTTGGGTCTCTCAACCGGGTGATTGAGTTGGTTTTGAAATCCTTAGCGGGTGCTTGGGTTCTCAGTTCAGGGGAATTGAGATTCACTAGTGTTGAAATCGACTGTTTGTATTAAACTCTCTTCAATATAGTGGTTTCTAAGTCCAAGGGTTGAAAAGCCTAAGGCCGAGGACGTAGGGGTTTTATCCCGAACCTCGCTAAATATCTGTGTCCCTCTATCCCTTCTCTCTTTATATTTTGCACTATTATTATAACTGTTTATTATTAATATTATTGTGCCTATATATATTGATATTATCACTATCATTATTACTGTTTATTGTTAATATTACTGTGCTATTATTCAACACTATCACTACTCTGTCATATCAATAAACATATTAATTGTGATATTATCAACACTCATCAATCATCTTCTACTCCTCTTCTCTAAGATCTACTATATCTCATATATCATCTTTATCTCACTAATAGATCTAATATACTCAATATCCTGATTATCTCGTATAATATCTTTATTGGCAATATTGAATACAATTTAAACAACTCTTGCTTGTTTTCATATCCAAAAGTTCAAATCACATTTTCCGCATCCGATTTGAAAAAGAATATAATCATCATTTGCGAAAAGAATCCATATTTACTCATAACCTTATTCACCCCCCCCTCTAAGGTTATACAATAAGTCTAACAAGTGGTATCAGAGCTAGGAATTGCATATTAGAGCTTTACATCTCGCAATTCTAAATCTATCCTTTACATATCTGTAATTATGGGTTCTTTCATGAAAGAAGGAATGTCCTCTAATAGGCCTCCTCTATTTGATGGTACTAACTACGATTACTGGAGTAGTCGTATGCAATGTCATGTGCAGGCAATTGACTTCACTCTATGGAGAATCATAGTGGATGGTCCTCTAATCCCGATGAAGATCAAGATCACAAAACCAGGTAATACTGATGGTGACACTTCAAAAATTCAAGCCACCGGCAAAGCTGAAGAAGTACCGGTGGAAGAAATCTACACCATCGACGTGAGTGAGTTAAGAAAATCTGAGCTTGACAAGATATCCCTAAATGCAAAGGCCATGAATATTCTTCATCTATCACTCTGTGAAGAAGAATATGGCAGAGTAAAAGGGTGTCAAAGTGCAAAGGAAATCTAGGACTGCCTACAAGCCACTCATGTCGGGACAAGCCAGGTAAAAGATACTAAAATTAGAATTCTCACCTCTGAATATGAAAGTTTTAAAATGAAAGAAGGTGAGTCTGTCGCAGCAATGCATCAAAGATTAAATTTAATTATAAACAACTTGAGGGCCTTAGGAAAGAAATACACCAACAAGGATTTGAATGGAAAGATCCTTGAATCCTTAACTGGTGAATTCTTCCCTAAGACTTGTGCTATAACCGAAGCCAAAGACATTGGCACTTTACCTCAAGAAGACCTTATTGGATCATTGCTAGCCTTTGAGGTAGTTCTGGCTGCCAAAAAGAGCCAAGAAAAAGAAACTGTAAAAGAGAAGAAATCTCTTGCCCTTGCTGCTAAAACCACTAAAGTAGCAAGGAAAGAGGTTGAATCTGAAGAAGACACTGATAATGAAGATATGGCTATGTTTGTCAAGAACTTCAAAAGATTTATGAAATACAACAAACATGGTAAAAGTGACTCTTCAAAGAAATTTGGATACAACAAAGAGGAAAAGCATGAAAAGAGAGAGGAACAACCAAGATGCTTCGAATGCAACAAACCCGGTCACATCAAAGCTAATTGCTACAAGCTGAAATCTAAGCAAAAGAAAGCAATGAAAGCAACTTGGGACAACACCGACACTGAAAGTGAGACCGAAGAAGAAGAAGTTGCAAATGCTGTCTGTCTCATGGCAAAGAACACAGCTGAAGCAACATGGGATAATCTCAGCACTGATGGTGAATCAGATGAAGATGAGCAGACTAACAATGCTGTCTGCAATATGGCAAGTGACGCATCTAAGGTAAGCCTTAACTCCTCTAGTCTTTCTGATTCTTCTATACATGATGATTCATTTGATGATGCGTGTAGTAGTCACAATTTGAGTGAGGCTTTTGAAGCTCTTTATTTTGAACATGAAACTCTTTTGTTAAAATCTAAGAAATTGACAAAGAGAAACAAAAGCATGCTCACTCAAATCGAGACTCTTGAAAATGAGGTAGTTAAATTGAAGAATGAGCTACATAAAACAAAACCTTTCAACCTTGAATTTCTTGAGCTTAAACAAAATTTTGAAAAAGTCAAGATTGAAAATGAATTTTTGAAAGAATCTTTGAAAAAGTTTGAGGTTGGTGAAAAGACCTTGACCAAGCTACTTCACTCCCAACATGAATATGTTGATAGGAGAGGTATTGGGTACAAAGGGAATTCCACCTCCTCTGTTTTGAACAAGAAAATAACTTTTGTAGCTGCTACTTCAAGTTATACACCTACTGTATTCTCATGCACCTATTGTCAAAAAGGGAACCATAGCTCTCTTAGATGTCCTATTCGTAAATTATGTGAGCTAGATACCCTTATACCTGCCTGTAAGAAACCAAGGTGGATTGTGAAAGCAAACCCCTTGACAACTAACCCCCAAGGACCCAACAATGTCTAGTGTTTACCAAACAGTGTAATGCACAACATGTTATCTAGTACTGTTCTGTCCAGTACTCTATTGTCTAGTCTTGTCCTTACCTGCAAATCAAACTGGCCCTTAGACATGCATATGAGACACTAAATATCATAAACGACAATGATGAGTGGTAATGACAAGTAAAAATTATGTATAGAGAAAATTTTGATCCATCACTATAGAATCTACACCAATGGGAAGATAACTCATTGGTATATGAACTTAAAAGTTGCAGCTAAAATCTATACCACAATAGTATAAACAATGGATATATATATTCAAACATTCTTTCTTTAGAAGTGAAAAACCAACACTAAAATATATAGTGATGAAGACCCATGCAAAGTGGGTACAAAACATCATGAGGTGTTAGTATTATATATAACACCTCGTGATGTTTTGTACCCACGGTGGGTACACCCAGTACCACCCATATTCGAAATAGGTTAGTAACACCCCACTTTTTATGAATAATTATTTGAACATGTTTTAGGAATCGTTTTATTTTAATTTTGTGTTTTTGGGGCTAGAGAGGGACCTAGGTGCTTGCTTCACCTGCAATTCCTTCACGATGAAGTAAGATAAGCTTATAGTTGCACTTCCTACTTGCTTGATCATGTGTCATCTTCATAAGTGTCATACCCCAATTTTGTCCGGCTTAGGGCAAAACCCTAATTTTCAACCAAAAATAAATAAACCAAGTCTTAGCATTCATCCTAGAGGTTAGGAAGAGCATCATGCTTGCATCTTAGAAGTTTCAGAATGCATTTTAGGGTTAGAAAAGCATAGCATGGCATTTTAGAGCACTTTAGAGCATTTCTGGGATTTCTAGGGTTTTTCTTAGGTCAAAGGGTATTTTGGTAATTTCACCAAAAAGACTTATTTTCTCATCATGCATGCATTTCTAGAGTTTTAGGGTCATCCAAAGGGTCTCAGGATCATTGTTAGAGTGGAAATGAAGTTTAGAGCAAAATCAGGGTTTTGGGACCAAAAGGGCATTTTGGTCATTTCACTAAAATAAATTTTTTCTCAGTAAAAACCCATTATGCATCTCTTGAGGAATTTATGTGAGTCCAAGTGAGTGGAGTTGGGCATTTTTTGTGCATCATTGGAATATTTTGGGCATGAAATTCGGTTTTTGAACAAAAGGGCAAAATGGTCATTTCCTTTGGAGTGGGGTCAATAAATCATTTTTGGGATTGGTGAGATCATAAAGTTCAGAGCCCAATCATTGAATCATGGGACATAGCCCAAAATGGCAAGAATTTAGAAGAATTATCTAGAAGGGAATAAGGAATATCCCTTTGAATTTTGAAAGGTCAAGTGTAGTACAATAGTACAAGTTGCAATTCCACTCACTCTCTCTCCTTGGCTGCGAATTCCAGCCCCCTTTTCCCCCATTTTGATTTATTTTATTGATTGCAAATTGTGTTTAAATCATGGCCTTCCATTCAAGTGCTAAATGCAATCCTCACCCTTCATTTGAATTAAAACGGCACTCTTGTAATAAGCTTCATAGAAAAATACAATTTTGTAATTGAGCTTATCCTTCACCACCATCCTTAAGCTGCGCCCCTCAGCCCTCTCTCTCCTCACTTTGTGCTTTCTAATTGCCCCTAATCCATGTGACATTTGATCTTGACCCTTGGTTCAAAATTTAGATGCAATCCTAGAGCACAATGGAAATCAAAATGACCTAGAAGCCCTTAATGATAAGTGAGCACTATATATACCTTCATATGACCAGCCCACACAAGCTCTTAGCCTCACTCTCCATTCAAAAACCCTAGCTCTCCTCCCCTCTCCCCTTGGCCGAAACCTCCCCCTCATTCTCCTCCTCAATTTCTTCAACTTTCATCCACTAACTCACCTCAAACTCACTCCATATTCATATATCCTCCTCCTTTCATCTTGGATTCCACATTTACATCATCAAAGGGGCTGATCCTTCAAGGTTGCGTGTTGGTTGTTGGTGATTTTTGAAGAGTGTTGGTGATTTGTTACTCTTGATCTTCATTTCTACTCTTGTTTAGCTTGGAACTAAGGTATAACCTAAAACCCTTTGCATTTTCATCCACTTTCTTGCATCAAAATCCCTTTTCAACTTATATTTGCATCTCATAACATCATCTAAATGTAGATTAGGGGCTGTTGTGGGTGAGAGTTGGCATCTCACCCACCTAATAAATTGTTCTTGTGACTATGTGTTGATTATGTATTGTTCTTGTGATGTTTTTGCATTTGGTGAAATAAAATTGTGAATCTATGGCTATTTTGGTTCGCAAGTTATGTAGAATGCATGTGTAATATAAATTCCTTGTTCATCCTTGCCTAATAATACTTGATCTAGCCATTGATGTTTGATTGTTGTGTTATTATGCTTGGAATCATGTTAAAACTTGTAAAAATAATTTTACATCCATATGTATGTTTCGCAAGTTGCTAAAATAAATAGGGTTTTTGTTGCCTTTTGGTTATTTGGCTTGCCTTTGTGCTTAAAATGTTTTCTCAAGTTGTTTTAATGAAGTTTGCTTGCAAGTTTTGTTGATGATTGACAAAATGACTCTCACTCGTGCTTTGAGCACTATTTGTTAAGTGATGAGGATTGTTCAAGAGGATTCAACCACCTTTGAGTTATAATGTTATTTGTCCTTGTAAATTTGGTTTACCATATTTGTTTCAAATGTTGATGATGTGTAAGATGACTCTCACTTGTGCTTTAGGCACTATTCTTTAAGTGATGAGGATTACTTCAAGTGATTCAACTCTCTTTAAGTCTTCAAATGAACAAGGTGTGAATTTAGGACTCTTTGCTTGCTAATGGTTTAAGATAACTTGTGAACAATTTATTTCGGTCATTTTGAGCTTTGCAAACGTGTTGCTTATTTAGATCATTAATTTGTTGATGATTGGTAAGGGGAATCAACATGTGTTTACAAGCACTATTCTAAATGTTGAGGATTACTTAAAAGGGATTCAACTCTTGCACATATCTTAGCATTAAAATTTGGTAAAATGACTAGACATTTATGCCTTTGTGCATTGTTAATAAATGTCAAAGATTACCAAAAGGAACTTAATTCTTGTGCTTTTATTGTTGATCTTTAAATGATTCAATGAATTGCCCTTTTGCAATTGATTAATGTTTCACCTTTGTATGACCATTTCTTATGGCGATTTGTAATTAGTTTTGACTATTACATATTTATGCATATTGCTTGTCTCTTAGATTTGTAATGCTTGCATGAATTGTAATTAAATGATTTGTATATTGGCTAGGGATTGGTATGTTGATTGAAATGTCCTACTTATTTTCCAAAACCCCTTTTCCAAATCAAATTCTTTTTCTCAACTTGTTTCAAATCAAGAGTCAAATGTTTTCCAAACAAAAACCCTAAGGCATTTTTTTTCTTAAATAAATCATTAGTCATCACTCGAAGCCTTTGCTTGTTTGATCGCTAATGAGGAGTTATTAGTGGTAGTCACTCGAAGCCTTTGCTTGTTTGGCTATCATGAAAGCTCCCACACCTTAATTAAAAATAAATAAATTCCAATTTCAAAAACAACGTAATTATCACCAATGCTCACCTTTTTCAAAAATGATTTCAAAAAAGATAATAAAACGTCGTTACTTGTAGTCACTCGAAGCCTTTGCTTGTTTGATTACCGGTTTCGACTCTTTTCTTTCGAGTTAGTAATGAACGCCACTCGAAGCCGTTGCTTGTTTGGTATTTGTGAACACTTGAGTCCTATTTCAAAAACTCAAAAAAAATTAAATAAGATAAAACACAAAAACATTTTCAAAACCAAAAAACCTAGAACTACGTAGCTTTGATCCCTCTTCCAGAGAGGGTACGTAGGAGCGGGTTGTAACCCGTCAAGCACCCCTTTTAAAAATCTTTGTTTTGTTTCCGCTTTTCAAAGATACCAAAAATACTTTTCTTCTCAATAAAACCGTTTCTCAAACGAAAATAAAAAGAAAGGAAGTAGAACAAAAATCGTTTCAAGTCAACTTTTTCTAAGCCACACATCAAAGTTAATGGTTCCCTTTCGGTAGAAAGGAGGTGCGGGGTGCTAGTACCTTCCCCGTACCTAACCGACCCCCGAACCTACATCTCTGTGTTTTCGAAAGACCATCCGCCTTTTCCAAAAGACTTTTTCCAATGTTTTAGTCTTTAAAAATAAATATTGGTGGCGGCTTCAAAATTTTTCACGTTGTCAAACTGAGGAATCCTTAACCGGATTTTTCGGGGCGCAACAGCTGGCGACTTCACTGGGGACCCTTTTTCAAAAAGGCGAGGGTCAAGCCTAGTTAACCTGATGTGTGGCTTAAAATGTTTAACTTGAAAACTTTGTTCTACTTTTTCCTTTTCTTCCTTTTCTCCTCTTATCATGCATTTCTCAATTCCCATGTCCCCTCTTCTTTGCTCCCTTTCTACAAGGTAATCTCATGCAACATACCCTTATGCCCTTATGATCCCTTCTTCTTCGCTCCCTTTCTTGAGGTAAGCTATATGTTTGTTGTTGATACCTTAGTGTAGTTTATTTTGTTAAACCCTAGGGTAGACGACTTATTATTTCTTGCTTCTGTCTGGCTGTGCTGGTTTTCCTTGCAGGTGGGGATGGGTAGATTTTAGGAAGTATGTCCTCAATCACACACTTTCACACCTTATGATTTGTGTGCTGTGAGTGGGCTCCTATACCCAGATCCAACAAACACTTAGGGGAGTGGAGACAATTAGTGACTGTCATTCGAGACCTTTGTCTGTCTGATACTCATGAAAGTCTCAACCAGAGTACGCTTTCTTATGACTCCCCACACTTGGTAGTATTCTACATTTGTGGTGTCGGCATGAGAATTCTATAGCTCTGGTAGCCATTGTGAGGGTGTGAATTAGAGCTACATGGGAGGAACCTTTGAAGTTGCCCTAGAACTTAGGATTCCCACCTTGGTAGGACACGAGGGCATACGAATTGAATGTTGCATTGTAGTTTAGGCATGTCTTTACTAGAATAAAAAAAAAAGAGAAATTTTCAAAAAAAAGAGAAAAGAGGAAAGGGTTGCCATTGTAGCTTTCCCTTTTGCCAATCCGTACGAAGTTGACATATGGCCCACTTCATTTTCAAAAAAAAAAAAAGAAAAGAGAAAGAGTTACCGCTGTAGCCTTTCTCATACCGGTCCATATGAAATGACGTACGGTCCTCATTTTAAAAAATAATGATATATTTCCCTTCATCAAATAAGTCAGTGCGTGAGGCGGCACGTAGCGTGGCTCCTCAATTTTTGAACTTCCGTCCATATGCATCGCCTTTATTTTTTTTCACACGCATCATTCATATCATAATTGCATCATACCGCATTCACTTATTCACATCCATTTAGCATCTCATATGCATTTGCTTGCCGGGAATCACCGAATGATGCGCTGTCTTGTCATAGGCGTATCAGAATGGAATCAAGTAGCAAGACTTCGTCTACATCTCGCTTCCCGTTTATGAAGAAGATCGATGTTGATAGTTTGAGGAAGTGTGCTGCTCTAATGGGCCCAGCTGAAGTAATTTCCTTTGATCAAGCATATGGGAATATCCGTAGGCTCTTGCAGTTGAAGGTTCAAGAGGATGCCCTTGTGGCTTTGAGTCAGTTCTATGATTCCGATGTGAGGTGTTTCTTCTTCAAGAATTTTCAGCTATCACCTACATTAGAAGAGTATGAACAGCTGTTGGGACTCTCCAAATCTCATGTCAAGCCATACCAATTCCCAAGACAATACTACACTGATGAGAAGCTTGCAACTTTGCTTAGGGTCGGTGTAGACAAGCTGAAGCCGCAAAAGTTAGAAAGAAATGGCATAGTCGGATATCCACAAGAATTCTTTGAAGGCCTGCTGCAGTCCTATGCTTTAGCCGAGAATTGGGGTTTATTCAAGTTAGGGCTCGCTCTCACTATATTCGGGGTTATTCTCTTCCCTCAGCTGGAAAGATATGTTGATGAAGATGCAATTGGCGCATTCTTGGCCTTTAAGGACACCAAAAATCCTATCAATCCTGTGCCTGCTGTTCTTGCCAACACTTATCATGCTCTCACTCGTTACGGTCAGTTCAACAAAAAGAAGATATGCCTTCCTACGCCTGGCTCATCACCCATGTGATCCAAAACCAAACGAAGGTTAAGGAATTGATTTCTTACGCCCTGAGCTGTGACGTGGAGGTCAGAACCTCTCTAGAGTGGGTAGAGTTCCTAAGAAGCCTCAATGATCTCCAGATCCAGTGGTACACACCTGCTTGCTAGGATGACAGACCGATGGTGATATTCAGCTGTGGAACTTTTCAAAATGTGCCTCTCATGGGGACGCAGGGTTGTATTAACTACAATCCTTCACTGACCATAAGACAGCTCGGTTACCCAATGAGGAACTGACCCTCTGAAGATATGCTATCCCGTGTTTACCTCTACAAAGGGACGCCGAGATGCGATGATTTGCTCAGAAAAGATCAACAATCATGGGGGTCTGTGGTGAGAAAAGGGGTTGAAGAGCTGTCAAAGAAGGCCAGTGATGTTACTTTCAACCAATGGCTTAAAGAGAAGCTGCAAACTACGAAATCACTGAGTCAAGGGGCACTTCCCCTCGGGGAAGAAATACCAGAACCCTATACCCCTACTCATGAAGAATGGAATGAAGTCAAAACCGTTCTAGCCAAAGTGGAAGATGAAAAGAAGGCATTGCAGGCTAGGATAGAGGAGATGGCCTTGGAAAAGGAGAGGCTAGAAGAAGAAAGCATAGTCAGGAGGAATGCTATGGAAAAGAGTGTTAGGCAATTCAAGGAAGAAAAGCAAAGTAAGATGGAAGCACAGAAACGTCTGAAAGAAGCCAGAGAAGAACTCCAAAGATACAAGCAAAGAACAAGAAAGATACTTGAAGAGGCTCAAGGTTGGAAAGCAAAGGCTATGGAGTCAAGTCAAGAATCTCATCTAGTGGGAGAATTGAGGGGTCAGCTGAGAATCCTCGGGCAAGAAAGAAATACTATTGAGGAAATGCTCAAAGAATATCAGCAGGCTTTGAAAGTTGAAAGGGGAATGTCTGATGGGCTGAAAAGGGACCTCTACCATCTAGAAGGTGCATACAGGCAGGTTCAAGTGGAGAGCCAATATTGGGAGAGGCGCTACCTAGATTTGCTTGGAAGGATTGAAGATCAGGAATGGTGGAAAGGCAAATTCTCAAAGCTGTCAGAGCTGGCTAGTCAGGCCATGGTAGAGGTTCCCAAGAGTCTCAGGATAGCTGAAGCCGAGATGTACTTCTTCAATACTCCACCCGAAGTATGCAAGTTCGTGAAGTACTGCCGAGCTTTGATCACAGAGTTCAAGAAGCAATCTCCAGGCGCAAACGTTAGCAAGAAGAGGAAGCGAGTTGGAGAGTTCAAAGCTATCTGTATTTGAGTCGTTCGTTTGTACTTTTTATTTTGACCATGTACTTCGAGTATTGTATTCAGAATATTGTACTCTTGTGTCTTGTTCATTATGAATATTGTACTGTTTTTTTTAATGAAAGCTTTGAACTCTCAACCAATGAAGTATGTCGACTTGCTATTTCGATTCCTCGATCAAAAACAAAGTTTATGCGCTTGTGACAAGATAGAACACCTCGGGATTCACGGCATAAAACTAATATCCATCTGCATCTCATGCATTGCATTCATTAATTCATTTCTTCATTTAATAAAAAAAAATTGTTTCAAATAGAAAAAGGGGCAAGCTGGTTCGTCCGCATCGCTATTTCACCCGTCTACAAGCAAGATTGATGGCTAGCAATCAGCATCTCGGAGATGAGGACCACCTGAGTCAAGACGACTTGGGGGTGGAGATTCTTAACCCTGAGCAACTGGCTCACGAAAATCAGGCCTTGAAGGCTAAAGTTGAGGCTATGGAAGCGCAGATGGTCGAAGTAATGAGTATGCTACAGAATCTGAGGGGTGAGGCCGCTGCTGGGGCCACCGCTGTTGTAAATCCTGAAGGGGTTGTTACTTTCGTTTCTCCTCCAGTGTCTGCTGAAGTTACAACTACTCATGAACAAGGGGTAAGTCACTTTGCCCATCCTCCAGGGGCGAGTGGACAAGGTCATCTGAATGCACAGATATATCCTTGGGGAATGCCAATGGGTTATAGGCCGTCCGTTGCTGAAGCTATTCCTTTGGGGTCGGGTCAACCTGTCATGACTATACCTAATGGATCTGCTATGGGACCACAAATTCATACTCCTAGTCCTGGTATTGTGTTGCCAAGAAGTTCACCTACTCCTACTCCGGGAGTTGTCGTGAACCCTCAGAATGCTGTCCATCACATGGGAAACCCCGCTCAGTATGGGGGTTATTATCACAGTTCGGGGAACTATCCACAAGGTCATTTGCTTGAGAGCACTCAGCGTGGGGATCGGTATCACTTGCTTGAAAAGCGTTTAAGGGCTGTGGAAGGATCAGGTACTAGAGCCAGGGATGCCCGAGAGTTGTGCCTTGTCCCAGATGTTGTCATTCCCCCTAAATTCAAAGCCCCTGACTTTGATAAATATCGCGGCACCGGGTGTCCATCTAGCCATCTGACGATGTACGTTAGAAAGATGGCCGCTTATGCTCATGATGACAAAGTGCTCATTCACTATTTTCAGAACAGTTTGACTGGGGCATCGTTAGATTGGTATATGCAGCTGCAATCCTCCGACATCCACAGTTGGAAAGATCTTTCTGAAGCGTTTCTGAAACAATATCAGTATAACATGGACCTTGCTCCCGACCGGTCTCAATTACAGCACATGAGTAAAGGAGATAGAGAATCATTCAAAGAATATGCTCAAAAGTGGAGGAGCATAGCTGCTCAGGTGAAACCGCCATTGACTGAAAAAGAGATGGTGTATATGTTTATGGAAACTCTTCCAGCGCTATATTATGATAGGTTGGTGGGGAGCGTTTCATCCAGTTTCTCGGATATGGTTGTCATTGGGGAACGATTAGAGCACGGATTGCGTAGCGGAAAGATTGCTGGTGGTTTTGGTAGCTCTAGTGGACAAAAGAAGCCCTTTTCCAATTTCCCCAAGAAGAAAGAAGGGGAGACCAATGTTATTACTGAAGGGAGAAGCCCGTCTTTCAATTCTCCACCGCAAACAATGCCATTATCCATTCCAGCTCAGCCACAGCAAACTAATTTAGGCTACAGAGCCCAGAACTATCAAGAGAAGAGACGTGCTAATTTTGATCCGATCCCAATGACCTATACTGAGTTGTTCAATCACCTTGTCTCAAAGAATTTGGTCAATACCCGCTCCATGAGGCCTATGCAACCTCCCTTCCCTAGGGGATACAATGCTGATGCTACCTGTAGCTTTCATAGTGGAGGGGTCGGTCACACAGTGGAAGACTGCAAGGCTTTCAAATATGTAGTCCAGGATTTGATTGATGCCAACTGGATCTCTTTCAAGCCGAATAGTCCAAGCACAACTACGAACCCCCTGCCAGGACATGGGATGCCCTCCGCCAATGCTATAGAGGATCCTGGGAGTCAGATCATGATAAAGAATGTTGAGAATATCAAGACTCCTATGGAAGACATATATGCTGAGTTACGTCGTTGGGGGGTGATTCAGAAAGGCTGTGTGTGTGCTGACCCTGGGTGTGCAGGTGCTTGTGAGGATTTTAAGGTTGTTTTACAAGATTTGATGGACCGCTATGTGGTTCGGCTGGAGGTGGTTGAGAAAGAAGAAAATGTGCTCATGCTACAGTTCAATGATGGCAAAGAGACCAGAAAACCAATTGAGATACTATACAATCCGAAGCCAGCCCAAGCTAGATCTCAGCCGTTGATTATTGAGGTGCCTGCTCCTTTCCCCTACGAGAAAAACAGTACAGTACCGTGGAAATACAGTAACTTGCCTCCAGTGGAAAATTCTCCAAGTGCTTCCGTTGTTACTAACATCACTGGGGCAAGTGGGATGACTAGAAGTGGCAGCATGTATGTCCCCAAGGTCACCCAGGCTGAGTCATCTAAAGCGGTTGAAGACATGGTACGAAAGGGGAAAGACAAAGAAGTGGAGAATGCCTAGAAAGAAAAGGGGGCAGAGCAAGAAAAGGATGAGTTCTTGAAAATTGTAAGACAAAGTGATTATAAAATAGCGGATCAGATGAGCCAGACTCCTGCGAAGATCTCTATGATGTCATTGCTGTTGAGCTCAGAAGCACATAGAGCTGCCCTGATGAAAGTGCTGAACGGGGCTCATGTTGCTCAAAACATTTCTGTGGGTCAATTTGATGAGGTGGTTGGGAATATTATGGCTGCAAACCACGTAACCTTTGCTGATGATGAACTTCCCCCAGAAGGGAGAAAGCACAACCTAGCCCTCCACATCTCTGTCAAATGTGGGGACTTTGTGTTAGCCCGGGTGCTGATTGATAATGGCTCCTCTCTGAATGTTATGCCAAAGTCCACTTTGAACAAGTTGGATGTAGACTGCTCCTTCATGAAGCCTAGTTTGACATTGGTAAGGGCATTCGATGGATCAAAGAAGGAAGTAATAGGAGAGGTGGAGTTTCCTATCCAGATTGGGCCAGAGACCTTTTACGTGAACTTTCAAATCATGGACATCTCTTCATCTTACAGCTGTTTACTTGGGAGACCATGGATTCATATGGCCGGGGCTATCCCTTCCTCTTTGCATCAGAGAATCAAATTTGTAGTGGATGATAGGATTGTGGTGGTGTTTGGAGAGGAAGAGATGCTAGTCAACAAGCCTTCTCCCTTCCGCTATGTAGAAGCGGCTGAAGAGTCGTTGGAAACTTCTTTTCAATCCCTTGAGATTGCCAATGCTGTGTTCGAGGGGGGTAAGTTGCCATCACCCGTGATGAAGCTGTCAAAAGATGAAGAAATGGTTGCCAAGATCATGATGGCCCAGGGATATCAGTTAGGACGCGGATTGGGAAAAGAAGGACAAGGAATTCGTGCTCCTATTCAGTTGAAAGAGAACAAAGATCGTTTTGGTTTGGGATACTGCCCAACCGAGGCTGAAAAGAAGAAGGTGGCTGAAGAAAGAAGAGGAGTGAGATTGGCCAAGCTGAGAGGTTGGAACCCGGAGCCAAAAGGGGTTCGTATCTGTGACATTCGCCAAAGCTTTAAGAGTGCAGGGTTGCTAAACCTAGATCAAATTACCGCCATTGAGGATGGTCCAAAGAATGAAGAAGGTGGTGTCAGCTTGGTCCGCCGTTGTCATGCTGATGAAAAGCTCAAGAATTGGGAAGCTGTAGACTTGCCCATCACTTTTAATTCAAAGTAATGATTTGTGATGCATTCCTTTAGCTCTGCCCAAGGCTTCAGGATAGTTTGTTAGGGCATGCATGTTTTTATGTTCAGTGACATCACCATCAATAAAAACACTTGTTTTGAATTCCATCAATAAAATTTCTTTGTCTTCATTTATTTTCTCTTTCTTTTCACTTTATTTTGTTTGTTCCGCTGTTCATTCTACTCTCTGCTTATACGTACGCAGATCGAAAGTAATTGTTTCTGGAAATAACAGTGCCAATAAGTCATATTGTGATTTTGATCATCCAATTAACCAAACTGAAGGGGGCGTTGAGGAAAACTGGGAAACTCCTCCGGAACTAATAAGACTACTAGAGCAGGAAGAAAAGATCATTCAGCCTCATGAAGAGTCGGTTGAGTTAATCAATCTGGGTACGGAACAGGATAAAAAAGAAGTTAAAGTCGGTACTGCCATGGGGGATGGTGAACGCAAAAAGCTGATCCAACTCTTGCGTGAATACGTTGATGTTTTTGCATGGTCATACAAGGATATGCCAGAGTTAGATACCGATATTGTTGAGCACAGATTGCCCGTGAAGCCAGAGTGTCCACCAGTCAAGCAGAAATTGAGAAGGATGAAGCCCGAAATGTCAATGAAGATCAGAGATGAGGTAAAAAAGCAGTTTGATGCGGGATTTCTGGCAGTGGCTAAGTATCCTCAATGGGTAGCAAATATCGTCCCTGTCCCGAAAAAGGATGGCAAGGTCAGGATGTGTGTTGATTATAGGGATTTGAACAGAGCTAGTCCCAAGGATGACTTCCCTCTACCTCACATTGATATCCTGGTAGACAGTACAGCCCAGCATTCTTTATTCTCCTTCATGGATGGATATTCAGGGTACAATCAGATCAAAATGGCTCCAAAAGATATGGAGAAAACTACCTTCATAACACTCTGGGGAACATTTTGCTACAAGGTAATGCCTTTTGGGCTCAAGAATGCCGGCGCAACTTATCAGAGGGCGATGGTGACATTATTCCATGACATGATGCACAAAGAAATTGAGGTGTATGTAGATGATATGATTGCAAAATCCAAGACTGACGAGGAGCACATTGTTAATTTGCGAAAACTCTTCGAACGTCTACGGAAGTTCAAGCTCAGGTTAAACCCAGCCAAATGTACCTTTGGTGTGAGATCCGGAAAGCTACTGGGATTTATTGTCAGTCAGAAAGGGATAGAAGTTGATCCAGATAAAGTCAAAGCAATCCTTGAAATGCCAGCGCCAAAGACTGAAAAAGAGGTTCGGGGTTTCCTTGGGAGATTGAATTATATCTCAAGGTTTATATCCCAATTGACTGCCACCTGCGAACCTCTCTTTAAGTTGTTGTGCAAAAACCGAAGAGTAGAGTGGAATGGTGATTGCCAAAGAGCTTTTGAAAGAATCAAAGAGTACCTTCGGAATCCACCAATCTTGATGCCGCCAGTGTCTGGGAGACCACTCATCTTGTATCTAACTGTGCTAGACAATTCAATGGGGTGTGTGCTGGGGCAGCATGATGAATCTGGAAAGAAAGAGCATGCCATATACTACTTGAGTAAGAAATTCACTGACTGTGAGACGAGGTATTCAATGCTGGAAAAGACTTGTTGTGCTTTGACATGGGCTGCTCGTCGTTTAAGGCAGTACATGTTGAGCCATACAACTTGGTTGGTATCCAAAATGGATCCAATCAAATACATTTTTGAAAAGCCAGCGCTCACAGGAAGGATTGCTCGTTGGCAGATGTTGTTGTCAGAATATGATATCCTGTATGTCACGCAGAAAGCAGTCAAGGGCAGTGCACTTGCCGAGTACTTAGCATGCCAGCCAATTCAAGATTACCAGTCAATGCAGTATGATTTTCCCGATGAAGACATCATGGCACTATTTGATGAAGGGAAGTCTCCAGAAGATGAAAGGTGGAGGATGGTATTTGACGGCGCATCCAATGTGTGGGGACACGGAGCTGGGGCTGTGTTAATATCCCCAGATAACCGTTTTGTTCCAGTCACTGCCAGATTAAGCTTCTATGTTACTAACAACATCGCAGAATATGAAGCATGCATCTTGGGGATCCAAGCAGCCCTAGAGTGGAAAGTTAAAAGGCTCGATGTGTATGGGGATTCAGCCCTGGTTATTCATCAAGTAAGAGGCGATTGGGAGACCAGAGATCCCAAATTGATTCCATATTGTGATTATGTGCGAGAATTGATGGAGTCTTTCGACCCAATTACTTTCCAGCACATCCCTCGAGGTGAAAATCAACTGGCCGATGCTTTGGTAACTCTGTCATCAATGTTCAATGTCAGCTGCGACAAAAACCTAGCTCATATCAGAATCCAACATCGGGATCTCCCAGCGCATCATTACTGTACAGCCATAGATGAAGAGCCTGATGACAAGCCTTGGTATCATGACATCAAGCAGTACATTATCAGCAGAGAATACCCTCCTGGGGCATCTGAGAATGACAAGAGAACTCTTCGGCGATTGTCAAGTAATTTCTTCCTCAGTGGTGAGGTTCTCTACAAAAGGAATTATGACTCAGTCCTCTTAAGGTGTGTTGCCAAAGAAGAAACTAAAAGAATCATGAGAGAGGTACATGAGGGCTCATTCGGAACTCATTCTAGTGCGCATACTATGGCTAGACAGATTTTAAGGGCAGGCTATTACTGGCTGCAGATGGAAGGTGACTGCTACAATTTTGTCCGAAAGTGCCACAAATGTCAAATTTATGCTGATCATATCCAGGTGCTGCCTGCCAGATTAAATGTTTTGACTGCATCCTGGCCGTTTTCAATGTGGGGAATGGATGTTATTGGTCCCATTGAACCCAAAGCATCAAACGGGCATCGCTTTATCTTGGTTGCCATTGACTATTTCACGAAATGGGTTGAAGCAGCTTCATACTCTAGTGTGACCAGTTCAGTGGTTGCTAAATTTGTGAAGAAAGATCTGATCTGCCGTTATGGTCTTCCTGACAAGATCATCACTGATAATGGCAGTAACCTGAATAGCAAAATGATGAAGGATCTGTGTGCAGAGTTCAAGATCCAGCATCATAATTCTTCACCCTATCGACCCAAGATGAATGGGGCAGTCGAAGCGGCTAACAAGAACATCAAGAAGATAGTTCAGAAAATGGTGGTCACATACAAGGATTGGCATGAAATGCTTCCCTTTGCTCTGCATGGCTACCGCACTTCAGTGCGTACCTCAACTGGGGCAACTCCTTTCTCTCTGGTATATGGGACGGAGGCAGTCCTTCCTATCGAGGTTGAGATACCTTCTCTGCGAGTAATCATGGAAGCTAAGCTGGAGGAAGCAGAGTGGGTACGGGCACGTCTGGATCAGCTAAATCTCATTGAGGAAAAGAGAATCACAGCCTTGTGTCATGGGCAGCTATATCAGCAAAGGATGAGAACAGCTTTTGACAAGAAAGTCTGATGCCGTGAGTTCAATGAGGGAGACTTAGTGCTCAAGAAGATCTTGCCTATCCAGACTGATCCTCGAGGGAAGTGGACACCCACTTATGATGGCCCCTTTGTAGTCAAGAAAGTCTTTTCTGGAGGAGCGCTGATACTCACAAATATGGATGGAGAAGATTTAAAGAACCCAGTCAATTCTGATCAAGTGAAGAAGTATTATGCCTAAAAGAAATAGATGAAAAAGAGAAAGACAAGCCAAGTAAGAATTAGCTCGCTAGGTTGAAAACCCGCAAAGGGCGGCCTAGGCAAAATCAGAGCGACCCGGTGGATTGAAAACCCGCAAAGGGCGATCCAGGCAAAAATTAGGGTCAGAAAGCTTGGGCATGGAAAGTAAAAAAGGGGCATACAACTCCCCCTGAAGACTTGGATGAAAGGATGATCAAAGTCGAAGACATAAATGTTGGCACTGTTCCGTAGAGACGGACAATCAGAAATCAGCCTCTCTCTTTTTCGTGTCTTTTTGCAGTTTAAATCTTCAAATGTACTGAATAATCGGCGTAACTTCTTGTGCGACCGGTTTCCATATCAATAAAATTCAGTCTTTCTCATATCTGTTTGTTCTTATATTTCTCTGCTTTTTCTGCTCAAATAAGTGTTTTATGATGGTGATAACATTGACCTGTAAAACATGCACATAAATCATAGAACATCACAATCATTGCAAAATTCTTAAAAGTCAAGAGAAGGAAGTAGCTGAGAAAATTAAGCTCACAAAAGAATAATTGCACTCATAGACCATTTCAGATGGCAAATTGCAAAGCAATTGGTGCCCAGCTCATATGCCACCGCAATTCTAATCAATCCCTCAGTCTCACAGGTTGGACGGACCAGCAAAAGAAAATAAGCCAAAAGAGCAAAAGAGCAAATAAAAACAGATGATCAGAAAAAAGAAAGCTGATCAAGTAAAATCATTCAAAAAAAGAACAAAAAAACAAACGATCAGAAAAAAGAAAGCTGATCAAAGAATAAAAAAAACAAAGAAAAACAAACAGTCAGAAAAAAGAAAGCTGACCAGAGAAAATCAAAGAGATGAAGAATCAGGAATAGCATTTCATCACATTCATCATCACACCAAAATCATAGCATTGCATGCATCTGCATAACATGCCTTTGCATAACATGCACCCATACTCCATGCACTATTCCTTGCATCAACTGACGTATGCAGGTACCTCAATCCAGTGCGGCAGCATTGGTCATTTCAATCAATCAACCAATAGGATTCGTGAATCCCTTCAGGACCCAAGTGTCCCTTCAAAAGCAGACTTCACCTCGTATTCGAGCTGCGGGTAAGTCCTTCAGACCCCCAGTGGTCCTTCAGACTAGTTGTGTCAAGCCTAAGACACAGCGGACGTCCTTCATAGTCAACATATCAGTTCCGGAGCTGATCTTGACCCCATGGCCGCTCGAAAGGCCCCCTCAGACCGTTTTACTAGTACCATAGCTAGTAGTGCTCCTTCAGACCACGATGGTCCTTCAATTAAGGCCTAGGCAGCCTTCCAGACCCTGAGTGGTCCTTCAGAGCCTTAGTGCTCCTTCAAACCCTGAGTGGTCCTTCAGAGCCTTAGTGCTCCTTCAGACCCTGAGTGGTCCTTCAGAGCCTTAGTGCTCCTTCAGATCCCGAGTGGTTCGTCATTTTCTTTCTCTCGGTTAATATGCCAAGTGTTAACCGTTCCCGTTTGTTCTCAAGCCCATCTTTTCAAAAAAAAATATAGAAAAAGAAAAAGAGGAAAATTCGGGTCTCCCTAAGCAGACAAAATCGATATAATTCCTGAATTCTTTATTTCTATTTTGCCTCGAAATATGTCCTGCGCAATTCATATTTCTTGTCAAAATCCAAATAAAGAGGGGCAGCTGTCATACCCCAATTTTGTCCGGCTTAGGGAAAAACCCTAATTTTCAACCAAAAATAAATAAACCAAGTCTTAGCATTCATCCTAGAGGTTAGGAAGAGCATCATGCTTGCATCTTAGAAGTTTCAGAATGCATTTTAGGGTTAGAAAAGCATAGCATGGCATTTTAGAGCACTTTAGAGCATTTCTGGGATTTCTAGGGTTTTTCTTAGGTCAAAGGGTATTTTGGTAATTTCACCAAAAAGACTTATTTTCTCATCATGCATGCATTTCTAGAGTTTTAGGGTCATCCAAAGGGTCTCAGGATCATTGTTAGAGTGGAAATGAAGTTTAGAGCAAAATCAGGGTTTTGGGACCAAAAGGGCATTTTGGTCATTTCACTAAAATAAATTTTTTCTCAGTAAAAAACCATTATGCATCTCTTGAGGAATTTATGTGAGTCCAAGTGAGTGGAGTTGGGCATTTTTTGTGCATCATTGGAATATTTTTGGCATGAAATTCGGTTTTTGAACAAAAGGGCAAAATGGTCATTTCCTTTGGAGTGGGGTCAATAAATCATTTTTGGGATTGGTGAGATCATAAAGTTCAGAGCCCAATCATTGAATCATGGGACATAGCCCAAAATGGCAAGAATTTAGAAGAATTATCTAGAAGGGAATAAGGAATATCCCTTTGAATTTTGAAAGGTCAAGTGTAGTACAATAGTACAAGTTGCAATTCCACTCACTCTCTCTCCTTGGCTGCGAATTCCAGCCCCCTTTTCCCCCATTTTGATTTATTTTATTGATTGCAACTTGTGTTTAAATCATGGCCTTCCATTCAAGTGCTAAATGCAATCCTCACCCTTCATTTGAATTAAAATGGCACTCTTGTAATAAGCTTCATAGAAAAATACAATTTTGTAATTGAGCTTATCCTTCACCACCATCCTTAAGCTGCGCCCCTCAGCCCTCTCTCTCCTCACTTTGTGCTTTCTAATTGCCCCTAATCCATGTGACATTTGATCTTGACCCTTGGTTCAAAATTTAGATGCAATCCTAGAGCACAATGGAAATCAAAATGACCTAGAAGCCCTTAATGATAAGTGAGCACTATATATACCTTCATATGACCAGCCCACACAAGCTCTTAGCCTCACTCTCCATTCAAAAACCCTAGCTCTCCTCCCCTCTCCCCTTGGCCGAAACCTCCCCCTCATTCTCCTCCTCAATTTCTTCAACTTTCATCCACTAACTCACCTCAAACTCACTCCATATTCATATATCCTCCTCCTTTCATCTTGGATTCCACATTTACATCATCAAAGGGGCTGATCCTTCAAGGTTGCGTGTTGGTTGTTGGTGATTTTTGAAGAGTGTTGGTGATTTGTTACTCTTGATCTTCATTTCTACTCTTGTTTAGCTTGGAACTAAGGTATAACCTAAAACCCTTTGCATTTTCATCCACTTTCTTGCATCAAAATCCCTTTTCAACTTATATTTGCATCTCATAACATCATCTAAATGTAGATTAGGGGCTGTTGTGGGTGAGAGTTGGCATCTCACCCACCTAATAAATTGTTCTTGTGACTATGTGTTGATTATGTATTGTTCTTGTGATGTTTTTGCATTTGGTGAAATAAAATTGTGAATCTATGGCTATTTTGGTTCGCAAGTTATGTAGAATGCATGTGTAATATAAATTCCTTGTTCATCCTTGCCTAATAATACTTGATCTAGCCATTGATGTTTGATTGTTGTGTTATTATGCTTGGAATCATGTTAAAACTTGTAAAAATAATTTTACATCCATATGTATGTTTCGCAAGTTGCTAAAATAAATAGGGTTTTTGTTGCCTTTTGGTTATTTGGCTTGCCTTTGTGCTTAAAATGTTTTCTCAAGTTGTTTTAATGAAGTTTGCTTGCAAGTTTTGTTGATGATTGACAAAATGACTCTCACTCGTGCTTTGAGCACTATTTGTTAAGTGATGAGGATTGTTCAAGAGGATTCAACCACCTTTGAGTTATAATGTTATTTGTCCTTGTAAATTTGGTTTACCATATTTGTTTCAAATGTTGATGATGTGTAAGATGACTCTCACTTGTGCTTTAGGCACTATTCTTTAAGTGATGAGGATTACTTCAAGTGATTCAACTCTCTTTAAGTCTTCAAATGAACAAGGTGTGAATTTAGGACTCTTTGCTTGCTAATGGTTTAAGATAACTTGTGAACAATTTATTTCGGTCATTTTGAGCTTTGCAAACGTGTTGCTTATTTAGATCATTAATTTGTTGATGATTGGTAAGGGGAATCAACATGTGTTTACAAGCACTATTCTAAATGTTGAGGATTACTTAAAAGGGATTCAACTCTTGCACATATCTTAGCATTAAAATTTGGTAAAATGACTAGACATTTATGCCTTTGTGCATTGTTAATAAATGTCAAAGATTACCAAAAGGAACTTAATTCTTGTGCTTTTATTGTTGATCTTTAAATGATTCAATGAATTGCCCTTTTGCAATTGATTAATGTTTCACCTTTGTATGACCATTTCTTATGGCGATTTGTAATTAGTTTTGACTATTACATATTTATGCATATTGCTTGTCTCTTAGATTTGTAATGCTTGCATGAATTGTAATTAAATGATTTGTATATTGGCTAGGGATTGGTATGTTGATTGAAATGTCCTACTTATTTTCCAAAACCCCTTTTCCAAATCAAATTCTTTTTCTCAACTTGTTTCAAATCAAGAGTCAAATGTTTTCCAAACAAAAACCCTAAGGCATTTTTTTTCTTAAATAAATCATTAGTCATCACTCGAAGCCTTTGCTTGTTTGATCGCTAATGAGGAGTTATTAGTGGTAGTCACTCGAAGCCTTTGCTTGTTTGGCTATCATGAAAGCTCCCACACCTTAATTAAAAATAAATAAATTCCAATTTCAAAAACAACGTAATTATCACCAATGCTCACCTTTTTCAAAAATGATTTCAAAAAAGATAATAAAACGTCGTTACTTGTAGTCACTCGAAGCCTTTGCTTGTTTGATTACCGGTTTCGACTCTTTTCTTTCGAGTTAGTAATGAACGCCACTCGAAGCCGTTGCTTGTTTGGTATTTGTGAACACTTGAGTCCTATTTCAAAAACTCAAAAAAAATTAAATAAGATAAAACACAAAAACATTTTCAAAACCAAAAAACCTAGAACTACGTAGCTTTGATCCCTCTTCCAGAGAGGGTACGTAGGAGCGGGTTGTAACCCGTCAAGCACCCCTTTTAAAAATCTTTGTTTTGTTTCCGCTTTTCAAAGATACCAAAAATACTTTTCTTCTCAATAAAACCGTTTCTCAAACGAAAATAAAAAGAAAGGAAGTAGAACAAAAATCGTTTCAAGTCAACTTTTTCTAAGCCACACATCAAAGTTAATGGTTCCCTTTCGGTAGAAAGGAGGTGCGGGGTGCTAGTACCTTCCCCGTACCTAACCGACCCCCGAACCTACATCTCTGTGTTTTCGAAAGACCATCCGCCTTTTCCAAAAGACTTTTTCCAATGTTTTAGTCTTTAAAAATAAATATTGGTGGCGGCTTCAAAATTTTTCACGTTGTCAAACTGAGGAATCCTTAACCGGATTTTTCGCAGTGAAAAACATCATGTGATGCAACCCCAAACTTAAACATTTGCTTGTCCTCAAGCAAACTCATTGCAAAACAAGGGTTAGAATAAGATTACTAGATGTGACTCCAATGTCCACAATCATATCTAGCTCAAAATCAATTAGCTTTTCACAGTTGTCAATGAGTGACCTAACATGCATTCTTGTATCCTAAAAACAACAATTCAAGCTCCCCAAATTAGAATCTCAAGCAACACATCATACAATCATCAATTGTGCTCAATTTCACTCAAGTTCCTCACCTATAAGTGTTTCTCTCTCACACACAAGTATTTTCAGGGTAATTCACTCAATCACATCACAAGCAACACATTACCATAGGCTTGACATAATTCTACAACAAGCAATCACACGCAAATACCACACACATCATGAGGACTTATTAGGGGTTGTAATGGGGCTTGGGTAAGGAAGGATAAATTTTGGAATCTAGGCTTTCTTGATTGGAATTGAGAGATGCCATTTTCGCTTATGAACCTTTCCTACGCTTACCAACTTCACCAAAGAATTCTCCACCATACAAAATTGAGCTTTGTTATTTCTTCTATATGGTTTGGTTTGACTTGATTTTGATTTCTCTCTTTCTTTTTTTCTTTCTTTCTTTCTTTTTTTTTCTTCTTTCTCTTTTTTTTTACTTTTTTTTTGAAAGTAATATACTACTTGTTTTGAATGTAATATATATATATTTTTTTTTGAATGTAATATACTACTTTTGGTAAACCACCCCAAACTTGAACAATTGCTTGTCCTCAAGCAACCCCAAACTTAATTTGCAACCCCAAACTTAATTTGCCACCCCAAACTTAATTTTGAGCTTCAAGTTCAATAGTGACTATAGACCCCTCAATTCCAAACAAGTGGGACACTTGGTTTTTCAGTTTATGGCTTGTAATGAGGGTAATCAATCCAAAAAAAAAGGTCTAAGGCTCAGATGGGCTATTCAAAAAGGTCAATATTAAATGGTAGGCTTTTTAAAGCTCTGGCTGCCAAAAAACAGAAAGTCCTCAATCACGTGTGTGTGCATATAAGCAATGCAAAAGCAGTCAAGAACTAAGTCAAGTTCTGAAGAGTGTCACAAGCAATGGAAGCACTCAAGAATAAAATTAACTGTTTGGCTCAGATGCTCACAGGTTATTCATAATAGGGTATTAAGCACAATGAATCAAGTAATCAAATGTCACAGAAGATTCCTCTAAGGGTTTTCATCCAAGGGATTTAGAACAACAAGATGCATGATCAGTCCCATTTAAACTGGTTCATAAAATTTAAGAGCATAGCATCAAAAGGACACTGAAAATCACAATCCAATAAACGTTATCCATAAAAACTACATTCCTCCATCAAATAGAAACATGATCAAAACATATGTAGGAATGCAATTTTAACATCACATGACATGAACAAAAATTGTTTCAGAAACAAAACAAGCTCCAATGTAATAATAGATCAACCAAACAATAACAACTGTAAAGACAAGACAGGGAAAAGAGGAAAAACCATAGCGGTGAGTAGCTTACTCAACCGCAAAACCTGCGTCTGGGGTACTACTGCCTCTGTCCATTAGGATCGGACCACTGAGAATGTGCCTGGAAGATATTAGCATTACATCAAATTGGTCTTCACTATGAGTTGTTGAAGTACGGGCAGACTTCTTCCTCATTGACAAGTGTGTGAATGTTTCCTAGATGCTCCCTAAAGTACTAATCAAATAAAAATAATGCGAGAAAACAATTAAAATAAACTAGAATAAAGTAAAATTAAAAGATAGGGATAGAGAAAATTGGGTTGCCTCCCAATAAGCGCTTGTTTATCGTCTATAGCTTGACGCTGAAATTCCACTCTCTCAAGGTGGAATATATGACACGAAAAACACATCATCCTTCTTCTTCCGTTTATGAGGCAGGAAATTCATGAACTTGAGGTACAACTGCATATGCTTCCATACCCTCTCAAGGTGAAGGATGACGAACAAGGCATAGAAAGAGTCTAAATATCGATCAATCTCTTCACTCTCATCTTCCTTGCTTCTCAAAAGATGAGTATGGAAAATGATTTGTTGGGTGATTTCTTGTTGAGAATGTTTAGCTTCCCTCCAAACAAGAGGATCCTCACGTTCAATTCTTTTTTCTTCCTCATCTTTCTTTTTCTCCCATGATTCTTCTATTAGTAAGCCTTTTTCTTCTTGTTCTGAATTTTGAATAAGTGGTTGTTCATCTGCTAACCAGTCATTTGCTAACCAGGGATATGATTTGTCAATAACTATCCATTCTGGCTCCTCAAGAATTTTAGGTTGGGCCAACCAAGGATAAGACTTGTCAATGAGTATCCATTCTGGTTCACAAGAGCAATACACAAGATCTTTCCCACAAAGATCACAATAGGAGTATGTCTCACAATTGCCATTTAAATGTGGTCCTCCACAACAACAACAACGAAGTGGCGGTAGTGTGGACTCCATGACTTACAAAGTATTCACCTGGCTTTCATAGAATCAATGGAGTAAAAGTGGTAAAAGGATAAAAAAAAATATGTATAATGAAAAAAAGAAATAACAAAACTAAAAACAAACTAAAGTATGTACGGGTTCAAATTAGTTGTTGCCTTCGAATTACTAGTAAATGTAATTTCGATCCCCGGCAACGGCGCCAAAAACTTGTTAACTTTTCGGCAAGTGTACCGAATCGTGCAAGTAATAAAACCGGTAAGTACCGGGATATCGTCCTCAAGGATCGAAGTTTAATTTACTAAGACGTTAACAACAGCTAATAGAAACCAATTTCAAAGGGGTTTGTGTGATAATTGTTGAGCTATCAAGCTCGAAGTAAAGCGATAAAAATGTTTTTTTGTAATTTGTTTATAATAATAGCACGAAGAAAAGGTTGAAAGATATGCGATGAGAAGGTGCTAGGGATGAAGGCCCTTTGATTTCTACCATGGTCATTGATTCATTCTTAAAAGATAGTTTCTCTCTCTTGTTTGCTATAGAATTCACTATTTTACTAAACCCTAATCCCTTAGGTGATTAGCCTTTGTTAATTCATGCAAACCCTAGTCCCTTAGGTGGTTCTAATCATAACAAGCATTAAGCGTCCAGAATTCATACACATACATCAAAACGGCGATTATTCCTAAGCGACGAAATTGAAGGAATCGAATTCCAAGCTATTCAAACCAAATTCCCATTTAAATTATTGAAACAGATTTTATTTTATGCTTTCCCAAACATAAACATATAACAATAGAAATTTGATTCACAAACGAAGAGAGAAAACGATAAAGGTACGGAATTAAATCAATAACCACAGTTTTACATCAAAGTTCAATCATCCCTAACAAAGGGGATTTAGTTCCACATAATTAAAGTAGAAGAAAGGGAATAATTACGAGATGAAAGATGGAATGAAGGCATCTGAATCGTCAATCTTTGTTCCCAAGTGTTGATTCTTCGGTAGCCGTTAGTAGGTAGGAGCTCTCTTTCGTGTGCTAGGGTTTCCCAAACGTCCCAAAAATCCGAAGTTTTAACGTGTTTCCGGTATTTTGCGCTGCACTGGCGCTCCCAACGCAACTTAAGCGCGGATGGAGGACGCTACAGTGTTTATTTTGCGCCTCAGTGGCGCCTCGCGCGCAACTGCAGCGTAAAATGGCAGGAGCTGCTGTGATTTTGCGCTTCACTCGCGCTCCGTGCGCAGCTGCAGCGCAAATTTGGCGAATGCTCACTTCCTTGTATTTTTGAGTCTGCTTGCTTGCATTTCTTCGTTCTTCTCTTCACCTAGTCCCTGGGCATAAAAACACCACAAAACCCAGCATAAACACTGCAAAGCAATTAAATCTCAAATAGAACAACTCAATAATTTTCTCCTAACAATTTCCATTCATTCATCAAATTATCAAGTAAAATTCCCCTTTTTCGCAGTGAAAAACATCATGTGATGGGGATTCATCAGTCGCTAATTCCAGTTTTTGCGAGGGAACATTAGTCCCTCGCTAATTTCTGTCGCTAATTGGCAATTTTTTGTAGTGGTTCTTATTTCCTGATGTTTTGCAATACTCTGATATATGTTTGAGTGGCTTTAGTATTGCCACTTATTTTGTAAAACATCTTAACATTATGTTTTTATATATATGATGTGTGTTTAGTTATATATGTTTTAAGATTTAAATTTATTGGTTTATGAGATTAATAAATTAGGTGTCAAGGGTAACTATGATGAGGATGAGGGTCGTCTCAGGTTAGCCCAAGATGGGAGCCTATTCAAGAGGACACGTCAAACAAAAGCAACAACTTTGGAAGGTGTCAGACTCTTCCGCTACTTTTACAAAGCTAAAATCTCCAGAACTGTAGGTCATACGTTGATTTAACAGAATATACCCCATCATTCTCGGCTCTCGGATCCATCTATCCTAACCCGGTGGAAGAACTACCGGAGCTAATAAAGACATAAGATCCACCAGAAGTCTTTTCTCCCAAGCAAAAAACCTTCTCCTCCAAGAGTGTCTACAACCCACCCGATCCTCCCTGAAAACACTAGCCTCCTAAACAGTACAGTTCTTACGCTCAGAGATTGCAAAAAGCCTCGGGAATTCCACCTTAAGGGATGTTACCCCAAGACATACATCATGCCAGAAGCGAACTAATGCCCCATTCCCTAGCTTCTTACTAACACCATCCGAGAACCCAGTCAACACTCAAATTATCTCACTTCCAATTATCTCCCTTTTAGTACTTAGCTTTGAGGACCATAATGGAGAGGGAATTGTCACCCAACAACAGCCTCCACCTCCACTTACCAGGGGGAGTTAAATAGACAGAGGCCCTTAACCCCTAAGCCTCCTTCCTCTTTCGACTTGCAAACCTCAAACCACTTTATCCCCAGAATTTTCTTTCTCGAGCTAACCCCACCCTACAGGAAGTTGCGCTGGATCCTCATCACCATCTTCCACACTTTGACAGACATCTTCAGGAAAGACAAGTAGAAGATTGGGATACTATTTAAAATAGAGTTAACTAGAACAATACGTCCCCCAAAGCTCACGTACCTTTTACCACGTCTGTTTAACCTCCACCTTAGGGTATCAATCATAGGTTGTCAAGTGGCTAAACGCCTAGAGCTCGCACCCACTGGTAAACCAAGGTACTTAAAAGGAAGGACACCAATTCGACAATGGAGGAAGGACACTGCCATAACCAAAAAAGAGGTGGGAACATTGACACCCATAAGTCAGTTCTTCCAGAAGTTTATTTTAAGACTAGAGACCAATTTAAAACCTCTCAACGCAGAATTCAAAGCCCACAAGTTGACTATTGTGGCCTCCTCAATCAATAAGGTATCATCCACATACTGAAGATGTGAAATCTTCACCTAAGGGGAACCAAGTCTGAAGCCAGCAGACAGATACCTCTCAACCACTAACTTGACTAGACCCACAAGTCCCTCTACTACCATAAGAAAGAGGAAATTGTCAAGAAGATCACCTTATTTAAGGCCCCGACAGATTTTTTTTAATGGCAAACAAGTATTATTAAAACATAGTGGTACAAGAAGTACCTGAACCCATATAAATTATCCAGGATACGGACAAAAATCGAAAAAGCATAAACAACAAACGATGATAACTACTTTGACATACACAAAAAAAACCTTTGCCCATCACTCATAGTAAAGGCAAGGAGCAACTCTGCATCCCGCTAGAAACCATCTCCAAGACAAAACTTTAATCCTCTCTAAAGCTCAGACACCATCGGCTGGCGTACCTTCACTATATATAGTTGTTCCGCTCCTCCCAAAGGACCCAGATAACTGCATGCCAGATCAAAGCCAGTCGCTGCTTGCACTCGGCCCCATAACCAAAAGAGCATAAAAGAAGGAAAAGTTGAGAGAGATCACGAGGTACAGCCTAAACCCACCCCACCCATTTTGCAACTGCATACCAAATCGAGAGGGAAAAATCACAAGTGAGGAATAAGTGAATAGAAGACTCCTGATACTCGGCACAAAGGACACATCTAGTAGCACTAACATCATTAATTACCCTCCTCCTAAACAGATTCTCCCTAGAGGGGATCCTATCAAGAATCAATTGCCATTAGAAGGCAATTACTTTAGAGGGAGCCAAACTCTTCCAGAAAGGACGAAACGCCAGTGTCTGGTGAACCGAAAGACCGGAGACCCAACTAAGGTCAATTGATAAGAAGGAATAAATATTGATTTCCTACATTGGTGAATCGTTGACAAAGGCGTGCTAATAGACTACCCGAGAAGACATAAGCACGGATCTAAACTCTCCACTTTAGACAAAACCCAAACCTCCCCAACATATAGTCCAAGAAACCCTAATCCATCAGTCATATGCTTTCTCAAAGTTCACTTTACAAATCAAACATTCTTTCCTAACTTTCTTTGTATAGTCAAGCACCTCATTCACCACCACTACTCTATCTGCAAGATGTCTCCCATGGATGAAAGTCGTTTGGTTCTTAGCACAAGGCTATCCATGACCTTTCCAAGTCGGGACGTCAACACCTTCAGGACCACTGTGAGAAAATATTAGGTGAAACCCTTTTGGAGCCTAGCATTCAGATGGAACTCCCTGAAGAAGGCCCTCACTTCTCCTATTGGGGGCCGGACTTTTATTCCCACGACAAGAGAAAACAACATCCTCAATCTCTGCATCTAAGAATGGGGCAATCAAACCCTCATTATGTGATGGTGAACTGGCCTGCGGAAAAGGCACACCATCCAAGAGAGGGCGATCTCAAAATGCCTTCGATTAGTGATCTGAAAAGTATAACAACCTTGCCCCTATAATTGATAGTGACAAAGATTTAACCGTAGGTATGCGAACTATATATTTGGTGGAATTGGGATGAAAAGCTAGGATGAGACACATAAACTACGTACGCTTTGAAGCTTGAGAAATCATAGCCAAGACTAGTCTTATCGTGCCTTTAAGTGCACTCGATGCACAACCAAACATTTACTATGCCTATGATTTTTCACCAAAACCTACAATTTTTTGTTATCACGGTAAGTGAAATATCTTGTAACAGTTTTCACACACATGTAATAGAGTTTTCTCAAGTTTATTTATCTTCTTAAGGTAGACTTTTACATAATTTAATTATATAAGTATCTTAATATATATATATATATATATATATATATATATATATATATATATATATATATATATACACACTAGCAGTATACCTGTGCCTACGCACGGGTGCTGTCGTTTTATTGTTATGTATGATCATCTCAGACAAAACTTAATCAGTTCGAACATTACCCCGTGAAAATCATGACAAATTTAAAATAGACGAACCTAAATAGTCCGAACATTACCCCGTGTAAAAAATAGAATATTAAAATTTTATCAAATTTTCGATAATTTTTAAAATAGTAACAAGGAAAAATAAAGGAGACATGTAGATGAAATTAAAGTAGATATATCGTGAAAACTAGAGAAATGAGAGAGTTAGCGGAAGAAAGAGGAGAAGATAGTGAAAAAGTTTGAAAAAATGTGTGAGAGTGAAAAGTTTGAAAAAGTGAAAAAAATGAAATTAATTAGTCCAAACAAGTGAAAAAGTGAATAAGATTGGTATTTTGGTAGTGGGTAATGTATGTACTCAGAAAATTTAATTAGTCCGAACATTATCCTGTGAAAATCAAAACAATTTTAAAGTTGACAAATTTAATTAGCCTAAATATTTCTCCCTGTAAAAAAAACGGATATTAAAATTTTGTCAAAATTTGAAAATTTTTAAAATAGTAAAGAGGAAAAATTAAGGTGACATGTAGATGAAATTAAAGTAGTTATGTTGTAAAAAATAGATAAATAAGAGAATTAGAGGAAGAGGATATTGAAGGAAGAGGATGTTATTCATTTCAACCCTTTCCTTAAGATCTCGGACCTGCTGGTGGTAGGGACTAAGGTTTGGAATGGTGCTGCCCTCAAGGCTTGGTTTCCTTCTCATGTTGTTGACAAAGTAGTTCGGACGCCATTGTTTACTACCGTTGAGTTGGACCGTAGAGTGTGGTGGCCGGAGCGATCGGGGGTGTACTCGGTACGGAGTGCATGTAAACTTCTTATGGATCAAGTCTTGGATTCCGAAACTCTTCATGTTGAGGGTGATTGGAGAGCGCTTTGGAAGCTTAAAGTTCCTCCGAAAGTTAAACATTTTTTGTGGCGTTTATGTCGGGATGTCTTGCCTACCCGTTGTAACTTAAGACATCGACATGTGGATGTTGTTGATTTATGTCCCTCGTGTGATCTTCAACAAGAGACATCACTGCATTTGTTTATATTTTGTCCCAAAGCCAAAGTTTGTTGGGATAATATTGGGATCCATCCTATTATTCACAACTTGGCTACTGATCATGGAAGTATGGCTGCTGTATTTTTTGTTGCGCTTAATGTTTTAACAGGTACTAATTTGGAAGCTTGGTGTATGACTTTGTGGAGCCTTTGGCCAAGTTGTAATGCGAGGATTTGGGAGAACAAGATTGAAGATGCCGTCACTATTGTTTGGGCAGGTCAGCGCCTGCTGCAAGATTGCAAGCAAGCTCGCATGTTAGATGGTTCTTCGCAACTAGCACCGAGGTTACTTGGACAGCTCCAAGTGTCAGTTTTGTGAAGTGTAACGTGGATGCTGCATTCTCCCTGACATCCAACAAGGTCGGTGTTGGTATGTGTCTTCAAAACACCCGGGTAACTTTATAACAGCTAAGACTATATATGTGTTTCTCTCCCGTTGTGGATGTTCTTTCAGGCGAAACTCTAGGACTCCACTTAACCATAAGTTGGGTTCGTGAGTTGGGCTTCAAAGATGTGATTTTTGAAATGGATGCTAAATTTGTTGTGGACGCTTTTAACTCCAACCGTGCTATCATTTCGGAGTTTGGTTCTTTGATTAATGGTTGTAAGACTTTGTTTTCGTTTTTTAATTGTAACTCTCATGTGGAGTTTGCTAGGAGGAATGCTAACAAGGTTGCTCACACCTTGGCAGGGGTGGCCGTGTTGACAGCTAGTCCTCAAGAATTTTCAGTTATTCCATTATGTATTGTTGATTTAATTTTCAATGAAATGCACTAGGTGCTTTTGGTCAAAAAAAGAGAATTAGAGGAAAAAAGAGGAGAAGAGAGTGAAAAAGTGTGAAAAATAGAGAAATGAGAAAATTAGAAGAAGAGAGTGACAAAGTGAGAGAGAGAGAGAGAGAGAGAGAGAGAGAGAGTAAAAAAGTGAAAAAGTTTGAAAAAGAGAATTTACCTAAATATCCTCCAATTATTTAGTTGGGAAAAGGATAAGATTGATATTTTGGTAGTAGATAAATCGTGTATATATATATATATATATATATATATATATAGGTAAAAGAAAACTCTCTCAATATTGATAAGTCTCTTAGAATGTTTCCTCTTCATTGTGTGTGATATATAATAGGCTAAATTGCAGTTTTGGCCCTTTATATTTGGGGTTGGTGTCACTTTGGCCCTTTATCTTTTTTTTTTCGTTTTAGCCCCTCATGTTTTTTTCGTGTGTCATTTTGATCCCTGCCGTTAGTTTTTTCTAACGGACGCCACGCTGGCAGTTAACTGCTGACGTGGCTTCTTAAATGTCAGGGCTGACTTGGACCTGATTTGGTGATGTGGCACATAAAGGACCAAATTGAAACTTAAAAAGAACATGGGGGGCCAAATTGACACAAACACAAAACATTCATCTTCTTCTTCCAAACACCACCTCCATCTTCATCTTCTCCGGTGAGCCACCACCACCTCCGGTGAGCCTCCGCCACCACCACCACAAACAGTGACATCGCCTCTCTCTCTCCCCATCCCCCCTCTCTCTCCCTTCATCATTGAAAAACCAAAAAAAATCGTAAAACGTGAATCTATATTTTCATTTCGTTCTCAATTCTTTATCATTTTTGTTGAAATATTTTGCTAACAATCAGTTACTGCACCAATTTCGAGTCTATTGCAAGTGGTTTGGTGAATTTTGGTTGAGTTTTGAAGGGGAACCCAATTTGCAAAACCCAAAACGCGTTTTCCTCTGAAAATCACGTTTTTGATTAACTTCTTCCACTTTTTTGTGTGAATTGGTGATGGATTCTAGTTCCTTGTGAAATTTCGCATGAAATGCACTATTCATTTGCTTGATTTTGTGAAGAATTGAGAATTTTGTTGTTCTTGAGGAGAGAGAGAGGAAGAGAGAGAGAGAGGAAGAGACAGAGAGAGAGAGAGAGAGAGAGAGAGAAGGGATGTCACTGTTTGTGGTGGTGGTGGCGGAGGCTCACCGGAGGTGGTGGTGGCTCGCCGGATAAGATGAAGATGGAGGTGGTGTTTGGAGGAAGAAGATGAATGTTTTGTGTTTGTGTCAATTTGGTCCCCCATGTTCTTTTTAAGTTTCAATTTGGTCCCTTATGTGCCACATCACCAAATCAGGTACAAGTCAGCCCTGACATTTAAGACACCACGTCAGCAGTTAACTGCCAGCGTGGCGTCCGTTAGAAAAAACTAACGGCAGGGATCAAAATGACACACAAAAAAACATGAGAGGCTTAAACGAGCAAAAAAAAGATAAAGGGCCAAAGTGACACCAGTCCCAAAAATTAAGGGCCAAAACTGCAATTTAGCTGTATAATATGCTGCAAATACAGTCGCACGCACCAAAACACGGTAAAATCATTCACTTTCATGCGAACCGAAACAAACCAATCACCTTGCTCCGTACGCTACAAAAGAAAATAAACTGAATATCAAACTGATATAACTGGTGTCTGCTACTCATGAGGTACAACAACACCTCCCATGTTTTCTTCTTTTTATCTTTATATAACATATCATATCATATTTACACTTTTTGCTTTTCTTAGCTATTTTACTTAATTTTCTCAATTAAATTAAAATATAGAATTATTATATGATCCCAAATAAAAACATGTGTATAACCCGGGGTGTGGGGTTGAGCGGTTGGGGCTCATCCTCCCTAAACCAAGAGTCGGGGTTCGATCTCCGCCATGGGTATGGAGCAGCGTTAAATACCTCGGGCCAGTTGTCTCACCCATCGAGGTGCCTACAATCCAGCGAGGGGACTAGTCACTGCGGTCGGCAGTAGATAACCTGGGTAAAACCAAAAATTAAAAACATCTGTATACGTGGGGTTGCTGGTGAAGTGAATATAGAGGACCCATTTAAACGAGGATAGAGACCCACAATATCGCAACCATCCACATTTACATCCAAGCACGCACATGATGATGATGATGATGATGATGTGATGATAATATCATATGTTATCCTTTTTTGATATTTTATGTTTTGATACCATAATAATACAACTAACCTAATCGCCTACAAATTTGTGTGGTGTATGCATCGCTGTATGCCGTGTATGTCATCATGTCTTATCATACTCATTCATCATCGTCACAGTAAGGTAATTCAGTTGGCGAGCTAAGGGGCATAAAGGAGTTGCAAAGTTGCAAGAAGAAGGTCTAAGGTTTAAACCTCGAAAACTAACATTCTCTCACCCCACTAACATTTGCTTATCAAAAAAAAAATCACCATCACAATACCTTTTTTGGTCCTGCATAGTTGTTTTGTGTTCACTCATAGTGGGCTGGTTTAGTAGTGGTGCTCCCGACTGACCTCTTATCGCTATTCTCTATCCTGTATTTGGGGGCAAGTATTAGGAAAGGTAGAAATAGGTTAATCATAATTTGACGTTACATTCTTTGGATTATTTGGGAAGTTAGTAATGGGGTAGCGTTATTAGATAAGCCTTTTGATCTTTCTGAGATCTTATCTTTGATAAAACTTTGCTTGTGAAACTGGTTTTTGTTTAAGGCTAAGTCAAGTCATTGTCTATTCTATGAGCGGTGTGTCGAGCCTTTGGCATATATTTCGAGAGGATGGGAGTAATATGTTGTGTGACGTCTCTACTGATTCTCTCTTGGGTTGGACCAGTAGTTCCGCCATGGTTTGTTGTATCGTCTCTGCTTTTGGTGCTTGTCGTCGTGGCGCTCTTCTTAATTGAGTGGGTTATATTTGTGTAGAGACTTTTGTGTTCCTAAAAAACATAGTTACATACTATATATTAAATTTGTTTTCTTAAAAAAGCGGTGTCGGGAGGGTCGATTTAGTTTTTTTTTATAAGGAAAAGAAATTTATAAAAATGGTATATAAGAGGTACTCCAACTCATATACGGGCAATGAGTCCACAACTGCAATTACAAACTAGACAGATCATATTTAAACATTTCAATGGGTCTAAATTCCTATAATGCAATTGTAAACCAGAATTTCTACCTTCCCTACCTATAAACCAACTCCACGCCACCTTTTTAACCTTTTCAAGCATTGCATTGCTGAAAATAGCTGCCCTATAAACACCACTTCATACCTTGAACACCATATTATCCACATAGTAGAAAGCCAAATTTATAAGTACTTTAACTTTATTTTTTTTCCTTTTGCGACGGGTTGGTATTTCTTTATTTTGCTTATTTTTATTTAGTGGGTTGGTTTTAATTAAATAGTTGGTCAAGGGTTCGATCCCTGGCCGGTGTGTATGGAGAAACATCGCTTGGGAGAGTTCAGCCCTTAAATGAACTCCAGTACCTCGAGGGATTAGTCTCCACAGTCGCCGTGGAGGATACCTAGGTTTACCCAAAAAACTTAAGGCCGGGAGCGACACCGGATGTTTCTGGGATAATGCAATTGTCCAATAATATGCATAGATAACGTGCAACGAAGGTTAGGCACTAGTGTGAGTTAAGAGAATTTTCAATAGGTTTAGGGTTGTTTGGTGGTCGGGATAATGAGCTAGGATATGATAAGTTCATTATATTCTGTGTCAGTCGAGTAGGATATAATAACTTAATCTGGTGACTTATCCTATCATATTTCTATAGTTAAAATTTTATCTTGAATTTGAGCTCATTTAGAAACCAGTAGGATGAGATAAGAAAATAATTTATCATTTACTCTTCTAAAATATATTTTAAAACTAAAAATATGTTCTCTATTAAAAAATAATTAAATATTAAAAGTAAAAAATAAAATTCATTGTTAAATTAAAAATTAAAAATATTAGTACTTAATTTAAAAAATAATGTACGAATTTTTGAAAAAGGTAATTTTATCTTTATATATAATTTATAAATAAAAAAATTTATTAAAATTTTAAAAAGTAAAATAGGTGATAAAAAATTAATTTATTATTAAAAAAGTATTAAAAATAGAAAATTAATTTAATTTTTCAACAAAATGAAATTCATTTGTCACAAGGGTAGTTTGTCATCAATTTATTCGCTATTGACATCTAATCCCCCCCCGGTCATATTTAGTCAATTCATTTCAGTTTGCTACCATTATAATTAAACTCTTCAACCCTAGTTACAGAAGATTACTTCAAACCTGCTCTTCCCGGATATAACCTATCGATCGTACACCAACTATGATTCAATTGATTCAAATTCATCTACACATATTTAAAAAAACATGTTAGATTACCATAACATTCTCAACAACCTATCAAGTTAGTGGCATCGATATGATCCCAATGGAGATAATTCCGAGCCAAATATGGGGGTTAAGGACAGCACAAACCCTTTTCGATCCAAGTAATGAAGGAAATTATTTATAATTCCCAACTCTACCATTGTTAGTATCGTCTCGCAATTATCTCATTGAAGATGATTTTGAGCAAAATATGGGGGTGAGGGACAGCAACTCACCCTTTTTCATCATCAACAATAATCCTGGGGTTCATAAATTAACAAAAGAAATATAAACTAAAGTCTAATTATCATAAACTATAAAAACGAAAAACTAAAAAACAAAAAAAAAATAGAGAGAATAGTGGTTGTGGTGGTGGTTGAGGAGAGAGAAGGAGACAGGTAGCTAGAGAGAGAGAGAGAGAGACTCAAAAAGACAGTGGGGGTGGAGAGAGAGAGATAGAGAGAGAGAGAGAGAGAGGGGGGAGAGGATGATGGTGCATGGTTAAGGAGGCGACGATGGGGTGGTGATGTTGGAGGCGGAATGGGAGAGTGAGAGAAAAGCGAGAAGATAGTGAGGGAGATTAGAAAACAAGAATGAGGGAACTGAGGTTCTGACTTGCGAAATTTTGGTTCAAGTGAAAGTTTTCGAAGGGTAGGACTGTCGATAATAAAGTGACTCAAACAGTCACTTTATTACCGACGGATTTGCCCGTCGGAAACTACAACAGTCATAAATTTTCAAAATCGGCGGCCAAATCCGATGGAAACTCCCTCGTACTAATTTAAATTTCCACCCCTAGTTCCAAATTCCCTTGCCTATTACCGACGGTTAGATCCGTCGGTAACTGGCCTGTTACTGACGGGGTCGTGATCCGTCGGTAATTGGTTGTCGATAATAACCTAATTTCTTGTAGTACAAGGAGGATCAATGACAAAAAAATACGCAAAGAGAGTTAAGGGAGCCTTAAACCAAATGGTGACTTATATGATTAAATTAATGCCACACTACAAAAATACAGCGTATTAGCGACCGGTTTTTCCCTCGCTAATGCCTGTTTTCCCTCGCTACTGACTGTTAGCAACGGAATTAGCGACGGGCCAATTCCGTCGCTAAACCACTTGTCGCTAATGCCTTGCGAGGGAATAAAATCTGTCGCTAAAATTAGCGACAGAAAATTCGCCGCTAAAAACACGGTGCCACTGACCGTTGCAGTTGATTTGACACTGACACTGACCAAAGTTAGCGACGGATTTCCGTCGCTAACCTCATTTTTTTAAAAAAAAAAGCTATTCTCAGATAGAGAGAGGGAGATATTAGGGGTTGGGGAGATAAGGGAAGAAAAAAATGGTGTGGTGGTGGTGTGGTGTTGAAGGGAGAAGATAATGGTGGTGATGGTGGTAAGAAAAAATGAAAGAGGAAGAGGAAAATGGAGAAGGAAAAGAAATGAAAGAGGATGGTGTGGTGGTGGTGGTGGTGTGGTGTTGAAGGGAGAAGATGATGATGGTGGTGGTAAGAAGAAATGAAAGAGGAAGAGGAAGAAATGAAAGAGGAAGAGGGAAATGGAGAAGGAAAAAAATGAAAGAGGAAGAGGAAGAAATGAAAGAGGATGGTGTGGTGGTGGTGGTGGTGTCGTGTTGAAGGGAGAAGATGATGGTGGTCGTGGTATGAAGAAATGAAAGAGGAAGAGGAAGAAATGAAAGAGGAAGAGGAAAAAATGGAGAAGAGGAAGAAATGAAAGAGGAAGGAAAGGATTCGGGTTTATAAAAAAAAAATTAACAATTAGCGACGGATTTAGCGACGGATTTCCCTCGCTAATTTTGGTCACGTGTCAAATCAACTGCAACGGTCAGTGGCACAATTTTCCAAAGATTAGCGACGGATTTCCCTCGCTAATTCAATTTTTTCCAATTTTCGCGTCATGTTAAATCCGTCGCTAATTTAGCCAATTTCCGTCGCTAAATACCTTGTTTTCAATCCGTCGCTAATATTGTGCATTTCCGTCGCTAATTTTGATTTTAGCGACGGACTTCCAATCCGTCGCTAATCCATGTTTTTTTTGTAGTGCCAAAGTTAGAAGGATTGAAGCCAAAATTGGTCAACAACTTAAGTCCAACAGAGAAAGGGTTGGCCACATACTTTGGAATGAGATCTTCTCCATTTATTGGACAGTTCCAGTAAGAGAGAGACAGACTCGTGTAATAAAATGTATAAATAATATTATTTTATTTGATTTGTCTGTCTCTTTTCCTATTAGAAATGTCCAATAACTGAAGAGGATTTGCACTCACATACTTCAATCCAATTTCTATCTAGTTTATTTTCTATTGATTAAGTTGTAATAAAACTATTGGGCTGCATCACTAGAGTTTTTTGTTTTACCCAAAATAACTTGATTATTTCTTTATTTTGCTTATTTTTATTTAGGGCGTGTTTGGGAGTTGGAAGGGGAGGGGAGGACATGAGACTAATAGTATTAATTATTTAATGATGAGGAGAAAATTATTCCCCAAACCCCCCTAAATTCCTCTCCTACTTTATATTTTGAGTTCCTTCAGAATCCCCCAAATTTGGAGGGTTTTGGAGGATCTCAAAAAAGAAACTAGAATAGGGATTTAGGAAGGTTTGAGGGAGAATTTTTCTCCCCAACAAAAAAAAATTAACACTATTAATCTCTTGCCCTCCCTTCCGCTCCGCTCCAAACTCTCAAATACACCCTTAGTGTTTTACTTATTTTTATTTTATAAGTATCATTTATTAGGATGCATTTCACTTTAATTTTTTTATAAGCGCATTTCACTTTAATAATTGATTGAATTCAATTTTAGGCTGTTCTTTAACATCTAAATAGATTTATGGATTTATGGATATCATTTTAACTATTTTATTTAATTTCTTTTAGGAGCAAAATAGTATTTATATAAATATGATGAGTATTAAGGAACACAAAAATCTGTATACAATACACAAAAATCTGTATACAATGTAACACCAAACCCGCCAAGGAGAGCCAACACAAAAAACTAAAAAACAAGCACAAAAATCACACTAACCAGGCAAATAATCTAGCCCACCCTTCAAGGGTATAGTATATCCACGAACTGTTACCCCTAACCCCTAGATATACATTCCAACGGTCCACACATCACTCATAGGAAAGGCACTGACTCGACTAAGTCTTAGCCAAAAACCAATTCCATGAATACATTTGAGCCAAAAGTAAAGTCTCAGAGAGGTCAATAGTCTTATTAAAGAAAATAACCACATTACTACTTTCTAAAATCACCCAGAGAACAGAATATCAAATCATCAAAAGGCCCCTCCTCCCTTTTCTAAAACTAATCCCTAAGTAGAGGATCGATAACAAAGTAGGGAAATCATGTGGGAGCACTACCACGAGACCTAACCAGCTAAAGACAAGGTACCACAATTGTTTTGCAAACTCGCACCTTAAAAACTAGTGCAACTCTGACTCTGAAGGCCTCCCACAAAGATCACACCCTGTGGCACAATCATCAGAGATAACCTGCCTTTGAAAAAGATTAACCATAGTTGGGAGCCTATTCAGAAGGAGGCGCCAAGCAAAAACAACAACTTTGGGGGGCGCTAGGCTTTTCCACTCCTTATCAAGCACAATTGCCACCGTAAGATCCTAACAAACGGGAGAATTCCTATAGATAAGCAGTTCATATATCGATTAGACAGAATAAGTCCCCTCATTTTTTTTCCTCCTAGATCCACTGGTCCTCTAGAGAGGAGAGGACCACCAAGGATAACAACGCCAACAAAACCCCTAGAAGCTCTTCTTCCCAAACAGAGAACCTTCTCCTCCAGGAGAGATTCCAAGGCCAAACCACCCACCCCCAGACCCCTAGCCTCCTGAATACTGCAGTCTTTTTGAGTGGAGATGGCAAAAAGCCTTGGAAAAGCCACCTTCAATGGTGCTTCACTAATCCAATTATCGTGCCAAAAACGAATTGATACCCTGTTCCCCACCTTTCTAACCACACCATCTGAGAACCATTCCAAGCTATTCTCCCTATCAATCCCCACCCTACAAATATCCTTCCACCATTGGAATGAGTAGTAAGGAGGGTTCACTGCAATCAACTCAGTGTTTCCAGTAATATCCCTACCATACTTTGCTTTGAGGACACTTATTGAGAGAGAATCATTCCCCAACAACAATCTCCACCTCCATTTCCCAAGTAAGCAAGAGTTAAACAAATAGGGGTCCTTGATCCCCAGACCGCCTGTTGTTTTCGACTTACAGACTTCAGCCCACTTCACCCACGACATTTTCTTCCCCGAGTTAACCCATTCCACAAGAATTATCTCTAGATCCTAACTACCAGCTTCCGCACTTTGACTGGAATCTTTGCGAATGACATATAGAAGATCGAGATACTATCTAGGATAACATTAATTAGAACCGCCCGACCCCTGAAACTCACACACCTATTCCCCCACCCGACCAGCCTCTGCCTTAGGGTGCCAATCATGGGCTGCCAAGTTGCTAATCGCCTAGAACACGCACCCATTGGTATACCGAGGTAATTGAAGGGTAAAGAACCAATTCTAAAATGATTTTAAGCCGAGAGACCAATTCAAAACTCCTCAGCACTGACTTCATCGCCCACAGATTGGCAACTGAAGTCTCTCCAATCAATAGGGTATCATCCGCATATTGGAGATGAGATATCTCCACCAGAGGGGTACCCAACCTAAAGCCATTGAATCTATTCCTCTCTACCGCCTTCCTAACAAGGCCCCCAATGCTGTCAGCCACCAGGAGGAATAAGAAAGGAGCAAGTGGATCCCCTTGTTTAATCCCCCGAGAGATATTTATTTTCTCCGTTGGAAAGTCATTAACAAGAACTGGGAGGCTTCTGGAAAAAACACAAGCGCGAATCCAGTCCTGCCACTTAAGACAAAAGCCAAACCTCCCTAGCAAATAGTCCAAGAACCCCTAATTCACTGAATCGTATGCTTTCTCAAAATTCACTTTAAAAATCAAACACTCCCGCCCTACTTTCTTTGCATGCTAGAATTGTTAGAATTTGCGTTGGGCCTAACTCAACCTTACAAAGCCACCTTGTAGAGTGAGGGATGCCTCTCACTTATATAAACTATTTTTCAAACCATATCACACCTTGTATGAGACTCTTAACAAGAATGTTATGTAATGAATGTTGATTTCAAATTCTTGTAGTTATGAGATCGAACCATATATAAGTAAGGAATGGGTTATTAATCTGGATGTACATCAGCCTATAAAGATATGATATGTGTATCTTTGATGTTTCAAACCACCGCGAACCTAACACATATGTATGGGGACCTTATTTAAAGTTTCTCAAATGTATTCTAAGAGAAGGGTACAAGTGTTTGGACTGGCGGTGAGTACCTCACGTCCATGTAAAATCACGACAGAATTATCACCCCAAAGAGACCTGGACACCGCATCTCCACGCAAAACCTTACGGCATTGAGTACATGGGTCCCCTCTCTTATATCCTCTTCATTTAGCTCATTCATAACCGATGTGGGACTAACCACTCACACTTGAATTCCCAACAATCTCCCCCTCAAGTGTGAGTCATCCACATCCACTTCCTGCTCGATACCACTTGTTGGGGAGTCCAGGGGGCACTGGGAGCAACATCGAGCTAGCCAATGACCTGGACCACCAAAAGGCATGGACACCACATCTCCACCCAAAACCTTAAGACGTTAGGTATATGGGTCCCCTCTCTTATATCTTCTTCATTTAGCTCATTCCTAGCCGATATGGGACTAATCTCCCACACTTGAATTCTTAACAATCTCCCCCTCAAGTGAGTCACCCATATTGCTATCTATCCTTGATCCAAACCAGAATCCCACTCACCGCTCCCCACCGAGCCGAATCTGGGCTCTGATACCACTTGTTGGGGAGTCTGGGGGAGCACCGGGAGCAACACCGAGCTAATTATGTGGTCCCCAAAGAGACTCGGACACCACATCTCCACCCAAAGCCTTAAGGTTTTGGGTTAAGGTGTGGTGTCCAACTCACTTGTCACTACAAGAAAATCGACGATTTCCGACGGCAATTTTCGTCGCAAATGCAGCGATTTTCGTTGGAAATTGACGTTTCCGACGAACTTTCCGACGGAAAAAAGTCATCGCAAAATCGCTCGTCACAAATCGTTTCCGACGGATTTTTTCGTCGCAAATGTCTCCGTCGCAAAGTCGTCGGAAACCCGTCGCAAATATTCGTGGCAAAGCCGTCGCAAACGCTGACACATTTTCGTCGCAAATCCGTCGGAAAGCCGTCGGAAATTTTAAAAAAAAAATAAATCCAACAGCTAATAAAATCAAAATTCCTTCTCAATTAAAAAATTACTATGAGGTAATCGCTACTGATGATCAATTTTACAAATGAATTTAACAACTAATAAAAGCTAAATATATGTGGTAATCACTTATCACTTATCACTTATAAGTATAAATAAAAAAGACAAAAACAATCGAGAGGGTTGATTCTAGATCACTTTCATTTCTGTAATAGGCTTTCCCAAATGCAGTCATTCCTGTCTGCAAAATTAAAAATTCTGCAAGCCTTGAAGCTTCTAATGTTGCCTTTGCAGAGAGATACCCTCCTCATCAAAGTCATCTGTTTCCTCTAAGTATGCATATCTAGCAATTAAGATATAAAGGCAATCAGTATTTTTCAGGTACACACAGGCACAAAAATATTGCCATATAACATTCAGTCCCAGTGGATCAGGAACAATAGGAAGAAAATGAAACAAATCAAATGATGGAGGTAAAAAATAACAAGATTATTTCAAAGGAATTACTAATTCCGATATACAGAGACACAGTGGAGCTTTTCTGCAGTCTTGAGTTTTTCCATGCCACTTTTGGGTCCAACAAGCAACAAATACCTTCTGCATAACTCTCAAGATTTACCATAGGGCTAGGGATTAGTACAGTTGGTGCAACAACTATTTAAGCCCTTACTTATTTTTTACATGGATCAAATGACACCCTAAATCTTGTCATAAATGATATCTAAAGACTGAAGTTTCGCAAAAGGTATTTGTTGCCAATTAGACTCGAAAGTGGCATGAAAGGTTCAGCTAACTAGAAATTAGGCATTTAGTCAAAAAGAAAGAAGTCTGTACTACTCCCTGCTTTCCTAGTAATGAACTAATTGATCAATCAATACAAAATAAATAAACCCATCAAGGCATGATAAAGCAGTGTGAAAGTGCAAGTGCAAGAAGCAGCAAGAAAGAGAAATATTTAGTTTTCCATTAATAAATATTATTTTTTAACAAGTAAAATGTATTAATATTCATAATTATCAAAATAGCTCGTGTTATTTAAGTTAATTAGGAGATGACAAAAGGAGCTTTTATATATGAACAAAACCTATGATGTTAACTTGAACTGTTACACATGATCGGAGCAGGTTAGTCTTCCTTGACTCAGGTTCGCATGAGCACACAAAGTAGTGACTACAGGACTAGGATTATCCAGACCCAAATATACCTTTACATAGTTAAAAACACGACTTCAAGCAGCAGTCTAAAACACACACTGAAAGTAATAAATTGTTATCTAAATCAACTGATACCTAAATATTCCCGCACCATGTAACATCCTTCCCATACAATAATACATAAGGCCACCAGTCTACTACTTGCCATATACTTAGAAATGGCCATGCACACACTGAGGGTTGTAGTTTTATTATACATCATCATCTGAGTGAAATATTTTTTCTTTCCATTGTTCCATAACATACATCTAAAAGTTTACAAAACAAACAAGGCCAATCTACCACCAACCTGTGCAGTATAAAATAAATGCAAGTTTGCACTGAAGTGGAGAAAATAGATAAGAAAACATTAGCAAACATAGAAATGTAGCCCCAAAACAACTTTTGTTATTACAACTTACATGTAACAACTAACAAAAACTAGCACAGGGTCGGCATTCCAAGAGAAAAGTTTATCATAATATTAGAACAATACTATCAAGTAGCACTAGCAGTTGCTTTTATATCAGCATTCACCAAAGCCATGGAATGGACATACCTAGTAGGGTTATGAGAAGGAGCCCAAAGGACACATATCACCACCAAGAGAGCATATGAAAGCAGGGACCAGAAAGCTGGAATAATCCAAGCAATTTGCCACAGCTCGCTCAAAGGATCAGTAGCATTGAAGTACAGCTGGTTGAATACATCAACAAATACCAGTTAGCAATATTGACTGACATTAAAGTAATATAAAAAAAGCAAAAAAAAAAAGGAAATATTTGGATACTCCAACAGAGAAAGCACATCTAATTTCAACTCTACAACTGTTTATTTCTATACATATAATATTTTTTCTAAAAACTACCTCAAAGCCAATCCATGCAATTGACAGCAGCACCGACACCGCAAGGGTATTCGTAAATTTTCGGTAGAGACCAGTGCACCCATTGATCAGAAATCTCCAGCAATAAGTGCACCCATATCAAGGGATATGTGCTGAAAAGAGACCAGTGCATAAGATCAGTTTTACAAGCCCAAACCAAAATACAGACTTCCGAGGATAAAATAATAAATATTATTATTTTCACTTAAAAATGAAATTAAAACTAGATAAGAATAAAATAAGCTGAGAAAAGTACCATTGGTTAAGTAGATAGAATAAAATACTATTGATTTTTTCTTTTCTACTAATAGTAATTTACAAATCCCTTTGTGGTTCCACTGTAATCACTTAGCTCTATTCAACCAATTTCACTTCTCATTCAAATTTTTCTCCTCTCTACCATGTTTTCTAGAAGAGGAAATCTCTATCAATGGGTCTAACTAAGTTATAGATAATGAGTTTAACACCATATTTAGACCCAAAAACTGAAGGCAGTGAGTTTAACAACACTTGATCGCTCAACTCATTTTTAACCAAATTGAAATTTCAATCACTCATTTTTAACCAAATTGAGACTTTTTAACCAAATTGAGACTTTTTAACCAGTAGAATTTGTACATGTCTAATAATCATATACTAGAAACTTTCAGCTGCCAAATTGAGGGATCAACATCCAATACTTCAACTTTTGATTTTGCTTGAGATTAATCTTCTAAGTCAAATACATATCTCCTATTCTGACTTATATGAAATAGCTTAAAGAAACATGCATGGGAACTTAGTTAAAATATATATCTCCTATTCTAAGTCAAATACATATCAACTATGAAACTAATCTTTCACAGGGAACTTAGTTAAAATTTAAAAGCAAGAAAATAAGGATAACAATGAAAATTCTTTGCTTTATAGTAGTTCATATTTTTAAACTACTAATCATTTGCAAGTTAAATAAAAATGATTGCCTCCAAAATGCTGCCATAAACATCACTTTAAAAAGTGGATATTTAGTTACCATGCTTGTAATGTCATATACAACTATGGCAGCAGCAGGGCCAAGATAGTACATAGCAGCAGCAGCAGGGAGGATCGGTGTTGGTGAGGGCGGAGGCCGGGTGTGGTGGTTCAGCACGAGGAGAGGAGGGAACTGCGAGTGAGAGACATTGAACGTTTCATTGTACAGAATGAATAATAATTCTAGGCACCAAATGATGATTATCATTATACTAGATTCTCTTGACAGGGTTGTTAACTCTGGACATTGAACTTCATACTTACAATATCCATCTTACAGGTTTACGTAGCCATTCAAATCCACGCACAAATAATATGTGCAAATAAGAAAAGTTTTTAACAAAATGAAAGTAAAAGAAATATCCATAAGTGGGATCATATTATCTGAAAATGATGTTCATCGCAAATCAGTAAAGTTTAGTTTGCCCATGATGCAGTGCTTACCAAAGACTTGATGCAAAGAAAGAACTTATTGGTACCACAGAAGTTGCATATCTGTCCACAGTAAGAAAGAATTTTGTTTCAGGAAAAGGCTTCACAAAGGACAATAAGAGCTCAAAAAGAATTCAAATTAACGGCACACTCACATTTCGAATGTCATTTTGACAGGAGCCACAACCTGCGATAACAAACCATAGGAATAATGGTCAAGCTACCAACCAAATAATTAGTAACAAACTGTAGTTGAGGAAGGGTAGTAGATGGCAAATATTCTACGCAAAGAGGATAGGTTTTACAAATGGTATGAAGATTATAAAATCCTAGCAAAAGTTAAATGTGCGCAGACATGTAAAAGATGATATGTAGGCATGTAGCTCATATTTTCTGTTTATGTATTACTGTTATTTTTGTGCTATCTCTATTAGTGTTATTACCATTTTTAAGTATCAAGTTTTGTTGTATTGGGCCTTGTGTTAGTCACAAACCCATATCAGTCACTGTCTGGGTTGTAATTAAATTATAAGGTTCTAGGACCTTATTGGAAGTTGTTTCCTGTTTCTGACAGTTGCAACTGTGAACTATGATAGAACCAACACCAGAATTAAAGACAAACTAGGAAACTTTGGGAATGGGAATTACTGATCAAACAGAGGTGAATGCCTCTCAAATTATAATATAACATTGTAAATGACTATGGCTGGAGGATAGTCCTCCCTGAAGAAATGGATAAAAACTAAAGAAGAAAACAGAACAGATATTCCCCAGGTAATGAAAATTGCAAGTTAACAACAAACAGATAATGAAACACAAAATCAGTAAAATCAATTCAACCTATTAGTACCCACTACCCAGATAGAGTTCTAAAAAATTGTATTGGTTTTCTTTTCCCTTATTATGATACAACATCAAAGAATAAAAAAAGCAAATAAATATATACCCTTAACATTTTTTTTGGGTGAGGATATACCCTTTAACATAATCATGGTTTTAGTTAAATAAAATTATAAAATACCAATTACCATGTAAACTTTTATCTAGGTCACGTAACAACACATACTTCTTCTGTAGAATAAAGGGCAGTGATTCCAAAACTGCAGAAAAAGAAAAAACAGAACAACGTTAATCGTTTGTTAATGCAAAACTGAAAAGATGGTGAAAAACTTGAAAGATGAGTTGACAAAAAGGAAGGGGAAAGATAGATTACATTAGGGTTAGGGTTTTTGGTTTGAATTAATCCAGCCCCTTCTACATATCACCCTCATATCAGCACCCAATTAATCCACCAATGCAGCAGCAAAGGGCCCTTCCTCAGCATCAACACATGCCTTCCTCAGCATCAACACATGCCTTCCTCAGCATCAATCCAGTTTCTTGCTGACTTCTTTTAAAAGCAAAGGCAATATATGTGTATCAATGCATGCAGAAGCAGAAGCAGAAGCCGAAAGAGTAAATGAGTAAATGAGTACAAACACACTCACAAGTCAAAGCATCCTATGCCAAACGCAACATGGGGAGCCAAGTAACAGATTTTATTGGTTGCAAATCAACTTGTTTTCTGAAATTTCAATAATAAAATGTCAGATCTAACCAAAATAACATACATAAACCTAAATTTTTAAAGATGACTGCAACATTGGGGATTTAGGGTTTTGGGGAAAATCATTTTCTCACCTAAAACTGACCTGTGGGATGCAACAAGGAATCGTAATGGTGGACGCGCAAGGAGAGGGAGAGTGGAAGGTACGAGAAGAGGGAGAACGAGAGGCTGTCTTCTAGCCATGGAGCAAGCTTGGCGATGGAGGAGGACGCAGGAGGGTGGAGGAGGGCGGAGGAGGGCGGTGGAGGGTGGAGGGTGGATGGCGGAGGGAGAGAACGATAGTTTCAGAGGAGGAGAGTGAGTGAGTTTTCCGTGAAAATGAGTTCTTTGTGAAAATGAGAGGGCTCGAGGGAATAGGCTCTATTTTAATTGGGTTTTTACGTTTGCGACGGACTTTTAGCGTTTTCCGACAAAAATAGCCGTCGGAAATTTGCGACGAAACACGTTTTCGTCGGAAACGTAAGCGGGAATTTTAGCGCCTTTTTTCCTGAACATTTGCGACGACTTTTTCGTCGGAAATCCGTCGGAAATTGCGACGAATAAGAGTTCGTCGGAAAAAATGGCAGGAAACAGCAGTTATTCTTGTAGTGTGTGTAGTTGCTCTTGACCCAATATGGATGATCCCCCGTACTCCCATCGTGACCCAACAAAGTTGAATTGATTTTTTTTACAAGGAAAAAAGTTGAGTTTATGATGGACACACTTTAAGCATCTTAATTTTGTGATACATCTCAAATGGCAAAAGTTGAGACAAAAGTGAGCGCATTTTAATTTTGAGCCAACATTTGACATTAAGATCTCAACCACTTTGTAATGCAGTACATCTTGATTTGTGCAAGTAGCTAGTTGTAGATGTATAGCACATAGTAGAAATAGCTCCAGGATACATATTCATAGAAGTGGAAAAATAGAAAGACACTCTATATGGAAACAATCTTCGTCTCTATACTTCTACTTTTTATCCCTTATTCTTTAGCCAGGAGTTAAATTATACCACAAAAAAATATACTAGTATATAATTAGCCCTTCTTGGACAGCATCATATGCCACCATATTGTAACAGCTCCTATATACATAAATAAATTATTCTTTCCAAACAAAATATCTGCATTACAGCCAAATAATTGAATTATTATCACCTGGAAATCTAAATGTATATATATGTGTGGTTGTCTATTTATTTATTTAAGCAAAGAGAAACAAATTAATAGATATAGAAAGATTGGGGGACCATAAACCACCCATACTTTAATAAAAAAAAAGAGAGATCCGATTCACATGGTAGCATGTGAGGGGGAATGGGAAGTTTTTTTTTTCTTTATTTTCAATTTACAACCTCAAACCTCAATTAAATTTTGCTTTTTCATTGATTTGTCTTTTTTGGGAAGATTATTGTTGTTTACCAATCTGACGTGTTTTGTATATGTCCCACGACGCACTCACCGGGAAAGTAAGCCATTTTGTGGGTAAATATTGCTTGCACCTTTCTTTTTGTAAGTGAAGTGTGAGTGTGAACCCTACGTACTCTCTCTCTCTCTCTCTCTCTTTCTCTCTCTCACCTCCTCTTCTCTTTATAAAGGCTGGTAGATTGATATTATAAATGGTAGAGTGGTCCATAAGAACTTTGAAATAGATAGCTATAGGCATGGTTATTTTTCTGAGTTTTTATCCCCCCCCCCCCCTACCTTTTTACTATCTTCACCTCCCTCACCCCCCCCCCCCCCCTTTTTTCTCATTATAAGTCTCTTAGCTTCAACACAAAATGTTGTGGAATGTGAGATCTGAAGACAATTTTGGTGTTAAGTCCTGGTCATGCTTTTCCACAGCTTTCTTGAACTTCTTTTGCAACTTAAGCTTCTTTCTCCAGAATTTATAGCCCTAGAAGCTCAAGAAAGCTGTGGGAGAATATGGCAATTCAGGCTTTTTGGTAATTTAACTCCTCTTGCAGCAGTTGCAGACTACACTACACGGTTCTTCTCTCCTGCATCCTTAATTGTCATGGTAACTCTCTCAACTATGTGATCTCTTTCTAGAAATTTCAGTATATATCATTTTATAGTTGTCTTGTCTTCTATAGTGTCATTTACCGGTGAAACAGTCAAATTTACCGTGTAATATAATATAAAATGCTTTGTATCAACTATTATAAAATCTCAACAATTCAGAATAATTTATACTATATACTATGGTAAATTTATCTGTTATAGGAATGAGAAACTTAGTCAATCTCTCTACCCGAATTTATAGCCTTTTTACATAATTCTGTATTCCTCTTTCAAAAACATAATTATGTATTTCGATCCGGTTAAATTGTTTGATTTTCTATCTGCTGTTTTCTTAAAGGAATGAAAGGATGAACAGTGTACAATGTGGTTCTTTTTTGCTGTTTATAGGGTTGTTGAGATCAGAATGAAAAACCAACACGCAAGAAAAAAGAAGAATTAAAATATTATCATCAATATATGTATATACTACAGATACAGATGTTTAATTTGTTAATTTAAATGGTATGGTTTGGTACACGTTTGAGCCATGCAAGAAAAGGAGCAGATGGAGAAGAAGACTGCAAGTTATTTTTATTTTTTTTGAGTTGTTGATGAAAGGAACAAAAATTAAATGTTTCCTAGTTGTCTGTAGAATTAGGTGAAGTTTGCGAATAACTTAAAAATCTGATACATTGAATAAAATGGTGAAAAAAAAAGTAATGGATTGCAGAGAAGATTCCCTTCCGATCGCTTTTCCTTTTTATCATTAATGATGATAGTTCTTCTTGTTGCCCTTTCTGTTTTAGTTTAGTGAATCCATATCTTCTCCTACATTTCTGTGATAAAAGGTTAACCTTTGTCACTATGTGACATCATTTTTTAACCACTCTTCTCTCTCCCTGACATCATTTTCCGTATAATTCATTTTCATTTTAACCCCCCCCCCCCTTCTCTCTAAATGTCTCTTTCTCTCTAGAAACCCAAGTTGGTGCTGAAATCTTGGTTAATTTATTATACTGTCTTGTTATTCACCTGTCACTAGGTTTCAATTTCAATCTGCTTTGTTTTACAGCCAAAGTAGGTTACAAATCTGAAAATTAATTGAATTAAATATTTTTTAATTATAAAACGTGACAACACACAAAAAGAACCTTTACCAAATATGTAAGGCATAAGTTTACATATGTATCCACTATGAATATTTAGCCTAACGTGGTGTAACACGTTCCACTGATAAGAGTAGGACCACCAATATTCAGACTAAATCAGGCAGGCAACAGACATAGAGGCATGGTGCTTCTCTGCATCATCTTATAGATTAGTATATTCATCAACAACTATATATATATATATATATATATATATATAGTAGTAATTAACAGTAACTTAATTTGGATGAAATTTACCATAAGTAAAAATATTTAAAAATAATTTTGTAATTACCATAACTTTTTTTAAAAAAAAAACCTTAAACTTATGAAAAGTTCTTCTTGGTTTTTTGTGAAAAAAAAATATTTATTATAACAAAAACAAAATTGTGTGAAATAGTGGAAATTTTGAACAGTGGATCGTATTGCTATTGGGCCAAAGTGGTTTTACTACTACTACTACTACTACAGGTTTGGGGAAATAGTGGAAATTTTGAACACGGGCACACGAAACCCATGAAACAGCTTTGTGAATTGTGACACGACATCGTGTGATCTACCAGAGAGAGACAGAGATCATGGATGCACGGTGAGGTGAAAGCCTTCAATGACATGAACTGAATTTTCCTAGTACGGTTTTATTCTTGCTTCTTACACCACTCTTCACTCCCACCTTTACATATTTAAGAAGAAAAATATGTGGTGGTATATTTCTTATATGTCTGAGGCCAAACAGGAACGTGTCGTTGCCATGCAGTGTTATTTGTATAGTTCCACTTAAGAAACGTTTCAAAGCCCAAAAAATTGCTTTGTTTCTTTAAATTATTGTGTTTACCACGTGATTTGTCGTTTGTATGAAATTAAAAAGACATTGCAAGGCACGAACCAATTAAGAAGGAGCAAACCGCAAACGTTCTTTTTTTTGTGGTAGTACAAAAAAGTGAAGAATTATAAACATGCCCATTAGCTGGACTTTGGATCCTCTCCTATTTCACATGGCCCATTGCTAGGAAGAGATAAGAACAAATTATTTGTTTGTGCTTTGATGGGTTGGAGTACCCTAATAGTACTCTCCTATTAATCGATTTTTGCTTATAAAAAAACCTTGTTTGTACCTTTACTCTTTTAGCAAGATCCTCGATAATTTAGATTTACAATTTCATTTAAAAATTTAATACTAAGAGATTATTTTTTTTAGATAAGCAAAAATTTATTGAAAAATGAGTACAAGAGGTACTCCAGTCTGAACAACTACAAGTGGACCTCGTTAAAATCTCCTTAGGCCAAAACCCGGTGGAAAAAAACTCGAGGAAGAAAACAAGTACCCCAAAAAAATAGCAAGAGATTATACAAATTTATGGATGAAAATAAATAAATATATTCATCATAAATAGACCATTACCTCCACAATTCACTCTGAGTGTTATGTGCATTCAACAAATAAATCAAATTACACTAATGCATAGATCATCTTCCTCTTGTTTACTTATCGAAAATAAAATAAAATCTTCCTCTTGTTTATTTTACGAGTCATGATCTGTAGATCTTATTGACCGTATATCTAGGAGAGATAGTTTTATTTTGTCGAGTACCCCCTTGTATTAGGTTGAGTACCCCCTTGTACTCGGTTGTTTAAATCTATTATTATGTTTGCCTTTCAATATAACTAATGCATAAAACATTACCTCCACAACTTCACTCCAAGTCCAACAGGAAAATTCATCATAATAGGTCTTACAAGGTTAGCTGACTTCGGAACCTTCTTTGAATTGTCACTGGACTTGGGGTGCAGGCTTCAAGTGGTGAACATTCACAGCTTGCTAGACAATTTGGCATGTTTTACACTATGAAGTTGTCAACCTCTTACGTCGTACGTACCTTTTCCATTACATATCTACACGCAAAATTGCCCCAATTTAAATTCTAAGCCGATTACACAATCAAATATTTTAAATATGTCTTCAAATAGCTTCTAAAAGCCCTTGTCAAATGTGTAATACTCCCTCTGGTCCATAATATTATAAATAAATGATGTTTTTTGTTTGTCCAAAATATAATAAACAAACACTATTTTATGTATTAATTGATCAATATCAACTTTACCACTATTTTAGTGGTGTAATTAAAATTAATTAGGAGTATAGATCGTCATTTAATGAAAAATGGTAATTTTGAAAAGAGGTTAAACTTTTAGTCTTATTAAATACTAATAACAATTGATTTCAATGTCATTCCTTAGTATGTGCGATGTAAAAGTTTGTTTCTTATCTTATGGACGAGAGGGAGAGTGACTTTTACATTTTTAGCAACTCAATTGCCAGAAAGTCTCTAAAAGTTTCAAAGAGACTATGACAATTGAGTTACTGAAAGTGGAAAAGTTATTATACATTTGGCAATTGTGTTACCGCAAATTGTTTAATTATAGTTTCGAAACACCTTTCGACAACTGAGTTTCCAGTAGACTACATACATTTATACGATCGATAGCTCAATTGTTGGGAGGTATTTGAAAATCATTTCTAATTAGAAATTTACATGGTCAAATCTTGAAGTGCATAAGTAGGTAGCACCATCCAAGGTTAAACTGTGATCCAACAAAAGGCAGTGTATATTAGATATTTTTCATTCGGTCTAAACATTAAATATTTTTTGCTGATGGTGGTGATCAATACTCAATAATAGTGGGCCTCAAATTGGTTATATAATTAAGGGCAAAAAACAAATTCCAAATATTAAGCATATCATTAATTATAATGTCGGCAGAATCCGTTGGAATTTGGTTCTTTATTCATACATTACAACAGACCCCGTAAAAAGATGATTGAATCTTTTATTTTACACTACATATATATGTTGCCCACCATCAATGGTGACGTAAGTAACTCAGTGATGAATGAAACCATCCTTACAAAGAGGACGTCCCCCATTGAAAACAATAACACTTTCTTTCTTTCTCATCGGAAAGTGCCAAAATAACAATAAAAGGAAACTTTGTTGACCCATCATGCATGGGAAATTATAATTTGTACTATTCACAAAGAACAATCATCATCATCATCATATTCAAGTAAAACTTTCATCCTACGTATTACATAAAAATAAAAATGAGTGGAAGGTAGATTGAATGTGACTTCATATAAACATGCTTCCAAAGGAAACATTAGCCAGAAATATGGACTCATATTTCATATCATATAATAATTATATAATCCAATAAATGTAGAACATTTGTTGTAGATAGTTAGATCGATGGTAGGCTAAGAAGCTCATGCATCAAGGGCTAGAAATTTTTTTAATAATTATAAAATGTGAATGAATGCATGGTTGTAACCACAAGACAAATATGTTACTGGTAAGACAGCAAGATCAAGAGGATTGTCTATTAATTTATTTACATCTCTGTCGTTTAACTCTTTTCACCGATCTTCCACAAACACTTGCATTGTACATCACGGAGCACAAGGAAAATCTAACTTCTTGCAGTTCAATGTTTCTCCAAAGTAAAAACTAGTGAACCATATTATTTTAAAACAGAGACAAAAAAGATTTGACCACAATGCTTCAAGTCCATGACAATTAATTAAATTATTAGAGGAAATAATAGCAAAGATAAGTGAATGGGGCACTTTAAAAGTAAAGGGAGTAACGACAATATTGAATATAAATAAGTAATAATAGATCCAAACAAATAAAGGCAAAAACATCAGTTCAATCCGTTCAAAAGTAATAAAAAAAAAAATCAAAGCCATAGAATGAGGAACAAGTAAGAATATGTATGTTAGATTAGTGGGTTACAGTGGGATTAGGATATTGATCGATATTATTACTAATAAAGTAGCATGCTCATATGACTTTTGCATTATCTTCTTTAAAAAAAAAGGAGAAGAAAAAAGATGGATTTATTTATTGTATGGATTCATAGTGCCCGTGAATGCACTATGTAAAGTTAATGGTGCTGAAGCTCACTATTTTGTCGGATTTAATCCTCAAACATTGAAAGAAAAAAACAACTTTTCTTCAATGATCTTAATATTAGAATCAACCGCTACGAAAAAGAGTTGGACCGAGTGGTAACTGAGTTCGGATTCCATTCTAAAGAGCTTGATTCTTGGCATGACAAAAACACTGTTGGGAGGGGAGAACTACACGTACCGATAAAGCTAGGTATACGTGGCCAGACAGATTCCCATAACTCGACTAATAATCCGCAAAGCTGGATATTGCATACCAATAACACAGTAAAAAAATAATCAACCACTTATTCAATGCCATGAAACACCAATTTTTTTCTATACTTGAAAATGTTTAATAAATTAACTGTTTGAACAATGACTCGAAAGTCTTTCAAACATAGTACTATTCAGAAAATACTTAGCCAGTCATTTTGAAATAGATTCACAGCTCTAGGAAGAAAGGTAAGGAAAGATATAATACAAATTGATGATCTAAAAGACTAAAACCCTCATTTCTTCAATCAAGGTTGTCTTTGTCTCTAACTTTGGGAAAAGAAACCCTAGTTCCCTTCACAAGCAGCTTATGCAATACTTTTAGGTAGGTTTCTTTGTTCTATAGCAAAAAATCACCACAATACAGTCACCTGAGTTAAACTTTGTTGAGAGGATCTTTTATGGTTAATCTTTTCCATAAAAGCTTCACCTAACCTATTGCTAGAGTCACCAACCAATGGCTTAAAAGTATTGATCTCAAGTTGTTGGAAGTTCCATACAAGAGATAAAAGGCATTATGGTCACCTCTTTTGTGGTCCATCCTCTAACAATTTGTAACTGAAAATGTTCCTTCCAGTTAGTCTCGTGCACCCAACCAAAACAAAAAAAGTATTTGTTGTGACTTGTAATATATTCTTTTTAAAATGAATATCTTGATCTATATATATACTCTATTTTATTTTTGTAGGTTAAGAAAAGAACAGTATAATTGTTCCAAATCTTGGAAATAAAATACAAGTAACAAAACAAGAATGGTGATTTAATTAATTAATTAGATACCAACTAATTAATTAATGCTTGGTGTGATGAATCTGCAGGCTGGAATATATATTAAATTACTGAACTATCTGTAACAGCCGACTAAACCAGTAAAAGTACAGATCAAAGGATTTTAATGAATTGAGTGAGACATTTTGTATATAGAAATCTCAATGATGATGACCATTGATCTGCTTTAAGTTGTATACTTTTCCCTGCATTGGTGGCTACATAACAGACATTTCATAACAAAAGAAAAAAAGGGTTAGCTAGAAAGATGGGAGAGACACTGAAATTATTAAATCATATTATACATATAATATTATCAGATCAAAACAGCTATACGTTATGTGCAAATTAACCACCATTCATCTCCATAATATATGTTCCCCTTTCAAGGTTTGAATTGCTGGATATAAAATTAAAAAAATGAAAGAGGGGAAATGATAGGAAATTTAATATAACAACATTAAATCAAATTATGAGAAGATCTGAAACTTTGTATAGAAATTCTGACTTGAAAATTCCCTTGATTTAATTTCCATCAAATCAAATACCTGATCAATTTAAATCCAGAAGAAGAGGCCAATTAATTGTACCATGATGTTTAGTTTACCGCATCTGAAAATTCTGATAAGATATATCTTAAAAAGCCAATGATTAAAATATCATATCAAATAAAATAGAAAGGGGAAATTACATTGCAATAATTTTATCCCAAATATAGACAAACAAGAATACAAAAGAAACAAAAAAAAAGATATACATATCAATGGCTTTTAGAGAAGAATCTGATGTTGGAGAGAAGCTATAGTTTGTAGTTGACCCTATTTGTATCTTCCCACAGCTTTATTGAACCGCAAAACAAGATGTAGAAGCAAGAAAGCCATAGCATGCATGAAAAGAAAGAAAGAAACTCTCTCTTTGTATGCAGTTCAAGAAAGCTGTGGAAGAATAAAAAGAGGGCCATGATATTGAAGACTTGAACAAGATACCCCACAAGTCCAAAATATGTAACTATAAATCTTTTGAGAGAAAAAACAAAAGAAAATCATGGAAGATTCATAGGGTAATCAGAACCCTAATTCCATGAAGAGAATAGGAGAGGCTAAGAAAAGAAGAGAGAGATATTGTTGTAGGTATAGGGTAGAAGAAATGTGGTATTTATAGGAGAATTTAGGGTATTTTATTAACTTTTTTATTGTAATAATTTAATTTTCTTTTTTTTCTCCATCAATCCCTAGAAGAATATTGGGCCTAAGACAACAGATTACTGAACCCAGCTTTTAGAAAACCCTAATTAAAAAGCTGACTGGTGTGATCCCATTAGAGATTAGACCCTCTTAAAATATTAATTATTGACAATTTTATGTAAAGTTTTTTTCTTTTCTATTGGTGTGTAATATTTTGTGCGGCTATGATGCAACTTTCCGGATCTAATGGTGAATGTAACATTTGTGGGGGGCACACTGTGGGCCCACTTTCAGATCTGTCCAGTTGTTCTAACGAAAAATCTGTACTCCACGCGCTACTCGCCAGGCTCACCTCACCGCCGGCTAAGCAAATAATTAAAGCAAATAAAAAATAAATTAATTAATTTTTATCCGTTACTCTTTCTTCTGGGGAGAAATAAAAGGAGGAAGAATAACATTTGTTTGACCCGGCACTAAATTTTTTTTGGTGAAGAGGCATTAACTATTTTTTTTTGGTTTAGGGGTATTTGACTGTGCTCTAGAGTCCATGAGAAAGAGGCCCTGAATAATTTGGAGCTCTACCAAAAGATAAGTAAAGTCTGACTCCAATTTATTTCATCGTCGGGGATTAACTAATTTAACATCAGTTAAAAAAACAAACCTAATTTTTTTTGTTACAATTAAAATAGCATAAACAAAAAAAATAAAAGAAGTAAAAACTAGATTCTAGCATCTTAGCCAACTAGATTCTAGCATCTGAAGAAACTAGTTCGGGAGGGCATGAATTAAGCTCCACTAAATTTTGAGAAACATGAGCTCTCATCTTAGCCAACTACTAACCTAATTTATTCGGGGATTTAGTTTCATGTTTAGAATTGTATTAAAATAATTTTATTAAGAGTTTTCAGACTAGTTAAAATAAATTTATTCAACAAATTGTATCAGAGAGGTTTTGCGTTCAAATCTTTACAAGTCCCCTTGAGGTGGGGTAAATATAGTTATTTTTGTACGTACTCAAAGAGTTTTCTTCCCTACTTTGGACTGGGCATCATCCCCCACCTTAAAAAGAATTTCTATAAAAAAAGAACTACTTAAACATTAAAAAAAATACAGTAGACCTAGTTAAAATAATTGTATTGAGATAAATGGATGGAGAAGAAATAAATGATATAGAACACCTTCAAATGACTGAAAAATATGGAAATTATGAAGGGAGCATTTTAATATGGACCCACTAGTATTTCAGAAAATACAAAAAAGGAGTTAGACATAGCAAAAGATGCAAAAATGAAAGGAAAAAAATGGAAGAATATGAAAATATTTAATCAGAAATAATATATCTAAAAATATACATCCAAGGGGTGTATGACATCATCAATGAGGTGGGCACTCCACCCCATTTTGGCGCCAATATTCCCCCTCCCTCCCCACTTTGGCGTCAAACCCTCCCTCCCCCCCCCCCCCCCAACCCCTCTCTTTTTTTTCTTCTCATTTTATATTTTCATTTTTTAAGAATAATTTAAATTTAAGAAAAAAAAATAGATCTATAAATAGACGAAGTTTGTTCCTCAATAATCAGATTGGTGAAAAATGAAAATTAAATTCCCGATAAATTATGTAAAATGTGATGCTAGCCACTGTGTTTTAAGGTAATTTAGAGTCTAAAAAAAATTAGTTGTTCAAAGAAAATAGTAATGCAAAACAGTGTGTTTTGGGGTTCTTAAGCGGTCGGAAAAAAATTAACCGTTCAAATATGCAGAGTTTGTTCCTTAGTAACCTGTTTGTTGAAAAAAAGAACTTTTATGTAATGTGATAATGACTTACTTGATTATCATTTGTTGTCTATATTTTAATGGACCAATTTCATTTTTGTCACTAACTGCTTTCTTTTCATTCTATACAATATTCGTAATTTTATATTTTAAGGGTACTTTATGGTTCACTAGAAATTTTAACTGTTCAAATAGCGGAAATTGATTCTTCCGTAATCAGATTAGTAAAAATCAAAATTAATGTCGCAACAAATATGTTCTACCTTATAGCTTTCGCTTATTGGTTAAACATAACTTAGTTGTTAAAATTTGACTTCAATTACTATTAATCTAATTTTGGTCTTATAATACTTCAGTAGAAACTTTGGCCCCGTGCATCGCAGGGTCACGGCGCTAGTTATATATTATGGACAAATAGTTAGTGAAACACCTATAGATAAAGCATTTGTCCATGGACGTATTATATACAATTATTAAATCCGTTTAATATATGTTTATTTATCAAAAAAATAAAATTATTTTTTTACCAGAAAAAATATAATTATAAAATATTAGGAAATTTAGGAAAGCAAAAATAAATGAAAAGAAACAAGATTAGAGATGTAAAATAGGATATATATATATATATATATATATATATATATATATATATATATATATATATATATATATATATATATATATATATTCTTTTTCTGAAAAAAAAAAAGAAGATATATATGTTCATAGTGTTGAATTTTCTCACCATTTAATTGATTTTACTCTGCAGGTTGCAAAATCAATTTTCAGGGGTGCAGCTAGCAAGAAGCCCAGTCCACTTACTCAGCCCACACTGGCCAAAAACACTCAGCATGTAACACCCCGATAAATTCTAATATATAGAACTACCGAAATGCACTAAATGGCATACATCAGAGTAACTTCCTGTTATTGAAATATTGAACACAACTAAAACATTCGATAATACATATCGATCGGTTCTCTGAACCTCATAAACTTCCTTGAAAATGCTTAAGTTCAAACTTAAGACTTGTACATAATCCTGGTGTTCAATAATCCAAAAACATAAAGTAGCGGAAACGATTTTACAACTTGGCAATGGAAGTTATACAATCAGAACATAGAAACCATAAACGGAAACAAGGTCTACAACATTAAACTAGGTCTTCAATGACTCCAAGAGTCACACCAGCTAGCCATGCTTTACCGCCTTTGCTTTCCCCTGTTTCTCTGTAAAAACCACAAATATGAAGGGTGAGATAAACATTATCTCAGTGAGTCCTATCGAGACCCCTTACTACTCTAGCGGTTCATTATGCCTTGTTTTGAACTCGTGGTTCTAAAAGCAACCACGTGGAAATACATTTAGTTCCTGTAACCTTCATGCTCATGGCCCTCCTAAGCGACACATGAAGCATGCAATCTTTGTTCCATGTTTTTTAGCATAACACCTCAGTCTACCTATTTTATAGGCATCTCTTGACCTTTTGGTGAACCCATCCCGCTATTTCTAGCAGGGGAAACATTCTTGAGTCTAGGTTTTGGGGCTCATGACTTCCCCTCCCCTAGTATGCTAACCTCTTAGGGTCGTCACCCTTTTTCCTCTTGTATTTATTATACATTTTCAGTCTGTGTACCCGCAATGGGCTGTTAGTCATTCCAGTCAAGTACCATGTACCATATCAGTCAATTTCAGTGTACAATATCAATCAAGTATCGTGTGTTATTATCATTCTTTAACATTTGCACTCTCGCATTCTCTAAGAGCGGTTTTCCATTTTATTCATAACACACTATTTTTCTATCGAACATATTCAATCTCATACCATTGTTACCTTTACCTTGTTGTGGCCCCTTTGGGAATGGATTAGAGGAGGATTGGAATCATTTGGAATGGATAAAAAGGTATTTTGAAATTGAGGGTCAGAAGTTCTCACACGACCCGTGCGTATATGCGCACGACCCGTGCTTAGTTGAACAATTTGCAGAAAATTTCCAGGAAGCTACGCACGACCCGTGCGGCTAAGCGCACGATCCGTGCGTTATCTACCAGATTTACAGAAAGTTTCAGGGACTTACGCACGACCCGTGCTACTAAGCGCACGATCCGTGCGTATTTTAAAAATACAGTTCATGTCGTATCAGATGGAGGCGCACGACCCGTGCCCAGAGGCACACGGTCCGTGTGTCTTCATCAGTTTCCAGAAAACAGGTTTTTCATGTGTTATTCCATTCCATTCCGATTCCCACTTCCCTTCCGATCGAGACCCAAACTTAAACGCGCATTAGAACAATATATTATAGCAAGCATAGTCGAATCAATCCAGCACATTTCAACAATTAGACACATTACGTATTGTTTGAAATCACTGTTTTTAGAAAACGGTTTTCGAAAAGGGTTGCGACTCAGAAAACACAACATATTCCCTAAGCGAGTTATAGAACTCACCTATCGTGATGAAAATCACGCAAACACCGAAACTCCGAGGGCTCAACCGATCCGACAACCACGAACTCTCTTCGAATACGCTCCAACAACGAATTCAACTACTCCAAATCGCTTGGACAGCAGTTGATTTCGAATCCTAGCTACCCAAACAACTTCAACAGCAATTGTGGCAAGAGAATGAGCCTTGGTACTGAATAATGGGCTCTAGCAAGGACATGCAAACTATTTGGAGCATCAACACTCCATTTTTGGCTCTATGAAGCTTTGAGGGTCAAAAATGGTGGATTGAGAAGGAGAAGGAGATAGGTTGCAATAGTAGTACCAATAGATGGAGAATGAAAAACTGAGGTTGATGGTGGAAGAAATTATAACATGCACCAACTTTTGGTTCCTCCCTCCTTCCTCCCCCTTCACTCGAGTTCTCTCCCTCCTCTCAAGCTCCCTCTCTACTTTTCTTTCTTTTGCTGGAACTGAATAAAGGATGTGGTGTTTTTGGTGTTTCAGCTGAAACAAGTATATATATATAGTATGGTTAAAAGACAGGTTTGCCCCTCACTTAACATTTTTATCCCCTATGACTCCTATCATCCTTAAGCATCCTGCTAACCTCCCATTAATCACTAACTTAACATAATATTGCAATTATGCACAATTATAATTTATGTTAATTAATCAATTCATGATAATCCTCTTGCTAATTTAATTAATCTACTTAGCTAATTAGGGGATGTTACACAGCAGCCTAGATGACTTCCCAAAACGGTTCCTGCGGAACCCAATGGATAGTGACTGTAGCAACACGCGGGTTGCACACTTGGAAACGGATCCAAACCGATCCAGGAGTATAAAAGGTAATAAAACTGGTTCTGAGTTCACTTTTCTCTTTTTTCTTTTCTCTCTTCTCTTTTCTTCTTCGCTGCAACTCTTCTCCTTCTCCTTCACTGAGCACTGCTAGGTTTTCGTTGTTCTTCATTGAATCTGTGTTTGAAGCTTCGCTTATGCTTCAAACACTATGAAACGAAGGTTGTGCGCTTCTATTCAAAAAACCCCTTTGTTTCTTACACTGATTGAAGGTTTTTTCAAAAACCCTAATTTCTGGAACTTTGTTTTTTCAGGATCTGGTTCTCAGGGTCATGATCGGACTTTAGTACAAAGGTAACTACGCTGTTAGGTTTCTGTTTGCTTTCTTGTTTGTTGATTTGCTTCGCAAACCCTAACTTCTTCGTGTTTCTTTGTGTTGAATGTTTCTGGATCTTCACTGCTTTGAAGATCAACAACAGCTTCTGGGTTGTAGGCCTCTCCTTGAGATCTACAGGTTATTCTTCTCACCTTCTCTCTCTGTTTTTCTTTTTTGCTGTGTTTTCAGTCACTGAAAACAACCACTAACACTTTGCTTTTCTATCTGTTTTGTGAGGTTGATTTCAACCACTCGTTGAAGGCATAAACTCACATGGAACTCTCAGAAAAAAAAAGTTGAAGATACAGTATGCAGAAGAGAAGAAAACAGAAGACTTAGGGTATTGAAAAAAGTAAATGTAAATTTTTATTGAATCTTACTATTCTGTACTGATTGTATGTTTATATATACATTGAAATACCACTCAGTGGGTTGTTATGGTTAGTTACAGTGTGTAACTAACTGTAACTGGTTTTCTGTTTTAAAACAGAAACTTGTAAGTTGTAATAACTATACAACCAGATTTTCTGTTTATGAGAACTGCTGGGGCAACGACTATCTGGTGTATGATATACCGTTGCCAACTCCTGAGGTTAATTTAGGTTTTTATTAAAAAACCAATAGCCTCCCTTAATACAAAACCTAAAAAAACACTTAGCTAGGTTTAAAAAAAACTAGGATAAGAGGAAATAGGAAATCCAGGACATGCCCCTAGTTTAGCAATTAAAAACAGTGTCCTAAGACAAGCCCTTAGGAATAGCTTTAGGGCATGGCTGCTTTCATTAGGACTTGAAGGCAACCAGGCCAATTTCCCTCCTCATCCTAGTAAACACCTCACCTTTTAGAGGTTTGGTGAATATGTCAGCCAGTTGCTCTTTAGTGGAGCAGTAATCCACCTTCAAATATCCTTTAGATACTTGATCCCTAAGATAGTGAAACCTTGTTTCTATGTGCTTTGTCCTGCCATGTCCCACTGGATTCTTGGCAAGGCAAAGTGCAGACTTGTTTTCAATCCATAGGGTAGTAGTTTGACTTAGATTGACCTGTAGTTCTTTTAGGAGAGCTTCTAACCATGCTGCCTGGGTGGCAGCACTGCAGGCAGCCACATACTCTGCCTCACAAGAGCTTAGAGCCACTATCTGCTGCATTAGTGGTATTGACTTAGTAATAGGCACGTGTTCCACCACCACCCCCCGCCCTCCCTTAGTGGTATTGACTTCATCATCCACGCAGACGCCTCTGGAGTAGCGGTTCCAAGAATTTAATTTTTCCTACTTTCTTTTTTTGCCTTTCTTTTCTTTACTGTACCAAAAAATGAAATAACTAATGGAGAAATTACAAGAACCTCAAAATTAATTACAATTGCCAAAACATATTATGTCGGTATGAGACCAAATTATTGGACCAAATTATTGCAATCAACCAAATTGGCTTGATGTTGTCAACAAATGCCATGACGCCAGAGTTTTTTTTTTATAAGCAAATGTTAGTGGGGTGGGGGAATGTTAGTTTTCGGGGTTTGAACCTGGACCTCCTTCTTGCAACTTTACAACTCCTTCAGGTCTCTTAGCTCGCCCACTGAGCTACCTTCCTGGGACATGACGCCAGAGTAAATGTGTAAACATGTATCCTTAATTTTCAGGTACTTTTTACATGGCTTTATTAATAGTTCATTATGTCTAAGGCCTTATTAGGTACACCTTTAACCTTTAAATATGACTCAAACCGCTCTATAAACTGGACAATATTATGCACCTAACCAAAGATGAACAAGCTCCGACTAAATATAACAGTAAAAAACATCAATCAAAACATGTTGCCCCATATGTATGCATTAGAAGGAAATGGTTTTTCCGCAATTTTTGTCAACTCGTACATGGGTTAAAACACTAGACACTCCTAGTGTCGTGTTTTTGACACATGTATATACATACGTTCTTTTGCTTTTCAAAAAAAAATCAACCAAAAGTGTTGAAATAAACATGACATAGTTACCAAGAAAGTTTAATTACAACTTCACATCAAATTGGAAAAAGCACCATGTAACTATGAATTTAGAGTTGATACATTTTTATAAATTAAATCAATATAAACAAATGATGATATATTTGATCTAGATAAATTATTTTCATATATTTTCTCAATTTAAAAAGTCTCATCTCCATGATCACCACACCCACCATATTGTCCCACACCCTTCATGATTTTGAATAATTTATCTTGTAAATAATTTCAAATTTTAAAAAGGTCATGTCATTGAGTCAAGAAAATTCATGCTATACCGGATACTTGCTATACCGGGAGCACACCATAGCCCTCTTCTTAAAAAGGCGCGTGCCAGTTGTTTCTATGTTGTTTTTCCTGTAATTCATTTTTCTCTATTTTTTTTTGGGTAAAGAAGAGGGCCTAAGCCCAACAATTTTCTCTATTCTGTGAGACAAAATTTGTGAGTTTTGGTAAAAACTAATCACAACCTGTTTGTACTTCTTTAGTACACTCTTTCGATATTTTTTAACTCGTCAACTGAGCTACCTACTTGAGATAAATTTTCAATTGCTTATGAATTAGACTTTTTACTTTTTATAATTTGGCAGACTGATTAGTTTAAATTTTGTAAACCAGGTCCAGTTATGATGTGATAAGGCGCGTGGAAAACATGTAGTGTGGATGCGAGTATTGAAAGGGGGAGAAGCGTTGTGAACAACTAACTCGAAAATGGGAGAAAATAAGGCCCGAAACGAGGAACAGAAATTTCGGATCACATGGCATCACATGGTATACAACCCCACTCCACTCCACTTCACTTCACTTCACTGCGTTTATTTTGCGTTTTTCTGCAGCACCTCAACGACTCAGTCTTTCGATCGTTCTCAACTCAAAACAACAACTACTACTACTACCAAACCAAAAATAATAGTAAATAAAAGACAGGAGTGCGTTTGCCAAAAAAAAAAGACAGGAGTGCGTTCAGTACAGCGAATGTTCAGCGTTTCGTTTCATCCATTTGGTTGTTTCTTTTTGTGATATCGTACTAATCTCCACTTTTCCCGGGCTGAAGCTCGCATCGAATTGTTAGCCATCTTTTTCATATTATTTATTACACAAGAAATAATTCTTACGTGGCAAACAACTCTTCTTTCTTTCCGATGCATTTTTTTTTACAAAGTAATAAAAGTAAAATATAATGTAATATAGAGTTTGTTTGTTTAGCACATCGCTCATAATGAATCACAATTTCATGGTAGATGACATCTATCTTTTTTTCACAAGCGATAACATCTATCCTTAGTCCTTACTATGTATATAAAAGGGAATATGTGTTGTTTGACTAGTGTCCACTTTTCAACCGAATTTTACCCTCATTTAATTAAATGAAATATTAAATTTGAATTTAACATATTAGATAACTCCATTTTTTTTAACAAAACATAACTCTGTTTTTTAACCACACGCTCCTTTTTTTTACCAAATTTAACCAGGCTCCTACTTTTTTTTAGATAAGCAAAAAATTCATTGAAGGGAACACAAGAGGTACCCAACCCTTACAATGGAGATATAGGAAGGGGGCTCCTTAAAACCCCCTGAGCCAAAACCCAATGAAAAAAAAACCTACTCATATGCGCTCACTTCCTAGTTATATGCACACACTTCTTTTTTTTTAGATAAGCTATGCACACACTTCTTAATTACAGGCACCCGCATCGGTTATTTTTTCAAAACTATTAGTGTGTGGTTCTTTCCATGTGTTGGCTTTATTTTCATTTGGTTTATACATTTTATGAGGCGTTTTTAATGGCTACAAAGTTAAATAAAAATAAGGTGTTATATTTCAAAACACGACTACATAAATATCTATCGTAGTATAATAGAAAAAGTGTCTGTCTTTCCACTAGTATATATAAAATAGTTATGTGTTATGGTACGAAACCTCACATCTAACTCCCCCATATAGCCCACCCTCGACTCAATGCAAAATAAACGAGCTACTCATTCTCTCAAACGTACTGCTTGTTCAGATCGGGGAAGCATCATGTGACCAAATATAAGCCAAATCCTACGTATTAGAGACTAATTATTGGTTGATTTTTGAAATTGAGAAAAATAAATATTTTGAAATTATTATTATGAATTTATTTAGCTTCGTGACGTTGAAATGGAAATCAATTCTTTGACCATTTTTATAGCGATATCATTAGCGTTTAAAAAAACCATTAAGTGACATGTTTTCTAAGTCTTTTTGAAAAATTTAGTTTGACGTTACTTTTGTTTTGAAAGAATAATATGTATTATTACCGTTTGTATTTATATACGATATGATATAATTATTCTTACATTTTTTATCATGTATTAATATTATATTATGGTTATAATATGGATTATGAACGTTGCAATTTATTATCTTTCAACGTTATAATTCTTCTTTGAAAGATATTAGCCGTTTTGCACATTCTTTATGGCATTTCATTATTTCGGTTTCTACTAGTTTAATGCAATAATGGGTACTTTAGCTATGGGATATATATCACTCATATTTGCTGTACAAGAATAGTATAAAAAGAAGATGTACGCATGAAAAAAATAAGAGATACAAAATAGAGAAGTATTTTTCTATTTTATGGTATACCGAGTAGTAAAATAAAGATAAGGGGGTGAGTTTGGTGGTTCTTCTAGGTGCAGGAAGAATCATATTTTAGAGAATGATGTTTTATCCTAGGGACGACGAGGCTAGGAGAGACTGCTTGCACACATTGGTTCGTCGGTGTGTTTGTAATTGTTCCAACAATTTTTAGACGTTTGATTTTCTGCCATGTTTGTCGAGCACGATGTTCGGGATGATCGCGACACCAATGCGGACTTATTCTGGTAAATCGCTCTTGAAATTGTCTCTTAAGGTATGTCTTAGGTAAATCGCTCTTGCAATCGCCAGTTTCACTTCGACAATATATCCTGAAAAATAAAATTAGGAAACTCAAAATCATGAGTAGAGCAACAATCAAAATGAAAATGAGAATTAGCAGAAACCCCCCTCAGGAATTGTATGATTTGTTGAATCGATGTTATTGGTGGATTCGAAGGGTGGTTGTTAGACAATGGCGTAACACATCGTGTTTGCATTGATAGAAATTTCTTTAAGGAAATTTTGTTGTTTGTTGTTGCTAATATATGAGATGTGAAATTGATGTTTACCTCTGGAAAGACTAAGGTTCTCAATGATGTTATGGATACTCCAGAGATGAGGAAGAATTTAATTCTAGTTATCTTCTTAACTAAGTTGGGTTTATTGAAACCATATGGCTAATTTGTATACCTTTACAAAGATTCCTATTTTTTTAGGGAAGAATTATGTTGTGATGGACTGTTTATTTCATTATTTGGATGTTGAAATTTATTAAATTATATATTTTTTAATTTGATTTAATTGTGAAATGATTTGTCATTACAAATATTTTCTTATGGTGTTTGAAATAACACTAAAACTAGTGTTGATATATCCATTCGATATATCCATTCAATCAATCTTACGTTGAAATAATTTTTGCTTTGGATAACCGTTGAAATATTGAAAGAGAAGTATCCTTATTTCTTCATCCATTTTGATTGAAAACTATTTTGCCTTCATGAGCTTTAATTTCAATGGGAGTGTTCTTGTTTTTATAAAAACCAAGTTTTCTAAAGATAATGAAAAAAATTGACGAGTGTTATTTTCTCAAATAAAAATTGTTTTTTATTTAAATGATGAAATTATCGTTGGATCGAATGAAGCTGATTTTTTGTTTTTCGTTTAGATGTACAAGATAGTGGGGGTTCTATTTTTTTTATATTAGAAGAAAGCAATTCAATTAGATTAAAATGGTGACTTTTGCTTTCTCTAATTATGAGAAGTTTAATCTTGTGATTTCATGTTTTGAAATTAAAGAAAGTGGTAAGTGCTTATATTATATTTTGGATAATAATAGTTCCACTATTATTTTTCTACACATGGATGAATTACTTAATTTTGAATCTAATATTATATTTGTGAAGAATATCGAAAATATGTTTTGTAAAATTTTTTGATATGAACGACGTTGGTGAAGTATATATAAATTACTTCTGTTGTAAACTTAGCACTCGTTATGATCCTAGTGTCATGCTCAAGAACACTAATGAAAGTGTTAAACAATCTAAGTATGCGGGCTTCATTTCCAGCATTCTATATGTGCGGATTGCACTAGAATTATAACTAATGTTGTGAGTTTACTATACGGGTTTATTATTAATTCTAGTAATGAGCACTTGTGTGCTACTGAGAGGGTCATGATGTACCTTAAAAGGACCATGCATGCACCTGAGATTACAAAAAGTTTTCCAGTGTGCTATGAAGTTACAGTGATGACGAATGGAATAGTCTTTTAGATATTTTGAAGTATGAAAAATTGATTCCAACCATATGGATCTATTGTGATAGAACCGCGGCTATCGCAAAGTAAATATAAGGATCATATGATGTTTGAAGAAGATTTGACTGATCCTTTGACGAAAGGATTAGCAAGAGGAATGAGACTGATGCCCATTAATTTGTCTTTTATAAGGGTAACCCGACCTAATAGACAGGAAATCCCAAGTAAAAGGTTCAATGTGGTAATAACAACTTATAAAAGATGTAGAATCATGCACAAATAATTTTAAGTCTCATTCAGAGTGTGGAGCATGATATCATGTAGTGTTGGAAGGTTGAATTAATTTCTTAATGAGTTCTATACTCTATATAGAGTGGGGTACGTAGCTACATGAGTACTCTTAATAGGCTCACCTATGTGAATGTGAAAGTGTGGCCGCTTCCTATGAAGTTTTGGGCAAAACTTACTAGAGCGTTCACTATACTGGGATAACGTGCAGGCCCATAATGCATGGGCTTATAGACTACACCCTGAAAGATTGAGTGTGTAATGTTGTCTGAGATAGAGTTCAAGACTATGTGTCCCTCTTGTTAAATCGGAAGCACCATCACTATGTATTGGTTCAAGTTTACAAACATCAATATTTATGCTCAATCTTATATAACGAAGATTTACTGCTCGATGAAATTTGTTTAAAGAAATCAAGTGGGGGATTATTGGTTGATTTTTTAAATAGAGAAAAATAAATATTTTGAAATTATTATTATGAATTTATTTAGCTTCGTGACGTTGAAATGGAAATCAATTCTTTAACGGTTTTTATAGCGATATCATTAGCCTTTTAAAAAAACCATTGAGTGACATCTTTTCTAAGTCTTTTTGAAAAATTTAGTTTGACGTTACTTTTATTTTGAAAGAATAATATGTATTATTACTGTTTGTATTTATATATGATATATGATATGATATAATTATTCTTACATTTTTTTATCATGTATTAATATTATATTAGGGTTATAATATGGATTATGAACGTTGAAATTTATTATCTTTCAACGTTAGAATTCTTCTTTGAAAGATATTAGCCGTTTTGCACATTCTTTATGGCATTTCATTATTTCGGTTTCTACTAGTTTAATGCAATAATGAGTACTTTAGCTATGGGATATATATATATATATATATATATATATATATATATATATATATATATATATATATATATATATATATATATCACTCATATTTGCTGTCCAAGAATAGTATAAAAAGAAGATGTACGCATGAAAAAAAATAAGAGATACAAAATAGAGAAGTATTTTTCTATTTTATGGTATACCAAGCAATAAAATAAAGATAAGAGGGTGTGAGTTTGGTGGTTCTTCTAGGTGCAGGGAGAATCATATTTTAGAGAAGACTGTTTTATCCTGGGGACGACGAGACTAAGAGAGATTGCTTGCACACCTTGGGCAGAGCCACGAAACGTCTTAAAGAGAGTGACCTAGCTAGTCCGCGACTCAGCCTATTTTGTTCGTGTTCGTCGGTGTGTTTGTAATTGTTCCAACACTAATTAACTCATTCACGGGGAGAGCAAGCTCGAAATCGAGCTCATCCAAGAAGAGAACTCAGCTCGGGTGCTACGTTCCCAGAATCCTTATCCGACTTTGATAAAGAGGTAGTTACCAACAAATTGACTTCGTGCCTTAAGTGTACTCTCTCCAAGATAATAGGGATCTAACCCCCCCCCCCCCCCATCTCTTGGGAGCTGTTACGACGAGCTATATTATCTACTTGCTTATCATCTCCAATAAACAAGGAGATCCAACGCACTATCTCTTAAAAAACGAGGAACAATTCAACAAGAGCTCGTCGGGTTTCAACCACTACAAAAAAAAACTGGTCATTAGCGAGGGAAATTTCCCTCGCAAATTGACCTAAATCCGTCGCTAATTCCGCTAATGGTCATTTGCGAGGGAATTAGCGACGGACTGGTTCCGTCGCTAATTCCCTCCTCGCAACTGGGATTAGCGAGGGAATTTGAATCTCTCGCTAATTAGCGAGGGAATTTGCCGTCGCTAATTCCCTCGCTAATGACTGCAACTTTTCAGGTGATGGGACTCAGTTGCAGGGGTTGGTAAATGCGCGGGAATTAGTGAGGGATACTTCCCTCGCTAATTCCCTCGCTAATGACTGCAATTTTTCAAAAAAAAAATGACACATGTCCGGTGCTGAATGGGTTGTTTTTTTATATATTTATTATTAATTAATGAATATTATATTATATTATTAGTTTTGTGGTGATGTGTGGTGGTGGTGGTGGTGGTGGTGGCAACGGGGGTGGTGGGGGTGGTGGTGGTGTGGTGGTGGTGGTGGCATGGTGGTGGTGTGGTGGTGCTGGTGGCATGGTGGTGGTGTGGTGGTGGTGGTGGCGTGGTGGTGGTGGTGATGGGTGGTTTAGAGTAAAGAGAGAAGGAGAAGAGTAAGGGAGAGAGAGAGAGAGAGAGAGAGAGAGAGAGAGGAGTGAGAGTGGTAGTGGTGAAGAGTAAGAGAGAGTGTGTGAGAGGAGGTGGTGATGATGGTGGTGGTGGTGGTGGTGGTTGTGTGGTGGTGGAGAGTAGAGGAAGAGGAAGGGAAGAGGAAGGGTGAAGAGGAAGTGAAGAGGAAGGGTGAAGAGTGAGTGAGTGAGTGAGAAAGAAGAGTGTAAACGGATTTAAGGAAAAAAAGAAAAAAAAATTGCGAGGGAATTAGCGAGAGAACTGTCCCTTCATCTGAAAAGTTAAATTTAGCGAGGGAACTGTCCCTCGCTAATTCCTGTGCACTTACCAACCCCTGCAACTGAGTCTCATCATCTGAAAAGTAAAAAAATTAGCGACGGAACTGACATTCCCTCGCAAATATTTTTACTTTTGCCATTAGCGACGGAAATTCCCTCGCTAATGTCTAAAATGCCGTCGCTAATTCTCAAAAATACGACAGCCCCTATTCCCTCGCAAATTCTGTCGCTAATTCCAATTTTTGCGATGGACCATTAGTCCCTCGCTAATTTCCGTCGCTAATGGGCAATTTTTTTTTAGTGAACGCACTATACAAGGGGCTTTACCCCTCAGGTTTCAGAACTCGCTTTTATGCTAATTTCACTATTCTTCTCTAAACCTCTAAAGCCCTACGTAACTTAGGCATCAGAGTACCTTTTGTAGGTACGTACTACTCCCCGTTAGAGCTTTGGTGGCGTGCTCGGCCACAAGGAGAGGAGGTCCACCGTACGCGAATCAGTGCACTAACATTATATATAGTAGACTCTTTTTTTAATAAGATGACGATTTGTAATTAGTTGATGGTGTAAAACATTTAAGAACGACGATGCATATAAATTAAATCACATAATATAGGGTTAAATATGCTTTTGATCCCTATAAATTTTTGGTTTTTCGGTTTTGGTTTCTCAAAAAAAATTCACATAATTTTGGTCCCCGGGATTTTTCTCCGTGACTTTTAGTCCCTCGGACTTTTAATAGCTCTTAGAAGTGCTATAAAAGGTACACAAAGCACTATTAAAAATCATGAAGCGCTATTAAAATTTATGAGCCCCTAAATTTGATCAAAACTTGGGGACCAAAATTGGGTAAAAAACTTTTAAAGGACTAAAATAAAATAAAAATTCAAATTTTATAATAACGAAAAACCTGATGGATGCCTTTGTGAATTGTGAAGTACTATATAATTGTATAGCTTATGTAACAGTTTTTTCGTTGACGGATTACGTAAGAGATTGTTGGAAATTTATATTTCTAATTATTACGTGGGCTCCCGTTATAATGACAAATATGGCACTAGCTATTTATCAACGAGGGACTAACTATGAACTCCATTTAAATTGTATTATATTTTATAGGGGTTGTAATATTTTATTTATTCCAATTTTCTGATTTTGTTTAGATGATTGGCAGAGAAACAAAACTATTTCTGGTCGGTACGTATAAAAAAATATTTGTTGGGAGAAGTCAACCCCTTAAATAGATCTCAAATACTTCAAATGATTAATCTCCACGGTCAACGTTTAAGGATACTTTGGTTTACCAACAAAAAAAACTAAAGTCACGTTGTGAGAAAATAATACAAAAGTAAAGTCATATTAGTTCCAGCCTATTGTGTGGTTGGCGGCGACAGATTAGATCACGGATTTCAAATGATCACAATGTTAGCGTGGTGGGTTCCCCGTGTTTGCTTAAGTACACGTACTTAGCTGGCTCACTAGCTTTTGCCCAATTTACTTTGCCTTTTCCTTCATTTTCTTTTGTTTTGTATTAATCCGTTTCTGTTTTTTTTTTAATAATTTCCCTTTCTGTTACTTTCATCACAAACGATAAGATTTGATTTGATAACACTAATAAATGTCATCATTATGCACATATGATCTGGTTCACAAATATATTGTTTTCGGCGGGCCTGAGGCCCAATTCGAGCTTTCGGTTATGGATCAGTCCACATTTCAGGTCCAGGTTCAATGCAACTAAGCTCATCAAAGCCTATTAAGGATCACTAGTCAGGATCCATCTGTGCGATCCAACAGACCAGAGCGCACCTGATGCCAATAAATATGGGCTCCACGCTGCAAAAAAGGTACATTCTCTTTCTCTGCTAACTTTGAGAGTCTCACTTTACTGACTCGAGCGTCGGAGTGACTTCGCAGGTACCACACTCGTGGTAGACCTCCAAGAACCAACTTCAAGCAGAGGGCTCCTACCAACTGCTGACTCGAATCGAGCCGAGCAACGCTCCTATTCTGTACATACCCTTGTGGTGGAGCAATACAGACGTAGGAATTGCGTTGTGGCAGGCGGTCCAAATATAGACACACGTATTTGATTTCGATTTTGGAAGTATATGGATATTTCGAATCAATTTAAATTTCTAAGAAAGACTGAGTCAATTTTCTTTTTTTTTTTTTGACTAAAATATGATATTCATTCATTCAAATTGAGAGATTACATCGATGACAATACAAATTCAGCAATGCTAAAAACATAAAGCATGAATCTGCGAACAAACTCACAGCGCCAAAGTTAATAGCGTAAAACGGCTTAATGCCTACAAATGTGACAATAAAATTCACCGGAGTACGCATGCTTCCGGATCTGTAACTCTTGAGTCCCTAGTCATTGGTTGAATCTGAAATTGATCAAAGTAGATCTGTCGATCTGAACCAAACGAACACCGCAACAAGACGGGAAATTCAAACCAACACTGCAACAAGACGGGAAATCAAACACGCCGCACCAAGACGACGAACAACAATAATGCCGCACTTAGACGACGAATAAAAAAACTACAAAATAAAAGGTAGATCTATGTGGTAACCACTTATTTAGATAAAAAAGGAAAACAAACAATATAGGGGGTGATTCTAGGCCAAAAAGTGACCTAAAACCACCCCCTTCTGGTAGGTGAACAAGAAAGAAGAGAAGGGTGGAGAGAAAATTGAGAAACGGCCCAATTTTCTTTTATGATAGTCTGAGTCGATTGATTGAATGAATTGCATTTTTATTGAAACTAAAATCAATATGCATGTATACATAAATAAATAAATAAAAAAGAAATCAATGAAGGAATATTGATTGACATGCCACAAATATTAAAGTTAGGAGCACAATAACATTTTTTGCATTGTTTAGAATTTACATTTTTTGCATTGTTTAGAATTTACATTTTTTTTGTCAAAAGAAAAAGAATTTACATGTTTTTTGGCACAATAGAGAAGAAAAAGGAGAAAACCAGAAAACACAGGAAACAACACTACCCGAGTAGCGTCCGCAAGCAGCAAGGGACCAAGGCTGGGAGGGGAATGCTCTAGAACACTCCAGGAAGAGTCAGATGACGCACCAAACCTGGCCAAGAGATCCGTACAAGCGTTTCCTTTGCAGAGAGTATGAACTAAGCGAATGTTCCAATCCCGCGAGACAATACCCTTAATGTTAAAAATAATAGCTACATAGATATGGTGGAGAAAGTAGTTTTCTTTGATGAGAGTCAACGGGTGAAGTGAATCCGAGTAACAGACAATATCACGATGACCAAGGTTCCAAACCAGAGTGAGGCCATGAGACAACGCAAGGAACTCAGCAAGCAGGTTATTCGAGATACCAATACTCCCAAAGAAACCAGTAATCCAAGCTCCATCATCATTCCTAAGTACGCCTCCAAATCCAGAGGGACTTAGATTTCCAAGGTTACTCTCATCCACATTCAACACAACAACACTTCCTCTACAAGGGTGCCAAGAGACTAGGCAGGGTGTTGACATAAGCCTCTGATTAGTGACAAAGGCACGTACGAGGGATAAGAGCTGCATGGGACCGAATAGAATGGAAAATCTAAGAGACATGAACCACCTCATGGGCAATGCAAGCAGAGTAATTCAGGCTTTTCATAGGGGGGTGGGGCATTTTCCCCGAGTGTGTCTCAACTAGATCAATCCCTGATATGATCTGACAATTATGCACATCTTAATCAACAAGTGATGGAAACATGTTGACATATAATTATAAACAATGGGAGCTATCCTCAAGTACTTAGCCTAGCGAAGCATGACGAGATTTGTATCAAGTTCAAATCTACACTAGTCTCCTTGGGTGAGGTAAATGTATTTTCTTCGTAAGTACTCAAAGAACTCAAATTTTCCCTACCTGTGACTGGAGTGTCATCCCTTACCCTAAAACTTGATTATAATTTTTTTTACTATAGCTATCTTGAGATGTGACCAGCCTTACTGTTAGGAATCACTGTTATTAGAAGTTGTCACTACAACAAAAATGGCAACTGGCGATGGTTATCCTGCGGCGGTTATGGCAAAACCTCCGCCGGTGTAAATCGTGCGGCGGTTTACACGGCGGTGTAGTTAACCGCTTCAATAAGTACGTAAACGGCAGCGATTTGGAGGCATTCTGCGGCGGTTTGGAAAATATAAATTCATGTTGCGGCGGTTTCGGTCTTATACTGTGGCGGTTTCGAAATTTTCGTGTAAAAAAAAAACTCCCCCTCCCTTTTTTTTGACCAAAGCGCTTCTTTTCTTTTTATTTTAATTTAAATAAAAAAACTAAAATAACTAAAATTAAAATAAAAAAAACCCTCAGTTTCTTATCTCTCTCTCTCTCACGCTTCATTTCTCTCACGCTTCATTTCTCTTTTCTCTCTCGAAGCAGTTCTTCTTCTCTCAGTCTCTCTCTCTCTCAGTCGTAGTTTCACTTCTCAGCAGCAGCAGGAGGTGCGTCTCGCTCTCTCGAAGCAGTCTCGCTCTCTCGAAGCAGTCTCGTTGAAAGGAAACATTTCCAACATGGACATGGAGAAATGGGAGGAAGTGGATTTGAGAGCTGCAAGTGCAATTCGCTTGTGCTTGGCGAAGAATGTTCTTGCGAATGTGCAGGAAATATTGTCAGCCAAGGATCTTTGGGAGAAACTTGAAGGGTTGTATTAGGCAAAGGGCATCTCAAATCGATTGTTGCTAAAGGAGCAATTGTTAGACTATCTGATAACCTTAGAGGGGGGGTGAATAAGGTTATGTGTAAATCTTGGATTCTTTTCAAAATAAATGATAAGTTTGTTTAAATCAAATGCGGAAAAAGAGATTTGAACTTATCAGATATATGCAAGCAGGCACATCAGGCACAATGAGATTTTACTCTATATTCAATATTCACAATAGAGATACGTGAAGATCCTTTGGCTTGTACCGTGTGTGGCTTCCAAGTACTCCCAAATCTCTTTTGCTGTCTGACAACCTTTTACTTTTCCATATTCTTCTTCACATAGAGATACGTGAAGAACGTTCATTGCTCTGGCGTTTTGAGAAATTTTGTCTAACTCAGACTTTCTCAGCTCACTCAGGTCAATGGTGTAGATATCTTCAACAGGAACTTCTTCTGCTTTACTAGTAGCTTGAGTTTTGATTTTCATCAGAATCAGCGGTCCATCAACTATGATCCTCCAGAGAGTGAAGTCTATAGCCTGCACATGACATTTCATTCGACTACTCCAATAGTCATAGTTAGTCCCATAAAACAGGGGTGGCCTATTGAAGGACATCCCCTCTTTCATAAAAGAACCCATGATCACAGATAGATAAATAAAATTTAAATTGCGAGATGTAAAGCTCTATATGCAATTTCTAGCTCTGATACCACTAGTTAGACTATCTGATAACCTTAGAGGGGGTGAATAAGGTTGTGTGTAAATCTTGGATTCTTTTCAAAATAAATGATAAGTTTGTTTAAATCAAATGCGGAAAAAGAGATTTGAACTTATCAGATATATGCAAGCAGGCACATCAGGCACAATGAGATTTTACTCTATATTCAATATTCACAATAAGGTTGTTTTATGAGTAATGCAATGATATTGAATATAGCAGATCTACAGTAGTGATAGAGAAGATGATAGATAAACAGATCTGTAGTACGGTGAGTATAACTATAACCAGATTAACAGATTCAGATCAGAGTAGGGATATAGTTATACAATAAACCCACTGAGTGATATTATAAACAGATCTAAATAGTATAGCTATAAACAGATCTTAAATAGTATGAAGAGTATGATTATAAACAGATCTGAGTAGTATAGCTATAAACAGATCACAGCAGTATAATAATATGGACAGATATAAACAATAAGAAATGTAAAGAGATGGGGATAGAGATACACCAGGAATTTTACGAGGTTCGGGATAAAAGCCCTACGTCCTCGGCCTCCGGCTTTGCAACCTTTGGACTTGATAACAACCACTATATGAGAAGAACCTCTTCAATGTTTACAAGCAAGCAACGTCCTTATAGCTAATCTCAATTAACCCCAATTGAGAACCCGAGCACACAGCTAAGGATTTCGCAACCGCTTCAATCTCCTGATTGAACGACCCAAGAGCAGCTCCCAGGATTTCAATACCACTTCAATCTCCCCCGATTGAACGACCCAAAATTACCTCCCAGGATTTCAAACCAACTCAATCTCCTGATTGAGAGACCCAAGAAAACTTCCCAGGATATCAAACCAACTCAATCTCCTGATTTAGAGACCCAAGAACAATTCCCAGGATTTCAAAGCGACCCCCACAATAGAAGATTACAATATAGAAGTTATGATCTAATCACCTCAGATAATATGACAATATAATAGCTGAGAGAGATGAGTGACTAGATCTATAAGAAATGATATGAAAGTGATAGCTCTATTTTTCTCTTTCTCAGATCTAGAAAATGTATGTGAGAAGTAGAGAGATTTGTTGTAATTTTTCGTGTGGTTGAGTGAAATGAAAAGTGTGAAGCACCTCCCTATTTATAGGTTTAGGAAAACGTAGATCTGAAAAAAAAATTATTTAATGAAAGTGAAGAATCGATTGTTTGATGAAGTGAAAATGTTGATGAATCGATTCTTATCATTTTAGAAGACATAAGAATCGATTATATGACTAGTTAAAAAATAGAGGAATCGATTCTTTACATATGGAGAACATAGGAATCGATTATGTGCTTTGCTAAACCATAAGAATCGATTTATGTGCCTCATAGGAAAAAGAAAGAATCGATTCTTTGCTTGAATAAATGAGATGTTGTAATCGATTCTTGCCTTTTTAAGATAACTTGGAAATCGATTGTTTTGCTTAGGAAAGGCTTAGGAATCGATTTATCATGTCTCATTGGGAGTTAGAAATCGATTTTATACTCCTATGAGACCATGGAAAATCGATTCTTTCATTTAAAAAACATTTTCCCATGTTGTGTGCCTTTCTCATGCATGCATGCATGCATTTGACTAAAATATTTTTCAAGACTTTCAACACAACAATTTTATTTTTAAAACATTTTTAAAAACTTCATCTCTCTTCTACTAAATGTCATAGACCTTAAGTGATAGGACCTTACAATGTGTCCTAAAGAAAGCGTATAAACAATTAGGTCTTGAACTGCTGAGGTGGCTTCTTCTCCAAGCTCCTCCATTTTAATCTTCCTGCTCTTTGCTTTGTGTCCTGTACTTAATTCAACTTGAACCATTAGTAGATAAGGTGTAATTTGTTATCACTCAAAACAAAGAGTGTTTGCCCTTGGTTCAACAAACTCCCCATTTTTGATGATAACAAATTACATTATGCATAGGGGGTTTGATAGTAATGGAACTTTTTCAAAAAGCTCCCCCTAAGCATATGCATAATAAAATAAACAGTACATCAGCAGGATAGCAGCAATTATTTTCTCCCCTCACATATACCATGCATATGCATAATAAAATAGACAGTACATCAGCAGGATAGCAGCAATTATTTTCTCCCCTCACATATACCATGCATATATTCTCTCCCACATATAACATGCATAATATTCTCTCCCCCTTTGTTTTCATCAAAAAGGAGGGGGGGTGAATACATACAACATAAGAACTTTATAAACTTGCATAATAAATAAGCAGCATTGCATAGCATATGATATATCAAAAACAGTAGTTCATGCTATGCTCCCCCTTACTTGGTGATCCCGCTTAATAATTTTAGAATGCAAGCCTTTAGCAAAAAGAGGGTGGATCATCATGGTTTTAAAAATATGATACCCAATATAATCATCCTTGGTTCAACAATATAGGTATCATTTTTAACATCAAAAATATGTTGCATCAAAGATCCAGCACAATAGAGAGGAGAAAAAAAACTTTGATGCACACAAAATATTTATTTCAAATATGTGTCTAATACTTGTTGAGTTATATTTAATTTCTACTTTATAACACATTTTCAACAGAGGTGAATAAAACTTTACCAATCTAACCTTCACCAGTGATTCTTCCTCTATTGTTCTTATCACGAGTCACATGACTGCTGTCTCTGAGTATTACGAATTTTTTTGTGTCTCCAGTCATGAATTTCGAGTCTCTGCTATCAAGGTATTGATCTGACCCCCATACCTTGTAGCACACCTGCACTAAGATCAAGTAGAAAATTTTGGTACCCAATTCTCTTTGGGTCCTTTGGGGTTAGTCATCAAGGGGTTTGTTTTCACAATCCACATTGGTTTCTCACAAGCAGGTATAAGGGTACCAAGCTCACATAATTTACGGATAGGGCATCTAGGTGAGCTATGGTTTCCCTTTTGACAGTAGGTGCATGAGAAAACAATGGGTTTATAACTTGAAGTAGATGCAACAAAAGTTAATTTCTTGTTTAAAATGGAGGAGGTGGAATTACCTTCATACCCAATACCTCTCCTATCAACATATTCATGTTGGGAGTGCAGTATCTTGGTTAAGGTATTTTCACCAACCTCAAACCTTTTTAAAGTTTCTTTCAAAATTTCATTTTCAACCTTGACTTTTTCAAAATTTTGTTTAAGCTCTAGAAACTCAAGGTTGAATGGTTTTATTTCATGTAGCTCATTCTTCAACTTAGCTACCTCATTTTCAAGTGTCTCGATTTGAGTGAGCATGCTTTTGTTACTCTTTGTTAATTTCTTAGATTTTAACAAAAGAGTTTCATGTTCAAAATAAAGAGCTTCAAAAGCCTCACTCAAGTTGTGACTACTATACACATCATCAAAATCATCATGTATAATTGAATCAGAAAGACTAGGGTTATTAAGGCTTACCTCGGAAGTGTCATTTGCCATAAAACAGATATCATTTGCAACCTCCTCAGGTTCACTATCAGTGTCATAATTGTCCCATTTAGCCTCCATTTGGCTTGTACCGTGTGTGGCTTCCAAGTACTCCCAAATCTCTTTTGCTGTCTGACAACCTTTTACTTTTCCATATTCTTCTTCACATAGAGATACGTGAAGAACGTTCATTGCTCTGGCGTTTTGAGAAATTTTGTCTAACTCGGACTTTCTCAGCTCACTCAGGTCAATGGTGTAGATATCTTCAACAGGAACTTCTTCTGCTTTACTAGTAGCTTGAGTTTTGATTTTCATCAGAATCAGCGGTCCATCAACTATGATCCTCCAGAGAGTGAAGTCTATAGCCTGCACATGACATTTCATTCGACTACTCCAATAGTCATAGTTAGTCCCATAAAACAGGGGTGGCCTATTGAAGGACATCCCCTCTTTCATAAAAGAACCCATGATCACAGATAGATAAATAAAATTTAAATTGCGAGATGTAAAGCTCTATATGCAATTTCTAGCTCTGATACCACTAGTTAGACTATCTGATAACCTTAGAGGGGGTGAATAAGGTTGTGTGTAAATCTTGGATTCTTTTCAAAATAAATGATAAGTTTGTTTAAATCAAATGCGGAAAAAGAGATTTGAACTTATCAGATATATGCAAGCAGGCACATCAGGCACAATGAGATTTTACTCTATATTCAATATTCACAATAAGGTTGTTTTATGAGTAATGCAATGATATTGAATATAGCAGATCTACAGTAGTGATAGAGAAGATGATAGATAAACAGATCTGTAGTACGGTGAGTATAACTATAACCAGATTAACAGATTCAGATCAGAGTAGGGATATAGTTATACAATAAACCCACTGAGTGATATTATAAACAGATCTAAATAGTATAGCTATAAACAGATCTTAAATAGTATGAAGAGTATGATTATAAACAGATCTGAGTAGTATAGCTATAAACAGATCACAGCAGTATAATAATATGGACAGATATAAACAATAAGAAATGTAAAGAGATGGGGATAGAGATACACCAGGAATTTTACGAGGTTCGGGATAAAAGCCCTACGTCCTCGGCCTCCGGCTTTGCAACCTTTGGACTTGATAACAACCACTATATGAGAAGAACCTCTTCAATGTTTACAAGCAAGCAACTTCCCTATAGCTAATGTCAATTAACCCTAATTGTGAACCCGAGCACACAGCTAAGGATTTTGCAACCGCTTCAATCTCCTGATTGAACGACCCAAGAGCAGCTCCCAGGATTTCAATACCACTTCAATCTTCCCCGATTGAATGACCCAAGATTACCTCCCAGGATTTCGAACCAACTCATTCTCCTGATTGAGAGACCCAAGAAAACTTCCCAGGATTTCAAACCAACTCAATCTCCTGATTGAGAGACCCAAGAACAATTCCAAGGATTTCAAAGCGACCCCCACAATAGAAGATTACAATATAGAAGCTATGATCTAATCACCTCAGATAATATGACAATATAATAGCTGAGAGAGATGAGTGACTAGATCTATAAGAAATGATATGAAAGTGATAGCTCTATTTTTCTCTTTCTCAGATCTAGAAAAATGTATGTGAGAAGTAGAGAGATTTGTTGTAATTTTTCGTGTGGTTGAGTGAAATGAAAAGTGTGAAGCACCTCCTTATTTATAGGTTTAGGAAAACGTAGATCTGAAAAAAAAAATTATTTAATGAAAGTGAAGAATCGATTGTTTGATGAAGTGAAAATGTTGATGAATCGATTCTTATCATTTTAGAAGACATAAGAATCGATTATATGACTAGTTAAAAAATAGAGGAATCGATTCTTTACATATGGAGAACATAGGAATCGATTATGTGCTTTGCTAAACCATAAGAATCGATTTATGTGCCTCATAGGAAAAAGAAAGAATCGATTCTTTGCTTGAATAAATGAGATGTTGTAATCGATTCTTGCCTTTTTAAGATAACTTGGAAATCGATTGTTTTGCTTAGGAAAGGCTTAGGAATCGATTTATCATGTCTCATTGGGAGTTAGAAATCGATTTTATACTCCTATGAGACAATGGAAAATTGATTCTTTCATTTAAAAAACATTTTCCCATGTTGTGTGCCTTTCTCATGCATGCATGCATTTGACTAAAATATTTTTCAAGACTTTCAACAAAACAATTTTATTTTTAAAACATTTTTAAAAACTTCATCTCTCTTCTACTAAATGCCATAGACCTTAAGTGATAGGACCTTACAATGTGTCCTAAAGAAAGCGGATAAACAATTAGGTCTTGAACTGCTAAGGTGGCTTCTTCTCCAAGCTGCTCCATTTTAATCTTCCTGCTCTTTGCTTTATGTCCTGTACTTAATTCAACTTGAACCATTAGTAGATAAGGTGTAATTTGTTATCACTCAAAACAAAGAGTGTTTGCCCTTGGTTCAACAGCAATTTCACAATTTACGCATGGATGAAGATATGAAAGACTCTGATCATCTTAGTGCTCTCAATGGTATTGTCTCTGAATTAGCGGCTATTGGAGTCAAGATTGATGATGAAGATAAAGCGTTGAGACTCATATGGTCCCTTCCATCTTCCTATGGGCATATCAAACCTGTTTTGATATATGGGAAGGAAACTTTGAGTTTTGAAGATGTTGCAAGTAAGATTATTTCAGAAGAAAGAAGATTGAATAATGGGGAAGGCACTTCATCAAACTCAGTGTTGGTAGCTAGAGGTGGGGCTTATGTGAAGAAGATCCATGGTATGAATTTGAAATGCTGGAAATGTGGAAAGTCTGGGCATGTAAAGAAAAATTGTCCTAGTGGAGCTGTATCAGAAAAAGGCTTTGAGGCGAGTGCTAGTAATGTCTCCCTGGTTGTGGGAGATGATGATCTCATCTAAAAATTGAGAAGTGTGCATGGCATTGCCGCACTTCCATGGAAAAGGATGTTATTGCTAGCGGGTTCAAGATAACCAGTGGGCATTGGTTTATGCAAGGTGTGTTGAAAGGTTATGTCGATGGCTTTCGGCATGAAGAAATTCTTGAAGTGATTTAGCTTCAAGTGAAGTATACTCTTTCATGGTGGAGTATGATAGTTCCTTTTGAACTATGATTGTCGGTGTAGACAATGAAAGCTGAAGATGTCTCGGTATCAATTACAATCAATGTGGAGATTGTTGGAGTTGATTGCAATTTGGGCATCTTGAAATAGTCCCACATTGCCTAATTTTGTGAAGGGAGAAGGAGATCAAGGCTATATAAAGGGACTCAAGTTCTCATTTACAAGTGCACCAATCAAACACACTTTAAGTTGTATTTGATTTTCTTTCTTTCTCTTATACTCTTGTCTTAGAGTGTTGTGAGGGGTAGTTAAATATTTTCTTTGGAGAGTGTGGGTGTATGGGGTCATTGGGTGTGTGAGAGAAGTCTGTGTGTTGTAATAATTTTCACATAGTGTTATTCTCTGGTTGTCATTAGACAACGGTTCGTGGTTTTTCTCCGGTTTGGAGTTTTCCACGTTAAACTCTTGTGTTCCGATTGTTCGTTTTATTTTCTCTATGTTGGTTTTTCCCAAAAACTACTTAATTACAAAACCCCACATTCCCACAATAAGAAATCCTAACCTACATACATTGTTCTTCTCATACTCTCTGGTCACCTCTACGGTGTGCAAAAATTCTCTTTTCTACAAGACTATTGGTGGAAGACTATCGATTTTATGTTTTTTGTTTATTATAAGAAACTATAATGTTATAACTAGAGAAAGAATATTTAGTTTTTTTGTTTCTCGTGGAGATTATTTTGTTGTTAAAAAATGAAGAAATTCTATCTTTGATGGATGTTTGTATTCAAATTGTTAATTCAACAATTAGTATTTTCTTGTCAAAAGAAAAGGAAAAATTTCTAAACAATAAAAAAAATTGACACATTCATTTCTAAAAAATATTTATGATATCCAGGGGTATCCGCAAATATCCGCAGATAGTGGCATATCCGCTAAATACCCGTATTAGCGGATACCCTCATAAATATCATTTTTATCCAACAGAGCGGGTAGTGGATAAGTACCATCCGTGCTCGTAGATACCCATTGACATCCCTAATTATGCACCATTTCATGTGGTGTTGAAATTTTATATACATATTCTTTGATATGCCCGCCTTTTGTTTTATCCGCGCCTGGAGATACCCATTGACATCGTTAAACTAACTAGCACCGGGACCCGTGTGATGCACGGGGTCAAAGCTTTAGCAAGTACTTAATTGTTGTGATATTAAAATTTGATGGATAAATTAAAAATCAGCACACGAATTAACGGGAATTTATAATTCAAACATAAGTAATAGTCCATGGAAATAAGGTAGCATAATAATTTATAATTCAAACATAAGTAATTCAAACAGTTAATTTTTTTTTAAAAAAAATCAGCACACAAATGAAATTTATCCATTAAAATATAGACAACAAATGATAATCAAATAACTTTAGTTTAACGAATTATCACATTACATAAGATCTCAGACAACAACACACTACATAACATATTGGAATAGATGAATTTTTTTTACGAACACTAATATATAAAAAACACACTACTTAGCATCGAACTTTACATATTTTGTTTGGATTTTTTTCACCAAAACAAATTTTACCAAAACAAATTTTGCGCACTCAAAACACACTACTTAGCATCACACTTTACATATTTTGTCACGAAATTATATTTTTGGCTTAAATATGTTTTAGGCCCCTGCAAATATAGGGTGTTTTGGTTTAAGCCCCTGCAAAAAATTTTTTTTATTAAAAGCCCTTGCAAAATGATATATTTTGTTATAAGCCCTTCTATGACTAAAATGTTAGCCTTAACATGGAATGCTATGATTGCTGAATATGTTGAGAAGGGCTTATAACAAAATATTTCATTTTGCAAGGGCTTTTAACAAATAAAAAAAATTGCAGGGGCTTAAACCAAAACACTCTATATTTGCAGGGGCCTAAAACATATTTAAGCCTATATTTTTTTTCACCTAACCAAATCGGTTACTGAGGCACCAACTTTGCATATTTGAATAGTTGAATTTATTTTCACCTAAATTTTAATGTACTCTTAAAAATGAAAATATGAAGGAAAAAAAGAAAAAGCAGGGGGGTGAAAATGAAAATATGAAAAAAAAAAGGGGGTGGGGGGGATAAATTGGCGCCAATATTGGTGGGAGGGCCCACACCAATGCTGGCGTCAGACTACCTCTGGATTTATATATAGAAATAGAGATGTCGCAAGTAGGGATGGTAAAACGGGCCGACCCGCCCCGCTTTGTATAAAGTCCGCTAAAATAGGGGTGGGACGGGTTGGCCCGCCAACTAACTGCGAGCTCAAAATACTGGCCCTTCCCACCAAGTGGCGGCGGCCCGGCGGGTTGCGGGCTGATAAGTACGGATACTAGTTAAAATGAAAATTATTTACCGGATAGTGAGAGAATCTGAAGTCACAAGTTACAAACATGTGTCATTTTTTTTTTTTGACAAAACAAACATGTTTCATTTTATATTAGTATTTTTTTTGTTTGGCAAAAAGACTAATGCAATTATGCACAATTAGAAAATAAATTAAGCATAAAATACTGACACAGTAGTAGTAAGTAGAGAGTGTTTGTCAATGTGAAAAGGAATACAAAGACAAAGCAGAATTACTTGTTCTTATAGTTGGAATTGGGAAGGAAAAAACCATTCTGGGTTTTGTTTTGTTTTGTTTCAGGACTGATGAGCACGTGTATTAGTTTAGCGACAGTTGCATGGAAATGCATGTACTCTTTTGTCAGTGTATCACTGACACCATCTACCAAACACACATGCCCGACACGATGAAAGAAAGTTTGTCCATTTGATTTAACCCACGACTTTGTCTTCCCTCTTTCCCAATTACCCAATCATCCTTCTTTCTTTGTCTAAATTGTACCGCAATCAATTACTGTGCTTACTCCACTTCACTTACAATCTGTTTGGTTTATCAAAGAAAATACTCCGGGAAAAGAAAATGTGAGAAATAGAGGTTATGCAGTTTTTTTTGGTCAAAAAGGTTATGCAGTTTGTTACAGTCTGTTTCTAATTTTGGTACTTTTAGTTTGTTACACACAAATAAAGTTATAATTAATTTGTGCCAATTAATTAGTATTAAAATACTTCTTTTGTAATTGTCTTGCGATAATTGAAGTCAAAATAAAAAAGTCTTGAGATAATTAATACATATTTTAGGGCTCTAAAAGACTCAATAAATATAAAGAATATATGTTGAAAAATTTGGTGAATTATATATTGGGTTTTTAAAAGTATTACTGTTTTGGGACGAAAATAAAAGGCCAAAAATATTAAAGATTAGGAACGAATGGAGTAGTATGAGAGAAAGATAAAGAATCTGTTTGACAAAAAATAGCGCATAACGGATAAACTAGCTTATAGCGGATGATTTCATAACGGATAGTTGATAGCGGATAAATTATCACATTGAATTAAAAGTGTTTGATAAAACTAGTGATCGAACTATAGCTTATAAATATAAAATGACATAATGGACATTTATAATTAATGCTTAAAAGTGAGAGAAAAATGAAACGTTGTAAGTTATTGTAATTGTCAAACTTAAAACTAGTCGAGGATTCGCTTGTGATTCTCGTAGCAACCGAGGAAGGAACTATGTTCCTCAGTTGTGACTTCCCTAATTACTCCAAAGAGTGTTAAGATTAGGCGTGGGAGATGATTTAGCTAGCTAGTCTAGGATTAAACTAAGGTAGTGCATAATGTAAATGAAAGAATAAAATTCTTGAAAATGATAATTTGATTGAATGTCATGTTTCTAAAATATTTACAAGCTGAGTATTTATATACAATGGTCTCTATTGGCTACGATCACTAGCCTACAACTAACCACAATTACAAAAACGGTTACTCAGCTAAGAATAACGTGCATTAATTAAGACCAATATGCGGTAAAAATCTAAGAAACCGCTCCACTAGCACATATCATGGGAAATAACTGTCGCTTCCTAAATCTTAGGCGCCTAACGGCTAACCACGTTCTTCAGTCGCTTCGCGCTTTGCTTTGTAATCTTCAACGCAATATTCACGTGATTGGCTTGCTTGGACCTAAAGTAACTCGCTTGTACCACCAATAGTACCCTCAGCTACCAAATCGTTAGTTGTTGGATCTTCAGCCATTGGTCCGTTGACTGAATTAGTCATATCTTGTTGAGGCCTCCAATAATTCTTCATGGCCCTTTGTAAGTGCTATTCAGGGATGACTTGGGAAGAAAATAAGTAATTTAAGAAGTATCAAGTCTCCTATAACCCTTTCGTAACTGTTTCTGCGAGGATTTAACGCAATCGAATCATCTAGACCCGGCTATACATTCACCTCGGTTGAGGGCTCACTTGGCTAGCATCTTAATTAACAATTTTTAGGTGCTAACAGTTATAAGCTCAAGAGCTACTTCAAGTACTGTTTCAAAAAATGCTATAAGCTAGTGAAAAATGTTATAAGCTACTCTTATCAAACACTTAGGCTATTTTTTGTTAAAAATAGAGAATAACGGACGAGCTAGCGGATAGAGGATAAGTTAGCTTATCGCTGATGAGCTAATAGAGGATAAGCTAGCTAATATTTGAGATTAAAGTGTTTGGTAAACTTAGCGGTTGAACTAGTTTATATATAAATAGAAAATGACATAAATGGACATTTGTAATTAATGCTTAAAAATGAGAGTGTGAGAGAGAGAGGGGGGAGCATATTCATTTAATGGAAGATAAATGAGGAATTTAATTAGAGTAACAAGGAATCTCAAATGCTATATACTTCAAGTACCATTTCAAATTAGTCTACTCTTTCATTTGTTTGGTCGAATAGAAAGTGAGAGGAGAAATAATGCATTATTATTTAAAAGACATAAATACTCTTACAATTATTTGACATTATTTTTCATTGAACGTAAATTAATTATTAATTTCTTTTATATTATTTATTATAAATTTATGTTTTTTTAAGCTAGGCGACAAAGAGTCATCAAAATCTTATTAAAAAATGGAAAAGAGACGTGAAATAAAATCATGGGGGAACAAATACCAAAACTCATTGTCATACCCTAATTTTGTCCGGTTAATTTCAAATAAAGGAAAAAACAATATCAAAACTTTTGGTGTTGTGGATACCCAATTTTAACCGGTATTTTTCACTTTTTAAAAAAAATAACAAAAATATGTTTTTTCACGTAGATTCGATTTCTAGTCCCTCGAATAGGTTGTTTCGCGCTCATTTACCGTTTTTGCGTCGTTATTTCTTTTTTTAGTGGTTAAACAAAAATTGAAATTATTATACAAATGTCCATGTACATGACTTGGCCCAAAAATGCCAAAGTTACAAGAAATATAAAACAAAATACCCAAAACTGCAGCTACATTGGAATACAATTTCTCTCTTCCCAGACCTCGTCTTGACGATCCTAACGGTGAAAGTGAAGATCTATGTCTCACGAACCTGCCGTCAAAAGACGAAGACGATCTAACGGTTAACGAATTCGGAATCGCACTGTCAAGGTGGCTGGTTTGAGAAAAAACGAGAGTTGTTTTCAGCTACTTTGCTAATGCCATTTCTCTCTTCTCAGATATCGTTTCGACGATCCTAACGGTGAAAGTGAAGATATATGTCTCACGAACCTTCCATAAAAGGATGAAGACGATCCAACGGAATCCGGAATCGCACAGTCAAGGTGGCTGGTATGAGAAAAAACGGGAGTTGTTTTCAGCTACTTTGCGAATGCCATTTGTCTCTTCTCAGATCTCGTTTCGACGATCCTAGCGGTGAAAGTGAAGATATATTTCTCATAAACCTGCCGTCAAAAGATGAAGACGATCCAACGGTTAACGAATCCGGAATCGCATTGTCAAGGTGGCTGGTTTGAGAAAAAACGGGAGTTGTTTTCAGCTACTTTGCGAATGCCATTTCTCTCTTCTCAGATCTCGTTTCGACGATCCTAACGGTGAAAGTAAAGATATATGTATCACGAACCTTCTGTCAAAAAACGAAGACGATCTAACGGTTAACGAATTTGGAATCGCACTTTCAAGGTGGCTGGTTTGAGAAAAACGGGATTTGCTTTCTCTATATTGTTTTAGTCCCACATTGCTTGGGATAAACAAGGACTACCTAGCCTTTGGCTATAAAAGAGGTTGAGATGCAAAGACTATGGACATGGGTAATTGACGGGGTAAGTGATCTTCTGGGCTAGCCTTTGCAGTCCATTAGATAAAAGCCTGTCTTTGATTCTTTTGGGCTAGCCTTTGCTGTCCATTAGACTAATAGCCTATCTTTGATTATTTTTGGGGCTAGCTTTTGTGGTCTATTATTTGGCAATTTTCGGGTCAAAATGGACCTGATAGGAATCTGGTTCGCGGTTGACCTGGTCAGACTGCTGAGTCCGGTTCGGCGTTGATCGCGTTGATCAGCTTGAGGTTAGTTTTGTATTTATTTATGTATATATTTATTATTTATTTATTTATTTATTTATGTACATGTTTATTTATTGTTTATTTATTCATTTATGTACATATTTATTTATCTATGTACATATTTATTGAAATTTAGGACGAGTGGAGATTATTAGTGATAGTCATTCTGAATTTCTATCTGACTATCATGAGAATGTCATTCAGAGTGTGCTCTTTCGTGATATTCCACACCAGATAGTTACCTATCGTTGTGGGTAATATTACTAAAAAGACTTTAGCTCTGGAGTGATTAGAGCTACCAAAAGAATATTCACAGTGTGACCTTTAAATCACTAGGATTTAATAAAAAAGCAAATAGGGGGTTTTGCCGACCGGACAGACGGGTTAGCCATCGTTTGGGATAAATGAGTTGCACGACTCAAGAGTCCTAAAATTTCTATTCAAATAATCTCAATTCCTTTTTAAAGAGTCATGTTTGCAGACAAACATTTTCAAATGATCAAACACTCAGTCACAAATCAGTTATTTACAATGGTCACTCTGACTCGTTTGAACATTGTGTATACCTTCCTTTTCAAATGGGTCGTTAGTGGTGACCACTCTAGATTTATCTATTTGGTCACTTCGAACGTCTTTCAAATTTCAAAAACATTCAAATAATAAAAAACACCAACACACAAACATTTTCTACCAAGAACTACATGTGATTTGATTCTCTACCAGGAGATACGTAGGAGCAGAGGGCGGCCGACCTCTGTAGTTGCATTAATAAAAACCCTTTTTTTAGTCCTTTTGTAAATTTCTTATTTCTTATTTTTTTTAAAAACAAACAAAAATAACTAACCGTTTATCGAGTCTTTTTATTATTATAAGGGTAAAATCATTATTTTTGAATTAATAAATGTTTGCACATTTAGTTAAAAGCTAACATTCCTTAGGAAGGATGTCGTAGGGTGCTAATACCTTCACTACGCATAGACGACTCTGGATTTTTCGGTCGCTACAGCTGCGACTTCACTGGGGACTAATTAAGAGAGTCAAGCCTAATTAACTAAATGTGTAAGTATTTGTTAATTTTATATTTTGTTTTTTCCCTTATGCTTATTTTATTTATTTATTAGTATTTCTTTATATTATTGAACCTTAGGGTAGACGATTTTTTTGTTATTATTGTTGTATATCTTGTCCAGCTTCGTTAGTTTAGGTATTTTGCCCTCATCACACACCTCACTTACACTTTTGCACACACTTTTGAATGGGGCCCTATACCCGGGTCTGCAAATAACCTAGGACGAGTGGAAATTATTAGTGACAGTCATTCCGGATTTTATCTGTTTGACTCTCATGAAAGTCTCAGCCAGATTACGCTCTTTTATGGTATCCCACACCTGGTAGCTAGCTATCATTGTGGATCGTATCATGAAGGGGATTTTAGCTCTGGAGACCTTTGTGAGGAAGTGAATAGAGCCACTTGCGAGATTGATCACATAAGTGACCCTAGACCATGTTAAAAATCCCAATTTAGACATGACCCACCTAGGACACAGGGGCATTATACTTACCCTCTCTATTAATCTGGTTAGCGTTTCTCCACAAATAAAATCACTAAAAAAAAACATTTTCATACTTCTTTCTTTCATTTGCATGCACATGAGGCGACATCATCATACCCAAAAAAATCATCATGCATCCATAACAAAGTAATATTATTCTTTTCACACGCATCCCATTATCATTGCGCTACCATGCATCATAAAAAACAAAAGTAAAAGTTTTTCCTCTTACATGCATCTCATATTCCTACATAAACTCCCACATGCATCAAAATCAAAATCAGAAATTGCTTCATTTTCTTTTATTATTGTATCATTCATCACCCAGTGACCTTTTGTTAGCTTCTTATTCTAGTTGAAGCATAAAAAAACATACCCTCTTAAGGTATCCTTCTATCACATTGTTGCTCATGTACAACAAACATCCATATGCTCATGTATTATTCTTTATTCAAAGAAAACATATAAAAAAAATCACCATGCATTCATGCTAAAATCATTCTTCCATAAGCATTTCATTGTTATTGCACCATCACGCATCGCATCATATAAAGAATAACAAAGATATCATTTTATTTCAAAATTGTATTCATCTTGCATATCCGTACACCAATAAATATTACCCCCATATTATATAAAAGTTATGTTCATTATTCCTTTCCACGCATTAAAAAAAATCGCTGTGAGTATCATGCATTTTGTTTCCTTGCACACAAAAAAATTTTACCCATATAACATTAGCATATAATTTGATCAAAAAAACATTAGCATCATATTTAACATGCACCGAAATTCATTCATAATCATTCAAAATTATGATCACACAGTGTAGGTATCACATCATTTGTAAAGTCTTGAATTACATTTCAAAAAAAAAACATAACATTCATACATCATTTCCCTCATGTTGCCATCCTAGTTTAAATGCATCAATTCCATATTCATGTATCATTTTCCAAATAAAACAAAAAATTATTTCATTATAATTGTATCATTTATCATCCCATAAATAAAAAATGAGAGTTTGCATACATGTTGCACTACCTCTTAAAAAATGAAAATAATTGCATTTAGGATCAAACATTTATTTCTTCATGCATATATGCATTTGCATATCCGTCATCATGGGGATTATATGTTGCTAAAAAAATAATCACCGCACGTTCATAATAAAACCATTCTTTTCACATGCAGTCCATTATCATTGCACTACTGTTGCGCCCGAAAAATCCGGTTTGGGACTTTTCGTTTGACAACGTGGACAAAGTTTGGAGATGCCACCAATATTTTAATTTTAAGACCAAAACATTGAAAAAAGGTCTTTTAAACAAGGCAGATGGTCTTTTGAAAACTAGAGATGTAGGTTCGGGGGTCGGTTAGGTACGGGGAAGGGATTAGCACCCCGCACCTCCTTTCTACCGAAAGGGAACCATTAACTTGATGTGTGGTTTGGACAAAAGTTTGAGTTTGAAAGCGGTTTGTTCTACTTCTTTTCTTTTCTTTCCTTTTCTTTTTATTTCATTTGAGAAATTGTTTTATTGAAAACGGGGGGAAGAAGAGTATTTTTGGTATCTTTGAAAAGCGGAACAAAACAAAGATTTTTTAAAAGGGTGCTTGACGGGCTGTGACCCGCTCCTACGTACCCTCACTGGAAGAGGGATCAAAGCTACGTAGTTCTCGGGTTATCTTTTGAAAACGGCAAAAGAGGTTTTTCGCAATTGGGTGAGCGTTTGTGAAGACCGAACAACAGCGGTTAGAATGGCCTCACTACTAACTCTTTTGAAAATGAAATCATCATTAATGACCTAATCGGCAACGGCGCGATTGGTGTTTAATGACAATCGGTTTATTTTTGAGAAATGAATAAGTTTTCGAAAATGGGATAGAGCTTTTGCGAAGACCGAACAACAACGGTTAGAATGGTCTCGCTACTAACTCTTTTGAAAACAACATCATCATTAACGACCTAATCGGCAACGGCGCGATTAGTGCTTAATGACAATTGATTTATTTTTGTTTTGAAAGTAAAAGTTTCTTTTTGTTTTGAAATGATTTTAGGAAATGGGTTTTAGAAAAGGAGTAGAACATTTCAAGTCAATTCTAAATCCATAACCAAATGCAAATGAATAAATAATACTCAAGCAAACATGAACATATCACTCATTAACCAAGATTAAACATGCCCATACAATCAAAGGATTCAATTATTAAAGATGCAAAACAAAGTTCTCAAAGTAATTGTGTGTGTGTGAGAAGGATTGTATTTACCCTAATGGCTCTATGCTACAACATGCATGTAGACTTACGTCTCCATTAGGAGGTCATACAAGTGGAGAGGAGGGCACACAATCAAGTCAAGACATTTACATGGCATCAAGAACAAGTGAATACAATTGATTGTAAACATAGAGTATTCTAAGTTAAATGATTGAGTATGTAAGCAATGATGCATGATTAGGTAAGCATGTAAGTGCATGAGTGTACAAGGAATGGATGCATAGCACTTTATTTATGAATGGATGGCATACAAGGATGCATAAGAGGATGCAAGAGATATAAGCATATGAAGATGCATGAGAATGTCACATAAACTAAATATGAATGAAGATGCATGAATGTGAAAATGTTTTGGGTATTTTTGCAAGTTGATAAGTTGTAAAACTTTAAGTAAAAAGTTGGTGAAAAGTAAAGTAAAAATGCATGAAGTAAATGGTAATTATTTAATGAGATGGTAAAGTAAAAATGCATGAGGTAAATGGTAATTATTTAATGAGATGGTAAAGTAAAAATGCATGAGGTAAATGGTAATTATTTAATGAGATGGTAAAGTAAAAATGCATGAGGTAAATGGGAAGTATTTAATGAGATGGTAAAGTAAAAATGCATGAGGTAAATGGGAAGTGGTAAAATCTTTTTAGGTTTTAGTAAAAAGTTAATGAAGTGGTAAAAACCAAAGTAGTAAAATATTTTTATGTTTTGGTAAAAAGTTAATGAATGGTAAAGTAAAATGGTAAAAAGTAAACAAACACAATTGCATAACTTGCACTTTCCCAAACACAATCAAAATGACAATTTTCAAGCAATCAAAGAGGGTAAAAATAGGCCTTATGGCCGGATACATAGCAAGGAAAACTCAAGCACGAATTTCATCATGTTCTTGCAACCAAATCACATCAATGAGCATATGAACATAAACCCTAGGATCTACCCATACATTTGATGCTCAAACAATTGTCATTCCATCATTTATTTCAACTCAAAATCGAAGGAAATGCAAGAACAATAAAAACCCTAATTTCTACCTATGAACCTAAAGGCATAGTTGGCTAGATCCACTTTTTTATTTAAACTTAAACACCATAAATGAACAAAGAAATGCATGAACCACTAAAAACACTACATGGCCGAAACCTTTTTTGAAAGAAAGTGATGTTTTATTTCATGAACTTTAGTGAAAAATGTGTAGAAATGCAAGGAAAATTATTCAAACACAAGAATCTTCCCTTCAAGGCCAAGGACCCATCTCAAACACCCAAGGCTCCCAATGTCCTTGTCCAATAATGTTTGAAATGAGTCCTCAAAGCTTCTTTCAAGAAGGAAAGAGGAGTAGAAGAGAGATTACATAATGAAAATTAAAGAAAATGCAAGGGTTTGTGAGCTTACCTCTAGATCTTGCTTGAAATGAAGAAGAAGATCAAAATAGAAACCAAGAACACTTGAACCTCCTCTTGAATCCCATGAAAATCACTTGATATTGAAGGATTTGATGATGAACTTTGAAGATAATGCAAGATTAGAAGTGGATCTAGTGTAGGAATCAAGAATAATGAAGTTTGGATGGTTGAAAATTGAAGAATTGGTGGTGGAAATGGTGGGAGGTGGTCTTGGGTTTGAGAGGGGAGGAGGAGAGGAATTGTGGTCTGATTTTGTGCTAGGGTAAAATGAGGATGCCCCCTTTTGGTTTCTTATTTTTGGGTTTTATATGAGATGCAAAATTAAGGGTATATAGGACATTGTGCTTTTGCCAACCATTGAGATTTGAGATAGAATTTGAATCAAGGGCCAAGATTGCAATGCACATGGATTAGGGACAATGAGAAAGCACAAATGGAAGGGAATGAGCTGGTGTCATATGAAATTGAAGAGTTTTTTGTACACAAAAATTGTTGGGGGCAATTAGGTCAATTCGCACATAGTTGTAGCCTAGGATTTGATCTAGAATTTTAATCAATGGCTAGGAATACAACTCACATGGATTAAGGGCATGAAGAAACACAAAATGAGGTAAAAATGGGCTGGAATTCGCAGCCATGAGGAGGGAAGGAAAAAAAATGCAAGCTTGCACAAAATAGTACATTTTGTCTTATTGAGGACACTTCCCTTTTTTGAGTTTTTTTTGAATTTGAAATTTTGGGCATGGGAAATAATGGGAATGCAACTATTGAAAATGTGGCACATGTTTTTGGGCACCATAAAATATTCGCTCTAGTCACCCATGACAATAAAAATTGTCACTTAAGAATTGAGGAATATTTAATGGTCCTTTTTATTTTTCTATGCACTAAAAATGGAAAAATACATTTTTAATTATTTTGACTAGGGTTTTCTTTCTAAAAAATTGTACAAAAATTATCCTTGATAGAATAAAAATGTACTTTTTGTGGATGTGCATTTTTTTGCGAGAAAATCATCTTTTTACGAAAAATGACCAAAATGCCCTTTTTGACCCTAAAACCCTAATTTGCTTAAAAAGTGCACTCCAACCCTAAAAATGACTTTAAAGACCTTGGAATGACTTCTAAGACCCAAAATGCAATGCATAATGCTCCTCACTCCTCAATTTATTTATTTTTTGGGGAAAATTAGGGTTTTGACCTAAGCCGGACAAAATTGGGGTATGACAACTACTATACATCTCATCATCCGGAAAATAACAAAAATATTTTTGTATATGTCCAAATTGCATCATCTTGCATATCCATATAAAAAAAATATATATCACCTTGATATTATAAAAAAAGTTATGTTCATTACTCCTCTTTATGCATCATAAAAAAAAAAACAAAAACAAAGGTTTTTCATTCTTATCGACCTCAAACACATTATCATCCGGCACACATCATTTACAAATAAAAGAAAAATAGTGCCACTTTCTTGCCTCATCCATCATCCAAAATATATAGTATGTTGCATTGCCCCCAAAAAATCATTTTGGATAGTTAACCTCTCCAAGTGATCATTCATTCATGCATTTCACACATTTGCATTTTCATCATATATATATATATATATATATATATATATATATATATATATATATATATATATATATATATATATTATCATGTGTTCATCCATACATAAAAAAAAACATGAGCACATTTTTTTCAAAAGATTGATGAGACATGAGGCAAAGTTGATTATTCCTTCTTTGGAAAAGTTTAGCTTATCTACAAACTCAAGGTGTTTTCAGACACTCAATTTTCAAAAGAGCAGTTATTCACTGTTTGCAGCTCGCTCACAATTTTCTTCAGCAAAATTATGCATCTCATCAATCCCATGATAAATGATCCAAATGGTCCATTTTGTTAACTAATGTGTTATCAAAAACTTCTTCTATCATGACGCTAACTATGTTAACTCTCTGAAGCATTCGTATAGTGAACTTGTATGCAATGTGCATTTACTCTTGTTTGAGTCAGCTAGTGTCCATATCTTTCCTATCATCATCCCTTGTTCATGTCCAATCCCACCCCGACCATCCCATAAGGTGCATATTCTCCACACAGGTACCTAGTCGACTACTTGGTTGGTTCCCAATGATGAAATTTCACAAACTAACATTTTAGGCCCCCATGTTGGGGCAAATTTGTGATCACTGGATATCTTGTCAACATTGTATTCTCTTGGTGCAAGTTCTTTACAAAAAAAAAAGAGAAGAAAAAAAAAATCAAAATAGACCCGTTAGGTTGAAAACTCGCAAGAGCAGCCTAAGTCAAAATTAGGGCACATAAAAAAAAGCAGATATGTGAAGATAAGTAAATTGTTGTCTTAGAATTAATTTTTGAGAAAACAAGTAATCATGATTTGAAATGATGTTTGGCCAGCCTTCTATATCCTCAAAAAAACATCCAAAAAGAAATACTCTTAGCTACCCATTTCGAGCGAGAAAAATTAAAAAAAAAATAAAAAAATATTTCAGTCACTCTAGACAATGATCAATTTCATATCAAAGATGGTGTATCACTTTTATCAGCTCACTCAGCTCAAAAAAGGATAAAGTGAAAATCACAAAAAAGGAAAGTGAAATTCAAAAAAGGAGGATTGAAAAGACCCTGGAAAAGGAGAAAAGCAAAAGCAGTAGAAATTGTGAGCTGATACATCATACCATGAAACGCGTAAGATATCTTTGTCTCAATAAACCCTCAAACACTTTCTTTCATAAACCTCTAACCATTGGCCACATTACAACCCTAACAAAGTCCATTCTGATCAATGACTGATTGCTTTCGTTTTCTCAAGTTTTAATTTTAGGACAAGTAAGTTTATTTATTTACAATATATTTGCTTTTTAAAAAAAAACAAAAACAAAAAAAAAGTCAAAAGGCTTACACTCCAAGATTCATTCAAGTTACACTGATATCAAGACAAGATTTAGTGATCACCAAGTTGAAATTTTCATCGTATCAAAACCCAGGACTATCATAGTCTATGGGAGTCACCTTAAAAGAACCAAAAGTTTAGACTAGGACCATAACCTAGATCCCAAAGTGGGGAAGTCCCTTCACCTTTCATGCTTCTCGAACTTGGGGAAATTTTCCAGCGTCCATTCCATTCATATACCACATCCAATCCATATAGTCATACGACCAATTCCAAAAACCCACGACCCTAACTCAGTCTCCTTTCACAACCCCACTAAAAGCAACCATTTGAAATACCATTCCAAAGTGGGGCAATCCCGTCGCCTACACCCATCTCATCCTCTTGTCATATTCACATTCATAAGACCATACCGGGGAAATTTCTCAACCCACCATCCTAAACACAGCCTTTCACAAACCCTAGTCAGGGCAACCTTGCCCTTGTCATAGTTGGGGCAACACCAAACACTATGGGTTGAGACAAAATCTTTCGCCTGCCACCCGTCATTCCAAAGTCATGGCGTTCCCAATTCATCATCTACTACACCCCTAGTTGTTGTCACCACTAGACAGGGGAAAGTTATGCACCTACCATTCATCCCCTCACATGTCATATCTGTCATACCAAGTCAACTAACCCATTCCTTCATATTTGCACTATTATGCCTATTTACTAAACAATGCTTCAAAGAGAGAAACCACAAGTTAATAATGTGAAGTTGGAAACTCACGTAGTTAACTCTGTGGACCTAAAATTCAGTCATCATGGGACACCATAATGAAAGAACAATGTGAAGGAGCTTGCAAATGCAATCAAATACTTTTGCACTTCAGTGTCTGGGGATAACAACCTTGAGATTACCAAAGTTTGAATTCCAAATCAAATCCAATTTTCCAATAAATGATGATTCCAGAATTTTCACCTCAAAAGTCCCATTTCTCATCATTGCAAAAAATCTTTTTGCATCACCATTAAATCATATCATAAATCGTTGCACCATACATTTGATTCCAACATCAAGCCATAGTAATCATAGCATAAATCATTCCACATGCAACCATGCATATAAGCAGTACAATTGCATCCACATACAACCGTTTGTCAACTTTCTCATTCCATTAGGTTCAACACCCATGGTATACCCATTTCATTCATCATCCCACCAGATACCAATCATTGCATGTTCGTCACATGCATAACATTATTTGCTTCGATAGATGTGCCAAGTGCCGGTCTCATCGTTGCCTAAAAAAAAAAGTTTTTTACATCACTAATCATATCATTGTACCATGCATTCGCGTGTTTTCCTTTATTCACCAAGGCATTTGCACCAAAGCATTACATTTGCATCACCTTCGCACTTTGCATTTCATACACTCATTATATAATAAGGAAAAAAGGCAAAAAAGCAAAAAGAGAAAAAAAGTGCTCATTCCATTACATTCATCATTCCACTAGAATTAATCAGCACAATCACATTCATATCTTATATGCATTCACATACGTTGTTTGTCAACCTCCATGTTTCATAAACTTCAACTCACATCATCTGCCACGTTTTATTCATCCCATCGGACACCTACCATTTCACATGCCTATATTGCACGCATACATCATTCATTGCATTTTTAGACATGCCAAATATAGATAGCTTTTCCCTTCTCAGGTAAATGCATTCATTAGGTATGTTCTAGGCAAGTACGCCATGTGTCAATCCCAATATTTTGTTCCCTCAAAATCAGTGCTCCAAACGTTGGTCTCATATCACAATTTGGAGTCCCAGTACTCCTTCAGACCCCCAGTGGTCCTTCAGAGCCCAATCACTCCTTCAGATCATCAATGGTCCTTCAATCCAGATCGCATGTCGCGTTATCGAGCAACTGACGGATCATCCGACCCCAGGTCCTTCAGTTCAGTTCGAATTAACATGTCAAAGCAACGGCTTCGAACTCTACCTCCAGATCACTATGTCGACACTGAGCGCGACGGATCATCTGACCCCAGGTCCTTCAGACTAGCTGTGTTAGCCTAAGACATAGCAGACGTACTTCGAGGTGAGAAAATCAGGTCAACGACCTGATTTTGACCCCATGGCCGCTCGAAAAAGGCCACCATCAAGCAGACCGTTTTACTAGTACCATTACTAGTTTGCTCTCCATCAGACCATCCTGGTCCATCAAGGCCCAGGCAGCCTCTCAGACCCCGTCGGTCCTTCAGTTTAACTCCAAGCAATGCGCCAAGCATCGACATCAAATTAGACCATCGGAGCCCCAGTGCTCCTTCAGATCCCCGGTGATCCTTATTTACTTTTGTTCTATGTCAACCCAATTTTTCAAGAATTTCTAAAAAATCATAGTCTTGACAAAATTAGTGTCTTTTTATCTTTATTTCTATTTTACTCGAGAAATTTGGAAACCCTTCATATTTCCTAGTAAAATATAAATAAAGAGGTAGGGATGGCAAAACGGGTTTGGCCCGCCGGGCCGGCCCGCTGACCCGCCAAAAAAAGGCGGGTTGGGCTGGGGTATTGGGACCGCTGACCCGCCGAACCCGCCCCGCCAAAAAAAAAAAAACCGCGGGCTAAAGCAAAAACGGGGCGGGTCAGCCCGCCGGCCCGTTTTTTTAAAAAAAAAAAAAAAATTTAAACAGAATCACTTTATGTTTTCAACTTTCCCCTTCTTTCACTTCTCACTGTACAAACAATAACCAAACACGCTCTTCTCCCTTCAACGGCGTCTCATCTCCTTTCAACGGTGTTCCTGAACTCTTCTTCTCTGCAAGATCGAACATCTGAATCGCGTTTTTGCTTTCTGGATTGCTGAATCATCCAACGCGATTTATCTCTAGAGCGTCTTGTGCAGCATCACGTTTTTCTGCTGAATTATCTCCTGAATCACGGTTTGTTCTCTGGATCATTTTTTTGTTCTCTGGACTGTTTTGTTCTGATTCACGTTTCCCTGGTTCGCATTTCTGAATCACAGTTTGCTCCGTATCCTCCATAATACAAGTTTTGTTCCAAGATTTCTTGAACAAAAAAAAATCGATGCATGGGCTGTCTTCGTTCGCTGGAAATTGGTGCCTGTTTTTGTCAAATTGGTCCACAAAACAATAAATACAATTTTGATAATTGTTTGTGTATTCAATCTTTTGATCTGTGCCATATATTGTACTTATTATGGTTTTTTGGTTCCTGAAAATATTTATTTTGGTTGCTTGAAGTTGATGGTTAATCCCTAGTTATCATTATCAAGCAATCAAAATACTTATTTTGGTTTTTAAGATCGAATTATGGATTTGGACCTTTTGGTTGATGGTTCTAGCCTTTTAGGTGACATTTCTTAATGGTTAATCCTAGTAATTCCAATGTTATTTTTGTTTTATACTTTTAGCTGCTATATAGTTAATCCTAGTAATTCCAATGCTATTATTGTTTTATACTTTTATTTTGAATATGTCAAGAGTTTTTAAAGTAAAAATTTGTTAAAAATGCTTTATAAAAAATCTATTTTAAAAAGCAGGTGAAAAATCTTATTGAAATTGAAATGTTAAAAACATGTAAGTTTTTTGTTCAAAAATATTGAAAAAAAAAATTCAGACGGGCCGGACCGCCAACCCGCCAGCCCATCACTTAGCGGGCCGGGCCAGTCTTTTGAACTCGCCATTTTTGGCGGGCCGACTCGCCCCGCCCCGTTTTTAGCGGGCCGAAGGCAAAACGGGCCGGGCCGGGCCGGGCCGGACCGTTTTGCCATCCCTATAAAGAGGGGCAGCTGTCATACCCTAATTTTGTCCGGCTAATTTCAAATAAAGGAAAAAACAATATCAAAACTTTTGGTGTTGTGGATACCCAACTTTAACAGGTATTTTTCACTTTTTAGAAAAAATAACAAAAATATGTTTTTTCACGTAGATTCGAATAGGTCGTTTCGCGCTCATTTACCGTTTTTGCGTCTTTATTTCTTTTTTTTAGTGGTTAAATAAAAATTGAAATTATTACAAAAATGTCCATGTGACTTGGCCCAAAAATGCCAAAGTTACAAGAAATATAAAAATAGACCAAAATACCCAAAACAGCAGCTACTTTGCAAATGCAATTTCTCTCTTCCCAGACCTCGTCTTGACGATCCGAACGGTGAAAGTGAAGATATGTCTCACGAACCTGCCGTCAAAAGACGAAGACGATCCAACGGTTAACGAATCCGGAATCGCACTGTCAAGGTGGCTGGTTTGAGAAAAAATGGGAGTTGTTTTCAGCTACTTTGCGAATGCCATTTCTCTCTTCTCAGATCTCGTTTCGAAGATCCTAATGGTGAAAGTGAAGATATATGTCTCACGAACCTGGCGTCAAAAGATGAAGACGATCCAACGGTAACGAATCCGGAATTGCACTGTCAAGGTGGCTGGTTTGAGAAAAAATGGGAGTTGTTTTCAGCTACTTTGTGAATGCCATTTCTCTATTCTCAGATCCCTTTTCGACGATCCTAACGGTGAAAGTGAAGATATATGTCTCACGAACCTTCCGTCAAAAGATGAAGACGATCCAATGGTTAACGAATCCGGAATCGCATTGTCAAGGTGGCTGGTTTGAGAAAAAACGGGAGTTGTTTTCAGCTACTTTGCGAATGCCATTTCTCTCTTCTCAGATCTCATTTCGACGATCCTAACGGTGAAAGTAAAGATATATGTATCACGAACCTCTGTCAAAAAACGAAGACGATCTAACGGTTAACGAATTTGGAATCGCACTTTCAAGGTGGCTGGTTTGAGAAAAATGGGATTTGCTTTCTCAATCTTGTTTTAGTCCCACATTGCTTGGGAGAAACAAGAACTACCTAGCCTTTGGCTATAAAATAGGTTGAGATGCAAAGACTATGGACATGGGCAATTGACGGGGTAATGATCTTTTGGGTTAGCCTTTGCAGTCCATTAGATTAAAAGCCTGTCTTTGATTCTTTTGGGCTAGCCTTTGCTGTCCATTAGACTAAAAGTCTGTCTTTGATTATTTTTGGGGCTAGCTTTTGAGGTCCATTACTTGGCGATTTTTGGGTCAAAATGGATAGGAGTCTAGTTCCTGGTTGACCTGGTCAGACTGCTCGGCCCGGTTCGGCGTTGATCGCGTTGATCAGCTTGAGGTTAGTTTTGTATTTATTTATGTACATATTTATTATTTATTTATTTATGTACATATTTATTTATTGTTTATTTATTTATTTATGTACATATTTATTTATTGTTTATTTTATTTATGCATATTTTAAGTACACATTTACACACAATTATGAGTGGGGCCCTATACCCGGGTCTGTTTTGAAATTTAGGACGAGTTTAGATTATTAGTGATAGTCATTCTGGTTTTTTGTCTGACTATCATGAGAATCTCATTCAGAGTGTGCTCTTTTGTGATATTCCACACCAGATAGTTACCTATCGTTGTGGGTAATATTACTAAAGAAACTTTTGCTCTGGAGGCCTTTGGTGAGAAAGTGATTAGAGCTACCAAAAGAAGTGACCTTTAAATCACTAGGATTTTAAAAAAAAAAGCAAATAGGGGGTTTCGCCGACCGGACAGACGGGTTAGACATCGTTTTGGGATAAATGAGTTGCACGGCTCAAGAGTCCTAAAATACCTATTCAAATAATCTCAAACACTCAGTCACAAATCAGTTATTTACAATGGTCACTCTGAGTTTAACTCGTTTGAACATTGTGAATACATTCCTTTTCAAATGGGCCGTTAGTGGTGACCACTCTAAATTTATCTGTTTGGTCACTTCGAACGTCTTTCAAATTTCAAAAACATTCAAATAATAAAAAACACCAACACACAAACATTTTCTACCGAGAACTATGTGTGATTTGATTCTCTACCAGGAGATACGTAGGAGCAGAGGGCGGCAGACCTCTGTCAATTGCATTAATAAAAACCCTTTTTTTTAGTCCTTTTGTAAATTTCTTATTTCTTATTTTTTAAAAAAACAAACAAAAATAACTAACCGTTTATCGAGTCTTTTTATTATTATAAGGGTAAAATCATTATTTTTGAATTAATAAATGTTTTCACATTTAGTTAAAAGGTAAGCTTCCTTAGAAAGGATGTCGTAGGGTGCTAATATCTTCCCTACGCATAGACGACTCCCGAGCCTAAACCTGGTCCGCAAAACCCCCTTATCCACTCAATAGGGATTTTCCAATGTTTGCCCTTAAACTAAACTTTGGTGGCGGCTTCATTTCAAGAACTTCGAAGAATCCCTCCTCCGAATTTTTTGGTCGCTACACCCATGCAAAAAACAAAAACAATAAAATAATAAAAGAAATTAAGAATATTTAAGGTTATGTTTTCTATTCTTCTATAGTTTGTACTTTGGAACCTTAGATGTGACCACTATGAAAATATTACTTAAATGACTTACACGTCCGAAAAATATATTAATTAATTGGGTGGAATATTGAGAGTTACAAACTCTCCCTTTGAATGAAATATGAATTTCATTCAAATGAATCGTGAAGTAAAATCTTAGTATTATAGGAAGAGGTGTTCACCATATATCGTAGATCTTCTAGTGAAAGTAAATACATCAATCCAACTAATTGTTACATCAGAAGAACTAATTGTTCAAGTTGGAAGAGAGCTTTCAAAAACTCCCGACTTAGAAGTGATATGTCGAAACAAAGAATTTTAAGCTACTTGATAAAATCAATTGCAATAATAGGATATGTTGTAGCAAGATTTTCATGGCTAGCTATAGCCAAGATTGGGGTTTCTTGTATCTTGCATTATTATCGAACCACGTGTGTTGGCAAAGTTGAGTACAGGTGGCCGACCAAGTTTCCCATCGTAAATTAGTCACCAACAAAGGCGATAGATACCGCACACAAATAACGCACTAACCAAAATACTATAGTGATCAACCAAACATTAGGGGTATGAAGGAAAGCAAAACATACCTATGAAAAGGAGGGCATAATATTTAAGGATAATTCTACCATACCCATTGAGTTTTATGGGGTATGATATCTTGTAGGAAAAATAGTGTAATATTTACATTTATTTTAAAATACTTAAATATAAAAAAAAGAGGTTGTTAATGTTGGATTTTGCACAACGGTGCTGTCATCTGCAAGCAGTGGTTGACGACTTCAAGTTTCCCCGCCGAGAGGTGTCCCTGTAAAGACACTACAATGCCTAAATCAGTTGAGGGCTTTAGAGAAAATAAGAGGAGAGCAATATGAGTTTTAGGTCAGATTAGATGTTAACAAACCTGGGGTGAGGACCCCTATTTATAATAGTGTTGTCTCGCAAACCCTAGGTGTAGTGTTGCAAATCCTAGTTGTGGTGATTTCTGCTAATTTTGGAGTAACTGTTTGGTCTCAACATTTGAGATTGTGGTGAGAACTTCGCTATTTATTCAACTGTTAAATTTAAGCATGTTGCAAAAGAGAAGTCAGAATTAGGATTCATCGTCGACCTCAACCTCGAGTTCCATATATGCACAGAAGTCGAGCTCTCCCAGAAAGCTCAGGTCGCTTATTATCATGACGGTAGTCGGTATATCCTCCAGCCGAGAACTCTACAGGGAACAAGCCATAGTAGAGGTGTCATCGAGTGATTGGATATTAGGTATCATACACAACAAAACTCAATGGGCATCTAAGTGTTCTCCTTCTAGTTTACGTAGTTGAATATGTATGAGTAGTTCAACATTTAACTTTCTTTTTTATTTTTAAAATCAAATGGCTTTCACTACAAGAAAATCGCGTATTACCGGCAAATTTTTTTCGTCGGTTTTTTTTCGTCTGTACATTTGTTGCGGGCGGATTTTAAACATTTCTGGCGGATTTTTTGAATTTTTTTTTTTAAAAAAATCCGCCGGTAACATGTCTGGCGGATTTTTTAAATAACCAGCGGATTTGTAAAAAACAAAAACCACCGGTAATTTAAAAAATCCGCTAGAAATTTTACGCACGGATTTTTTGAGAAAACAAAAAAACTCAAAAAATCAACCGGTAATGTTAAAAATCCGCCGGAAAAATACGGAGGGAAAAAAATCCGCCGGAACCGTCCGAAATGCCTATAAATAAAATTTTCTCCTACACTCTTCTCATTCTCTCATTTCACTCTTTATTCCCTTCTCATTCTTTTCTACATTTTCCCTATCTTATCTTTCTTCTTCTTTCTCATACTCTCCAATCTCCATAAATTTCTCAACATATCTTTCTTCTACATTTCCCCTTTTTTCTTCCTTCTCATTCATTCTCACTCATTCATTCTTATTCCTTCTTACTTCTTCATTCTCATTCTCTCCTATAAGTTATGCCCAAAACAAACTTAAGATAATAAATGTTTTCGTATTTGAATGTGGTAGGCTAAATATTTTGGATATTCTAATAATTAAATTTTTTTTATGAATATCAATAATAATTAGGCTAAATATATATTTTGGCCCTTTATCTTTGGGGTTGTGGTCACTTTGGCCCTTTATCTTTTTTTTTTCTCATTTTAGACCCTCATGTTTTTTGTTTGTGTCATTTTGGCCCCTGCCGTTATGTTTATGTTTTTTTAGGCAAATTTTTAAGGACGAAAATGAAATCAATTAAAAACATAAGGGCCCAAAATGAAATCAATTAAAAACATAAGGGACTAAAATGAAATCAATTAAAAACATAAGGGACCAAAATGATAACGGCAGGGGCCAAAATGACACACACAAAAAACATGAGGGTCTAAAATGAGAAAAAAAAGGCTAAAGTGCTCCCAGGGTCCCTTATCTTTATTTAAAGTAACGATTTGGTCCTTTATCTTTTTTTTGTCCCAAATCAGTCCTTTATGTTTTAAATTTTTGACACATAAAACCTTTTCTGTCCCAAATCAGTCCTTTATGTTTCAAATTTTTAACACATAAATCATTTTTTTTGACACATAAATCAGCACTGTTAATATAAAAGGATTTATGTGTCAAAAATTTGAAAGATAAAGGACTTATTTGGGACAAAAAAAACATAAAGGACTAATTCGTTACTTTAAATAAAGATAAGGGACCCCGGGAGCACTTTAGCCGAAAAAAAAAGATAAATGGCCAAAGTGACCACAACCCCAAAGATAAAGGGCCAAAATATATATTTAGCCTAATAATTATTATCTGACTAATCAATTACCGTTATTTCAAAATGGTCTCCAATTTAATTTTCTAATTTTTCTGAAAAAATTTAGTTTATTAATTGGTATGATATTTATTTGTATATATAATTATGTTGCATCTAAAATATATAATAACATTATCTTGTTTAAATTTTTTTGTATTTATTATTAAGATATCCAAATTAATTATTGTCTTTTACTTATTAAATAACTTTATTTCCATACATATGTTTGTGTGTACCTATATATGTATGTACATGTATATATTTGGATTTGTTCTCTAAACGAGATAATATGAATTCAATCGGTAACTCTTTCATCTATAACAAACTAGCGCCTTGACCCGTGCGTTGCACGTCATAAAATCTCTAGCAAATACAGAATTGTGGAAGTTGGAAAATTTATTGGCAAAATTGCAATATGAAAAAGTATTGTTTAAATATGAAAAAAGACAATTGCGAGCTTAAGAGCTAAATTACAGTGTACAGACATAATCCAGAAAAATTCTTCCATACACATAATCTATAGTCATAATCTTAAGTAGAAAGTTAAAAGACACAAGATGCATAATGCAAAGATATTAAAACATAACTTTCAACATAATCATTCACCTAATTATCTAAATTGATGAAAATATGATGATTAGGGTTTCCTTGACGTGCATGCTGGTGAGGAAATTCCACTTAAAGGGGTACTGGTTGGTTACGCATCACACGACGATGATGGCGATAAGAAATATCTCCCAAAGTAACATGGATTTTAAAGGGATCTTGGGATAGATATGTGATCCCAAAAAGTGTTGAACCTTGAAGGAGCAAAAGTTTCATTATAGCAACAGTCTGACATAAATATTGTAGCATTTTACGAGCAAAGAGAAAAGTGTAGAAGTATCTAACAGTGTAAACTATAGTTTAAAATATCATTTTTAATTAACTAATACATCGAAAATTGAACACCTATATCTAATAAGAAGAAAAAGTCTAAGGGACTTTGCGTATTTCAACAGTGAAATTTTTTTCGAATGTTAAAGTACCCTAAAACACACCGCTTAGCATCACATTTTATGTATTTTGTCATGAAACTATTTTTTTCACCAAACCGGATATTGAGGAACAAACTTTACATATCTAAACAGTTAAAAAAATTTCTGAATGCTAAAGTAACCCAAAACACATTGCCTAGTATCGTATTTTACGTATTTTGGCACGGAATTATTTTTTGGTTTGACCAAACCAATTACTGAGAAACAAACTCCGTATACTTGTACAATCTAATTTTTTTCTAAATCCTAAGACTCCGCAAAACACACTGCTTAGCGTCACACTTTACATATTTTGACACTACATTAATTTTTTGTTTGACCAAACTAATTATTGATAAGCGAAGTCTGTATATCTGTACATCTATTGTTTTCTTTTGAATCATAAGGTTCCCCAAAGCACATTGTTTAGCGTCACACTTTACATATTTTGCTACAAAATTAATTTTTGTTAAACAAAATTGGTTATCGATGAACAAACTTCGCATGTTTGAACAATATTTTTCGACCCTAAAGTACCCCAAAACATATTGTCTAGGATCACACTTTTGGTAATTTGTTACGAAACCAATTTTCGTTTTCACTAATCCAATTTCGGAGGAACAAACTTTGCCTATTTGAACAATTAAAAAATTTACTGGACTGTAAAATACCCCTAAAATATAAAAATATGAAGGAAAAAAAAGGGTAGAAAAAAGGAAAAAAGGAGGGAAAAAGGGATGGAGGGAGAATTGGCTCCAAAGGGGGAGGGAGGACCCACATGGAGACTACCTCAATATGTAAATATACTAGTGGGATGACCCGTGTGATGCACGGGGTCAAAGCTTTAGGGACCGCATAATCATTATAATACTAAAATTAGCGTAATAGAAATGAAAGACAAATTCTAACAATTAAAATGTGCTTAGTAGATTCAAAAGGATAGAAACCAAAGAAAAAGCGAACTTAAGCCCTAACGACAAAGCACATGTTCCATGTGAAGAAACTGCAAAGAGAATTAAGGAAAAACAATTAGTAAATAGATCAAGAGGCAATGACTAAAAGCTGCCAAAACATCATATATAAGGGGATTACTTTCCTTAATAGAGAAAACCAATAAATAAATACAAAAAGAGTTAATGTACTAAACCAAATTATAAAAGGGAAATGCCTAAGAAAATTCATACATGCCAGAAATGGGGTGTTAGTTTCCTCAACACGGATCTTTCATCAAAGAGTGGTAAAAATGGACAGTATCAATGAAAAGAAATTCATCCTTCTCCTCATCAATAATACTCGCGTGATGCACGGTGAGCGCTAGTAACTACTCAAATACATGAGTTTAAGATATTCGAAATATAAGATGTTATATAGATAAAAGTTAGTAGAGATACACAATGAAACATAAGTCTTAGACAACAAAATAGTTGACAGACAACAAACAACAATAAGAAGGTCTTCAAGTGTCCTAATAAGTCTTACACAATGAAACATAAAACTTGAAAGATCATCTAGCCAAGAACAATAGGATTGTCTTCAATAACTCCAGCAACATGGTGTTGAGGATAGTCAACTTGTAGAGCTGGTGGTTGATGACGCATCAACAAATCCATATTAATCTTAATAACATTTATCTTTGATTCATTGCCAACTTTGTAAAATAGTAACATCTGCAAAGTTAAAAACATAAAAACATTTATTAAACATCTCTTTTTAATCACTAATTACTCAAATAGTGGAATTAGTAACACTAAAAAGATTCAAGATGTGATTACAAACTCATAACCAATAAAGAAATCTAACAAAGAAAATGTAATTGAAGTTCAAAAATGTTCAAACCCCTCCTTTTAATCACTAATCACTCAAATAGTGGAATAAGTTACACTAAAAACATGTTCAAGCTATGGTTACAAACATACCCAACAAAGAAATCTAATAATGAAAACAGTTCGAGTCATTATTGATTAGAAAGCAAACAACTAAAATTTATGAATAATCAAGATAAAGATATATGACTAATATAAATAATTAATAAAAAGGTGATTCGATTAAGTTTGAAAAGTAACTACATTACATTGTCCTCCAGACAGATGTTACAAAGACAACAATTTTGACAAATGAAACAGGCGACACATTGGGTGGGAAACTGTTTTGTAAGGTGCGTATACATTTCATAGACTGACTACAGCAGGATTTAAAAGTTAATGACAACAACCTAATATATCTCATTTACTTCTTACTTATGTTAACAATTATCCTAATTGGGTAACTTTCTACCATCCATTCAAGAACATCACCAACTTGTAGGTTGTTTATCTTTAACAAACTGCAGATCACAACGATATCCAATATCTACAGCACCGTGAAAATAAAAAATCTAATAATTGTGTCAAGACTATCTGGAATCATTCTTCCAATACAAATATAATTACAACTATGTTGATTGCAGATGCAATCCAATTAAGCAGTGAAGTTTTTCTTGTGCTGATCATTGCAATTGTTGCAGCAGATACCAAAACACCAACTGCTATAGGGTCAAGCAAGTTGTATCCATCTTTGAGATGTGTCTTGATTCACAGGGAATCCTTAGGGAGATTCAAGAGGCTTGTAAAGTAAGAAGTCCATGATCTTGAAACCACTGCACTTCCAAGAATATATTCAAGAAGTATGTTCCCAGCTGCTTTGAAAGCAACAAAGTCCCCTAATTCAATTCTTAGATAAGCAAGGTACTGTGGTCATACCCTTCAGTGCACCAAAAGCTACTACATACTTTGCCCACTTCATTCCTACTTTCTGAAGTGCAACTGAGAATGCTACACCCGAGTCTATTTCTGTGTACTTCTGCATCATGCTAAGTGAAAGTGCCATCAAGCAATAAAGAATAGCAGCTGCTTGGAACACCCCCTCAGCAATGTTAATTCATGCACTAAGATAAGAGGATATCGTGAATTGAAAAAAGGATTCCCATTGCACCAGTGTCCATGTGACTAAACCTCAGCTGTGACACAAAGGGTATTGACAACATCATAAAGATGAGGAACTGAGACCAATGGGTTCATCTTCATCAGGAAAGCAAGGAGTTGACAAATTCATTCAGCAGCTTCCAATCGTGATGAAAATCACGAACAATCGAAACTCCACGAAATGCAACCAACAAAAATACCCACATGAACCCGTAACAGTTTCGACGCTCCAACGAACTCGAATTCACTCCCAAGCTAACCCAAACACCCCAAAACAGAACCAAGGTACCCACATTCTCTAGTAAATTATGAAATGTAACTGGTTGAGGACCTTAGAACCTTTCTCCAAACTCCAAAATGAACATAGAAACAAAGATGGAACCAAAATAGACGAATGTTGCCCAAATCTTGCATTGAAGACAACACAGCTCCATCATGGAGACTTTTTTCTCATAATCATAAATGTTTATACCTTAGAATCCTTCGCATGCAGCTGCAATTAATTGACTTTAATTTACCAATCGGAAATAGGAGACATAATCAAATACCTTAGAATATGTGTATGCCTCTATACCAGTAAATGGTGTGAAGATGCAACACTTGGGGTCATCCCATACACATGATAGTTTCAAAGAGAAACATTGTAAAATTATGCCAAGAATTGGTTCTAAGCATGAGGGAATTTTATATATATGGACCACATTTAAAATAAATGAAAATTGTTACTTAGCAAAGGGATCCGGATTCTCTCCTTTTGGATTCTCTCCCTCAGTCTCTCAACCAATAATAACATCCCTTAGATTAATCTATAGGCTCAGGTTAAAAGAGATAACCAATAGAATAAAAAAAACAACTTTTATTTTTGTCGCGTTTCACCTTCGCTGTTTCTCTCGCTCTTGTGTGCTGCGATTTTACTTTCGCAGTCTCTCTAGCCCATAATTCTCAATTTACATGAGTTTAAAGGAATGAAATGCAAAGAACACTAGTGCAAAATCTAGTTTAAGAAGCACTATTTGGAATCGGTTGTTTGGATAACCGATTCCAAATGTAGGCGTGGTGGCAATTTTGCAATTAAGTTGATGTTTGGGAGCTGTTTTGATACATTTAGAATCGGTTGTTTAAACAACCGATTCAAAATGTGTATATTAAGACCTTTGGAATCGGTTGTGTAAACAACTGATTCGTATAGGTTTCATTTAGAATCGGTTTTATTTATAATCGATTCGTATGGCCTCAAAATTCACACTCTCCACTAAAAAACCTAAATCAGTTTGCGATCTCTCATTCTCTCACCCCATCAGCGCCTCGCGTTCCTCTCGTTTCTTCTCCGTTCGCTCCATCTCTCTGTTTCTTCTCCCCGAGCCATCTACCATCTATCCGTTCGCTCCATCTCTCCATTTCTTCTCCCCCAGTCATCGCGTTCGTCTCTTCTCCCCCAGCCAGAAAATCAACAAGAAGACGAAGAAGAATAGAAGAACGAGAAACACAAGCACCAGGAAAGGGATTCTTCTTGGTCGAGGAGGACGACGAAGATGATGGGGGCGGTGAGATTGGATACCAAAGAAGGCCGAGGAGGACGATGGTCGTCTCTGCTCTCTGCGTCACCTGGTCATCCCTCATCCCTCTCAAACCCTAGCTTGTTTTCGGTTCCCCTCTCATAGATCTTGCGAAACTTTGTAACCTTCCCATAGATCTTGCGAAACTTCGTTTCTTTCTCTCTCCCCAATTGCTTCCGGAAAATCATCATAGGCGGTGGTGTTTTATCATCTGAGATATCGGCTGACCCACACAATCTTTAGGTATTGTTTATCGAGCTGCACCAGGTGCTTTAAATCTTGAATATGGGAGGCTACAGAAGCTGAAAGAGTTGTGTGAGAGAAACCAAGTTATAAGATCAAGTTCCAGACAGGTATGGTTGAAAAAAGATTTTTGAACCGTTTGTCTTAAGGCTCTTAATTTATTATCCTGCTTGCAATAAGGAACACCAATTATTTGGTTGTTCTGTTTGTCATATTTACCATCGGTTTTTAAATTTTGTTCGTGATAATGTATATTTATCATGATTTGCATAACCAGCTTCATATTGAGATAGGACATTTCGGCAGTACAGTTATATATCACAAGAAATTTGCTTGTCCCTCCCCTTTCTTTGAAGTGCAACTTCCCCTGTGGCATACTATGGTTCTAAGATTGTGACTTCTCCACGTCATCGTTTGTTTAGGATTACACCCGCCATGAGAGTCGTATTGGCCGGTCTATAAGGCAAATAAGGGATGCAAGAGACAATGTTAGGTGAAGTGAATGTTTTGATTTCACAAATGCATAATGTTGTTGTCAGTTTATCATTCTTGATTGTACTTTTGATTTTGAATTGTTTTAAGGGACAAATGCAAGAGACACTGTTAGGAGAAGTGAATGTTTTGATTTCACAAATGCATACCGAATGTATGTGTTTGCCTCTAAGCATTCTTTCATATAGCATCTTTCAATTCAATTATCTAACATTTTAACTATACTTGCTGATCTATTCAGTGGATGGTAGATGAGAAAGAACTTCGCGTGATTCACTATACACTAGGACCCCTTAAGCCTTGGAACTGGTGGACGTCTTGGCTTTTGAAACCTGTTGATGTCTGGCAGGTATTTGTGCAATTTTTCCTCATTTGGTCTATTATTAGTATCTAACATTCCTCAAATTTATAAAGAGACTACATTGCCTCAGTAATCATGTGATTCATGTCAACCCACTTGAAGCTTAAGATAAAAGAATGGTGATTTAATTCTTCTTACCTTGATGGGTTTCTTCAGGATGTAAGGGAAAAGCTCCAGGAATCCCTTCCTGGAACAAAAGGTGGCCAAAATCCTAATGACAAATTTCTTGTGAATTTTCTCTTTCTGCTCCCAGTCCGTGCTTTACTCTTCTACTGCTATCTTTCATTTCTAAAGGTCAACTATAATGGATTGGTATTCTTGTCCAATCTAGATTCTAGAACATTAGACACACAGGGAAATCTCAAAATGTGATATGTATGGATTTTTAGATCCATACAAAATTTGTGGTAGTATTGGCCACAAACAAGAGACCGTCCATATGGCAGATTTTTAGATCCATACAAAAAAGGTGAGCACTTGTCTATGTAATATGTACTTTTCTCCATCTATTTTGATCTATTTATTGTTTTTGACTATTAGTGGTTGGATTGCAGTTGAATCTTAGATCACCTCAAAGCATTTCTACATTCCAGAAATTGTTTGACTTGCCTCCAGAAGAGTTTCTATGCCAACTTCTTTGGACATAAATCACATGATTACTGAGGCAGAAATCCTGTATGCAACGAGAAAATTGTATTCAGAGTGGAATACCCTGCATCTGGTGATCAATACAAACTCACCCTTAAAATCATGGACAAAGATGTATTCTCTTCTGATGATTTTGTTGGCCAGGCCATGTAAGCTGTGAACACTTTAATCACTTTTATAAGTTAGTTGTATTGCTCCTCATGAGTTTTCTGTTTTTCTTTTTGACAACAAATAAGTTTTCTCATTGATTAACTAGAAAATGATTACTTACTTTACTAGTATAATTTTTTTGTTAACTTATATAGATTTGGGTGTTGATTTTTTCACCAACAATTTGGCAGTTGCAAGCTTGAAATGAATGAAGATACTTCTTATCTCCCCAAAATAACAAAATTTAAGGATCATGAGAAATAGATCATATGGCATATGTGCACATATTATTACTTGTTCATGATAAATGATTAATCATTCTGTATACAGAATCTATGTAAAGGATTTATTGGAGGAAGGAGTAGAGAATGGATCTGCTGAGCTACGTCCCCGAAAATATAGTGTGGTTAGAGCTGATAATTCTTACTGTGGTGACATTGAAGTTGGTATAACTTTCACCAGAAAGGTAAGCAATTTGAAGTTCACAATCACATGAAAATGCTGGATGATAAAGTTGAAATGAAGCTAGTTGATATGTAGTATATATATTTATTATGTTAGTATTTTGTTTAATGTTTTTCATGGAATTCACAGGAAGGGGTGTATATGGATGATGAGGTTGGTGGATGGAAGGATAGTGACTATTAGTTCTCAGTCTGCATCAACTGTAGATTTTGGAATGTGCATAGAATTTGAAATCCCCTCTTTATATGGAATTTCGGTGTCTGATTATAACCCTGAAATTTAGTTTTCTTTGGTCTTTCGTCTCTTTAAGAGTTGAAACTTGAAAGTGTATTTTCTAGTTGTTGTAAAATGAGCAAATTTAAATTTTTAATCCCAGTGAATGATCTTCAGTTCAGTACTATTTGGTTTTCAATTATTTCTAGTGATTGATTGTCTATAACCACTAATTTGTTTCACATTCATGAATCAGTGAGAATAGCTGAAATTCATTGCCTCTCATGATAGTTGCCAAACAATTTAAGGTACTGAGAAGAAAGAACAAGATCAGAATGGTGAGGTGGAAAAGAAGGAGAATGCAACTAGGGAAAGCAAAAATGCAAACAAGAAGGGGCTGGCTTTTGTTCTGTTAGGTTAGTTATTGTAATTTTCAGTAGTTATTTAGTGGTTAGGATAGTTAGTTTTAGCTAGTGGGAGGGGCTGGCTGTTGTAAAAGACCCAACTGTCTTCCTATGAATTCTATAAATAGTGAAGTCAGGGGCTGGTCATGGGGAGCGAGATTTCATTTCAGTTCACATGCCGCATAGGGCAGCTGAGTTGTATCCTTCGCTTTGAAATTAATAAATTAGCTATTCATGATTGTTGGGTACCATCTCAGGATCGTGTTGATTTGTTACACCAGTAGGCGAATCTACCACTTGTCGTATGAATATTACAGTTGCATTCAGTAATTTATTTGATGACAAAAATGTAATTTGAATCGGTTGTTTGCAACAACCGATTCAGAATGTCTCATTTTGAATCGGTTGTTTGCAACAACTGATTCTGAATGTCACTTTTTGAATCGGTTGTTACAAACAACCGATTTTGAAGGTCACTTTTGAATCGGTTATTTAACCGATTCAAAATGTCCCCACATTTAGAATCGGGAGTATCCGAATCGGCCAATAACCGATTCCAAAAGTGCCAAATAATTAACCGATTCAAAAAGCCTTTTTTGCACTAGTGGAACAACAATAATGGGATATAACTCCAATTGTCAACAGATACGATGCAAAACAATAATATGTATGTCAATCTATAAAAACAGCAACAGTAGCACAATCAAAGAGGCAGAGACAATCAACGAAAAGTGACTGAAAAATACACAAAAACACACACACACACACAGATACGAAATGCACAAAAGGGTTCAGAGAAAAATTAAGGTTTCAAGATTGAAACCCTAAGCATCAAAATCCAGAGGCTGAAGCAAGAGGGGTAGTTGAAATTTACCTTTCCAAACTCTGGCCACTGTGGACGGTGGCCGTCGGCCGCAAGCTTTGCCGTAATCACCACCAAGGACGCCATAGCCACCAATGTATCCTCTCCTTCCTTACAGCAACCAAACCGTAGCCACAACCACAGTCAGACTCAGCAACAGCAACCACCACCACCTCCGCCATTCCTCTCTCCCCCTCACCATCAGAACACCGCAACCGCCTCGCACCAAACCACCTCCCTCAGAAACGTAAACCGCCATCTTAAACGAAAACTACCCCAAATTTCCCCCCCGGCGATCTCCACCACTCACCAAACGTCCTCGCTTTTCCCCCTCTTCGCGAACCACCCTCTCACCGTCACCACCACCGTAGCCATCGTCACCCCTTAACCACCCTCACACCAAAATACACCGAAACCACCCATTTCCGCCACCACATCTCCAAACCACCACCACCTCACCAGTCATTCCCTTTCGTCGTAGCCCTTTTTCTCTTCGTTCTCCCCCTCTCTCTCTCTCTCGCGCAAGCCTTTCTCTCTCGCTGAAAGCATCGCCCTCTCACTCTCCATTTTAACGTACGAAGTTGTAGGGAACAGGGGTAGAGGTTATCGATGGCTGGTGTGAGCATAGGAGAAGACGAAATCAGGGATGGCGAAAGATTCGTGTGGGACGGCACGGCTAGGGGTGGAAGGCGAAGGCTTGGGTCGGTGAGGAGAGGATGAGAACGGTGGTGAGGGAGGCGAAATTAGGGTTGAGAGAGAGAGAGAGAGAGAGTTGGAACAGAGGAGGGGACGGTGCTCGGATGGTGCAGAGGAGAAAAAAAAAGTTAGGGTTGGTGAGAGAGGACGGCGCCGCTAAGGGTGGAGAGTAAAATTAGGGTTATTTTTTTGTTTTCTGATTTATATAGTCTAGGGTTTGATTTATTTTTAATTATATCAGATTACTGCTTGCACCATCTATTTTGATAACGCACACCCCCCCCCCCCCTGAAAAGCCCATGATTTGTGTGCTGGCTTTTCTGAACTAAAGTCGGGCCTCTTGCTGCTCGCACCCCTAGACTGTTAAGTGCAACCCCTGTTTCTAAATGCACACACCATTTTACCACTATACCCCTTTTTTTCGTTCCTTTTTTCTTTTTCTACAAATAAATAATTTCTTTCACAAATCCATTTTTCTCTATGAAAATAGACATTCCTTTTTCAAAAAATATAAATAGGGGATGAAGTCGACTGTACAGTCGGGTTAGTCTGCTTTTTAGGTCACTAATGAACCGTTACGGATCATGTCCTGAAATCCCTATTTAAAACAAACAATTTCTAAATCAAAATAAACACAAACACATTTCTTTCCACAAATCAAATTTTCGAGTAGGGGATTAAGTCGGCCGTACGGCCGGGTTAGTCATCGTTTTAGGATGAATGAACCGTACGGCTCAAGAGTCCTAAAATCCCTATTCCAATAAAATCAAACCAACACACATCAAACCATTCTCCAAACCTCAAAAACTCCATTTTCAGAAAATAGGGGACTAAGTCGACTGTACAGACGGGTTAGTCAGCGTCTACGACGGATGAGCTGTACAACTCAATAGTCCTAAAACCCCTATATTAAAAAACACCAATCAACAAGCATTTTCTACCCCAAGAACTACGTAGCTTTGATTTCTCCATCGCACCTGGAGATACGTAGGAGCAGGGGCTCTCTCCTGTCAAGCACAAAAAAACTAAAATTTTTATAAAGTCTTTTTCTTTCAATAAAAGGGTAAAAATTAACATTTTCAAAGTTAACATTTTTTTCCTACAACTAATTAGCAGGTAACCTTCCTTAGGAAGGATGTCGTGGGGTGCTAACACCTTCCCCATGCATAACCGACTCCCGAACCCTAATCTGGTCTCAAGGACCTTTATCCATTCCAAAGGGATTTACCGATGTTTTCCCTAAAAATTAAACGTTGGCGGCGGCTTCATTTTTGAACCTTCGAGGAATCCTCACCCGGATTTTTAGGTCCTACAGTTAGCAACACTCTTCATTTCCAAAAAAACAAGAAATTTTAAATCATTCTCTCACAATAAATCATCTGCCAGTAAATCCTTTCCTTTCTTGTTACCTATGAAGCCCGAATACGGGATACGATACGGCACGATACGCGGATACGGGACAATTTTGAATTAAAATCAAGATACGATACGGCAGAGATACTTCAATAAAAAATTAAATTAAAAGTGAAAAATATAAAACATAACTAAAAATACCTCACTTTACTAATTGACAAATTGCTCATAATATTCAATAGATACGATCAGATTTACAAAAAAAATACTTGTGATCAAAATAAATAAGTATAGTTAAATGTCTTTTCCCCACCCATTTTAAAATATATTCTTCCTCCTACGAATAAAACATCCTTGCTATCATTGCTCTAAGATGAAGGGCCGGCCCAAGGCCCAAACAACTAAAATTACGGCTTTGGGCCTCAAATATTTTTTAATAAAAAGGGGCCTCAAAATTTATTGTGATGTAATATTAACAAGAAAGTTCATATATTATCCTAAAGATTACAACAGCTTGTGGGTTCAATCCTTGGATTTGATACTTTTGGTATTGTTTTTGATTTATTCATTTATTTGTTGGGTGCATAGCATATCATTGAGTAGTTTGTAAAAAAAATGTCATTAATTACGTTGTCTTGGAACAATAAATATGCCATTGATAATTTTTTACACAAAAGATGTCATTTATATTAAAATCCTTATTAAACATAAATATTTTTATTGCCTAAACATAATCAACTTTTATTCATCCCTTAACTACCTTATTCCATATTTGTTCTCTTCTCCTAAAAAAATGTTTATTCTCTTCAGTATCTATTTTTAATTATTTTTTGTCTGGATTGATACTCTCAATATATGTTAGTTTAGTTTTTTTTTTGACCAAATGTTAGTTTAGTTTTTAAATTTTGTTCTTTTTAAATAATTATATTAAAATGTTTTTATGAGCATAAAATTCAACTAAAATTCTGCATATAAAGTTGTTTATGTAACATACCCCAAAGTGATTATTCTAGTTGCTAGGATTATTGACTAATTGTTGCTAATTGAGTTGAGAATTTTTGTTTGGATAGTAACATCCCCAAAAGGGTTAAGTTTTGATTGTGTGATTAGTGATAATTTGAATACATTATTGCTAATCAAGTTGTTTGATTATGGTTTGAGTCAATTATTGAGTGTCTAATGCTTGAACACATGGCTAAATGAACTACTTGTATGTATGTTTGTGCTAGTTGTTAATTGAATTAATTGATTCAATTGGGGTCAATTAGAGATATAGAATAAGGTTTAAGGGCATTTTAGGGAGTTCACCTTACCCCACTAAAAAGTTTCGGCTGAAGTCAAACACTTACACTCACTCACACAACAACACACACACAATCATAAGTTCAGTTTTCGAAAAATAAGAGAGAGAGAGAGAGAGAGAATTCGAAAGAAAGGAAAAGGGAAAGAAAGAAGAGAAACATAATCCCCAAATCCTCACTTTTAAACCTCCATGGCTGAAATGAAACTTCCACCTCTCACACCACTTTCTCTTCACTGAAACTTAGAGAATCAAACATTTATAAACTTCAGAAAATCACCTCCTTCTAAGCTTTTTTTAATCTGAGTTAGAACCCCCCCTCTTCTCCTTTCTTGAGTGGTTCGAATTGTATGTTGGAAAAGATGCTTTAGGAGCTGAGACTTGGCTTGCATGTTGGTTTTAGAGCTGGATTAATCATTCTTGGAAGCCACATTGTAGATTGAAGAAAGAAGGTTTGGGAGCTTGATTTTTCAAGTTTAGGAGACATAGGAGCTTGTTGGTGCCTAGGAGTGTGTTTGGTGCTTCAAGATTGAAATTGCTTGCTTGATTGTTGTTGTAATCGCGAGTTGAGGTGAGTTCTTACTCCGTTATATGTGTTCATTTAGGGATTTGTTGTTGCATGTGGTTGATTCTGTTTTAAAACGAATTTCCAGTAAAACTTATGCGGTATTGTTGATATATTTGATATGTGATTCTCTTCGATGATTTGATGGTATGTTTGGTTGATTGAACATGTTTTGGTGTTGTTATGAACTGTTATTGAGATGAGTAATGGAGTTAATTTTAGTATTGAATGAGAATTTGTAGTAAGAGGAAGGAGAAAATCCATTTAAAAGGGACGATTTTGAAACTTTGCACAGCAGGCACTATTGAGAATCAAGGATTCCATGAATTAAAAACAAAGAATAGTTTGTAACTTCAGCCGAATAGTTTATAACTTCAGTTAGAATAGTTTGTAACTTCAATTGATCTATAACTTCAATTAGAATAATTCGTAACTTCAGCTGAATAGTTTATAACTTCAGTTAGAATAGTTTGTAACTTCAGCTGAATAGTTTATAACTTCAGTTAGAATAGTTTGTAACTTCAGCTGTATAGTTTATAACTTCTGTTTGAATAGTTATTAACTTCAGCTGAATAGTTTATAACTTCAGTTAGATTAGTTTGTAACTTAATTAATAGTAGTTCAATAGGCACTAGTCGTGCTCCACTGCGCACTGCCCACGCCATCTGCTGTGAGTTGAACACAATAAGAAACTCAGGCAGCACTAGTCGTGCCTCCCTGCGCACTGCCCATGCCACCTACTGACTTTTCATTTTAATTCCCTCATTTCTCCTCCTTTTGAGTATCAAGTCTTCTCCAATACTAAACTTAAATAAAGTTACATGGTTTATATTTAGCTTGATTATACTATAATTTGGCTCGTATTTGAGATGAAAATTTGACAAGTCAAGGTGTATGGTTATAGTCATAAAAACCGTATATAATTGTACCGAGTGAGAACATGATTTTATGTCGAATAATGGATTTAGTGTCCTAGTTAAAACATAAAAAAATACCATGGGAATGACGATCCCGAGTTATAGAATACTAGGGGAGGGAAGTCATGAGCCCAAAACCTAGGCCCAACAAACAAACTCGTAAATAGCTATTAGCGGGTGGGTTCATCGGGGGAACCGTGCAGTGGTTGTCTGGTGTTGTGCTAAGACAAGATAAATGTGTAACTGCTAGACTGGGTTACACGAGAATATCGTAGCAGCTAGACTGGGCTACAAGTAAAGGTGTTCTGTACCGTATCTTTGGACCTGTATCCGATCTTAGACACAAGGTCCGATTCGAGATAGTTGGTAGGGGTTAGTCTTGATCAACCGAGCTCCGCTTCTGATCCGGGGCAAGTGGTACCTGCGAGGACACTCTGACGCTCAAGTCAGCTAGGGAACTGATTAGAGGTAAAGAGTAGGGAAGAGTGTGTACCTTGAGCATTGCATTGAATGCCTATTTATAGAGTAAAAGTGTGTTGTCCTAATGAATCGGAGTCGTCCGATCTAGGGCCTAGATCTTAGCCGTTGGCTAATGGATCTGCTTTTGCTTATGGGCCTCACTATTGTGGATTGGGCCAATCCATAACAGTTGCCCCCCAAGTCAGGTCGTCTGTGAGGCGATCTTGACTTGTAAGCCTTGTCTGAGCTCCACGAAATCGGGCTAGTGCTCACAAGACAGAGATGACCGTTGAGTGACTCAAGGTTCCTCTGAATATCCGGGGTTCAGTCTTTAGATTGCGACCTTCTACAAGGCCGGGCTTATAGCTACGAAGGGGTCTGCCCCCAGCCTTGGAGTGTCAAGAAATGATGTGACCACCGAGTGACTCGAAGTGTTAGTTTAATGTCGCCTTTAGGACAGTATTCCTCGAGGCCGGGCTTATACCAGCGAGGGTGTCTGCCACCAACCTCGGAGCGCCCGAGATACGAGTCTTGTCAAAGATCTTCGAGGCCGGGCTTATACCAGCGAGGGTGTCTGCCACCAGCCTCGTAGCGCCCGAGATACGGGTCTTGTCAAATATCTTCGAGGCCAGGCTTATACCAGCGAGGGTGTCTGCCACCAGCCTCGGAGCTCCCGAGATACGGGTCTTGTCAAAGATCTTCGAGGCCGAGCATATACCAGCGAGGGTGTTTGCCACCAGCCACGGAGCACCCGAGATACGGGTCTAGCGATGTCGAGCTCGGTGTCTCGGGTTCCGGTTTTAGCGTAGAACTTTAAGGCGATCGTTCGACCGATCCCAAATCCTTCCCTTCAACCTCGGAACTCACTTTTATCAAGCACTCTGTGAGGAAAATCGTAGCCGGGATATATATTAGATGGTTGAATATTTACAAAGTCGGATTACATCACGCCCGTAGGCTCATTCCGAGACCCAGGTGACACGTGACCTTCTTGCGTTAATCCCTTCTTCATGATCGATATACTTCTGAGATCGCTGATAACTCATATTTATATGAGTTATTTATATTCTTTAGACTTAAGTTAATGTGAGTTCTTAAGTAATTATGTGGTTAAATATGTAAATATGTGTTAAGAAGTGTAAAAGAAGGGTTAGGAGATAATTTGTTATCATTTGACACATTTGGTGCCTTTGTGAATATATTGATGTTGTGCTTGAGTGTTGCAGCGGTTGACGCTATGCAGCGGCAAGCGCTACAGCACTATGGGACGGTTGGACACTTAGATATTTATGAAGCCACTTGCTGATTGATGAGTCATCACCCTGATCTTCTTCTTCTCAGCCTGTCATAGGGACTTCCAAGTGGATTCAAAAAGACACTCGGCGTTTCCTAATTGGAGTTTAAGTGATAGTTGGTGATAATTCTAATCATTGCTTTTTGTAAAGCCACTTTATGGATTTGGAGATAATATCTAAGTATCTTCTTCCCCATAATATAGATATCAACATAAGATATATATTACCATTCATTCGTAGAAAGAAGAGAGTAGAGATATTTGGAGAGAGAACTAACTTGAGACTTTAGTCTTCCTCCATTGTTATTCCACTCTTGAAGCTTTTATTTTTAGTATAGTTTTTAGATTTCACTTAAGGGTTGCTCACGCTATAGCTTCATCCATCGTATATGACTTGGGATTCTTGGAGTGCATCTTTTGCAACCATTCTCCTCTTGTCTTCCTACGGTAATATAAGCTTGTTTGTTTATATTGTGTTGATGAAGCTTGTTATGAGCTAACCACTTTGTAGTTGGATTGTTCTTAGTTTGTAATTAACCTTGAGTAAAGTTTATGTAATGTTATGACGTTTGCGTTTTATTTCTTGTGTCATAATGCTTTCAAACTTGTTTTGGGAATGATCAACTAAAATAAGTAGATTCATAGGTACAGACATGGTCTATGAATAAGAACTCAAGGAATAATATGAATGAAAGGTTATTTAAAGACATTTAGATAACTTGTACTTAACCCTAAACATAGGGGAGTAATAGTTCATAAGGTAAAAGCTGTATGTTCTTCATTATACAGGGGTAAAACCTATTTAGAGCCTAGACATAGGAGTCTTGTAACATAACCCTGGTGACAATGACTGAAAGGCACGCTGCCATACCGCTACAGCGCTTAACGCTACAACGTCTAATATTATAGAACTCTACTCTTGGGAATTTACATAACGAATGAGCTATCCAACTCACTCTTAAATACTTTCAATTCACTACAGTTTTATCACAACTCATTATGTTTACAACTCCACACTTTTATTTGTCACTTAACTTGTTCCACTAATTTGCTAATTGCTTAAACTACTAGATTAATTCCAATCCCTGTGGGAACGATCTCTATTTTATCACTGTATTACTTGTTGCGATTGTGTATACTTGCACAAACTACTTTTCGCACAACAATCGCTGGAGGAAAGAGTCGTCGAGGTTCCGGACTTGAGAAGCTTCTCTATTGAATCTCTCTATGTAGTCCCGGAGGAACTCATTTTCTCCTTGCCGAATTTCCTGCAATACCTTCCGAGATTTAGGCTTCATCTTCGAGTGTGCGAAGTGTGCAGAAAAGAGCTTGGCTAACTGATCCCAAGAGGACATCATAATTGGCTTAAGAGCCTTGAACCAGTCTAGAGTCGCCTTCTCTAGAGTGACGGGAAAAGTTCGGCACTTTATCTCCTCTGGAACGTTACGGTATTGCATAACCGTGTCAAAGTAGTCGAGATGGCGATCCGGATCGCCAGTCCCGTCATGCATTTTCAGCCCTTCAGGGGGTTTCTCGAGGTGCTTCGGCACCGGAAAGTAGTCGATCTTACTTGTGAAGGGTCCTTTGCGCTTTTTCGACCTCTCAAGGGGTGGAGACCGTCGGTAGCCATACTTGCCGGGGGATCCCTGATTACTCTATTTTATATAGTTATTTATGCATCTAAACATAACTAATTACTTGAAACCAAGTGTAATATGTGTTAAATATAGTAGTATGAAGTAAAATAACAACATTCTATGTTTCAAAGAGGATTATGTAATGATTTAAGCATTTTGTATATATATATATTGGTATGTTTGATATGTTTGTTCAGTGCACTTGCAGTTAGGTGCAACTACACCAAAGAAACAAACAGTGCATCTGCACTAACCACATTTACAACAGTGCAACTGCACTTAGGTGCAACTGCACTTAGGTGCATCTGCACCATCCTGCGCTGAAGGCAGATTTAAACCCACCTTGGAAGCACCTCAATTCATACTAATGCATAAACATTTCTATGACATCATGCTTAGTCACAAGTCACATGGAGGCACATGCCAACATGCAAGAGGAGGCGCCCACAATGGGAAATCATCATGAAAGGTTACGCATCTAGGACGCATGGTCTTCCACAATTGGACCTCTCTTTTGGACTCAATCTTCTCAATCAAAGCTTTGAAAAGTAACAATGGTTAAGCCACCTTTGGTCAGCTTGATCCCCAAGCAAACCCTCACTTGAAGGAAACCTCCAAGGCTGTATAAAGGCTTCCACTTCTCACTTGAACAAGATCTCATATCTCACATCATAATATGTAGATCATAAAATTTACTTATAATTTAGTAGTTTCATTCCTTATAGTTTTTAGTAGTAGTTAGTTGGCAAGAAGGTAAGGAAGGAACCGACGACTTCTTCCTTCACTTCTTCATCAACTTAGTTAGGTGCAACTGCACCAGGAAGTCAATGCTTCTGCACTGCTGGGCAATTTTATGCAAGAGTACTTCAATCAGTGTAATCTCTATCCTATTGATATCCCTTGTACTTTCATTTATATTAATATGTTTTATTTCATCTATCTTTGTCTTGCAATGCATATCATGAGCTAAACCTTTTTGGTTGAGATGTTCTAACTTTATAATGAACTTTTGAGTAAGTTATTGTTCCTTTAAGTGTTGCATGTATTTTGGGTCTTGTGTTATACTACATCCATCTTATTGTAAGGTTGATCGCTTAGAATAAGTAGAGTTATATTCACAGATATGGTTTATAACTAGAAATCAAGACTAATAAGGGTGAGTGTTTTAATGAAGGCTTTGTTAACTTGTGTAATAAAGAAAACTTTGTTAAAACCATGTTAAGTCCTAGACATAGGATAACATAGTCCTTAGGGAGAAACAGTGGGTACTTCAAGGGCAGGAGTGAACTTATTTAGCATGCCTAGACATAGGAAGCTTGTAACGAAACTCTGAAGAAAGTAGCTGAAAGGCACATACTCATGCAGCGGCACTCAATGCATCTGCACCTTGGTGCATCTGCACCACATAAAAGCACAAAACTCTCAAAAGTGAATTATTTAGTGAAGACGTCTCAACTATCATTCTCAACTGATTTCCTTCACATTCTTTTACATATTTACATTCTGTTTTCACTTAACATAAAAACCCCAAATTTGTGAGTAGTATAGTAGCACCAATTTATACTTTCTTAAACATACATAAGTTAATCCAATCCCTGTGGGTTCGACCTTTCTTATCATTATATTACTTGTTTGTGACTGTGTATACTTGCACATCTTTTTCACACACCAAGTTTTTGGCGCCGTTGCCGGGGATTGCCATTAATTTTTGTTGTTTAGATTTGTAAATTAGTGTTTATTATTCTGGTAGTTTTGTTTCTCAGTGCAGATGCACTAGCTTATGCACAGGGTCATATCACCAGAATTTACATTAGATCCTGAAATAGAGAGTCAGTTCAGAAAGTTGCTGAGGCTCAAAAAACAAAAAGTTCAAAGCTGCAGAGTCACTATGTCTCATCATAGTGAAAAAGAGAGATCTAGACCAGGTTCAAGTGGAGGATCAGTCAGAGGTGGCCCAAGCACTCATCATGACCCTGGGGATGATCACAGAAATCAATTCATCAACATGGGACCAATAGGTCTGATTAATGATAAAAATAGACCCATGGGGGATTATGCTATGTTTAATCATCAAAATATGCAAACAAGTATTGCAAAACCTCATATTGATGCTGTGCATTTTGAATTTAAACCCATGATGTTCCAAATGCTACAAACAATTGGTCAATTTGGTGGATCCATCCATGAGGATCCCCATGAGCATTTAAAATAATTTTTAGAAGTATGTAGTAACTTTATTCTTCCTGGTGTTAGTGAAGATGCATTTAGACATAAGCTATTTTCATATTCTTTGAAAGATAAGGCTAAATTTTGGTTGAATTCAATGGAGCCCTAATTCTATTCATTCACGGAATGAAATGGCTGAAAAGTTTTTAGCAAAATATTTTCCACCCATAAAAAATGCCAGGATGAGAAATGATATTACATCTTTTAGACAAAAAGAATTTAAATCATTGTTTGAAGTATGGGAAAGATGGAAAGAACTTTTAAGAGAATGCCCACATCATGGTCTACCTGTCATTATTCAAATGGAAACTTTTTATAATGGTTTAGAACCCCAAACCAGAATAATGTTTGATGCATCATCTGGGGGTGTGTTATTAAACTTGTCTTATAATGAAGCATGTTAATTGATTGATAGAATTGCAACCAATAGTTCTAGTTGGCTTACTGAGAGGTAAGTGCCCAAAAGAAACCATCAGGGGTATGTAACGCCCCAAAATAATTTAATTATTTATTTAATTAAGTTATTTAAGGCTTACAATATTTATTTAATTTAATTAAATAATTCAAGGTTTAATTTATTTTATTTTACTTGTTAGGAGGTGTTGCCACGAAGTGAAGTGGTGCTTGGGGGCCCATGACCCTCAAGTGAGCCCATGACCCATTGGGTAGTCATAGGAGTCGACTCACTAGGGGTCTTGGGAGTTAGTTGCAATTCACTCAAGTGGGCAAAAGAAAGAAAAAAGAAACGTAAAGGAGAGAGTGAGAAGAGAAGGAGTTGCGAAGGGAAGAGGAGAAGAAGAAGAGAGGGCGAAGCACTCAAGGAGGAGGAAGGGCTTGATTGGAGTCTTGCATTTTTCCCTTGGAGCTTTGGTAGCAATTCGACTTCCATAAGGTTAGGGGGTCCTCTTTTTGTTTTTAATGATTTATGCGAATTGGTGATGCTTAGGGTTAGGGTTCTAAGATAGTTTCCATGAACGAATTGTGATGTTGATGAGTAACTTGTAATATGGTGATGCTTGATGTTGAATTGCTATGTTGAAAATCGTATGATTGATGCTTGAGTTGTGGCTAATGCGAATTGGATATCATATGTTTGAATATATGACTCATTGGTGCTTACTTGGTGAAATTGAGAATTTTGGTGACACTTTAATCATATATATATAATTGAGTGTTTTGGTGAATTTAAATTGGTGATTGAAAGTGAAAAATTCTGGTTTTGGAAACCCCTAGGTGCCTTGGGCGCCATATGCATGTTGCTGAATTTTTCTGTTTTGCGCCTTAGTCATGGGCGCCAGGCGCCCAACAGTGTGCCTGCGCCAGTTTTTCCCAAATTCTGTTGCCCCTGTGTTGCTGTCTGTGTCACTGTGTTGCTGTGCCAGTTGCCCTGTGTTGCTGTGTTCTGTGTCACTGTGCTGCCAGTTTTGGCGCTAGGTGCTTGTGTCATGGGCGCCAAGGGCCCCAATGTTCTGGTGATAGTTTTGTAAAAATTGTTTTCAGGTTTTCATATTCAGGTAAAATGGCTCCTGCAAAATGATTTTGGGCAACAAAAGAGTTGGATTGCGTGTTTTCACTAGGCGCCTAGTGCATGGGCGCCAAAAATGCTGTTCACTTTTTGACAAAATTTTTGTTGGGTTCTCTTATTCTGAGCATTTGGCTCGCACAAAATAAATTTCGAAGTAAAATGAGTTGTATTTCGTGTTGGCCTTAGGCGCCTAGTGCCTGGGCGCTGTGTTCCCCTGCGCCAGTTCCTGCGCCAGTTCCTGGGCGCCAGCGCCTATGCGCGTGTTGTGTTCCTGGGCGCCAGCGCCTGTGCGCGTGTTGTGTTCCTGGGCGCCAGCGCCTGTGCGCGTGTTGCTGTTCCTGGGCGCCAGCGCCCATGCGCCAAATTTTTGTGTTGCTCCTGGGCGCCCAGCGCCCTGCGCCAAGTTCTGTGTTGCCCCTGGGCGCCCAGCGCCCATGCGCCAGTTCCAGGATGTCTAAGTATTTTTCCTATTTTGTTTTTAATGTAACTTTTGACTCGGTTATCCAAATTTAACGGTTCAAAAGGCGTTTCGAAGCTAATTTCAGTGTCTATCCAATTGTTCCAATTTTATGCAAAAATAAATTATTTTACTGGTGTTTTCTGGGCTGATGGTGTTCAAGTGTCCAAATGGCTATTTTTATCCACTTTCCCTATGTCGTGTCAATGTCCTAAATTGGTCTATCTGAATTGGAGTTGGTGTGAGTGGTGGGCTGAATTGGTGAGTGTGATAAGGTGAGATTGGTGAGCAGAGGCTTCGGCCTAATTTTAATTTGGTGAGCTGATTAATGCACTATGGTGAGATTATGAATTAAAATGGTGAGCTGAATGAAATGGTGATTTTATTTAATTGTAGTGTGTTGTGATGCATTTCCATAACACCTCATGAAATCATGTGCATTATTGGTGAGCAGAGGCTTCGGCCTAATTTTATTTGGTGAGCAGAGGCTACGGCCTATTTGTATTTGGTGACGGATCCGACATGCATGTGCCCGTGGAGTTTGGGTTGCATTTTCATGCATAACCATACCTTTTGCATGGTTGTTTGGTGAATGTAACTGTGATGTGGTTAGTGCTTTTATTGTGAATTGGTGTGTCTGTTTTCCCTTTTCCTATGCAGTGCTTAATTCCCATATGTTATTAATTATGAAAAGAGACTCACCCTACTGCTTTTATGTTGCTTCTTATGTCGGCAACGTGCAGGTAATAACGAGTGAAGGTTTCCCTTATGCCTTCGTCTGGTAGGAAGTGTCACTCTCTGATACGTAGCACCAGGGGGGGTGTCCTATGTTTATGTGTTGTTTTCATTAACCTTTAGATTTTTGTTGGTGATGTATTGGTTTTTGTTTTAGAACTCATTATTATTCCGCTGCTGGTGGTGATTGAATTTAGTTGATGCGAACTTAACGTTTTCTTATGGTGTTATGTATCTTGTGTTTTGAACCGAACTGTGAAATGTGAAGTGATTGATTTTTATGGAGTAAGTGTAGCACTCGCTTAAAATTATTTTCAAAAAAAAAAAAAAAGAAACTCTGATTTTATTAAAAAGTAAGGTTATTAGAAAGGGGGTGTTACATTAGTGGTATCAGAGCAGTTCGGTCTGTCCGGCCAAGTCGTCCTGTCATAGTGTCTTATGACAAATAGAATTGTTAGATTAGTTCTAAATTTCTGTTTGTGCTGCAGTGATAGTTTGAAATGGCTGGGAGGAACGACGCTGCTCTAGCTGCTGCTTTGCAGGCTATGGCTCAAGCTGTTGGGAACCAGCAAAATGGTGCTGAAAATGCTGGGACTCGCAGTTTGGCCACGTTCCAGAGGGAGAATCCACCTGTCTTTAAGGGCAAGTATAACCCAGATGGTGCTCTAGCATGGCTGAAAGAGATTGAAAGGATATTTCGGGTCATGGATTGTAATGATGCGCAGAAAGTCAGGTATGGTACCCATACGCTGGCAGAGGAAGCTGATGATTGGTGGATGGAGGTGAGGCAGAGATTGGAGACTGCTAATGAGGAGATAACTTGGGCTGTTTTCCGTAGAGAGTTCCTACGGAAATATTTTCCTGAAGATGTGAGAGGTAAGAAAGAAATAGAGTTCCTTGAGCTGAAGCAAGGAAGCATGTCAGTGACGGAGTATGTTGCCAAGTTCACTGAATTGGCTAAGTTTTACCCCCACTATGCTGATGCTGATTCGGAATTTTCAAAGTGTATAAAGTTTGAGAATGGACTGAGGGATGATATAAAGAAAGCTATAGGGTACCAGAAGATTCGGGTATTCGCTGATTTGATCGATAGTTGCAGGATATATGAGGATGATAGTAATGCTCACTCCAAGGTCATGAGAGATCTGAGGGGTAAATTTCAGAATCGGGGTAAGCCATATGAGGTTCAGGCTGGTAAGGGTAAGCAGAGGTATGCTGATAATAAGAAAACAAGTGGGGGAGATGCCCCTGCGAAGGTTGTGTGCTACAGGTGTGGCAAGCCGGGTCATAAGAGTTTTGACTGCTCGGATAATAAGTGTTTCAAGTGCGGTAAAGAGGGTCATGTGGCTGCGAAATGTGAGAAAAGGGATGTGGTGTGCTACAACTGTGGGGAAGCAGGTCATATTAGTACCAAGTGTACTAAGCCGAAGAAAGAGAAGTCCTATGGAAAAGTGTTTGCTCTCGCAGGATCAGAGGATACTAATGAGATTAGAGGTACATGTTTTATTAATGGTATTCCTTTGATTGCTATTATTGATACTGGTGCTACGCATTCATTTATTGCTGCTTTGTGTGCTGAGAAATTGGACCTTGTTTTATCTTCTATGATGAGGGAGATGGTTATTGACACTCCAGCTAAGGGTTCAGTAACTACCTCTCTTGTGTGTGCTAAGTGCCCTCTGTCAATCTTCGGCAGAGATTTTCTTGTTGATCTTATTTGTTTGCCGTTGGGAGGGTTGGATGTCATTCTCGGTATGGACTGGTTAGTATATAACCATGTGCATATTAATTGTTCCCGAAGGTCTGTGAGTTTCCTTCCTCCTGAGGAAGAAGAATCTGTTGTGTTGCCTGCTGGTCATTTGCATAAGGTAATGAAAGAGGGAGTTCATCTGTTTGCTTTGATGGCGTCATTGTCTGCTGAGAATCAGGCGATCATTGAAGGGGTTCAGGTAGTGTGTGAATTTCCCGAAGTGTTCCCGGATGAAATTCCAAGTGTTCCGCCAGATAGGGAGGTTGAGTTTGCTATTGATCTTTTACCTGGTACTAGGCCTGTGTCTATGGCACCGTACCGAATGTCAGCCTCAGAGTTGTCTGAATTGAAAAAGCAATTAGAAGATCTACTTGAGAAGAAATTTGTAAGGCCAAGTGTGTCACCATGGGGTGCTCCGGTATTGTTAGTGAAAAAGAAGGACGGGAGTATGAGACTTTGTGTCGATTATAGGCAATTGAACAAAGTGACAATAAAGAACAGGTATCCGCTTCCCAGAATTGATGATCTGATGGACCAGTTGGTAGGTGCTAAGGTGTTTAGTAAAATCGATTTGAGGTCGGGTTATCACCAGATCAAGGTAAAGGATGAAGATATTCAGAAAACCGCTTTCAGAACGAGATATGGGCACTATGAGTATTCTGTGATACCGTTTGGTGTTACCAACGCGCCGGGTGTGTTTATGGAGTACATGAATCGTACTTTTCATAGTTACTTGGATCGGTTTGTAGTTGTGTTTATTGACGACATTCTGGTGTATTCTAAAACAGAAGAGGAACACGCAGAACATTTGAGGTTAGTATTAGAAGTGTTGAAAGAAAAGAAATTGTATGCAAAATTGTCTAAGTGTGAGTTCTGGCTGAATGAAGTAGGTTTCCTTGGTCATATTATCTCTGGAAATGGTATAGCTGTGGACCCAGCCAAGGTTGATGCTATGTCTCAATGGGAGAGCCCGAAGTCAGTTACAGAGATTAGAAGCTTCTTGGGATTAGCTGGCTATTACAGGAGATTTATTGAAGGTTTCTCGAAGTTGGCACTTCCGTTGACTCAATTGACATGTAAGGGAAAGGCTTTTGTGTGGGATGCACGCTGTGAGGAGAGCTTCAATGAGTTGAAAAAGAGGTTGACTACATCACCCGTTTTGACCTTGCCTGTTCCGGATCAACCGTTTGTAGTATATTGTGATGCTTCCAAGATGGGTTTGGGAGGTGTGTTAATGCAAGAGGGTAAGGTAGTAGCTTATGCGTCCAGGCAGTTGAGGGCCCATGAGAAGAACTACCCTACTCATGATTTGGAGCTTGCTGCAATTGTGTTTGTGCTGAAAATTTGGAGGCACTATCTGTATGGTACTAGATTTGAAGTGTTTAGTGACCATAAGAGTTTAAAATACTTGTTTGATCAGAAGGAGCTCAATATGAGACAGAGACGTTGGTTAGAATTGCTGAAGGATTATGATTTCGGCTTGAACTATCACCCCGGCAAAGCTAATGTCGTGGCTGATGCTTTAAGTCAGAAGAGTTTGCATATGTCGGCTATGATGGTGAAAGAATTAGAGTTGATTGAGCAGTTTCGGGACATGAGTCTGATTTGTGAAGTGACACCGCAGAGTGTCAGATTGGGAATGTTGAAGATTGGCAATGAATTTTTGGTTAGTGTTCGGGAAGCCCAAAAGTCAGATGTAAAGTTGGTAGACCTGTTAGTTGTGAATGATCAAGATGTGGAAGGAGATTTCAAGTTAGACTCCCAAGGTGTATTGAGATTCAGAGATAGGATCTGCATTCCTGATGATGCTGAGATGAAGCGAATGATTCTTGAGGAGAGCCATAGGAGCAAGTTGAGTATTCATCCAGGGGCTACGAAAATGTACCAAGATTTGAAGAAAATGTTCTGGTGGCCTGGTATGAAGAAGGATGTGGCACAGTTTGCATATTCTTGTCTGACTTGTCAGAAGTCTAAGATTGAGCGTCAGAAGTCTAAGATTGAGCATCAGAAGCCCGCGGGGTTGATGCAACCATTGGAGATTCCGGAATGGAAATGGGATAGCATTTCCATGGATTTTGTGACTGGTTTGCCAAATACAGTGAGAGGGTTTGATGCTATATGGGTGGTTGTGGACAGGTTGTCAAAGTCTGCTCATTTCTTACCAATTAATATGACTTATCCAGTTCCAAAATTGGCAGAGATCTACATCAAGACAATTGTGAAGTTGCATGGCGTTCCGCTTAGTATTGTATCTGATAGAGATCCAAGATTCACATCTGAATTTTGGAAAAGTTTGCAGGAAGCTTTGGGTTCTAAGTTGAGGTTGAGCTCCGCTTATCATCCGCAGACAGATGGTCAGACGGAGAGGACTATTCAGTCGTTAGAGGACTTGTTGAGAGCATGTGTTCTTGAGCAGGGAGGTTCATGGGATTCTCATCTTCCGTTGATAGAGTTCACTTACAACAACAGTTTTCATTCTAGTATTGGTATGGCACCGTTTGAGGCGTTGTATGGTCGGAGATGTAGGACTCCGTTGTGTTGGTATTGATCTGGGGAGAGTGCAGTATTGGGGCCTGAAATTGTGCGAGAAACAACTGAGAAAGTAAAATTAATCCGTGAGAAGATGAAAGCGTCGCAGAGTCGGCAAAAGAGCTATCATGATAAGAGAAGGAAGGATTTAGAGTTTCAGGCCGGTGATCATGTGTTCCTGAGAGTCACTCCGGTGACTGGTGTTGGGCGTGCCTTGAAATCTAAGAAGTTAACTCCCCGTTTCATTGGTCCGTATCAGATTACGGAGAGGGTGGGAAGTGTTGCCTATAGGGTGGCTTTGCCGCCTAATCTTTCGAACTTGCATGACGTGTTTCACGTGTCACAACTTCGAAAGTATGTTCCGGACCCGTCTCATGTGATTCAGATGGACGAAGTAGAGGTGCGGGATAATCTCACTGTGGAGACTATGCCTGTGCGGATTGAAGATAGAGAAGTGAAGACTCTGAGAGGGAAAGAAATTCTTTTGGTGAAAGTGGTTTGGTTAGGAGCTGCTGGTGAGAGCATGACTTGGGAGCTGGAGAGTAAGATGCGGGAAGCATATCCGGAGTTGTTTGATTCAGGTAATTTCGAGGACGAAATATTCTAAGTGGGGGAGAGTTGTAACGCCCCAAAATAATTTAATTATTTATTTAATTAAGTTATTTAAGGCTTACAATATTTATTTAATTTAATTAAATAATTCAAGGTTTAATTTATTTTATTTTACTTGTTAGGAGGTGTTGCCACGAAGTGAAGTGGTGCTTGGGGGCCCATGACCCTCAAGTGAGCCCATGACCCATTGGGTAGTCATAGGAGTCGACTCACTAGGGGTCTTGGGAGTTAGTTGCAATTCACTCAAGTGGGCAAAAGAAAGAAAAAAGAAACGTAAAGGAGAGAGTGAGAAGAGAAGGAGTTGCGAAGGGAAGAGGAGAAGAAGAAGAGAGGGCGAAGCACTCAAGGAGGAGGAAGGGCTTGATTGGAGTCTTGCATTTTTCCCTTGGAGCTTTGGTAGCAATTCGACTTCCATAAGGTTAGGGGGTCCTCTTTTTGTTTTTAATGATTTATGCGAATTGGTGATGCTTAGGGTTAGGGTTCTAAGATAGTTTCCATGAACGAATTGTGATGTTGATGAGTAATTTGTAATATGGTGATGCTTGATGTTGAATTGCTATGTTGAAAATCGTATGATTGATGCTTGAGTTGTGGCTAATGCGAATTGGATATCATATGTTTGAATATATGACTCATTGGTGCTTACTTGGTGAAATTGAGAATTTTGGTGACACTTTAATCATATATATATAATTGAGTGTTTTGGTGAATTTAAATTGGTGATTGAAAGTGAAAAATTCTGGTTTTGGAAACCCCTAGGCGCCTTGGGCGCCATATGCATGTTGCTGAATTTTTCTGTTTTGCGCCTTAGTCATGGGCGCCAGGCGCCCAACAGTGTGCCTGCGCCAGTTTTTCCCAAATTCTGTTGCCCCTGTGTTGCTGTCTGTGTCACTGTGTTGCTGTGCCTGTTGCCCTGTGTTGCTGTGTTCTGTGTCACTGTGCTGCCAGTTTTGGCGCTAGGTGCTTGTGTCATGGGCGCCAAGGGCCCCAATGTTCTGGTGATAGTTTTGTAAAAATCGTTTTCAGGTTTTCATATTCAGGTAAAATGGCTCCTGCAAAATGATTTTGGGCAACAAAAGAGTTGGATTGCGTGTTTTCACTAGGCGCCTAGTGCATGGGCGCCAAAAATGCTGTTCACTTTTTGACAAAATTTTTGTTGGGTTCTCTTATTCTGAGCATTTGGCTCGTACAAAATAAATTTCGAAGTAAAATGAGTTGTATTTCGTGTTGGCCTTAGGCGCCTAGTGCCTGGGCGCTGTGTTCCCCTGCGCCAGTTCCTGCGCCAGTTCCTGGGCGCCAGCGCCTATGCGCGTGTTGTGTTCCTGGGCGCCAGCGCCTGTGCGCGTGTTGTGTTCCTGGGCGCCAGCGCCTGTGCGCGTGTTGCTGTTCCTGGGCGCCAGCGCCCATGCGCCAAATTTTTGTGTTGCTCCTGGGCGCCCAGCGCCCTGCGCCAAGTTCTGTGTTGCCCCTGGGCGCCCAGCGCCCATGCGCCAGTTCCAGGATGTCTAAGTATTTTTCCTATTTTGTTTTTAATGTAACTTTTGACTCGGTTATCCAAATTTAACGGTTCAAAAGGCGTTTCGAAGCTAATTTCAGTGTCTATCCAATTGTTCCAATTTTATGCAAAAATAAATTATTTTACTGGTGTTTTCTGGGCTGATGGTGTTCAAGTGTCCAAATGGCTATTTTTATCCACTTTCCCTATGTCGTGTCAATGTCCTAAATTGGTCTATCTGAATTGGAGTTGGTGTGAGTGGTGGGCTGAATTGGTGAGTGTGATAAGGTGAGATTGGTGAGCAGAGGCTTCGGCCTAATTTTAATTTGGTGAGCTGATTAATGCACTATGGTGAGATTATGAATTAAAATGGTGAGCTGAATGAAATGGTGATTTTATTTAATTGTAGTGTGTTGTGATGCATTTCCATAACACCTCATGAAATCATGTCCATTATTGGTGAGCAGAGGCTTCGGCCTAATTTTATTTGGTGAGCAGAGGCTACGGCCTATTTGTATTTGGTGGCGGATCCGACATGCATGTGCCCGTGGAGTTTGGGTTGCATTTTCATGCATAACCATACCTTTTGCATGGTTGTTTGGTGAATGTAACTGTGATGTGGTTAGTGCTTTTATTGTGAATTGGTGTGTCTGTTTTCCCTTTTCCTATGCAGTGCTTAATTCCCATATGTTATTAATTATGAAAAGAGACTCACCCTACTGCTTTTATGTTGCTTCTTATGTCGGCAACGTGCAGGTAATAACGAGTGAAGGTTTCCCTTATGCCTTCGTCTGGTAGGAAGTGTCACGCTCTGATACGTAGCACCAGGGGGGTGTCCTATGTTTATGTGTTGTTTTCATTAACCTTTAGATTTTTGTTGGTGATGTATTGGTTTTTATTTTAGAACTCATTATTATTCCGCTGCTGGTGGTGATTGAATTTAGTTGATGCGAACTTAACGTTTTCTTATGGTGTTATGTATCTTGTGTTTTGAACCGAACTGTGAAATGTGAAGTGATTGATTTTTATGGAGTAAGTGTAGCACTCGCTTAAAATTATTTTCAAAAAAAAAAAAAGAAACTCTGATTTTATTAAAAAGTAAGGTTATTAGAAAGGGGGTGTTACAGGGTACATGAAATTAGTGATGTATCAGCCCTATCTGCTCAGTTAGCCTCACTGACAAACATGTTTAAAAACTTCACTTCAACCAGTGCATCTGCACCTAGTGCAGCTACACCAACAGAAAACACTGCAGCAGCCATAGAACAAGCCCCTCCAGGTGATACGTCTTGTGTGTATTATGGAGGAGGTCACCTGTATGAGGAATGTCCTATCAACCCTGTCTCTGTCAATTATGTAGGATACACTAGGAATAACAACCCTTACTCTAACACCTATAACCCTGGCTGGAGGAACCGCCCAAATTTCAAATGGAACAATACTGGTGCATCTGCACCAGCCACACCACCAGGATTCCATTCTCAGAACAACCAAAGACAACAACCACCTGCCACTAATAACTCCTTAGAAGCCTTGCTCAAATCCTTCATTAGTGAAACCAGAACAGCTAGGCAAGCACAAGATGCATCTATAAAGAATTTAGAGAATCAGGTGGGACAGTTAGCAACAGCTCTGTATCAAAGACCAATAGGTACATTACCATCAAATACAGAAGCTACCACATCCCATAGGCCAGGAAAGGAGCAGGTGAAGGCCATTGCTCTGAGAAATGGAAAAGATCTTGCAGAACCAGGTGAGAATCAAGGTGAAGGTAAGGGAAAAAAATAAAAATGAAAAAAATACTCAAGATGCAGAAGCACCTGATGCATCTGCATCTCATGAAGTTCCAACTCCAAGGTTAGTTTCTGAATACCCTCCTCCTCCTTATCCTCAAAGATTAAAAAAAGCACACGAGGAGAAGCAATTCAGTAAGTTTCTTGAAATTTTAAAACAATTACACATCAATGTTCCCTTAGTTGAAGCACTTCATCAAATGCGTAATTATGCTAAATTTATGAAAGACGTGCTTTCAAAAAGAAGAAGATTAGGGGATTTTGAAACAGTTTCTATGTCTAAAGAATGTAGTCTAATTTTACAAAGCAAAATTCCAAGAAAACTAAAGGATCCTGGCAGTTTTACAGTCCCATTCTCAATAGGAAAATCTTATACAGGTCGTGCATTATGTGATTTAGGTGCAAGTATCAACTTAATGCCTAAATCCATATTTACACAACTGGGAATTGGAAATGCTAGGCCTACAACAGTAACACTTCAACTTGCTGATAGATCAATAGCTTATCTAGAGGGAATCATTGAAGATATTCTGGTTAAGGTTGACAAATTTGTATTTCCTGCAGATTTTGTTATTCTTGATTTTGATGCAGATAAAGAAGTCCCAGTCATTCTTGGGAGACCATTCTTAGCAACTGGGAAATCACTAATTGATGTGCAAAAGGGAGAACTAACCATGAGAGTCAATGATCAAGAGGTGAAATTCAATGTGATGAATGCTCTGAAGTATCCTGCAGAGGAGAGTGAATAATGTTCAGCAATCACTTCTCTTGACCATTTGGTGCAGAAGCAATTCCATAAGCAGTATGATTATCTCACCAGTGCACTTGCACCAGATGCTTCTGCACCACCTGAAGAAGAAATCTTGGAAAAAGACATTTTGCCAAGAGAAGCACCAGCACAAAAGGTATGGTCTAGAACTTTTGAATCTCTTAATTTAGAAGACCCTAACCTTAAAAAGAATTTACCCTCAATTGAACAACCTCCAAAATTAGAATTGAAAGAACTGCCCAAACATTTGAAGTATGCTTTCTTAAGGGAAGATGATGCACTTCCAGTGATCATTGCCTCTGACTTGTCAATAGAGCAGGAGCATGATCTCATTTATACCTTAAGAAAGCATACAAAAGCTATAGGCTGGCAAATGGCAGACATAAAAGGAATTAGCCCTTCTATATGCATGCATAGGATAATTTTAGAAGATAATTCTAAAAATTATATAGAAGGGCAAAGAAGGCTAAATCCTATAATGAAAGAGGTTGTAAAGAAAGAAATCATTAAGTGGCTAGATGCTGGAATCATATACCCCATATCTGATAGTGCATGGGTAAGCCTTATACAGTGTGTTCCAAAGAAAGGGGGTGTGACAGTAATAGCCAATGAAAGAAATGAGTTGATACCAACAAGAAGTGTTACAGGTTGGAGGATTTGTATGGATTATAGAAAACTCAATAAGGCCACAAAGAAAGATCACTTCCCTTTACCCTTCATTGACCAAATGTTAGATAGGTTAGCAGGTAAGGAGATTTATTGTTTCTTAGATGGTTATTCAGGGTACAATCAAATTGCAATAGAACCTGAGGACCGACAAAAAACTACCTTTACATGTCCCTATGGAACATTTGCATTTAGAAGAATGCCTTTTGGACTCTGTAATGCACCTGCAACATTCCAAAGGTGCATGATATCCATTTTCTCTGACTTCATTGAGCAATCAATGGAGGTATTCATGGATGATTTCTCAGTCTTTGGAAACACATTTCAATCATGTTTATCAAATTTAGAAAAAATTCTCCAAAAATGTGAGGAAACAAATTTAGTGCTTAATTGGGAGAAGTGTCATTTCATGATACAAGAAGGCATTGTGTTAGGACATAAAGTGTCAAAGAAAGGTCTTGAAGTGGATCAAGCCAAGATTTAGGTCATTGAAAGACTGCCACCTCCAACAACTGTCAAAGGAATCAGAAGCTTCTTAGGCCATGCGGGCTTCTATAGAAGATTTATCAAAGATTTTTCAAGGACATCCAAGCCATTATGTACACTCTTGCAAATTGATGCACCTTTTAACTTTGATGAACCATGTATAGAAGCATTCCAAAAACTCAAAAGAGCATTAGTGACTGCACCAGTGATTGTTACACCAGATTGGAGCATGCCTTTTGAATTAATGTGTGATGCTAGTGACTTTGCTGTAGGAGCTGTCTTAGGGAAAATGTATGACAAAATCTTTCATTCCATTTATTATGCTAGCAAGACATTAATTGAAGCACAAATGAATTATACTGTAACAGAAAAGGAATTGTTAGCAGTGGTTTTTGCATTTAACAAATTTAGATCTTACTTGGTTGGCTCCAAAATTATTGTTTATACTAATCATGCTGCCATCAAGTATTTAATTTCCAAAAGAGATGCAAAACCAAGGTTAATAAGATGGATTCTCCTCCTTCAAGAATTTGATCTTGAAATCAGTGACAAAAAGGGGGTGGAGAATCAAGTTGCTGACCATTTATCTATACTTGAAGGTGAAATAACAGGTACACAGAAGGAAGAGATCAAAGAAAGTTTTCCTGATGAAAAACTGTTAGCAATAGCTGTAACAGCATCCAGTGCTTCTGCACATGGTGCAGATGCACCTAGTGCAGCTGCACCTTGGTTTGCTGACATTGTTAACTTTCTTTTAAGCAAAGTGGTACCAGTGGATATGACTTACCAACAAAGAAGGAGATTTTTTCACATAATCAAAGAATATCACTGGGATGAGCCATTTCTCTACAAAATGTGTCCAGATCAATTAATGAGGAAATGCATCCCCCAAGAAGAACAGCAAGCAGTGCTTCTGCACAGCCATGCTGCACCAAATGGAGGTCACTTTGGATGCAACAGAACAACAGCTAAGGTATTACAGTCTGGTTATTATTGACCAATGTAGCGACCGAAAAATCCGAAGGATCTTTCGAAGTTTCAAAAAAATGAAGCCGCCACCAAAATTTAGTTTAAGGGCAAACATTGGAAAATCCCTTTTGGAATGGATAAGGGTCCTTGAGACCAGATAAGGGTTCGGGAGTCGGTCATGCGTGGGGAAGGTATTAGCACCCCACGACATCCTTCCTAAGGAAGGTTACCTGCTAATTAGTTGTAGGAGCGAAAGTTAATTTTGAAAACATTTATTTTTACCCTTTTATTGTGAATTAAAAGAAAGAAGAAAATTGATATTTTATTTAGGAAAATGATTATTTTGGAAAAGACTAAAAAAGGTTTTTTATTAGTGCAATTGACAGATGTGGGCCCCCATCTGTTCCTACGTATCTCTTGGTAGAGAATCAAATCACACGTAGTTCTTGGTAGAAAAATGTTTGTTGGTTGGTATATTTTAATATAGGGATCTTAGGACTCCTGAGTGATCAGTTCATTTGTCCTAAAACGATGACTAACCTGACTGTACAGTCGGCTTAGTCCCCTATTTTGTGAAAATGGGGTTTTTGGAGTTTGGAAAATGATTTGAAGTGTGTTGGTTTGATTTTATTTGAATAGGGGTTTTAGGACTCTTGATCCGTACGGTTCATTCGTCCTAGAACGCTGACTAACCCGACTGTACAGCCGACTTAATCCCCTATTTTGAAAATTTGATTTGTGGAAAGAAATGTGTTTGTGTTTATTTTAATTTAGAAATTTGTTTGTTTTAAATAGGGATTTTAGGCCATGATCCGTAACGGTTCATTAGTGACCTAAAAAGCAGACTAACCCGACTGTACAGTCGACTTAGTCCCCTATTTATGTTTTTCGAAAATGAAATATTTATCTATTTATTTTTATAGGTTTTTTGTAAAAGAAAATAATAAAAACGAAAACAGATGGTGCAATAGTAAAATGGGGTGCAGTTTGCAGAAGGGAGTTGTATTATTAAAAACTGAGTGTGAAAAGCAGTAGCCCAGTTTGTAGACTGGTCCACGGGTTCATGGGCTTTTTAGGGGGAGGCGTAATACGAAAAGTGAGTGGTGCAAGTAGGAACCGAAACTAAAAAATTAAAATTAAAATTAAAATTAAACAGAAACCTAGACTATATAAGGTAATTTTGGTTTTTGAAACCCTAATTTTTCTAACCTACTCCAGCGCCGCACACACCAAGCTTTGGTGAGAGAGAAAGAGATTTGCAGAGAGAGGGAGAATTGCGAAGTTTCCGGCGAGGGAGATGGAACCAAAAAAAACGTGAAGGGAAAGGGAGAGAGCTTGCTGTGAGAGAAACAGAGAGGAGAGACGTCAGGGGTTGACACCAGAACCCCTCTGTTCGCATCAAAAGAGGTTACGATGGTGGTGATTTGTCCACGGCGGAGGCGGTGACTGTGTTCAACGACGGCGATGGAAACGTAGGGACTTCGACGGAAGTGGTGGTGATGAGGGCGCATGGCTTCGACGGAGGGGGACTCTCGGTGATGATGGAGAAGGGGGAGGAAACAGTGAGAGCTGTGGGGAGTTTCGCGACTGTACACGGCCAACGACCACCGTCTGCGGTGGTCGGACTCTAGGGAGGTGATTTTCGCATTTTTGTTTTTACGGTTCTCCTCCTCTTCTTTCTGCTTCTGATCTTATTTTTTATGTTTGTTTTTTTGCTTCTCTGGGAGGACGAGCGCTGACGGCTGACGGCGTGGTGGTCTACGGGTAGTTCACGGCGGCGACGGCGCGCTTTGGGGAGACGACCACCGTCTGCGGTGGTCGGAATTGACAGGTACAGTTCTGATTTATTTTCTCTTCTCTTCCATTATTTTTCTAATTTCTGATTACCCAACCGGTTCCTAACTAAACCCTAATTTCCAACTGAACCTATTTTTAGACTAATTGCTAATTTCGTTTTTTTGTAAAAAAACAGAACCGAAACCCTAGTTTACTCCTAATCCTGAGTTTAAAAAAAAAATTAATTTGTTCCTAACACTGAAAACCTAATTTATGTTCGAGGTTTCTACAAAACCTAATTTTTATATTTGCAGTCTGTTATTAATCTGATTCTGTTTTAGTTTTTATTTACAAGTCCAAGGATTTTCTTAAAAAATCTAAACTATTTACAGTTCCAATTTAAACACTAAGTCTATTTACACTAATCTGCTTGTGATCAACTAATATTACATTTCAGATTTCTAAACCATTCCAGTGAGTAAAAAAAAAACGTATAAGAGTAAAAATCAAACCAACCTGGTCTCCTGGATGAAAACTGATTTCTAATTGTTACTGAATACTGCCTATTGCTACTGCTGCTCCTCTGTTTCGGCTGCTTCTGTTATGCCTCTTTTGCTTCGGAATATTTGATGCTTTGCTATTAGGGTTTCAACATAGAACCCTAATGTTTAGTTCTGAATTTCTCTATATTTTTTCCGTCCTCCTCTTTTGGGTGCCTCAAGCTTGTTTATATAGGCAACAATTAGGTTTTTGCAATTAATTTCTGATTCTCCTTGATTTTGTTTTCCCATTTCAGGTTTGATACTTGCTCAGCAAGAACAAGATGTTGGGCTGGAGGTTGGAGAAGACTTGGTGGGCAAGGAACCAAGAAGGCCCAGCTGCTGTCGAAGCAGTCCTTTTGGGATGATGCGCCCTTTTTGATTTTTTTGTATTTTTTTTATTATTTTCGGATTGTATTATTTAATTTTGATTTTTTTGGATTATTGTAAACATTTTTATTAATTCTGACCTTATTATATTTTGGGCTGTTGGTAAACTGCTATTTGGACAGATTTATTGTTTTTGGTAAAAATAGGGAAAAATGATTAAATTGGGCCAAGCCCAATCGAAAGACTAAACATAGGCCCAATTTAGACAAATGGCTATCACAGGTCCAATAGCCGCATAGGCTCAGAAGCAACACACAGGCCCAATTAGTCCCACGACTAAAACATAAGCCCATTTATTTAAAAAAACTGGTTTGAAACGCTAAGCGCAAGCCCAATTAGGCGGGTTGACAAAATCAGGCCCAAAAGGTTGGGAGTAGGCCCATTTGGACAAATCGGTCCGAATTAAAAGCAAAACAGCGTTCGAAACCCATTAGCTTGTGACACGGGGTTAAAGCGATTATTATAAAAGACCGGGCAAAATTAGGGTATAACAGCTGCCCCTCTTTATTTATATTTTACTAGAAAAGGTGAACGGTTTTCAGGTTTTCGTAGTAGAAATACAAATAAAGATAGATTAGACGCTAATTTTGTCCACTTAGGGGGAAGATGAGTTAGGGAACGAGGGACGATTAACACTTGGCGTGTTAACCGACAACAATAAAGAAACGATCACTGGGGGATCTGGCAGAGCACTGGGGCTCTAAAAGAGCATTTGGGCTCTAAGGGAGCACTGGGGCTCCAAGGGGTTGCCTAAACCCTAAAGGACCAATTGGGGTCCGAAGGTGCACTGGGGCTTTGAAGGACCACTGGGGGTCCATAAGAGCACAAACTAGCAATGGTACTAGTAAAATGGTATGCTCGGGGGTGGCCTTTTTCGAGCGGCCGGAGGGGCAGGATCAGGTCGTTGACCTAATTTGCTCACCTCCAAGGACGTCCACCATGTCTTAGGCTGACACAGCTAGTCTGAAGGACCTGGGGTCGGATGATCCGTCGCGCTCAGTGGCGACATAGTGATCTTGAGGGTAGAGTTCGAAGTCGTTGCTTTAACATACTGGGTCGAACTGAACTGATGGACCTGGGGTCAGATGATCCGTCGGTTGCTCGATAACGCGACGTGCGATCTAGAATGAATGACCATTGGAGGTCTAAATTAAGACAGCACTGGGGCTGCGAGGGACTGCCGGGGTCCGAGGCTTTGAATTGTGATACGAGACCAATGATTGGAGCACTGACTTTGAGGAAACAAACTACTGGGTTTGACACATGGCGTACTTCTCTAACACATACACAATGAATGCATTTACCTGAGAAGGGAAAAACTATCTATATTTGGCACGTCTAAAAATGCGATGAATGATGCATGCATGCAATATAGGTGTGTGAAATGGTAGGTGTCCGATGGGATGAATGAAACGTATGTGAATGCATGATGGAATGATTTATACTATGTGGAGGATTTTTCCTTTTTTGGTCCTCCTTTTTGCTTTTCTTTTGGGGCTCTCTTTTTGCTGGTCCTTCAACTCGCAGGACTCCCGGCATGGGGTTACGAGGCTAGCAAGTGTATTCGTACTCCTAAGTCAACTGCACATTACCGGGACTTATCATTTGAGATGATCGCGCATTTATTGTTCTATTCCCGCAGTTCCTTTCTTCTTTATAAGTGTTTTAATGAAAGACTATACCTCTTCTGTGATTCTCGGAAATTTCGTAATGGTTGTAATGCTTTTGATTATGCCACATGTTTCTCAATTCAGTATCAATAATCACAAAACATCATTTCAAAAATAGACGGAAGTGAAAAGAAGGGAAAGTGTTTGATATTGACATTGGAGGCCAAATGTGCAGAAGGCACACCGACTTAAGATTACGTCAGGAATTTTATTGAAAGAATAGGAAAGCTGAAATACTAAGCAGACTTCTCGGTAGTTAGTGCCCTTGAAGTAACGGTGTCGGCCACCCATGTTCACGACCTTGATCACTCATCATCCGACTTTTGGAAGTGTTGACTGCCTCAATGTTTGTTTAGTCCAACTTCCTGACCCTAATTTTTGCCTGGATCGCCCTTTAGAGTTTTCAATCCATCGGGTCGCTCTAATTTTTGCCTAGGCCGCCCTTTCGGGTTTTCAACCTAGCGAGCTTATTTTTGCTTGGATTTTCTTTCTCTTTTTTCATATATTCCCTTTTTTAGGCATAGTTCACCGGGAGTGGGAGGTCTTCCCCGTCCATTTTTGTGAGAATTAAGGCTTTTCCAGAGAATGATTTCTTTACCATGTAAGGTCCTTTATAGTTCGAGGTCCATCTCCTGCGGGAATTTTTTTGGGTATGACTTTCTTGGGCCCCAAGTCTCCTTAAAGTTGTTGAGGAAAGACTTTCTTCTGTTAAGTTTTCTTTATTCTTTTCTTGTTAAAATTTCTTTATTCTCATAAGACCACCGTTCTTGTATTTGGCGAGGTTTAACGGAAGTACTACTCCCATCGAACGGGGTTGCCCCTGTTGAAGTATGAACAAGGTCTGATCTCCATGTAAGGTGAAATGTCACTATCATCCCTGATATTCTTTGTTTATTGTCGCAACTGCCCCATTTTTTGGGCGGTATGGGGAGGGATCATGATGCTCGACTTAGAGTCCTTGCGTAGCCCTTTCACCACTGTCCATGACGATCTTTTTAGGAAAGCCGTAACGGCAAACCATAGTTCTGGTGAAATGTCACCATCATCCCTGATATTCTTCATCTGTTGCTGCAACTGCCCCATTTTTTTTGGGCGGTATGGGAAGGGATCATGATGTTCGACTTGGAGTCCTTACATAGTCCTTTCACTATTGTCCATGACGATCTTTTTAGGAAAGCCGTAACGGCAGACCATAGTTTCTCGACAATCACGGATTTGTTACACCAGTGGGCGTCTTATGTCAGACAAGGTGTTGTAAGCGAACTTTCTTGATTTGCTATCCTTTTGGTGTGATGTTAATTTTAACACCGTTTTGTCTTCTTCTGTGCCCCAGTTAATCATTTCGTTTGATTCCACGCGAGGCTGGGTTACTTTATCCTTTTGTTCCGTTATTATCATTACCTCTGGAAGAGTTTCCCAGTTATCTTCAACATCTTCCTTGGTTTGATTAATGGGGCGATCAACGTTATGACATGAGTTACCGACGTTGTTATTTTCAAGGACAAGTTATTTAGGTCTGCGTTAGTAGAAATTGAAGAAGGATAAAAGAAAAAGTAAAGCGAGCAAATGAGTAAAAAGGAATTTATCGGAGAATTCAAAATGCTATTTTATTAATATTGATACCTGGAAAGAAACATGCGTGCCCTTATTGAAATGTCCCAAGGCTTTGGGCGAAGCCATAGGATTTGCATTACGTAACATTACTTTGAACCGAAAATCACAAGAAAATCAATAATCTCCCAATTCATGAGTGCTTCAGTGCAGGACAAAGACGCACAAGGTCGATGATGTTGTTTTTAGTCCTTTGATCGCCTTCAAAAGCACGGACGGATGACTTCTCATGCCCCTGGCGAAAGAGTTAGCGCCTCCGTTCGGAGCATCCTCATTGAAGCTCAACCAATTGGATTCGATCAGATTCTGAACCACATGTTTCAGTGCCTTGCAGTTTTCTACTGAATGTCCAATTGCGCCTGCGTGAAATTCGCAAGTGGCGTTCGGGTCATAGCCTCTCGGGAAAGGAGGTTCAATGGGCCTCATCGGGCGGGGGGAGATTAGGTTGTGACTAGTGAGGTGGTCGAACAGATCTGAGTAGGATGCGGGAATTGGATCAAACTGTACATGTCTCCTTTCTGGGTAATTTGGTGGTTTATGGCTTTTAGTGGTTTGGGTAGAGAGGTGCAGGGCTCGAGGATGGTTTTTGGAAGTGTAAGAGGCTTTCACTGATCTCGTTATGGAGTTGGTTTCCCCTTCATTACCTCTGACAAATCCTGTGAAGGGCTTCCTTGGGTTATTGGTTTCGGCTGAACTGTAAGATATTTTCCCGTTTCTCATTCCGCTTTCCAACCTTTCCCCTATAGTGATCATGTCTGAGAAGTTAGAGGATATACTCCCAATTAATCTGTCATAGAAGGGTGATTGCAACGTATCTATGAACATGGATACCATCTCTTTCTCTAGCAAATGTGGGGCTACTTGCGCTGCTAACCCTCTCCAGCGTTGAGCGTACTCCTTGAATGATTCGTTGTTTCTTTTCACCATATTCTGTAGCTGTGCTCTATCAGGAGCCATATCGATGTTGTATTTGTACTGCTTTAAGAAAGCGTCGACCAGATCTTTCCAACATCGAATGTGGGTGCGTTCCAACTGCATGTACCAGCTTGAGGCTGCCCCGGTCAAGCTGTCCTGAAAGTAATGGCCGAGCAGTTTGTCGTCGTGTGCAAATGCGGCCATTCTTCTACAATACATAGTCAGATGGCTAGCGGGACAAGTTACCCCTCTGTATTTGTTAAAGTCGGGAACTTTGAACTTGGGTGGGATAATCTTATTAGGGACGAGACACAGATCGTATGCATCCCTTGCGCCGACATTGGATCCTTCAATTGCTCTCAGGCGCTCTTCTAGTATCTGATATTTGTCCTCGGGGTGAGAATCCTCCATTGATTTGTTATGAGAGGGTCCTCTCACGTTGTAGTGGGGAGGAACCATCGGCATTGCAGCGGGGCTCAGTGGGGGAGTATGATGAATTACTACTGGTGACTGAGTATAACCCTGTGGAATGACCTGTGGTGCAGTCGTAGGACTTGAGAAGTGAACTCGCGGTATTTCTACATTTGTATTTTGAGCTGATGGTCCAGCGACTCCCGAAGGTCCTTCCTCTTGATTGGCTTCCATGGTAGGAGGAGCATAACCAGCTGGGAGACCGTAAGGAGGCCATTGGTAGCTCTGGACGTTCACTCCAGCGGTGTATGGAGTCTCAGAGCTGGGAGGAGGAGGGAGACTTGTAGCATTGTTCTCAGTATTCCCTGCCGAAACACCTTCATCTACATTTCTTCTCTCGAGGAGTTTCACGAATTCATACATTTGATCTTTCAGCGCCATCATCTCGGTCATTTGATCTTTCAATACCATCATCTCGCTCATTTGATCCTTCAGCTTTGCAATGTCTTCTCTCAGAGCCTGATTATCCTCTTCGGTCATTTTTCTTGTTTGGGAATGAGTCCGGTAGCGATGTTGATGAACCAGCTTGCCCTTTTACTCTCTGTTTATTTTTCAATTTTTCGTAAGTACGTGAATGAATGAATGAATGAATGAATGAAGGTGCATGAAATGCAAATGTATGACGCCGGGGAAATTTGTAAGTTTCTGTTTGACGCAGGACTGAAAGAGACTTAAAATTTAATAATGCAAAATGTTCTATCTTGTCAGAAAGAAAGTCTTACAATTCCCTGGCGGTTATAGAAATGTATGAAATGATAATGTGCAATAAATTTTTTTTATGCCATGCAAAAGGGGAAAGGTAAAAATGCATGAGGTATGCTAAAAAATAAATTGCCAAAATAACATATGATTTTTTTGAAATTTTTTTTCATTTTAGGAGACCGAAAAAAATGTATCAGTGTTTGTTTGAATGCAGGGGTATGAGGCTCCTTTGTGTCCTACGAGGGTTCCTTAGAGAATAGGTCTAGGGCTTGTCTATTGAGTGAACCTTTCAAAAGGGTATCTCTAAAGAGTCCTACATAAGGTTCCTAGAGCCAACGACCCCAATTAAGAACACTGATCAACAACAATAGGCAAGCTATTAGGAGTGCCAGCATTCTCAAGAGGGACCAAACTCTAGGTGAGACTTTCGTGACCACCCAACAGGACGCACATCCAGTAGGCCATCACTACGCAGTCTCGTTCTAACTTAGGTTATTCTCCAGTCCGGGTACAGGACTATTCTCACGTGTGTGCAAAAGTGTGATAGTGGAGTGTGTGAAGGAGCAAAATATCAATAATACCCCCCAATCTGCAAAACAAACAAATACAGATACAAAAAAGTGGTCTTCTATCCTAAGGTTTACATATCACATAACATGCAACAAGAATAAAAGATGAAAGGGGAGGGTAAAAATAACATTAAATTAACAACTAATCCTACAACTAATTTAAACTAGGTTTGACTCTCTAAGATCCCCAGTGAAGTCGCCAGCTGTAGCGACCGAAAAATCCGAAGGATCTCTCGAAGGTTCAAAAAAATGAAGCCGCCACCAAAATTTAGTTTAAGGGCAAACATTGGAAAATCCCTTGTGGAATGGATAAGGGTCCTTGAGACCAGATAAGGGTTCGGGAGTCGGTCATGCGTGGGGAAGGTATTAGCACCCCACGACATCCTTCCTAAGGAAGGTTACCTGCTAATTAGTTGTAGGAGCGAAAGTTAATTTTGAAAACATTTATTTTTACCCTTTTATTGTGAATTAAAAGAAAGAAGAAAATTGATATTTTATTTAGGAAAATGATTATTTTGGAAAAGACTAAAAAAGGTTTTTTATTAGTGCAATTGACAGATGTGGGCCCCCATCTGCTCCTACGTATCTCTTGGTAGAGAATCAAATCACACGTAGTTCTTGGTAGAAAAATGTTTGTTGGTTGGTATATTTTAATATAGGGATCTTAGGACTCCTGAGTGATCAGTTCATTTGTCCTAAAACGATGACTAACCTGACTGTACAGTCGGCTTAGTCCCCTATTTTGTGAAAATGGGGTTTTTGGAGTTTGGAAAATGATTTGAAGTGTGTTGGTTTGATTTTATTTGAATAGGGGTTTTAGGACTCTTGATCCGTACGGTTCATTCGTCCTAGAACGCTGACTAACCCGACTGTACAGCCGACTTAATCCCCTATTTTGAAAATTTGATTTGTGGAAAGAAATGTGTTTGTGTTTATTTTAATTTAGAAATTTGTTTGTTTTAAATAGGGATTTTAGGCCATGATCCGTAACGGTTCATTAGTGACCTAAAAAGCAGACTAACCCGACTGTACAGTCGACTTAGTCCCCTATTTATGTTTTTCGAAAATGAAATATTTATCTATTTATTTTTATAGGTTTTTTGTAAAAGAAAATAATAAAAACGAAAACAGATGGTGCAATAGTAAAATGGGGTGCAGTTTGCAGAAGGGAGTTGTATTATTAAAAACTGAGTGTGAAAAGCAGTAGCCCAGTTTGTAGACTGGTCCACGGGTTCATGGGCTTTTTAGGGGGAGGCGTAATACGAAAAGTGAGTGGTGCAAGTAGGAACCGAAACTAAAAAATTAAAATTAAAATTAAAATTAAACAGAAACCTAGACTATATAAGGTAATTTTGGTTTTTGAAACCCTAATTTTTCTAACCTACTCCAGCGCCGCACACACCAAGCTTTGGTGAGAGAGAAAGAGATTTGCAGAGAGAGGGAGAATTGCGAAGTTTCCGGCGAGGGAGATGGAACCAAAAAAAACGTGAAGGGAAAGGGAGAGAGCTTGCTGTGAGAGAAACAGAGAGGAGAGACGTCAGGGGTTGACACCAGAACCCCTCTGTTCGCATCAAAAGAGGTTACGATGGTGGTGATTTGTCCACGGCGGAGGCGGTGACTGTGTTCAACGACGGCGATGGAAACGTAGGGACTTCGACGGAAGTGGTGGTGATGAGGGCGCATGGCTTCGACGGAGGGGGACTCTCGGTGATGATGGAGAAGGGGGAGGAAACAGTGAGAGCTGTGGGGAGTTTCGCGACTGTACACGGCCAACGACCACCGTCTGCGGTGGTCGGACTCTAGGGAGGTGATTTTCGCATTTTTGTTTTTACGGTTCTCCTCCTCTTCTTTCTGCTTCTGATCTTATTTTTTATGTTTGTTTTTTTGCTTCTCTGGGAGGACGAGCGCTGACGGCTGACGGCGTGGTGGTCTACGGGTAGTTCACGGCGGCGACGGCGCGCTTTGGGGAGACGACCACCGTCTGCGGTGGTCGGAATTGACAGGTACAGTTCTGATTTATTTTCTCTTCTCTTCCATTATTTTTCTAATTTCTGATTACCCAACCGGTTCCTAACTAAACCCTAATTTCCAACTGAACCTATTTTTAGACTAATTGCTAATTTCGTTTTTTTGTAAAAAAACAGAACCGAAACCCTAGTTTACTCCTAATCCTGAGTTTAAAAAAAAAATTAATTTGTTCCTAACACTGAAAACCTAATTTATGTTCGAGGTTTCTACAAAACCTAATTTTTATATTTGCAGTCTGTTATTAATCTGATTCTGTTTTAGTTTTTATTTACAAGTCCAAGGATTTTCTTAAAAAATCTAAACTATTTACAGTTCCAATTTAAACACTAAGTCGATTTACACTAATCTGCTTGTGATCAACTAATATTACATTTCAGATTTCTAAACCATTCCAGTGAGTAAAAAAAAACGTATAAGAGTAAAAATCAAACCAACCTGGTCTCCTGGATGAAAACTGATTTCTAATTGTTACTGAATACTGCCTATTGCTACTGCTGCTCCTCTGTTTCGGCTGCTTCTGTTATGCCTCTTTTGCTTCGGAATATTTGATGCTTTGCTATTAGGGTTTCAACATAGAACCCTAATGTTTAGTTCTGAATTTCTCTATATTTTTTCCGTCCTCCTCTTTTGGGTGCCTCAAGCTTGTTTATATAGGCAACAATTAGGTTTTTGCAATTAATTTCTGATTCTCCTTGATTTTGTTTTCCCATTTCAGGTTTGATACTTGCTCAGCAAGAACAAGATGTTGGGCTGGAGGTTGGAGAAGACTTGGTGGGCAAGGAACCAAGAAGGCCCAGCTGCTGTCGAAGCAGTCCTTTTGGGCTGATGCGCCCTTTTTGATTTTTTTGTATTTTTTTTATTATTTTCGGATTGTATTATTTAATTTTGATTTTTTTGGATTATTGTAAACATTTTTATTAATTCTGACCTTATTATATTTTGGGCTGTTGGTAAACTGCTATTTGGACAGATTTATTGTTTTTGGTAAAAATAGGGAAAAATGATTAAATTGGGCCAAGCCCAATCGCAAGACTAAACATAGGCCCAATTTAGACAAATGGCTATCACAGGTCCAATAGCCGCATAGGCTCAGAAGCAACACACAGGCCCAATTAGTCCCACGACTAAAACATAAGCCCATTTATTTAAAAAAACTGGTTTGAAACGCTAAGCGCAAGCCCAATTAGGCGGGTTGACAAAATCAGGCCCAAAAGGTTGGGAGTAGGCCCATTTGGACAAATCGGTCCGAATTAAAAGCAAAACAGCGTTCGAAACCCATTAGCTTGTGACACGGGGTTAAAGCGATTATTATAAAAGACCGGGCAAAATTAGGGTATAACAACCAACTTTATTTAAAGATGCATATTCAATGGTCAAAACTTGTGACAAATGTCAAAGAGCAGGTAATATCTCTGAAAACATGAATTGCCTAGAACCAATATATTAGAAATGGAACTTTTTGATGTATGGGGCATGGATTTCATGGGTCCATTTCCACCTTCTTTTGGCAAACAATATATCTTGGTAGCTGTTGATTATGTGTCCAAGTGGGTAGAGGCAGTAGCATTGCCTAATAATGATGCCAAATCTGTTAGCAAATTCCTTTTAAAAAACATTTTTACAAGGTTTGGCACCCCAAGGGCAATCATCAATGATGAAGGATCACATTTTTGCAATAAACTCATTGAAAATTTTCTTGCAAAATATGGGATTAAGCATAAAATTGCTACAGCCTACCACCCACAAACAAGTGGGCAAGCTGAACTATCAAACAGGGAAATTAAAAAAATGCTTGAATAAAAGGTTGGACCATCAAGAAAAGATTGGTCTTTACATTTAGATGAAGCGTTATGGGCATACAGAATTACATTTAAAACACCATTAGGTATGTGTTAGGACTTTGGCAAGTGTACCAAATTCGTTGCAAGTAATAATTTAAACGGTAAGTAACCGGTCGATTCCACAGGGATTGCGCGTTGACAACAATAGCAAAATTGTAAATTCTTAGATTGTAGCGATTTGGTAATTTGAGTAATAGTAACAGTACACAAACGTGAATTAATAATGCGAGAAAAACGACTAGGGATCGAATCCTCTCACCTCGCCTATCACATGAACCTTAGCCAATTCAAGTTGGTTATTCAATTTCTAGATTCAATTCACTAATTAAGGTCGAGGGCAATTCCTTGTCTCACGACCCCTATTACCCTAAGAGTTACCCTAATTCCTTAGGTGAGTCATGCCAGAGGGTAACGCATTAAGATTGAGAATTTTAATGAATTCACATAAGCTACCACGTATTCCTATGATGATTACTAGCATGTGACCTAATTACCCAATTTCCAGCTACTAATTCATATTCCTATGCAATCACTAGCCTGGATCATCACAATTATCATATGTAATTGAAAAGCATTAAGAACATAGGTAATTAGACAAGGTAAATCGAATAACAACCGAATTGACTAGAACAATGGTTCACATGATAGGGTTGGGAGATTCATCTCTCCCTAATCTTAGCAATTTAGTTACAATCCATCCTAAGAGTAGAAACCAACATAAAATAGAAGACAAACATAAAGGAAGACATTAGAACCTTCAATCCCTTGTTCCCAAGTGGTGAGAAGGCCCCAAAATCGCACCCTCCAGCTGCTCCAAAGTGTGGCTCCAAATCCCAAGACGAAGTACCTTCCAAAATTGCTGAAACTGCTTTAAAAACCCTAATTTTCACGCACCATCGCGACGCGGCCCGTGTCCGTCGCGTCGCGACAAAAGACAGAAGCTTCAGGCCTCGCAAAACTGCTTCAGGTCGTGTCGCGAACCCTCCTGGTCACGACGCGAAAAACAACAGAAAGTTCTGACTTGCAAAATTCCTCCAGATTGCGTCGCGAACCCTCCTGGTCGCGACGCGAAAAATAACAGAAAGTTCTGACTCGCAAAATTCCTCCAGATCGCTGCATTTCCGGGCAAGTGTCTGGTTCGTCGAAAGATGCCACAACCAATTAAGAGGTCTTCAAGTCCCATTTAGCTCCAAAAGTGAAGGAATTACTTACAATTGAACTTCCTACTACAATTATCTAAAACTGAACTAAATCCCAGATAATGACTGTGATACAATGAAAACCCTGCACAATTGGTCCTAAAAATGCCTAACTTACATCATATGATTGAGAGTCAACAGTATGTCCCCCTATAGATTAGTCTATGGCAAGGCATGTCATCTGCCTGTTGAGTTGGAAAACAAATCTTATTGGGCTATGAAAAAGCTGAATGATGATCTCAACAAGGCAGGTGCACAAAGGTTTTTAGAATTAAATGAATTAGAAGTATTTAGGCAATTCTCTTATGAGAATGCAGAAATTTACAAAACAAAAACCAAAGCTTGGCATGACAAAAGAATCCAAAGAAGAGAACTTAGAGAGGGAGGAATGGTCTTGTTATACAATTCCAGGTTGAAATTATTTCTTGGAAAACTTAAATCAAGATGGTCAGGACCATTCAAACTAGTCAAGATTTACCCCCATGGTGCAGTTGATTTATATGATGCAGCCACAAATACCATTTTCAAAGTAAATGGACAGAGAGTCAAAATGTACTATGGTGAACATGTGGTGAGGGATAAACTCACCACCCATTTTCAAAATCTCTAAGGAAATGAGATAGTCGGGCTGAAAGACTCTTAAAACAAGCGCTTATGGGAGGCAACCCATGTTATTTAGTATTTAGTTTTGCAAATTTTGTTCACTTTGATGTTTTCAAGTGTTTTGTAGGAATACGGGTTTTTAGTGCATCTGCACCTAGCATTTCCTTAGTGCTACTGCACCAGATATTCAAAAATTTCACTTGGGTGAAAAAAAATTTTCAAAAAACGTGCCAGCACAACAAATGTCTAATCATGATTAGTGGGTGAATTGTTGAGTTGTACTACCTAAAACACCACGTGTCCTCGTGCATACAAATACACATACCCCTAACGACTACTACCCATCATTAAACACACGCAACTTCCCAAAGTTACCGTTTCCCTTCACCACTAATCACTCTATCACTCACGAAACCGCAAAACACTCACCAAATCCCCTTCTCTGTTGAAAATCCTTAAATTCTGAAAACACCAAGTTCCATCCTCTTGCAAAATTTCCAAATTTCCTCGCCAACATTCAAAAATGGTTCGCAAGCAAAGTGCAATGAAAACCTCAGGAAAAAGCACCACAGGTGCAGGATTATCATCAAAGCAGATCCAAAAGAAGAAAATTGATGCAACTACTACTGCACTAGTACAAATTGATGTTGATCACGCGCATTTCTGGGAAAGAAAATTCCTTCCTGAAAGAGGCTACAGTCTGATGAAGGCACACCCTAGCTCCATGGCAATAATCTCAAGTCTTCACTGGGATCTGTTCGTGCAGCACATAGCATTCTATTTGGAGCAGGTTATCAGAGAGTTCTATTTTGGAATTCAGGACAACAAACAAGGTAAGGTGCAAGATCATTCTGTGATAAAAGGTAGGAAAGTTTATTTCAATGCTGATAGAATCAATAATCATTACAACTTAGTCTATTCTGGGTCTGATGTTAAGGAAAAAGTAGAAAAGTAAGGAAAGAAATAAATGGAAAGAATAAAATCTAGAATTGCTGTGAAAAACTCAAAATGGCATAAGATTACCAATACTGAATGCAAACCGAAAAATAGATATTTGATCCCTGAGTTAGGCAATTGGTATTTGTTTAATGATTGCTCCATTTTCCCTACATCACACACGTACACACTCTCCAAAGATAGATTGATCCTTTTGGATACAATCTTAACATATGATAATGTGGATGTGGGGAAGATAATCAATAAACAGATTCTAGATTGTGCAGCAAAGAAAGAAGATTTTCTATTTTTTCCATGCTTGATCACTGAGCTGTGTATGAATGATGAGCATAAACAGAGAAAGTACCCTCCAGGCCCTCTATCTGCTGAAATGAAAGAGAGAACGAAACTCAAGGCTGAAGAAACTAACCTGGTGCAGAAGCACTTAGTGCAGAAGCACCAGGCAGTTTGGAAATTTCAGCAAAAGCAGCATGACTGGCTACAACTCAGGTTGATGGAGATATCACAGGTACCAACTCAGATAGAAACCCCAGTGTTTCCAGCATGGGTCTTTCAGAGTTCAGAGGAAGAGAAAGAAGAGGAAGAAGAGGAAAAAGAGGAAGAGAAAGAAGAAGAAAGTGAGGAAGAAAGATAAGAGAGTGAAGAGAAAAATAAAAAGGTCATGAAAAGAAAGAGGGAGACAAAAAGGAAGCAAAAAGGGAAGAAGAAAAAGATTGAGGAAGAAGAGGAAGAGCTGCTAAGTGAAGGATTAGCTGATACTGATGAGGATGAAACACTGATCAGAATGGTGAAACAAATGGAGAAAAATGAAGATGAGGGTGATGATGAGAGCACTACTGAAAGTGATGGCAAGAGTGGGGAAGAAGAAGATCAAAATTTAAGCATGGAGGAAATAGTGAGAAAGAAGTATGAAGGCAGAGCCCAAACAGAACCAGTCCTCACTCAAATTACTCCACCAACCCACCCACAACCAGAAAATATATCAACATCACCATCCACAGGAAAAACACCTACTCCACCAAATTCTAAATCACCATCACCCATCCCACAATCATCATCATCACCACCACCCATAAATCAAGAAACCCAATCTGAAAAAGAGTCATCACCCATTCCTTCTCATGAGAAAACCCCACCCCAAACCACTGAGCCAACATTTGAAACTGCTAACAATATGCTTGAGAAACAACCCTTGCAGGTTATTCAGGAAGATCCCATTGAAGAAGAAGAAAAATCTAGCTCTGAAAAAGTGGATCTACCAGCAACAGATGCTTCTGCACCTAGTGCAGATGCATCTCAAAATGTTCCAGCTGTGACAGTCATACCAAAGAATAAAGAGGATATTGTCAAGCTGGTGCTGGAAGAGCTGGCAAAGAAGAAGAAAGAAGAACTGGGCAACACCCAGAAATTCTTCAAAAAGCATGCTGAGTTTTCAAAGGCTGTGGTGGAAACAATAGGTGAAGGAGGACAGAGTACTATGCAAGCAACTGAGGAGCCTGCTGAAACAACTGATGTGCCTGCAGCAAAAGGAACTGAGGAAGCAAAACCAGCAACAGAGGAGGTTGGTGCAGCTGCACCTAGTGCAGATGCACCAAAAGCTGAGGAGTCAAAGAAGAAAAAACAAAAGGTCAAGCACATGCCTAGCAGAACCAGCTCAAGGATCAGGAGTGGTGCCAAGAAAGAGTAAAAACTTTAATGTTGTTATTTTAAATTATATGTTTTGTTGATATCCCACACGTATTAACCCCTCTCTCCATTTTTGGTATACTATTACTTTTGAAATCTCAACTTAGAGCAGTGGGGACACTTGTAACAGCCCGATTTTCGTATTAGTACGTTTTGTGTATATGTATGAATATAATAGTAATCTTTGTGATACATTGTGTGTCTTTTGTCTTAGTAATTATATATTTTAAGTGATTTTATATTTTTATACATATTAGAATTACGAAAACGTGTTGAAATGATATTAAACCGTATTTTTATAGGCTTAAATATGTTTTAGGCCCCTGCAAATATAGGGTGTTTTGGTTTAAGCCCCTGCAAATTTATTTTTTGTTAAAAGCCCTTGCAAAATGACATATTTTGTTATAAGTCCTTCTATGACTAAAATGTTAGCCTTAACATGGAATGCTATGTTTGCTGGATATGTTGAGAAGGGCTTATAACAAAATATTTCATTTTGCAAGAGCTTTTAACAAAAAAAAAAATTTGCAGGGCTTAAACCAAAACACCCTATATTAGCAGGGGCCTAAAACATATTTAAGCCATTTTTATACTACTTTGGTACTATTTTATTGTTAGTATTTAATTGTGTTGTTTATAAAATATTCATATTTGAAACACTAATGTTTTAGTTAATTATTTAATTTTATAAGTTATTAGTATTTGAGATGTTATTTATTTAGAAAATTATTTTGGCCTATTAAGATGTTAAAATAATAGTTGTAGTTAAATTGGGCTTTAAATGGATTCTGGATCTTTTTTTAAGTATAGCCACGTTTTTAATTGCACATCCCCCTATTTTCGGCTAGCCGCACCCCTCCCTTAAGTAAACCGCTCCATCCCACCGAATAACAGAGCCTAAAACGCGAAGCCCACTGGATCCTGACCCAACCCGACCCGACTCAGTCTTCTTCTTCTTCCTCTGGCCTGCATCTTCGCGAAACCCTAACCCAACTTCACCCTCCCTCGCGTCCTCACTTCTCCCTCCACAGCCAGACCTCAAAACTCACGTACCCACTCGAAAATGGCCGCTGATCAAGAATATGGCCTCAGTTCCGTTGATTGTTGCGTCGTTTTGTTGCTTACAGTCACGCTCCACCGAACCAAACGTTGAGCTTCCACCTCATTGTGTCTGCTATGAGTCTCGTATGGAGGAACCAAGTCCCAATTCGACTCTCTCACATCAGAACCAGCCTACCTATGCGGTTTTCACCCAAATCGTATAGTCTCGAATCTCCCTATTTCGACTTGAGCTTCCATGGTTGTTATGCCTCATGAAGAAGGTGAAATGCTCCTATGACGAACGGGTATTCACGGTCACTGCCAGCGTGATTACATTGAGTTCTCTGATTATGTTTTTCGAACCAATATCACTACTGTTACATATCGAATAGGTATTTCATTTCGACACACTGTTAATTCATTAAACGAGCGATAAATTTTATTTAATATTTTTGTGACTTTTGGACCGTGTTATTATTTCATACCGGTATGCGTTTGAGTCGAGCATCATGCCATTGGAATTAGATCACACCGAAAGCTCGTGACTGTCCTTCTCGCTACCAAAGGAACAATTACAATTCAATCAGGTACGGAGGGAAAGGGGGTGGCTGCGCAAGTTTCTATCACCAGGTAAGGGTGGGGTTCTAACTCTATAATAGGGTACATGAAGGGCTTTATGTGGGAAAATAAGGGATCCTATGTGTTTGTTTAATCCTTGAAATCTATTGTTGCTGTTTGAAAACTATTGTTGATGATTGAAATCAGTTTAGAGGTTGTTGAACACAATGATGCACAAAATTTGGGTCCCTGGGGGCATAGGGCGTCGTTGCTGATGTACTGGGAGCACTGGGCGCCATGGGCGCCGTATGTGGCTGCCCTGTTGTTTCCTGGGCGCCATGTGTGGCTGCCCCATTCGTTTGCTGGGCGCCATGGGCGCCATGTGTTGCTGCCTGTTGCTTGTTGGTTGTTGGTTGCTGGGCGCCATGGGCGCCATGTGTTGCTGCCTGTTGCTTGTTGGCTGTTGGTTGCTGGGCGCCATGGGCGCCATGTGTTGCTGCCTGTTGCTTGTTGGCTGTTGGTTGCTGGGCGCACTGGGCGCCATGGGCGCCATGTGTGGCTGCCTCGTTCGTTTGCTGGGCGCATTGGGCGCCGTCTTGTGGGTTGTTGGGCGCTTTAGGCGCATTAGACCCACAGTTGACTAATTGTTGGTTAAGTCGTTAATTTGTTAATTGTTAATTTGTTGGGTTGGTAACCGTTGGTTGAGTTGTTAAACTGTTAACTTGTTAAGTTGCTAAATTGTTGGCTCAGTTGTTGATTTGTTGATGATGTCGAACCTAGTTGTGATCACCATTGTGTGAAGTTGGCGACGTGTATCTGGTTGGATTGCCTCTATTTATTGGCAAGATAAAATATTATGTTGTAGGCCTATGGCCACCGTTGAATTCCGTTGTTGTTGTGTTGCTATGTAATCATTGTTGATTGTTTGTGCATTCACATCGCGTCGCATACATAGCATTTTTATGTTGGAGCTATGCTCAAAACACGATGTCCTGGACTGGCAAAGTGACGTGAAGGCTTATGCCTTGTTGATGCCTCTATTTACTGGCAGATTTTTACGACGACGACGGGAGTTCGGCTCCAATGGTACCACATGCATGTGCATAGTATTGAGTCGCATTCATATTGCATACTTAAGTGATTATGTTGATGATTTGCGATTGATTGAAGTTGTTTGAGGGCTGCGAAGTGGTGAATTCATATTTTCTGATTCTAATATACTGTTTTTCATATGTCCTATTTTATGGTTCGATATCTTACCCCTTCTGTTTGAATGTTACCCTCCTGTTGGTAACGTGCAGGTAATCATGAATGAAGGCTGCTTACCTTCGTTAGATCGAGTCGGTGTCGTCGCTCTGATACGCAACACTCGGGGTGGATGAACACTTGTTTTCCTTATTTGCTATGTTATTTTTATTGTTGAAACTAAAAGTCGTTACTATTAAGAGTTTTGCTAAATCTGAGCTGTCTTAAGTTGGTTAAAGATGCCACGATTACTTTGAATTGACTTTTGTTGTGAATCCGTTGCGTAGTATTGAAAGTTGACTTGTTTTAAAGACTAAAAAGATTTGTTTATTGGTTCATCCAAGTTTGCGTGTTATGTATCTGATTTCACAGGCGAATTGATTATGTTGTTTTGTTTTTAGTTGAAAGTGTAGCGCTCCATTTATTTGTTGGGAATTTTTATAACTCTGATTTTCGTATTATTTTACCGGGTAGAAATGGGGTGTTACAACACTGCTCATCTTTAAGTTGGGGGGGAGAAGCACTTTAAAACACTATGCATGTGTTTATATGTTTAGTATGTCTGTTTCGAATATTTGTTATCTATATGTGTGTTAATATTCAAAAAAATTGTGATGCAACCAACAAAGCTCTTTTGAAAAAAAAATAAATTCAGAACTGTTTTACAAAAACATTAGTTACATAAAGCTTTAGTTTGGAGTGCATCAACAATTGTTTCTATGTTCAAAGTAAAATTTATAAGTTTTTGAAGCATGATCATCTTAAATTCTTTTTCACAAAAACTTAGCCAAATGCATTCTTTGAACTAATTTTTAAGGATGAAAGAAAAGAAGCATTGTTTTCCCCAAATGACCAATTTTTATTATTACTTTGACACACTAAAACTGAGTTTTAAAAAGAACCTTGCTATTTGAAAAAAAAATATCTGATGCAAGAAGATTTTTTAGTAAACCAAGGTCAAAAACAAATTTTCACTAAAAATATAGAAGAACATAAAGAAATAAGTTTGAGGGGAATTTCCATGAATATTAAGGCTGAGTATGAGAAGCTTAGAGTAGTCAATGCAAATAGGTTACCAAAATCACTAAAAAAAAGCTCAAAGTGTTATAAACTAGCTATATTTACCCAAATCATTAAGCTGAACCTGTCCAAATAGTGCATTTGGTTTGAAAGAAAAGAAAAGCATCAAAATGCAAAAGAAAAGAAAGAAAAAGAAGAAAAGAAAAGCAAAACCAAAGAAAAAAAGTATGCATAAGGAGGTCAGTGAGAAGGGCAATATATGCTACAAGTCTTGAAATGTAGTATCCAGTGCAGCTGCACTCAAGTGCATCTGCACCGTCAAAAAGTCAGTGCTTCTGCACTTCACAAAAAAAAAATACCAGGTGCAGCTGCACCAAAGTGCATCTGCACCCAAAATAAGAATAGTGCATTGACTCAACATTTTTGAAATACTCAATCAAAGCCCTTAGTTGTACTTAAAGCCCCCAAGTCTTGAGGATGTTGTTAGTCTAGTCTATATTTTGAAACACCTTTGTTTTGACCAAATGTGATCTGAAATTTTCAAAAAGCTAAAGAGAAACTTTTTACTTAGTTTTGGAACTGATTGGATCTCAGTGGGGCACACACTCACATAAATGAGTTTTAATAAACTTTGGATGTTTGGGAATTCAAAGGCACAAAAACAAAATGTTCTGAAAAATGAAGTTCATAAAATGCAAAATCATCTTTCAAAAGATATGAGCTGATCTGTTCTTCCTAAAACATGAAAATCTTGTTTGTGTTTTCTTCTTGTCATTACTTGAGGACAAGCAATGGTTTAAGTTTGGGGGTGTGATAACTCTATTTTATATAGAGTTATTTATGCATCTAAACATAACTAATTACTTGAAACCAAGTGTAATATGTGTTAAATATAGTAGTATGAAGTAAAATAACAACATTCTATGTTTCAAAGAGGATTATGTAATGATTTAAGCATTTTGTGTATATATTGGTATGTTTGATATGTTTGTTCAGTGCACATGCAGTTAGGTGCAACTACACCAAAGAAACAAACAGTGCATCTGCACTAACCACATTTACAACAGTGCAACTGCACTTAGGTGCATCTGCACCATCCTGCGCTGAAGGCAGATTTAAACCCACCTTGGAAGCACCTCAATTCATACTAATGCGTAAACATTTCTATGACATCATGCTTAGTCACAAGTCACATGCCAACAAGCAAGAGGAGGCGCCCACAATGGGAAATCATCATGAAAGGCTGCGCATCTAGGACACATGGTCTTCCACAATTGGACCTCTCTTTTGGACTCAATCTTCTCAATCAAAGCTGTGAATAGTAACCATGGTTAAGCCACCTTTGGTCAGCTTGATCCCCAAGCAAACCCTCACTTGAAGGAAACCTCCAAGGCTGTATAAAGGCTTCCACTTCTCACTTGAACAATATCTCATATCTCACATCATAATATGTAGATCATACACTTTACTTATAATTTAGTAGTTTCATTCCTTATAGTTTTTAGTAGTAGTTAGTTGGCAAGAAGGTAAGGAAGGAACCGACGACTTCTTCCTTCACTTCTTCATCAACTTAGTTAGGTGCAACTGCACCAGAAAGTCAGTGCTTCTGCACTGCTGGGCAATTTTATGCAAGAGTACTTCAATCAGTGTAATCTCTACCCTATTGATATCTCTTGTACTTTCATTTATATTAATATGTTTTATTTTATCTATCTTTGCCTTGCAATGCATATTATGAGCTAAACCTTTTTGGTTGAGATGTTCTAACTTTATAATGAGCTTTTGAGTAAGTTATTGTGCCTTTAAGTGTTGCATGTATTTTGGGTCTTGTGTTATACTACATCCATCTTATTGTAAGGTTGATCGCTTAGAATAAGTAGAGTTATATTCACAGACATGGTTTATAACTAGAAATCAAGACCAATAAGGGGGAGTGTTTTAATGAAGGCTTTGTTAACTTGTGTAATAAAGAAAACTTTGTTAAAACCATGTTAAGTCCTAGACATAGGATAACATAGTCCTTAGGGTGAAACAATGGGTACTTCAAAGGCAGAAGTGGACTTATTTAGCATGCCTAGACATTGGAAGCTTGTAACGAAACTCTGAAGAAAGTAGCTGAAAGGCACATACTCATGCAGCTGCACTCAATGCATCTGCACCTTGGTGCATCTGCACCACATAAAAGCACAAAACTCTCAAAAGTGAATTATTTAGTGAAGACATCTCAACTATCATTCTCAACTGATTTCCTTCACATTCTTTTACATATTTGCATTCTGCATTATGGGTTCGACCTTTCTTATCATTATATTACTTGTTTGTGACTGTGTATACTTGCACATCTTTTTCACACACCATTCCCCGCGAGCGAGGGCCCTGACATTCCTGCCTCGGAGACCTTTTCCGACTTCTGGTACGTCGCCTCGGATGAGAGGGAAACAAAAATGAGCTAGGCCAAGGGGAACCCTCAGGACCATAAGAATCATCAGGGGTCCGACTTGGGGGAGTCTCTAATCCTTTCCCTCCTCTACAACGAGGTGGAGTGCGATGATGGTATCTCCTCCAAGCCGGAGATTGGTGGCGCCCGCGACCATGAGTCGTTCCACTTGAAGAGTTGCGCAGAGAGGGACTCCGATCTCGGATGTTACGACCCGGATCTCAGCAATCTGAGCTTCCATCTGGGTGTAGCGTTGGCTTTCCTACCGGTCGACCTCGGCTTGCCGATGTAAAAGCTGGACGAGCTGTTGAACAGCATCGATCGGCACCTGGACCGTCTGGGGGAAGGTGGAAGTCGGTTCCGGGCTGAACTCCCAGGAACCATAGTCGTAGCCGAGCTTTGAGCATGCGTCGGGCTAAGTGGTAAGGTGACTACCACTCCTTTCGGAGTCACCCGCTGCAGAACCGGTCCTTCAGCGACATTCGATTTCGGGATAGTCCTATGATAGGTTGGAGCCATTGTCAATCAAGGAGATGGGAGAGGAACTAAAGTACAAGATCCTCCCACTGTGGTCGCCAATATTCTATACCGTATCTCTGGATCTGTATCCGATCTTAGACACAAGGTCCGATTCGAGATAATTGGTAGGGGTTGGTCTTGATCAACCGAGCTCCGCTTCCAATCCGGGGCAGGTGGTACCTGCGAGGACACTCCGACGCTCAAGTCAGCTAGGGAACTGATTAGAGGTAAAGAGTAGGGAAGAGTGTGTACCTTGAGCATTGCATTGAATGCCTATTTATAGAGTAAAAGTGTGTTGTCCTAATGAATCAGAGACATCCGATCTATGAAAGAATAGTTGTTTTTCTGAGTTTCTTGAGACTTGAAGGATCCTTGCGATCCAATGTTTATTTTTATTAGTTTCCCCAGGGTTATTATGTATGACCATGTTGTATCTCGATATTATGACTTAGACTCTATTATCAAAGTTGTGTATCGTATTATGTTAATTCTAGTTTTTTAGATATGGAACAATAGGTGTATCAATGACCTTAAACTTTAGTTTGTTGTCATTTTATAAAGGGTAAAATATGTTTTTAGTCCCTACAAAATTGGCTCCTTCTAAGTTTAGTCCCTGCATTAACGAAATAGGTGTTTTGGTCCTCATATTATTTTTTCGTTTTCAATTTTAGTCCCTCTTGACTTTTAATAGCGCTTCAAAACTTTTAATAGCGCTTATAAAACATCAAAAAAGCGCTATTAAAAATTTTGAAGCGCTATTAAAATTCATGAGGGACTACAATTGAAAACGGCAAAATAAGATGAGGACCAAAACGCCTATTTCGTTAATGTAGGGACTAAACTTAGAAGGGGCCGATTTTGTAGGGACTAAAAACATATTTAACCCTTTTATAAATCCTTTTGAGAGCTTGTGACAATTAAAGGATGTGTTGAAGAAAAATTCATCAAGTCTAGTGTTGTTCAATGTCTTGAAATGGAATTTTTACTCTGGTGTATGCTGAATATGAATGTTCTGGTATTTCTTCCAAGGTTGAAATACTAGGATGTTACAATTTATTATTAAAATTTTCTTACAACATTGGATTTTTTTATCACAAAAAACTAAAAAATTGTTAATTAGTTAACTTTGCACACAACATTCAAATTTAGATCTAATTTGATAAATAATTTTTCAACAAGAAAAGCTCAAAAAAATTTAGATCAAATTGTGATATTTTTACAAAATATTATTATTAAAATATAAAAGGGCCTCCGTTTGGAGCTCGCGTTATGCCTCGTATAGTGTTGGGCCGGCCCTGCTAAGATGATTCCTATCATCTAAATTAAAAGCATTTTCTATACCACCCCTTCTTCTCTTTTGTGGTATTATTGGTGGTATTGGACACAATTTTTCAGTAAGCAATGGAACATTTTTAGGTTTTAATCTATTTTGAGCCTTAGAACAAACAGCAACCCCACTATTGGGTGTTGTGAGTAAGTGTGCTTTCACTCTAGAATATGAACCTTTCACCACTTTTTCACAAAAGTTGTAAGACCAAGCTTTGTTGCCACCTCCTTCCTCTTTCTTCGATAATATCTTAACAAATTTCCAGAGTGGAGCATGGTCATTTTGAGGTTCCTTTGAAGCAAATGAACTTGAAATACTTTCTTCCACGAGAGACATTTTCAAACTACATTAGAAAAAATGCACACAAAGTCAGAAACATAGATTAAAAAAATGGAAAATACCATAAACAATAGACAAAACATATGATACAGTATAGTTTGGTAAAAAAACGTATAGAATAGAGTAACGGCAAAAGGAAATTGAAAAGCAAACTGAATAGGAAAATAAAACGAATAGGAAAACAAAAAATAGGCAAACTAAAATCAACACATTAGCAACAGAGAAGCCATTCAAGCCAAACATAGAAGATTAAAAAAGCAAAAAGGGAAAACAGAGAAGATTTTCAACAGAGAAGAAAAGCAAAAAGAGGGGAAAAAAAGAACAAAAACAGAACGCACCATCCCGAAAGAACTTTGCGGTGGCGTCGCAGCAAGTTCGCGGTGGCTATGGAGGGTGTGTCGCAGCAAGTTCTGCGCCTGTGCTTTGAAGGAGGTTGTTCGCAGAAGCTATGGTGGGAGGATGGTTCGCATTTCCCTTTTGTTTCCCTTCACATTTTTCAGCGCCTGTAACTTTAATAAATTAGGGTTTTGTTTTTAGTTTTAATATTTTACTAGTAGGATACCAGTGCATACGCACGGTTGCTGTCCTGTTCTTTTTATGAATGAACTTAGACAGTATATAAATAGTCTGAATATTACCCCGTGAAAATAAAGACATATTTGAAGTAGATAAAAAATGAGTTTCAAATAAAAAATAGATAAATATTAAAATCTAAAAATGTAAAAGTATCATTTAAAAACAATCTATGCATTTATCCTGTGTTTTTTTATATATCAGTGCAATGTTTTTTTATCAGTGTGGTTATTCCGTGTTTTTTTATATATCAGTGCGACTATCCCGTGTTTATATATATATATATATATATATATATATATATATATATATATATATATATATATATATATATATATATATCATTGCAGTTATCCCCGTATTTTTTTATATATAAGTGCAGTTATTTCGTGTTTTTTTTATGTATTAGTGCAATTATCTCATAGTTTCAATTGATTACTTGAGTTGATTAGTAGATTATAGTAGATAGTAAAAGATAGATAGTAGATTATCAATAAGAAATATTTATCCCGTGTTTTTTATATATCAGTGACAATTATTTGTCCTTTTTTAGGTATTAGTGACAAATATTTGTCACGTGTGTTTTAAATATTAATCAGTTTAAATAGTCATTAAGCCTTCTTGTTTTATTAGATAGTAGGTTTATACTTGTCTCTTCAAAAATTATAATTATCAATGGCAAATATTAATCTCGTGTTTATTTATATATCACTGCAGTTATCCGGTGTTTTCTTTATATATCAATGCAGTTATCTCGTAGTTTCAATTGATTATTATAGTTGATTAGTAGATAGTAGATTATCAATAAGATATATTTGTTTTAATTATTAATTAGTAGTTTAAATAGTCATAAGTCTTCTTGTTTTTTAGATAGTATGTTTATAGTAGTTTTCAAAAAATTTAATTATCAATGACAAATATTAATCCTGTGTTTTCTTTTATATATCAGTGCAGTTATCCCGGTTTTTTTTTATATATTAGTCAGTTATCTCGTAGTTTCAATTGATTATTTTAGTTGATTAGTAGATTATAGTGGATAGTAAAATTTAGATAGTAGATTATCAATAAGAAATATTTGTTTTAAATATTAATTAGTAATTTAAATAGTCATTAAGTCTTCTTGTTTTTTAGATAGTAGGTTTGTAGTAGTAGTCTTCAAAAAATTTAATTATCAATATCTAGTGTTTTTTTATATATCAGTGCAGCTATTCCGTGTTTTTTTATATATCAGTGCAGTTATCTCGTAGTTTCAATTGATTATTTTAGTTGATTAGTAGATTATAGTAGATAGTAAAAGAGAGATAGTAGATTATCAATATAAGAACTATTTGTTTTAAATATTAATCCGTAGTTTAAATAGTCATTAAATGTAACACCCTAATATTTCTAACAAGTAGAAATACTAGAACATGCAATATAGCATACATCAGAGATATATTTCCTGTTTAGATATTGAACACAACTAAAGAAAAATTTCGATGATTAACATCAACAGTCTTAACCGTTCATACTTAATAGAAAACCATATTGGTTCCATGTCTTTCAATATCCTCATAACCTAGTGTTCAATACCATCACAAGAAAAGCGGAAACGATTACATAACTTAAAACAAATTCAAGTCATACTATCGAGAATACAAAGACAACAAGGGAAAATAACATGAACATTCAAAAACTAGGTCTTCAACATCTCCTTAGCACGCACCGTCTAACTGTGCTTCCTCGCCTTCGCTTTTCCCTGTTTCTTTGTAAAAACCACAATTATAAAGGGTGAGATAAACATCTCAGTGAGTTCTATCGAGACCCCTCACTAAAACTCTCTCGGTTCATTATGCATCACATGAATCGTAGCCCAATATAGATAGCCACGTGAAAACCTCTTTTAACATAGCACATCACCGTGAACAATATTCCATTCCCGGTGAACCCAATCCACTAACCATAAACAGCGGGCAAAAACCTCAAGGGGCCTAGGTTCTAGGGCTCATTACTTCCCCTCCCCTAGTATGCTAACCTCATAGGGTCGTCACCCATCCTCAATTTATATAAATATATATAAATATCATTACATGTCCTCATTATTATCATTCATAGCATTTAACCTCAACCTCATGGGACTTATAGTCCATTTATCATGTCATAGCATTAACCTCAACCTCATGGGACTTATAGTCAATTTATCATATCATCACATTAACCTCACTCGTGGATACTAAACTTTCAATAACATGACTTAATGGAATCTTTCATAATTCAATCAAACATAGGCATATACCACGAATTACGGTTAATTAATCAATATACATGGTTAGGGAAGGGATTAGAATGGACTTGGAACCAACTGGAATAGCTTAGGACATGTTTTGAAAAAGGGTAACAGAGAGGTACGCACGGTCCGTGCGCTAAGGCGCACGACCCGTGCGCATTTTAAAAATTTGGTAAGCAGGAGACAGAATGACGCGCACGGTCCGTGCCACAGGGGCGCACGGTCCGTGCCACAGGGGCGCACAGTCCGTGCCACAGGGGCGCACGGTCCGTGCCACAGGGGCGCACGGGCCGTGCGTGTCTATTAGGTTACCAAAACCTTGCTTTTTTGTGTAAATGGCTATCTCATTCGATTCCAATATTCGTTCCGATCGATTCCCAAACATAACAACACATTATTTCAGTGCAACAACCAGTACAAACATCATCAAACATCAATCACAATACCAAGCATTCGTCCGTTCCGAGATATAATAACTCAATGTTTTCAAAAATACGGTTTTTAGGACTCAAACTTCACGAAACGAACAACAAGACAATCAACTCAGTGACATGCAAACTTCAAAACGAAAACATAAACCCTAAGCGAGTATAGAACTCACCGATTGTGATGAAAATCACAAACCAACTCGAAATCGAAGCTCACAAAAAACCGAAACCTCACGAACGATCCCCGAATCGATTCCGATACTCCCACGAACTTGAAATCGCTTCTAAGCTAGCCCCAACAAAAACCAGCTATGGAAATCCCTTCCTAGACTGCTTAAATTCGCAATGTAGGTACTGATTCTTGCTAGAGCTTCATTGGAACCACATGCAAGTTAGGAAACTCATTTTCTTTTCAAATGGAACTTGAGGTGCGAAAATGGTAAAACCAAAATGGTGGAGGAGTGGAGGATAATATTGGTGTCACTAGATAGAGGATGATGAGCTGAATCCAATGAGCCAAGAAAGGACATGCATCAATGATTGAGGAATTTCTCTCCTCTCCTTCTCCCTCTCTCTTTCTCGCGAATTCCCTCTCTTTCTCAAGCTCTCTTTCTTTTCTCAATTTCAGAAATAAGGTTATGGGTATGAGTGTCAGTAGTTTGTTTCTCTATGTTGTTGTTCCAATCCCATTCCTTTGATTCATCAACCACCACATCATTGCTTATCACAACATTTTTGTTCAATGGATCATAGAGCTTGTAAGCACCAGTACTATGGTATCCCACCAATATCATAGCTTGAGACCTTGAATCCAGTTTCCTTCTATTTTGCTCAGGCACATGCTTGTAGCACAGTGAGCCAAAGACCTTGAAATGCTTCACACTTGGCTTGAGCCCACTCCATGCTTCTTCTGGTGTAGAGCCTTCAAGTCTTTTTGTAGGACACCTATTCAAAATGTGTGTTGCTGTGAACACTGCCTCTGCCCAGAAATCATGTGGTAGGTGTTTCTCTCTTAGCATACATCTCACCATATTAAGCAGTGGCATGTTCCTTCTCTCAACAGTTCCATTATGTTGAGGAGTGTATGGTTCCATCACCTCATGAATAATCCCTTCCTCCTTGCAGAAATTCTCAAATTCAAGTGATGTATACTCCCCACCGCCATAAGTTCTAAGCTGTTTAATTGAATTTTCGGACTGTTTCTCAACAAGTAATTTGAATGATTTAAAAGTTGCAAATACCATAAACAATAGACAAAACATATGATACAGTATAGTTTGGTAAAAAAACGTATAGAATAGAGTAACGGCAAAAGGAAATTGAAAAGCAAACTGAATAGGAAAATAAAACGAATAGGAAAACAAAAAATAGGCAAACTAAAATCAACACATTAGCAACAGAGAAGCCATTCAAGCCAAACATAGAAGATTAAAAAAGCAAAAAGGGAAAACAGAGAAGATTTTCAACAGAGAAGAAAAGCAAAAAGTGGGGAAAAAAAGAACAAAAACAGAACGCACCATCCCGAAAGAACTTTGCAGTGGCGTCGCAGCAAGTTCGCGGTGGCTATGGAGGGTGTGTCGCAGCAAGTTCTGCGCCTGTGCTTTGAAGGAGGTTGTTCGCAGAAGCTATGGTGGGAGGATGGTTCGCATTTCCCTTTTGTTTCCCTTCACATTTTTCAGCGCCTGTAACTTTAATAAATTAGGGTTTTGTTTTTAGTTTTAATATTTTACTAGTAGGATACCAGTGCATACGCACGGGTGCTGTCCTGTTCTTTTTATGAATGAACTTAGACAGTATATAAATAGTCTGAATATTACCCCGTGAAAATAAAGACATATTTGAAGTAGATAAAAAATGAGTTTCAAATAAAAAATAGATAAATATTAAAATCTAAAAATGTAAAAGTATCATTTAAAAACAATCTATGCATTTATCCTGTGTTTTTTTATATATCAGTGCAATGTTTTTTTATCAGTGTGGTTATTCCGTGTTTTTTTATATATCAGTGCGGCTATCCCGTGTTTATATATATATATATATATATATATATATATATATATATATATATATCATTGCAGTTATCCCCGTATTTTTTTATATATAAGTGCAGTTATTTCGTGTTTTTTTTATGTATTAGTGCAATTATCTCATAGTTTCAATTGATTACTTGAGTTGATTAGTAGATTATAGTAGATAGTAAAAGATAGATAGTAGATTATCAATAAGAAATATTTATCCCGTGTTTTTTATATATCAGTGACAATTATTTGTCCTTTTTTAGGTATTAGTGACAAATATTTGTCACGTGTGTTTTAAATATTAATCAGTTTAAATAGTCATTAAGCCTTCTTGTTTTATTAGATAGTAGGTTTATAGTTGTCTCTTCAAAAATTATAATTATCAATGGCAAATATTAATCCCGTGTTTTTTTATATATCACTGCAGTTATCCGGTGTTTTCTTTATATATCAATGCAGTTATCTCGTAGTTTCAATTGATTATTATAGTTGATTAGTAGATAGTAAAAGTTAGATAGTAGATTATCAATAAGATATATTTGTTTTAATTATTAATTAGTAGTTTAAATAGTCATAAGTCTTCTTGTTTTTTAGATAGTAGGTTTATAGTAGTTTTCAAAAAATTTAATTATCAATGACAAATATTAATCCTGTGTTTTCTTTTATATATCAGTGCAGTTATCCCGGGTTTTTTTTATATATTAGTCAGTTATCTCGTAGTTTCAATTGATTATTTTAGTTGATTAGTAGATTATAGTGGATAGTAAAATTTAGATAGTAGATTATCAATAAGAAATATTTGTTTTAAATATTAATTAGTAATTTAAATAGTCATTAAGTCTTCTTGTTTTTTAGATAGTAGGTTTGTAGTAGTAGTCTTCAAAAAATTTAATTATCAATATCTAGTGTTTTTTTATATATCAGTGCAGCTATTCCGTGTTTTTTTATATATCAGTGCAGTTATCTCGTAGTTTCAATTGATTATTTTAGTTGATTAGTAGATTATAGTAGATAGTAAAAGAGAGATAGTAGATTATCAATATAAGAACTATTTGTTTTAAATATTAATCCGTAGTTTAAATAGTCATTAAATGTAACACCCTAATATTTCTAACAAGTAGAAATACTAGAACATGCAATATAGCATACATCAGAGATATATTTCCTGTTTAGATATTGAACACAACTAAAGAAAAATTTCGATGATTAACATCAACAGTCTTAACCGTTCATACTTAATAGAAAACCATATTGGTTCCATGTCTTTCAATATCCTCATAACCTAGTGTTCAATACCATCACAAGAAAAGCGGAAACGATTACATAACTTAAAACAAATTCAAGTCATACTATCGAGAATACAAAGACAACAAGGGAAAATAACATGAACATTCAAAAACTAGGTCTTCAACATCTCCTTAGCACGCACCGTCTAACTGTGCTTCCTCGCCTTCGCTTTTCCCTGTTTCTTTGTAAAAACCACAATTATAAAGGGTGAGATAAACATCTCAGTGAGTTCTATCGAGACCCCTCACTAAAACTCTCTCGGTTCATTATGCATCACATGAATCGTAGCCCAATATAGATAGCCACGTGAAAACCTCTTTTAACATAGCACATCACCGTGAACAATATTCCATTCCCGGTGAACCCAATCCACTAACCATAAACAGCGGGCAAAAACCTCAAGGGGCCTAGGTTCTAGGGCTCATTACTTCCCCTCCCCTAGTATGCTAACCTCATAGGGTCGTCACCCATCCTCAATTTATATAAATATATATAAATATCATTACATGTCCTCATTATTATCATTCATAGCATTTAACCTCAACCTCATGGGACTTATAGTCCATTTATCATGTCATAGCATTAACCTCAACCTCATGGGACTTATAGTCAATTTATCATATCATCACATTAACCTCACTCGTGGATACTAAACTTTCAATAACATGACTTAATGGAATCTTTCATAATTCAATCAAACATAGGCATATACCACGAATTACGGTTAATTAATCAATATACATGGTTAGGGAAGGGATTAGAATGGACTTGGAACCAACTGGAATAGCTTAGGACATGTTTTGAAAAAGGGTAACAGAGAGGTACGCACGGTCCGTGCGCTAAGGCGCACGACCCGTGCGCATTTTAAAAATTTGGTGCGCAGGAGACAGAATGACGCGCACGGTCCGTGCCACAGGGGCGCACGGTCCGTGCCACAGGGGCGCACGGTCCGTGCCACAGGGGCGCACGGTCCGTGCCACAGGGGCGCATGGGACGTGCGTGTCTATTAGGTTACCAAAACCTTGCTTTTTTGTGTAAATGGCTATCTCATTCGATTCCAATATTCGTTCCGATCGATTCCCAAACATAACAACACATTATTTCAGTGCAACAACCAGTACAAACATCATCAAACATCAATCACAATACCAAGCATTCGTCCGTTCCGAGATATAATAACTCAATGTTTTCAAAAATACGGTTTTTAGGACTCAAACTTCACGAAACGAACAACAAGACAATCAACTCAGTGACATGCAAACTTCAAAATGAAAACATAAAACCTAAGCGAGTATAGAACTCACCGATTGTGATGAAAATCACAAACCAACTCGAAATCGAAGCTCACAAAAAACCGAAACCTCACGAACGATCCCCGAATCGATTCCGATACTCCCACGAACTTGAAATCGCTTCTAAGCTAGCCCCAACAAAAACCAGCTATGGAAATCCCTTCCTAGACTGCTTAAATTCGCAATGTAGGTACTGATTCTTGCTAGAGCTTCATTGGAACCACATGCAAGTTAGGAAACTCATTTTCTTTTCAAATGGAACTTGAGGTGCGAAAATGGTAAAACCAGAATGGTGGAGGAGTGGAGGATAATATTGGTGTCACTAGATAGAGGATGATGAGCTGAATCCAATGAGCCAAGAAAGGACATGCATCAATGATTGAGGAATTTCTCTCCTCTCCTTCTCCCTCTCTCTTTCTCGCGAATTCCCTCTCTTTCTCAAGCTCTCTTTCTTTTCTCAATTTCAGAAATAAGGTTATGGGTATGAGTGTTGTTTGGTTTTGTGTCTCATGAGCTGAAAGTATTTTAAAAGGGAAAAGACTAAACTGCCATTGCTTCCTAATTCTCACTAAATCTATTCAAATAATTAAATACTCAAGCAATTATACACAACTCATATCATTAGAAATTATATTAGTTATCACATATTATTTGATATTCTATATTATTTAGTTTAGCTAATCAATTAGTTATTACCGCTCACTAAGCAAAATGACTGTTTTGCCCTTTAAACTATAATTCCCACTTAAACCCCAATTTCAAACAAAATCAATTAATTAACTCAACCATGCATCCAATTCTCATACTTAGGCAATTTAATTATTGCTTTCATGATACATGTCTATGACTCGACTTATTATTTAATCGAATAAACAATCGCTAGTTAATTTTGTTAATCGAAATTAACCGAATTGGGGATGTTACATTAAATCTTCTTGTTTTTTAGATAGTTGGTTTGTAGTAGTAGTCTTCAAAAAATTTAATTATCAATGACAAATATTAATCCTATGTTTTTTTATATATCAATGCAGTTAACCCGTGTTTTTTTATATATCATTGCAGTTATCTCGTAGTTTTAGTTGATTAGTTTAGTTGATTAGTAGATTATAGTAGGTAGTAAAAGCACTAGTGCAAAAATGAGATTAGAATTAGACATTTAAAGTCAGGCGCTCAAATGCCTGACTACGTAAGTAGACACGGTGGCAAACTTGTAATTAAGAGGCAAAATTCGCGAGTTTTAAAGTCAAGCGGGATACACGCCTGACTTCTAAAGTGAAAAAATAGGAAAAAATTAGACTTTAGAAGTCAGGTGTGTAAGCGCCTGACTACATAAGTGACACGGTGGCAAACTTGTAATTAGAGGTGAATTTTTTTTCTTCTGTTCTAATACTTTAGACGTCATGCTTCTATTCGCGCCTGACCTCTAAAGTCCAAAAAGAGAAAGAAAAAAAATCACTCTCAGAGCCTCTCACTCTCATTCTCAAACATTCACTCTCACAATCTCACGAACACTCCTCTCCTCTCCATTCTCACTCTCACGAACCCTAATCCTTCATCTTCTCTCTGATCCTTCATCACTACATCACTACAGAGAACTCAGAACTCCTCTCCCTCACCGTTTCCTCTCCCTCACGCACGCCTTCTCACTCTCAGAGATCACCGTTTCTTCTCCCTCAGCGTTTCCTCCTCACCGTTTCCTCTCCCTCACGCACGTCGTTCTCACCGTTTCACGCACGTCGTTCTCACCGTTTCCTCTCCCTCACGCCGTTCTCACCGTCGGCGTCGCTGTTGCTGTTGCCGTCGCCGTCGCCGTCGTCGTCGCCGTCGCCGTTCTCAGCGAAGGTCTCTTCCAACAGAACGAACAGGTATAATACTTGAGATGCTTGATCTTTCACTATGTCCAAGGATCGGCGATGGAGCTGTGTCGATTTTACTGAGTCAGGGATCAGTGAGTTGGACTCGGGGATTGAGGAGGTTAGTACTGAGTCGTGCGAATGGGTTGGGGTATGTGGGATTGGAGATGTTGATTAAGGCTTGTCCGTTATTGGAAGCGGTTGATGTTTCTCATTGTTGGGGTTATGGTGATAGAGAAGCTGCTGCGCTATCGTGCGCCACGAGGTTGAAGGAACTTAATATGGATAAGTGTTTAGGGGTTACTGATATTGGTTTGGCTAAGATTGCTGTTGGGTGTAGTCGATTGGAGAGTCTTAGTTTGAAATGGTGCTTGGAGATTTCTGATATGGGGATTGATCTTCTTTCCAAGAAATGCTTCCATTTGAAATTTCTTGATGTTTCGTATCTTAAGGTTAGTAATTAGTATTTTTGCTTACTCATTAGAAAATATTATATGATTATGAATTTTTGATCCCCCCCAATCATTAGTATGTTTTGCTACTAAATCATTAGAAATGATAAGATATTATGACAGCAATAGCGGATATTAGATTATATGAGAGTTTGTGTAACTAACAATATTGTAGTTGAAAATAGGCTGAGGTCACAATGTTGACAGAATATAACTTTTCAAAATCCTAAATACTTTTGTGAGAAGCAGCACTTGTCATTTGTCAACTCCTTAATGGGATCTTTTCTCACAATTTCCCTTAGGATATTTGGTGTGTGTGGTTGTGGGTCATTATTTTTGAAGCCTTGAATTACTAATACTATCATCTGAATGAAATTTGCTTGTAGTTTCATGCTTAGAGTAATCGGAGATTAAAAGGAATGTTCTCAATGTTGTTAAAATCGCGAGTCCGAATGTTAACTCGTACGATTCTACGAGTTTTTATGGAAAATACGAGCCGACACATTTGAAGTATCATGGACTTCAGGACTCATAGTAGGATCGTAGTGCTGAAATTTAAAATCAGAGGATTGGTGTGCCGTTTTGCCAAGAGCAGCATATGCCAATAGCAATATGATTTTTCTGTTTTACTTTATTACGTTGCTCAGCTAATAAATAGGCTGTATTTGGTTTGAGTTATGTTTTCTGCAAAATATATTTTAAAGAATTTTGAGATCTTTCGTAATTAGGTAACAAGCGAATCTTTACGATCAATAGCTTCTCTGTTAAGGCTTGAGGTTTTCATTATGGTGGGATGCTATTTAGTGGATGATGCTGGGTTGTGGTTTCTTGAAAAAGGATGTCCACTACTTAAGGTAATGTTTTTGTTCAAAGTTATCAACTGTAACAATAATCGTTTCAAAATTAAGAAAATTTGACCATGGAGGTTCTGTGGAGCATAAACACAGATGTTTTTAATTTTGAGCAAGCGTCCTTGTAATGCATTGCAGGCAATTGATGTATCAAGGTGTAATTGTGTTAGCTCATCCGGCTTAATATCTGTAATTAGTGGACACGATGGTCTCCAGCAGATGGGTGCGAGACATTGCCTCTCTGTGAGTTTGTGCCTAAACTTTTTTTGGTGTGTATTACTGTATATAATTGCCAAGCCTATTTCATTGTGATGAGTATGATATACACTAACAACTCAGACATTTTCTGCAGGAGCTTTCAGCACCTCTTATTAACTGCTTGATGAATTTAAAGCAGCTGAGCATTCTTAGAATTGATGGCGTTAGAATTAATGACTTTATCCTTCAAATTATTGGCACCAACTGCAAATCTTTAGTGGAACTTGGTTTAAGTAAATGTATTGGGGTTACCAACATGGGGATTATGCAGCTAGTATCTGGCTGCGGCAATTTGAAGACACTTGATTTGACTTGTTGTCGTTTCATCACTGATGCAGCCATCTCTACTATAGCAAACTCTTGTCCAAACCTTGCTTGTCTGAAGTTAGAGTCTTGTGATATGGTTACTGAGAATTCTCTTTATCAGCTTGGATCAAATTGCTTGTTGCTTGCAGAGCTTGACCTTACGGATTGCTCTGGCATGAATGATATAGGTAAATTATTGAAGTTCTTTGTTTAAATTGTATACCATTTTTGTTCAAATTGCCGATGGTTCGGACTAATTTGTTTCCGACACCCGGTCCTTCGTGCAGCACTCAAAAATCTATCAAGATGTTCAGAACTTGTAAGTTTGAAGTTAGGATTATGCACAAACATATCAGACATAGGATTGGCACACATTGCTTGTAACTGCTCGAAAATGACTGAACTTGATCTCTACCGGTATTTGAACTTTACTCGGTGTGGTTAATTATTTTTGATTCAGCAAAATTGTAAACAAAGTGGTGAATCTATTGTGTTCGTTCTCTTCTTTTATTGTAGCTGTATACGAATAGGAGACGATGCGATGGCAGCACTTGCAACTGGGTGCAAGAAGTTGACCAAGCTCAACCTGTCATATTGCAATGGAATTACAGACACGGGGATGGAGTATATAAGCCATCTAGCTGAACTCTTTGATCTGGAGTTGCGCGGGCTTTCGAACATCACGAGCATTGGTATAAAAGCAATTGCAGTCGGTTGCAAGAGATTGGCCGATTTAGATCTGAAGAATTGTGAAAAAGTTGATGATTCAGGTTTCTGGGCCATTGCTTATTATTCACAACTTACGGCAGGTCAGTGGTACCAGTTTTACTCAATTGCATTAGTACTGCTCTGGATCTTCTGACTAACACAAAAGTCTTTGCCTCAAAATCAAAAGTTTGTCGAACATTCAACCTATGAAATTAAAAAATGCACCATAAGGAACATCATTGATATTCCTTTGGCTTTGTTACTTTATAAACTTCAGACTGTTTTATAGTTTGACCTGATTGACGAATTATAACTAAGATTCTCCAAAGGCAAAGAACCCGGATTTGTATGCTTGTTTTGGATCACTGCTCTCCCTTCCTCAACTGTGTTCATTGTCCTGCTTCTCGTTGCATGCTTTTGGAACTTCGCACATTTAATTTTGATTTGTGTGCGTGTTATTGTGCTTTGCTGTCACAAATTTAAACTATCTTCTGCCCTTTGACGTAGAGAATATGCACACAGTAGTTTCTTCTTACTTTTTATTCATGTGAAGTATTCATTCATTAGATTGAAGTTTCTGGCACATCTAATCTTTCTTTTATACGGCTTCGTTTTGGAATAGCACATAAAGATGGATGTTGAACTTGAAGATTATTTCTTTTTTGTAGAAGATTTTATGCAAAACAAAGAAAGGAAAAGCATTTGTCAAAAAATAAAATAAAATAAATTGGATTGATTTAGTGGTTTGTTTCTGTTGGCTATCCATATGATATTGTTGGATTGATTTAGGTACCAAATTCCAAGGTAGCGATTTGTTGTGTTTGGGGGGCTGAAGAATCCAAGCTTGAAAGCATTGTCATTGGAGCTTAATGTCTCATGATCTTTGATCAATTAAGAGGATGTAATAGTGTCCACCACGGTACTGCTGCAGCCAATGTTTATGTAAAGGGTTGAGATTGAGAGGGAGAATAAAATCAGCAACATATTTCCTCGTATGGCTAATGCCAACATGTTTGAATTCACTAATAATGCCTAGCTACTAGTATTGTTTTATATATGCAACATGTTTCCTCGTTGACTGACTTATTCTTTGTGTCTTTTTATACTCTGACTTTTGTAGTTGGATGTTGCAAACTTGAAACAGCACCAACCACACAAGTCAAGCTCAGTGAAGTAGTAGACCAATAATGGAGTATACATCATTACAAGCAACAACTATTGTTATTCAATCAGGATTGAGAGCATTAGCAGCAAGAAATGAATTTAGGCACAGAAGAAGAACAAAGGCTTCAATTAAAATTCAGGTAAAAACATCTTTAGAAGAAATACCTATAACACCAGCAAAACATGAAATTACATTACGTCTATTTTACATTGATAATTTTATCGTTTGGAATGGAGGAGAGCTCAAGCTCTTTGTTCTTACAAAAAGCACAAGATAGCAACTCTTGCACTTCAATGTCTCTGGAGAGCTAAAGTAGCACAGAAAGAGCTGAAAATGCTTCAGATTGTGAGTCTCACTTCTCTGTATCATTTTTTCGAATTTATGTCATTTCTTTTAGAATAACTATGAGAAAGAAAAATGATTGAAAAGTAGAGGTATGATAACAGTTTGTAAGTTGCTGTGTAGGCTGCAAGAGATACTGGGGCACTTAAGGAAGCAAAAGACAAGTTGGAGAAATGCGTTGAGGTATGTCATTTCAGTCCTTGATGCCGTGGTTTAAATTATATGCATCATGTGGTTGGATAGTTGTTGCTGATTTCATTTGATGTTGCTGCTTATAATATATGTTGTGTGCTAAGGTGACAAGATAATTTGTTGTTACTGGTCCTGGGTGCTCTTCTGTAGGATATGGAGCAACATAGGTCCTGGGTGCTCTTCTGGATGACTATGCTAGAGCTTTTTATAATAGACCAGATGTTCAAATGGCCCTTCATGCTAGTGATGGTCACAATCTAAAGAAATGGAGTATTTGCAAGTAAAATTCTCTCTCTCCCTTTTTGAGATAGTGTTTAATTTGTTTCATGTTTTTACTTTAAGGATAATTATATTTAATATTGAATGTAGCATGACGATGTTCAATAACTGGGGATACTGATCAAAGCCATCAGTTATCTCTATTTATCAGAAACTTATTTCAGCAGGACTTAGGATTGAATGAAATAATGAAATAATGAAACTTAGGAAATTCATATGTTGTGAAATAATGAAATATGTAACTTACATGTGTGATGTGACTGGTTTACAATTGTGACTCAGGTACAATCGCAAACTAACAAAGGAGACAACAAAGGTAAAGCTATTTTCGTTTTCTCAAGTTCCTTTGCAATATGTGTGCTGAATGAATCTTATTGGTTTTAGTCAATGTTCATTAGAATCTGCTCTTTTTCAGTTTGGTTATAATGCTTTTATAATACTTTTTTGTTAATTTCTTATATTTTTATTTGCTTGAAGCTGGGTTTTTTGGTTCCTTTGAGCGGTGCTGGTGGAGCCACCGTGAGCACCACCACCACCGGTGGCGACGGTGGTGGTTTAATTCAGAAGCTTGAGGTTCAGAAGCACTTGAAGAATTTGAACAAACCACATTATCAAGCAATGTGAGAATGCTTTGGTTTCTTCAGACTACTATATTGTTCCACAATCACTATTGTTGTTGTTTACTTGTTTTTCCTTCATACTACTATTGTCTCATTATTCTGAAATTTTATGATTTAGATGCATAGTGTGTCATTACATATTGTTGGAGTGGGGTTTTCCCTTTATTCTGTTTCAGGTTTTCCCTTTTTTTTTTTTCAAATTTTGGTTTAATCTATACACCCTGGTATATGACTCCATGGCCCAATGGATAAGGCGCTGGTCTACGGAACCAGAGATTCTGGGTTCGATCCCCAATGGATAAGGCCCTCTTTGCATATCCATCTTCTGATATGTTATTTCTTCCTTCAGATTTTTGTAGATATTTTGCCGGATATGGTTGAGCACAGAAGGCTGTCAATTGTTTTGTATCTGCTAAGGTATTTTCTACATCATGATCCTAATGTTGTAACTTAGCCATTGTATTCAGTGTACAAGTATAATATTCAGTTCTATTAGGCAAAGTCTTGATGTAATTTAAATCATGAATTTTATTAAGATCCCAATTGTTTTGTTCTAGTTATCTTCCTGTTGCTAACAGCCTCTGTATAGTGTATACTGCTAGTTTGCCTTGAGAATTTTCAAGGTTAATGTTGAAATCAGAGTTGTTTTGGGAAATTATGCTTGTTTTGAGAAATATATATGTTTTACTCTATTTTGAGAATGCAAGTTGACTAGCACTTGATTGGTTACATTCATTAAGCGTTACTTTACTGATATATGACTCCATGGCCCAATGGATAAGGCGCTGGTCTACGGGACCAGAGATCTGGGTTCGATCCCCAGTGGAGTCGCTTCTTTTTAATGAAAAATTTGTATAACCAGGGTGTATAGATTAAACCAAAATTTAAAAAAAAAAAAACTTTTAAGGTCAGGCGCAATAATGCTTGACTTTAAATCATACATACGAAGTCAAGCAATAATAAAAGCTTGACCTTAAATCAAACATACGAAGTCAAGCAAGTTTAAGCTTGACTTTAAATCATACTTACGAAGTCAGGCAAGAATAAATGCTTGACTTCGTAAGTATGATTTAAAGTCAAGCATTTATTCTTGCTTGACTTTGTAAGTATGATTTAAAGTCAAGCAATAATAAAAGCTTGACCTTAAATCATACATACGAAGTCAGGCAAGAATAAATGCTTGACTTTAAATCATACATACGAAGTCAGGCAAGAATAAATGCTTGACTTTAAATCATACATACGAAGTCAGGCAAGAATAAATGTTTGACTTTAAAACATACTTACGAAGTCAGGCGCAATAAATGTTTGACTTTAAAACATACTTACGAAGTCAGGCTATCGCTTGACTTTAAAACTCCAGACATACAAAGTCGACTTAATAAAAGTCAAGCGCCCGCCTGACTTTAAATCCCCTTTTCGCCTGACTTTAAATCCCCTTTTTGCACTAGTGAAGATAGATAGTAGATTATCAATAAGAGGTGATAGTAGATTATCAATAAGAGTGTAAACAGATTTCAGAGAGAAAAATTAAAATTTTAAGGTGATAACTTTTTCCAAAAAGGTGATATTTTTTTTTTTTTAGTGCGACTCATTTACATTTTTATAGGTAATTTTAGTAGGGTAGTGTTTGTATAAATTTAGAAATTTAGTTAAAAAAACTAAAGTGAAGTGATAAGAGAAAGAAAAGAATTCTTTATGGGAAAAGTAAAAGTAAAGTAAAAAGGAAAAATGAAGAAAGAGAGTGTAAAAGGAGGAAAGAGAGTGTAAGATGAAAGAGAAAAAAGGAAGAAAAAGAGTGTAAGAAGAAAAAGAAAGAAAGAGAGGGTAATGACATAATTTTACCCTTAAATTAGATATGTGTCTTGTTAAAAAGATATCCAAATTGATAATTTCATAGGAGATTTGTTTGTATAAATAGATATTAGATTAGATTAGTTTATATTAGTTGATAATTAAATATAATATAATTTTATATTAAAAAAGCCTTTTTGTATCCACTATTCAGCGCTACTACTTTTTTGAAACATAAACTTGTGTATCCCTGTGTATCCCACAATTGGCGTCGTATCCCGCATGCGCATCCCAATATGGCGTCGTATCCCAGAAGTATCTCTCACGTATCCGAGAAGTATCTGGTCTTTTTTTAATTTAAAAATAAATATAAATTTCAGGATACTCTTTGGATACGTATTCGGCCATATCCAATATGAGTACTTTGCCTATTTTTTAGTATCGGGGGCTTCATAGTTGTTACATATAGCTTCAAATGGCATCCTCCATGAACAACTATATCATGTTGTTGGTGGGTGCACTCTTGACTTAAAAATCATGGAGAGAGAGAGAGACAGAGAGAGAGAGAGAGAGGGAGAGGGAGAGGGAGAGAGAGGGAGGGAGAGGGAGTGGAGAAACGTAGGAAAAATAAAAGTTTGGTTTTTATTTTTCTATTATTTCTTTTCCTTTTAATATGGAGAAACGTAGGAAAAATAAAAGTTTGGTTTTTATTTTTCTATTATTTCTTTTCCTTTTAATATGAGCCTTTGGATTAATCTAATTGGTATTATTGATGGTTGAGAGATAGAAGGAGAGAAGGCAGAAGGGGAGGATCTGGATCCCTCAGCAAAGGGGTCTGTTTATATTCATGTTCAGTCTTATCCATAACAATTATCAGATTTAGTGAATATTGCAAGATCATTCAATGCCTAAGAAAAAAACAATGGTGCTCCAAGTTTACCATTGAAAAATCAGAAGTCCTTCAACATATATTATCATCTTCAATCACCTTAAGTCTTCAATCCTGCCATCCTGCCATTAAGATAAGCAATATGAGACTTTGAAAACCTACATCCTAGTATCACATCCATGTTATGGGCTTCTGGCTATATATATGACTCATGACAGTAAAAGACTTTTGCTTTATGAAATGTAACCCAAATGTAATATCAGTGGTCAACAATTGGACCAAAATAATATTATTGATATTACTAATAATTTGGTTGAGGAACAGTTCAAAGCTTCGATGAAACTTCCATCAAGTTTTCCTCCATTGATGTTCTCCTTCGACAGCTAACAACAATACCATGGTGAAAGTTACTCATCACCTATCACTCCAGATATATGAAAAACAAATTACACTTATGTAAATGCTTTTGTCTATTTTATTAATTATAAAATAAATAAGAGATAAGGTGAGTTGAAACCAAAAAAGGTCATTGAAAGGAAAAAAAAATAATATTCTAACAAAATCATGCTTTAGTACTTTCTTAAATCATGCTTCATACCAATCAATAATAAAAAAAAGCATACTCCTTGATACTATGTGAAAGACGATATTGCCTTTCTTTTACAAGAAGGTCAAATTTAAGTTATACCCATAATTTCCTTTTGCATCTGAGAAAGAAAAAAATCTTAAGAAGAAAAAACGAAAAAGGATGGGGGGTTTGAATTGTGACCATTTTAAACTTTTGACTTTGATCAACCAAAAATCACTTAAGCAAGAAGATAAATCTATCTTCCTTAAGAATAGCACAATGAGAGGGGCAGAAGATAGAACCTATCTTCTGAGTTTGACATTCAACTGAATGCATATAGATATTGACTGAGAAGATATATAAGACATGTATGGAGAGTATATGTATCTTTTTAGATACTGGATGGTGTAGAGAAGATAAGATGATTTGAGAGTGGAGTCCAATCTTCTCACACAAGTGATCGAGCTCATTTATTGTACATCTTGAATAGGAAGATGAGATGGTTGTAGGGTAGTGTTAGAGGATAGCTCAATCTTGTTTGATTTGAGATTGTAGGATGATTCCTACAATGGAGTGGAAGAAGACTTTTCTTTTATGATCTAGTAGTTGTACAGTATTAAACTATAGAGTAAAGCAGTCAAGAACACTTAAAGAGTTATATTGGTTCACCCAAATCACATGGCCTGCATCCATTCCTCACACCAAGTGAGAATTCCACTATTTTCCAAATAGTTTACAAGCCAATCACAGGCTACAACAATGATAGTTTACTTCCACAGCCCTATCAACGGTTCCACTGGTTTTCTTCTACAGCTCTAGCAACTGAGTTTCCCCTAAGAAAGACTTCTTAGGCATCTTCGCTAACAATCAAACAACCAATGCCATGTTAGGAAGGCTCTAACCTCTAAGACCCTATTTAGGCTTCTTCATTAACAATTTGGCAATCGATGCCTTGTTAAGAAGGTACATAGATAAGGTAGTGTTTGGGAACTACACTAGCTTGGATGATTACATGGTATCTATCATTCTATGATTTCCAAAGCTATTGCATACTCAGAAAATATTCCCATATAAATTTGTACGCCCACTGAGTATGGTTGAGAAAGATGATAGATCTTCAGAAGCTTGTTGAGAAGCTTCAGAAGCTATTTAGGAAGCCATACGAAGGGAATTATTGGTGTAGGCTTTCCATCTACTCTCATACCCTGAATGTGATCATCCATTGAGTATTTATAGAATATTCTACCCAATAGATCCGCTGAATAACATTTCCCAAGACTTAAACTAGCCGTTGTGGCCTTCCAACGTAAACCGTGTACTTTTCCTGCACTTTTTGCAGGTCTGTACTCTGTTACAACAAGTGACCGTTGAATGCTTCTGAGCGATGTGGCTTCTGAGCGATGCAACTTCTGAACTCAATCAAGTTACTTGAGAATGGCTTCTAAACTTGAAAACCAACCTTCAGAGGTATTGAGTAATCATTGTGGGTGCTTCTACAAAGAATTGGTATGGTGACATTGTTGCTCTTACATAGCTTTTGATGTATCTTCTAAGCATATCTTTTGAACATGTCTTCTGAGGTAGCTTCTGAACTCTATCTCCTAAAGTGCCTTCTTGAAGAGTCTTGTGAACATCTTCTGAGGATCTTCTAAGTCACTTACCATCATCTAACAAGTTGTATCTTGTTAGATTCTTTCTCTTACCTTGATTGTGTCTTTAACACATGATCCTATGAGTTCATTTAGTGTTCAAAGGAGTTTGACCTAGTGACTATATCTTCTGAACACTCCTTTTAGCTTGACATGTATCTTCTGAAGATCTGAGCTTATAAGGATGATTATATTCAATAGTACATAAGCTCTTATATTCTGATCAACTGATACATTCTTCATTTGTCACTTCAAGAACGTAAGACCTTGCTGATTTGACTTGTAAGATGCATATATGATTTCTCAACGTGTTGTTTGAGGGACCTTTTGTTCTGTCATCTTATGAGAATGTCTCTAAATCTTCTTCTTCTCACTGTGAGAATTATTTGGCTAAAATTGCTATGTCATAAGAGGATTCTTACTGTTTCTTATGAGCTTCTGAAGAGTGTCCTCTTACTGAATAGAGTTTCTCAACTTGATATCGCTTATGAGTTCATCTGGCTTTGATCATTGAATCTCTTTGTCTTGAGGATTTGTATTGTATGTACAACTTTCTTCATGAAGAACTAATCTTCTCATGTTGAGAAGCATATGTTTCAACTTCATCCATGTGTCTTCTATTGGAGACATAGATGCTCAATAATACTTTCAGATTATAGAGGTCAGAAAGTTAGAAGTATCAATTCCAGGCATTAGCAAATAAGAAAAAAAGAGAAGTTTTCTTAAAAACTATTTGTGAAGGAACTTGCATGGTAGATTGACTACATGTTTTTTATTATTGCATAGATATTATTAGATTAACTACATGGTTCTTATTTAACTTTTATTGTTATAGGTATTCAATATGAGTCGTCCGTTCACATACGAAGAATTGAAACACGTTAGACAAGTTTGGACAGAGTTCTTTCTAAAGTTGTATGCAGAGCATAAGCCAATTGAAAAGAAAGAACGAAGAAAATAGCTTAAATGATACTTGTATAGTTTTTTAGTGTGTATTTAATTGTTTGTTAAAACTCTTTGTATATTAGAATTTTAGGAATTTGTGTACGTGTTGTTTTGTATAGATGAAAATTTTGGTTATGAAATCTAAGAGCTATTCCTCTTGATAGATGTTGAAAGTATATTTGAATTTGCTAAAAAAATATTTGTATGGAAGCACTAAAAAATGAAATAAATTCTAAAAAAAAATAAAATAAACACTTTTAAAGTCAGATCTCCATGTCACCCGACTTTAAAAGATGTTTCACAGAGACCTTTTTAAGTCGGTAACTAAAGTCGGATGCTGTTTGTCCGACTTAAAAACAAACTTTTTAAGTCGAACCGTTACCCGGCTTTAAAAATCTCCTACTTTCTAAGTCGCCCTGATAAAAGTCAGACTCGCATCTGACTTTAAAAGTCCAAAATATCCGACTTTGAATCCTGTTTTTCCACTAGTGATTCATTTATTGTTTAGGCACTTGTTGTGCCTTCCGATCAACTCAAGCTATTTTAGATGAGGAGAGTCTTCTTGACTAGTGATGTTACTGTCACTTCATTGTTTTCTTTTTTGGTTTATCCTCAAAGCCTTTTTGGATAGTTCTCTTCTAGCACATTACCTTCTAGCACAGTCTCTCCCACTAATAATCCCAAAGTGCTCTTTATTTCATCACTTTTTAACAGAACCCTTAAGCAAAGTGTTTCAAGATGGAGATAATAAATAAAAGAGTGTTCTCTCGTCAAAACTTCAATAATAAATCAAGTTATGTATGTATGTATGTATGTATGAATAGATACATACCACGTGATTGATTACATCTGATTCTAATAAAGGGTGGATCTATCTATCTATCTATACATTTAAATCTTGAGGGTGTCTTCAAGTGGGACCTCCCCCCATTTTGGCTCCAACTATCCCTCTCCCTCCCCGCTTTTGGCACCAATCTCCCTCTCTCCTCCTTTTTTTGTTTTGTTTGTTTCTCCAAGAATCCCCTCCCTTTATTTTGTTTTGTTTCTCTCCCCAAAATTCTCCATTTTTTTTGTTTCTTTCCCCAAAACCCCCACCATTTTTTTGTTTGTTTCCCCAAAACTCCCTCCTTCTATCCCTTTTTCCCCTTTTTCTTCCTCTTATTTTTCTTCATACTTTTTTTATTTTAGAGTAATTTATGATCTAGCAAAAAACCTTATATCCCTTTTTCCCCTTTTTCTCCCTCTTTTTTTTCTTCATATTTTTTTATTTTAGGGTAATTTATGATCCTGCAAAAAATGTAATTGTTCAAATAGGTGAAATTTTTTTCTCCATAATTCATATTTTTATATTTTAAGGGTGCTTTACGGTTCAGGAAAAATTTTAACGGTTCAAATAGCCGAAGTTTATTCTTTCATAATTAGATTAGTGAAAATGAAAATTAATTTCGTGTAAAGTTATTTTAATTATATTTTAGTGGTCAACTCTCCCCTTCTCTCCTTTTTCCTTTTTTCTCCTCTCTCTTTTTCCTTGATATTTTATGTTTTAGGGGTACTTTACGGTCCAGTAAAAATTTTAATTGTTCAAAAATGCGAGGTTTGTTCCTTCATAATCAGATTAGAGAAAATGAAAATTAATTTCATAACAAATTGCGTAGAGTGTGACGCTAGACAATGTGTTTTGGGGTACTTTAGGGTCCGAAAAAATTAATTGTTTAAATATGCGAAGTTTGTTCATCGATAACCAATTTTGTTTAAATTTTTTTAATTTTGTGACAAAATATGTAAAGTGTGACGTTACCAAAAATTAATTTCGTGCCAAAATATGTAAAGTGTGACGCTAAGCGGTGTATTTTGGGGTGTCTTAGGATTCAGAAAAAATTTAGATTGTACAAATATACAGAGTTCGTTTCTCAGTAATTGGTTTGGTCAAACCAGAAAACGATTTCGTGTCAAAATATGTAAAGTACAACGCTAGACAGTGTGTTTATGGTTACTTTAGTGTTCGGAAATTTTTTTAACTATTTAGATATGTATAGTTTGTTTCTCAATAGCCGGTTTGCTGGATAAAAAATAGTTTCATAACAAAATACGTAAAGTGCGATGCTAAGCAATGTCTTTCGAGGTACTTTAACGTTCGGGAAAAAAATTATCTGTTCGAATACTCAATAAAATGCTACAATATTTATGTCAGACTGCTGTTATAATGAAGTTTTTGCTCCTTCAAGGTTCAACACTTTTTTAGATCACATATCTCTCACAAGGTCCGTTCAAAATCCATGTTACTTTGGGAGATATTTTTGATCGCTGTCGTCTTCGTGTGATGCGTAACCAACCACTACCCCTTGAAGTGGAATTTCCTCACCAACATGCACATCAAGGAAACCCTAATCATCCTATTTTCATTAACTTAGATAATTAGGTGAAGGATGATGCTGAACTTATGCATTGATATCTTTGGATTATGCATCTTATGTCTTTTAACTTTCTCTACTTAAAATTATGACTATAGATTATGTGTATAGAATAATTTGTCTGGATTATGTCTATACATTTTAACTTAGCTCTTAAGCTCGCAATTGTCCTTTTTTTTATATTTAAACAAAGTTTTTACTATTGCAATTTAGCCAATAAATTTTCCTACTTCCACAATTTTGTATATACTAGAGCTTTTACCCCGTGCAACGCACTGGGTCAAGGCGCTAATATATTTACACCCCAGGGAACACTCTAAGTGGGCCCTACAATAAGAATTGGCGCCACTTCTCCCCCCTTGGCGCCAACTTTCCCTCCCCCTCAATTTTTTTTGGTTTCTTTCTCCAAAAACCTCCTCCTTTTTCTTGTTTTGTTTCTTTCACCAAAACCCTCCTTTTTTTGTTTAATTAATTCCCCAAAACTCCCTCCTTCTCTCCTTTTTCCCCCTTTTCTCCCTCTTTTTTTCTTCATATTTTTATTTATTTTAGGGTAATTTATGATCCAACAAATAATTTAATTGTTCAAATAGGTGAAGTTAGTTCCTCCATAATTCATATCTTTATATTTTAAGGGTACTTTACGGTTCAGTAAAAATTTTAACTGTTCAAATAGATGAAGTTTATTCCTCCATAATCAGATTAGTGAAAATGAAAATTAATTTTGTAACAAATTACGTAAAGTGCGACGCTAGACATTGTGTTTATATTTTAAGGGTACTTTACGGTTCGGTAAAAAATTTAACTGTTCAAATAGCCGATGTTTATTCCTCCATAATCAGATTAGTGCAAATGAAAATTAATTTCGTAAAAATTACGTAAAGTGTGACACTAGGCAGTGTGTTTTGGGGTACTTTAAGGTCTGAACAAATTTTAATTCTTCAAATATTCGAAGATTGTTCCTCCATAACCAATTTTGAAAAAAAAAATTATTTTGTCTCTGTTGGGAGGGGAGAACAACACTGGTCGGTAAAGCCGGGTACTCGTGGCCAGTCAGGTTCCCCGGCGTAGATTAGTCACCGGCAAAGCCGGTGAAAACTACGCACCAATGACATAATAGCGTGACGCTAAATAGTGTGTTTTGGGGTGCTTATGATTAAAAAAAATAGATGTACAAATACACGAACTTAGTTTTTTAATAATTGGTTTGGTCAAACCAAAAATTAATTTCATGCCAAAATATGTAAAGTATGACGCTAAGCAGTGTGTTTTGGGGTGGTAGGATTCAGAAAAAATACATAAAGTATGATGCTAGACAGTGTGTTTTGGTTACTATAGCGTTCAGAAAAATTTGCAACTGTTCAAATATGAAAAGTTTGTTCCTCAATAGCCGATTTGGTGGGAAAATTGTAACATCCCTAATTTTTAAAGATTCGTATTATGATGCCGGAGGCCGATAAATTATTTGTGGGAATAATTGGTCGCGTCTCGGGGATTAATAGTCGAGAAATTCGTCAAGAAATCCTATTCTCCATTAAAGTGTGGCTTATTCATAATTTAAATAAGGAATTGGGGATGAATGGCAAAATCGTCTTTTCACACCCCTAATCATTAAATTATAATTACGAAGGTTATAATAAATTACGAACCGAATGAATTGAGGAATTTCGGATCGGAACCGGATTAATCGAGAAAGTTGTACGAAGGGAAATTTCAGCACCTAAACTATCGTTTTATGGGCCAAGGGCAAAACGGTCTTTTCACCATCATTAAACCCCTCAGCCCATATACACCCAACTGAACTCACTTAGTTCCTCATTTCCATCTTCTAAAACAGAAAGCAAAAAAAAAAAACTGAAAGGTAGAGAGAGAGAAGAAGGAGGAGGCGTGAGGAAGGAGGAGAAAGGGAGAAGGATCTCCTCCAAAACTTGTTGCATGTAAGTGTCCTAACCTCTCTCCTACTCCATTTTCATTCACATTTCCATTGAATCTATTTGTTGGAGCTGATTCCTCCCCTCTCCCCACCTTGCCATTTTCGAACCATGAGAGCTCCAAGTGGAAAGTAATGGAGTTTTGAACCTTGATTGTGTTGCATGTCATGTTGTAGTTGTGGAAAGTGAAGTCCTAGCCTTGCATTTCGATTTGGAAGGATTGGGTTGCTGTTTCAGTTTTGAGAGAAAGGAAGCCACTGTCCTTGTTCGAATTCGGTTTCTAGCGGGGATAGTTCGTTGATTTCGGTTCGGTGACTTCGTCTCACGACTCAACTCTCGGGATTTCGACTTACCGGTGAGTTCTACTCACGGATTAGGGAACCAAAATTTTGATGATTTGAATCCTTGACATAATCTGATATTTGTTGAAAATATGCCTTGGAAGCTAAATTCTGAGTTTTTGGAAAAATAGGTGTTTTACGGTTTTGAAATCCATAAACGAATCGAAATGGTTTTGATGAAAATTTTGGTGATGAATATATATTCTGGAATGCCTGGATGTTTTCTGAGTTTCAGAGGTGATTGACATTAGAAATCGAATCGGGCGAAAACGGAAAGCGGAATTGAGAAATAGGTGAATTTGGGAAACAGACACAGGTCGCACGGACCGTGCGCCCCTGGGCACGGACCGCGCGCCTGCTACGGGTTGGTTCTGTTGAAAAATAAAACAGAACGCACGGGTCGTGCGCCCCTGGGCACGGACCGTGCGCTCCTTTCGGTTTGGCTGGGTGATTTTAACAAATCACGCACGGGTCGTGCGCCCCTGGGCACGGACCGTGCGTGAGCTTCTGTCACCGATTCCCGATTTCTCGTTCCGGAGCTCCGTTTGATCCCGAACCTTTTCTAATCTCTTTCTCAATCATTCAAAATGAAGTTGTCTTATTAAAAACCGTATTTTGAGCTCGTTCAACTTATGTTTTTGAAAAGAGTTTCGAAAGCACATTTAAGTGAAAAACCGAAACCCTAGGATACGTGTGGGTACACTGACTGAATATATATGTATATATATGTCAAATGAAAATGATTATAATGCCGGAGGTCTAACTTATGAATTCCTCAAAACGGGTTATAGATCGATATGGATATTGTTTATCCAATTATTGTGTGATTGATCCTTTGGTGATCGAAAAGATATAAATTATCTAACTCTCGAGAACTTGATGCGTATTGTCATACGTATTGCGTTGGGTGACGACCCGACAAGTAGCATACTAGGGAGGGTAGTCATGACCCCTTACCTATGGCCCTGAATGTGTTTTGGCGTGGTCAACTCACGGGTTACCGATATTCGTGACGTTGGGTTCACAATCGGTTTATGCTAAACTAAGACTATGGTATTTCCGATATTCGTGACGTTGGGTTCACAATCGGCTTATACTAAATAAGATAAGAACACGATTTGCTTGGCATTTCGATTAATAAATAAGACATTGTTATGTCAGCTCTTAATATCGGTTTAATGAATTGAACCGAGTGTCAGTGAGGGGGCACGGTAGGACTCACTGAGATAATGTTATCTCACCCAATCCATATTTGTTGTTTTTCAGAGAAGCAGGGAAAAAGGAAGACTATTGTGCACGAGTAGCTGGTATACTCTCGGAGGTGCCGAAGACTTAGTCAATTGATCCATTGTTTTTTTGTTGTCTTATTGGTTATATAAGCTTGTATTGATTATGAGTTATATGAACCGTCTTATGTTTCTGTTTGGTATTTGGACTTGGATATTGTAATCCATTCGGTATGGAACCGATGTACTTCTATTTTATGAAGTAATGTTATTCCGATTATGTTTTTATTTCGGAAAAAGTTTGTATGTCCAATATTTAAACAGGAACTGTGTCCTCTGAACTTCCGCATCTGTGCATCTTCGGTCTCTCTACATGTTAGAAATACCGGGGTGTTACAAAAAAAAAGAATTTCATGACAAAATACGTAAAGTGCGATGTTAAGCAATGTGTTTTGGGTACTTTAACTTTCAGAAAAAAAATTAACTGTTGAAATACTCAAAGTTCTTTAAACTTTTTCTTCTTATTATATATCTATAAATGTTTAATTTCAATGTTTTTCAATCTCTCTCAAGGTCCCTTCAAAATCCATATTACCTTGGGAGATATTTCTGATTGTCGTCGTCGTTGAGTGATTCGTAGCCAACCACTACCCTTTAAGTGGAATTTCCTCACGAACATGCACATAAAGAAAACTCTAATCATCCTATTTTCATTAACTTAGACAATTAGGTGAAAGATGATGTTAAAGTTATGTTTTGCTATGAATTATGTCTGTACACTTTAATATAGCTCTTAAGCTAGTAATTATCTTTTTTTATATTGAAACAAGACTTTTTCATATTGCAATTCAGCCAATAAATTTTTCTATTTCCACAATTCTGTATTTACTAGAGCTAATGCGTTAGTTAGTTATCCATTCCATGGTAGCTAACAACAAAATAAGAGTTGTCACAAAAAAATGGAAAAAGATAAAAAGCTTTAAAAAACTATCAAATAAACCAAAAAAAAAATTAACCCTAAGGGGTTGGCCTAGTGGAACATGACAGACGTTGTATTTGAGAGGTCCCGGGTTCAACTCCCCTACCCAAAAAAACCCTTTTTTTAACAAGAAAAAACCCCTTTACAATGCTCTATTTTAACAAAACAAGGCTCCCCATGTATGTAGAGAGAGAGAATTTCCTAAGCAAGATGAAGGAAAATTCGCTTAGGAAATTTGCTCCAATTTTTATTTTTGTAACAAATTTGATTTTCCTTATAATAGTAGGGGAATTGACTTCATGAAATCTCATGAAGTCAATAGCTATATTAGTTTAGCCAAAACTATTTACAAGTACTATTTTTGATTTACAAATTATATTCTAATTCAAAAAATTGAATCGATAGGTGTCACATGAAAACTAAAAATATAAGTGAAATTGGCACATATCAATCCTCCATCCTCTGACCTAATTTTCCTTTTCCATTTTCAAAAGATGGTTTAGACTTTAGAGAAAAGTACAATAACAACTATTTAACTTTTGTTGTTTTTTTTATAAAATTATTTATAACTTTGACGATAGTCTTTTTTTTGTTACCGTTTTATTGGTGTATAGTATTCACCGATTTTGTCAGCGACTAATCTACGCCGAAAAACTTGACTCGGCTTTACTATAAAATTCATACGATTTTATTTCAAAATGTTAAATTAAAAGATAAAGCGCTAAGATAATCTATTTTTTTTCGATAAGCCGCTAAGATAATCTATAATTGTGTTTTCTTAATCAACAAAGTTATTCAATACGAAGAGCATTCAAGAATTGTCAGAAAGTAACTATTTAAAGTTGGGCCCAATAACAATACACCAAGCTTGTGATCGATGAAAATAAAATTGGGTTTTTTTTTATGTACCCCCATCATCTCTCTATTTACCCCCACATAAAAGTGAAACCCGAAAATACCCCTGCCCAATTTTTAATTCGCTCGGATTTACCTCCATTTGAGGTAAATCCGCTTTGTTATTTTTAAAGTCGGATTTACCTCATATTTTTAAAGAATGTGGTTTCATTACAATTTGAGTAGGTTGCCCGAAAACTGATTTTTTAGCCTAAATTATTCTCCCGACGTACAATATCGTCACGTGTTAACGAACTACACACTAAACAGAACCAAAAGACGGTCGAAATTTGTTTTTAAAATTTTAACTGATTTATTTATTTATTAATTGGGTTAACAAAGCGGATTTACCCCCACATAAGGTAAATCCGCTTTGGTTATTTTTAAAAGCGGATTTACCTTATATGATGGGGTAGATCCGCTTTTAAAAATAACAAATCGGATTTACCCCCACTTAAGGTAAATCCGATTTGTTATTTTTAAAAGCGGATCTACCCATCTTAAATAAATCCGATTTAAATTTTTTAAAATTTTTAGTGGAAATCGGATTTACCTAAATCCGATTTAATTTTTTTAAAATTTTTAGTGGAAATCGGATTTACCTAAATCCGATTTCCAAAAAAAAAAATGAAATCAGGATACGTTCGGGATTTTTAAATTTTGTTAAGGGCAATTGCGTCTTTTTGCAGGGTCGGTGGGGGTAGCTGGGAGATGATGGGGGTACAAAAAAAAAATCCCAATAAAATTTACGCCGTAGCGTACTTATCGTTAGGGGTGTTCGCGGGTCGGTTTGGATCGGATTTGACCAAATCCGTTGCCCGAACCAATGATAATTATTCGGTTTGGGTTGGTTCGGATTTTATATTTTTTCCTCCAAAATCCGAACCAAACCGAACCGATATTGAACGGGTTGGTTTGGATTGGGTTCACGAGTCATTCACTAAAATATTAATTTTCTAAAATATAAAAAACAACACTTTTTTATGATATTCCAACACTTTAAATAGCTAAAAAAATTGAAAATCACACGAAATCAAACTCAAATCCACTAATAGTCTTCCCATTCATAGTATTAAAATTTTACAACTTAATCATAAATTATTAAGGTAAAAATTCAAAGGAAATAAAATAGTGTGCATCTAAAATTACAAAATTGTTATGACGTAATATGGGTTGGTTCGGGTTCGCGGATTTGATTTTTAAAATCCGTTGCCCGATCCAAACAACTACGGGTTGGTTTGGATTTGTTCGATTTTGACCCGAACATGAAAAATATCCGAACCAAACATATCGGTTTGGATTGGATCGTGGGTTGGTTTGGATTTGCCCGAACCACTGAACACCCCTACTTATCGTCTCGTACTTACTAGCAACTTTATCCTTTCTTAATTTAAAAAAAAAAAATGAAATAGTATAATTGTAGTTGAAGCCTAATCCTAGATCGTCAATCGACCCGAAACTACAACTGGAACATTAGATCGTCAATAGCAGATTTTTGTGTAAAAAAAGAAGAAAGCATATATTCATATATATGATTGGGCTTAAACTCTCCAAGAAAATAAAGTAACCAAGCTAATGGGGCCCCTCACCTCACCCTATTAATAGTCCATTTCATTCGGTGGGCTATTCAACTCGCACGCACACCCTACACGTTGTTTTCCTAACCCTAAAAAGCAACAAGTTAAAAAACAGCTCCTATTATTATTCATTAGGGTGGGCTACTTGCTAAGCCAAGGCATTGTGGTCCGTTCTCTCATTGGGAAGTTTAGGAGTACAAAACGGGTGCGAGCGATTCGTTGACAAAAAAAAAAATTAATGAGGAAAAAAAACAATAAACATTAAAGTGAATTCATTATTCACCAATAAATAATAATAATAATAATGGACCTCAAAGTCCAAATTCTAAATCCAAAGGAATTGTCTTATTTTTAAAAAAAAAAAAACTTTACAGAAACCTTATCTCTACGAACCAACCAACCAACCAAGTACCGTATAAGTCCAATTAGCTTCTCGGGTTCGTTCCTCAGGCCCAATCTGGATCTCCCTCCGGTGAGCCCTCTCTCTCATTCTCTCTCTTCTGTAAAACCCTAGATCTCACTCCGGGCAGCCCTGAGGCCCGTTTCCGCCTCGGATCCGCGTTTCCACCGTCAGATTCTCGAATTATATATACATCTGGTAGATCCCAAACCCTAACCTTTTCGATTTGTCGAATTTTTAAAGATCTTTCTGCCTGAACCCTTTTGACTGTTTGTTTTTCAATTTTTTACCTTAGTTAGCGTCTTTTAGGTTTGATTTATCGAAAGCATAACGTGATTCGTTCTTTCTTTGGTTTTTGTCTTTGGATTTTGTTATTTGTTGATGATTGCTTATGGGTTTACCATCGAAACTATCTTGATCGATCCTTGACAGCGTTTTTTTAATTATAGTATGTATGAAAATTTATCAGTTCTTGCAGTTGTAGTCGATTGACGATCTAATGTTCCAGTTTTGAGTTTGTGGGTAGTGCTTGATCAAAAATCTGCTATTGACCTTTTCTCTAACGAGTTCTGTTCTGTTCTGTTCATATAGTTATAGATTATTAAATAAATGTTTCTTTTTTAATTTACTTGGGCCAACCAGACCCTTATGTGGGCCTGTTCTGCTTTGGGTTCATAGATGGACAGTGGTTGATTTGAGGCCTGTTGGCTTGTAGAATATGTTACGTGGAGATTTAGTCAGTTAAGTGGACTTAGATAAAGGATGGTCAATCCTTGGGCCTTCTTAAGAGAAAAAGAATCTGCTATTGTAAAATGAGGGATTTTGTCTTTAAAATCTTGAATGGCGTCACCCAACTAAGGATGTTAAGTGCAGTGCTGGTTTATCCATTTTGTTATTGTTTGTAAATTGTATACAACCCCTTTGCAAACTTTCACCTACTGTTTGTCTTGGGCCTCTTGGCTGCAATCAAGGCTTTGGCATTTAGAAGGCTTTGAAATTTAATTGTTTATGCCGTTTCTTATATTCTTAAATTATGTTTTTTTTACAACTCTTAAAATATGTTATAAAAACAATAACCTTTATGTTCATTCTTAAAGATAGGATTATGTTAGCTGCTTGTTCATTTTTTTTTCCAGAATGGGTTTATTCCTTGCGCAAATTGTGTTAACCATGATACTCTGCTAAAGATGTAATCATATAAATATCTCCTAACTGTGCTATGTAAATGCATGCTTTTTATCTCAGTTAATAGTTTTTCTATTTTGACGGTTGCTTATTATTTTTTCACTATTTATTTATTTATGTTATTTTTGATATAAAAATTCGGATTTCCAATTTCCAATATGTCACATATCCATGTCAATTGTTAATGTTGACTAGGGCTTTGTATATTTGTGTTTGTTTAAATCCCGTATATGTTGGCATGGTGTTGTTTCCTTCATAGCTACAATACTAGATTTCAGTAGATTGTGTTTCTATGTATGAAAAATATGTCCTGATTGCAATTGTTTTTATGTGCAAAGTAGGAAGATGGTTGCTGTTGAAGAAGACAAAGTGGTCACGACCCCTGATGCGAAAAATGTGCCAGCCAGTGCTGATTGTCAACCAAGCAACAATGTGACAAATTTTGAAAATCCGTCTGACGGTAATCAGGAAAATTCTGAGGTTCAGCCAAACAAGGATCTCTCCAATATCAAAACAGAGCCTGAAGAAGGACTTCCTGCATCAGAATTACAGGCTTCTGGTGGTGATGCAAATGGAGGGACATCCACCCATCAGTTGGACAACACTGAAGAGCCTCCTAACAACAAGCCAGATAATACTGAATCACTATCCAATGACCAGCACAGCAATGCTGAGGCCCCTGAGAAAAACCAGCCAGTTGATTCTGAGGCACCACTCAGCAATCCACAAGTCCACTCTGAAACATCCCCCGATAATCAGCCTGCTACTTCTGGTGCTACTCTTGACAAGAAGTCTGCTTCCGAGGCACCACCAAGCAACCTGCCAGTCACTTGCGAAGCACTTCCAAATAATGGTGTGGTTAATTCTGAGTTACAGACTAGTAATGAGATGGTTGTATCGGAGACACAACACAGCAATGAGGTGGCTTTATCTGAAACACAGCAAAGCAATGAGGTGATTATACCTGAAACACAGCCAAGCAATGAGGTAGTAATGTCTGATTCCCAGCCTGTGAACCATGAAGCACAGATCAGCAATGATGTGATCATGACTGAAGCCATGGCGGAAAATGAACTGGCCACTTCCACTACAGATCCCAACAATCAGCTTTCTCATCCAGAAACACACTCTCATAATCATCAGTTCACTGATTTCCATATGATTCCTGAAGATCACAATCAGCTACCCGATTGTGATCCATTACCTAGTTCTGAACCACTGGCAGACATCAGAGACATCAAGCCAATACCTCATAATCATCTAACTCAGTATGATTCAGTTGCCAACAATCATCTGGACCATTCCGAGGCACTGTCCAACCATCAGCTAACTGGACAGCTAGCTAATTCCCAAATATTGCCCCACTATGAGCTGGAAAATAATGAAGCACTGCATGAACATCAGCTAGTCAGTTCTCAAGCACACTATGAGATTGTCAATGCTAACCCCAGCTATGAGATAGTAAATGCTGAAACTCCACTGAACAGTGAGCAACCTACCCCAGAAACTCAGCCAAACAAGAGGAGGAAAAAGAAGTCTATAGTCTGGGAACACTTTACCATAGAAAATGTCAGTGCTGGGTGTAGAAGAGCATGCTGCAAACAATGCAAGCAAAGTTTTGCCTACAGTACAGGTTCAAAAGTTGCTGGCACCAGCCACCTTAAGCGCCACATTGCCAAGGGGACATGCTCAGCTCTTCTGCGTAGCCAAGATCCGAATCATTTGAACACATACACCCCTCGATCAAGGGGAAATGGTGTTGGCAATGCTAGCAGTACACCAAAACGGCGTTATAGATCTCCAGGTACTCCTTACATAATTTTTGATCAAGATCGTTGCCGCCATGAGATTGCTAGGATGATTATCATGCATGATTATCCCCTCCACATGGTTGAGCATCCGGGATTTGTTGCATTTGTCCAAAATCTGCAGCCCCAGTTCAATATGGTGACCTTTAACACTGTCCAAGGAGACTGTGTTGCAACTTACCTGATGGAGAAACAAAACATTATGAAGTATTTTGATGGGTTACCGGGACGTTTTTGTCTGACACTGGACACCTGGACCTCAAGTCAATCTGTTGGTTATGTATTTATAACTGGACATTTTGTTGATAGTGATTGGAAGTTACAGAGCAGAGTTCTCAATGTTGTGATGGAACCAAACCCTGATTCTGATTCCGCTATTAGCCATGCTTTAGCAGTTTGCCTTTCTGATTGGGGTTTGGAAAACAGACTGTTTTCTATCACTTGTAATCAGGCACTGAGCGAAGGTGCCCTTGGAAATATCAGATCATTACTCTCCGTGAAAAACCCACTTATCCTCAATGGTCAATTGGTAGTTGGAAATTGCATTGCCCGGACTTTAAGCAGTGTTGCAAATGGTTTGTTGAGCTCTGTACAAGGCACGGTGAAAAAAATCCGAGATAGTGTAAAATATGTGAAGACTTCAGAGTCGCATGAGGAAAAATTCCTGGACATCAAGCAGCACCTGCAGGTCCCCAGTGAAAGGAGCCTTTTTATTGATGACCAAACACAATGGAATACAACATACCAAATGCTGGTGGCTGCTTCTGAGCTAAAGGAGGTTTTTTCTTGTTTGGACACTTCCGATCCTGATTATAAGGGAGCCCCATCCATGCAAGATTGGAAGGTAGTTGAGACCCTCTGCACTTATTTAAAGCCCCTATACGATGCAGCAAACATCCTGACCACAACAACCCATCCTACTGCTGTTACCTTCTTCCATGAAGTTTGGAAGTTACAGTTAGATATGGCCCGCGCTGTTATGAATGAGGATCCCTTCATTAGCAACCTTACTAAGCCAATGCAAGAAAAGATAGATAAGTATTGGAGACATTGTAATCTGATTTTGGCAATTGCGGTGGTTATGGATCCTCGTTTCAAGATGAAGCTTGTTGAGTTCAGTTTCACTAAAATTTATAGCGATGATGCTCATGTATATGTCAAGATAGTTGACGATGGAGTTCACGAGCTGTTTCATGAGTATGCGACCCTTCCTTTGCCGTTGACACCAGCTTATGCAGAAGAAGGAAATGGGAAGACAGAGGGATCCCCGAGTGGAACTCTGTTATCTGATCATGGGTTAACAGATTTTGATGTCTACATCATGGAAACAAGTAACCAACAGATGAAGTCTGAGCTGGACCAGTATCTGGAAGAATCACTGTTGCCACGGGTGCCGGACTTCGATGTACTGGGTTGGTGGAAGCTAAACAAGCTCAAGTACCCTACTCTTTCAAAGATGGCCCGTGATATATTATGTGTTCCAGTTTCGAGTGTTCCTCCTGACTCAGTATTTGACGGAAAAAGCAAAGAGATGGACCCATATAGATGTTCCTTGCGACCAGAGACATTGGAGGCCGTTGTATGTGCCAAAGATTGGATGCAGTATGGAGCAGCAGCTGAATCTTCGAATGCACTTGTGAAAGTAGAATTCTAGATTTTATTTGTATGATGCAACCATTCTGGTTTTTTACTTTAGTTCCTAGTTCTCTGTTAGGATTCATAACATTCAAGGAGTGATTTGAATACCAAATTCCTAGTTTAGCTTGGGATTAAATGCCATAATATTGTGTTTATTTAGCTGTTGATATGCCACCATTCAAATTAATGTTTTCCCAGAAGTAACTTACATCGATCAGATAATAGTTGCTCTTTATTTTTCTGTATAATTCCCCGTGTTCATATTAAAACAAGTTCTTGTTTAGTCGGGAATCGGAACTACAGAGTAAATCGTTTGCCCATCTTTATCCTTGCACATCCATTTGCATCCTTACTGTCATTTCCATAAGATATCCAGCATGAAGCTACTCACCTGACATAAGACTTGAAAATAAATACAGCCCCAAGAAGGAAATATGTACAGAAGAAGAATGGTTGTTGCAATTGTCACTAGTGGACAACACCAGTTAACAATGAAAGGTGTTAATAGAGATCTGAGTAATAAGAAGGTAACTATTTTGTATTTAAATTTTAAAATAACATCAGCTCCAGATATGGTTCTGACCAAAATAGTCTTACTTAGATGTTTTCACATGTGCACAACAAATTCAACCATGGGATAATTAAAAATAAAGGTTCATGGTGTTAATTTGTACCGAATAAGCGTCTGCAAAACAGAATGAAATGTTGTAATGGGTAAGTAAGTTTCAGGTGCAAATACTAACATACCTTTTAATCTCTCTTAATGGGTTGGCCTTTAGTATTCCTTGGTCTCTAAGTAACCTCTAACTATTAGAATATCCTCCATTCATCACCAATGATTTTGTGAATATTCTCCCCACATATACAAACCACCTAAGATAAGACTTCACCATCTTAATTGTGCAATATTTTCGATATTAGACTATCCTCCATTTAATCAACTCTCAACACCAACTTGCCACATTGCCAATGTGATATTTCCGATATTAATTATACAATATTTAGGGGTAAGTCTCCTTGCACACTGATAGGAGTAAGTCTCCCTCCTGCACACTGGATACGAGTAGGTCGCCTTTATGGGCCAGACCTGTCACACTAACATAACTAGCTCGACCTGGTTAAGATCCAACTCGCACATAACAGAGTAGAAGACCTAACCCTAGGCGACATTGACAGACGCAGAGGAGTCAATCACTCCGAGACAAGCGCTCCCGTCCATTATGGTTCAAACCCTACAAAAATACCCATCGGTCACAAGGACAGACGCTTTTACTCATAGAGAAACCCTAACTTGGTAAAACGTTGGTCTCTCCACTTCTACACAAGAACAGTACCTTTAGACGATATTTTGCAATTGTTGGGTTATTAATATTTATTATGAAAAGTTCCGAAATTTTGATTCATTATTAGTTCGTGTATAATTTGGTTATGTATAACATTTAAATTTGTTTTGTCAAAAAAAAATTTAATTTGTTATTATCCATAACGCCCAACACAACTAGTAAATGTCGAAATTGTTAGTCTGAATATCATATCTTGTGCTGAACCCTAGACCTCGTAGTTGGGTGGGTAAATTTCAGGTGACAATTGCCACTTCGTCTAAGACCAAGAGAAATATCTAAATTTGTTATTTTCTCTAAAAATCAAACCATGTTAACCTTTATTCATTATTAGTACAAGTATGATTGAACTTAATCAATAAAATAAAATAATGAAAAAATTCAAAAAATAACTCAGTCTAAATATAGGATCAGGCTTAGGAATTAGGCAAAAAAATATTTTGAAGATAAAACTGAGTTTTTGTTAAATTATACAAAAAAAAATTACTTTTTAAATTAGAATAAATCGTTTATTTTAAAATCAGAAAATATATTGCAAAATAATCAGTAATAATGTAATAGAAAAGTTTCATTTTTTTATTTTACTTAATTTTTTGGTAATACATATTTTTTATTACTATCCAGCCATGTTTATATACTTGGGCCAAATACATATAGTCCATCAAACCTATTATTACTTCCAAAACCTATTTCTTCACAATAAAAATGAGTTTCATATTACCTCTTTTGCTAAGCGGCGCACCACATAGAATAGAACACACAAGCTCCATTCCGTTCCAAAGTAGCTGCTTTACCCCTTCTGTTTCATACTACGCAGAAATATCTATAGCTTATCGGCAAAACTTTCTGCTCTTCATATTTCATTCAGATTTTTCTCTCTTTTTCCCTCCCCCCTTCGTGTTTGAGAGGCTTTCGTCTTCCGACTCCATCTCTCAACCCATCGTCTCTCTTTGCCGTAACGCTTTCAAAAGGACAAAGTGAAGCCTTCAATTTGTCTCTGTTGGCCCATGCCACAACGATTCCATCACCCTTCCTGGTGTTCTTTTAAATCATGTAAGTTCTCCACAATACCCTGTCTTCATTGTTGATGTTTCTTTCGTTGTGTATTTTAATCCGCATTCCTATTGTTAGTTTGCACACAAGATGCTCGATGAAATGTCTACTTAAAAATTCTGCAAGCTACACTGTATCTGTTTTAAGCACTACTACTACTACTACTACTACTACTACTACTACTACTACTACTACTACTACTTATTCTCAGGTTCTTAATTTATTGTGAATAAATTAATTTTGTTTATAAGAAAAATAATATTGATAGCGTTTTCTTGTAGAGTTTTTAATATGGCTCTTTGATGATGATTTCTTTGTACAAAATGCACTCCATACCTAAAGTGTAGATAATAAAGCTTAGAGTAATGACCCAAATTCGTCCTTGACAAATTTTTCGTGGGACGAATTCGTCCCTCACAATTTTTTTAGGACACATTGGTCCCTAACAATTCTAAAACGGGACACGTTAGTCCCTCCATCCATTTTTACGTTACCAGCACATCCAACGTCTCTTACGTGGCACGTTAAGTGCCACGTTGTCGCGTTAGATTTAAAAAAGGGACAAATCAGTCTCTGACAATTTTAAAAAGGGACGAATCAGTCCTCTGTACTATTCATCGTCTTCTACCCCCAAATCCCCAATCCCCAATCCTCCTCTGTGTTCTTACCTTAAGAAGAACAACATCAAACTAATAATTTCATATACTTTTCAGAAAGCGATATTTCATTTTCCAAAAACCCAGATTTCGTTTTCGTTTTGGTTCGTTTTCCAAAAACCCAGATTCATAAACAATTTCGTTTTCAATTTTGTTTTGGTTCATTTTCGTTCGATTTTGTTTTCCCAAAACCCATAATCCGTGTTCTTCAATTTCGTTTTCGTTTTGGTTCGTTTTCTAGAAACCCAGATTCATAAACAATTTCGTTTTCAATTTCGTTTTGTTTCATTTTTGTTCGATTTCGTTTTCCCAAAATATTTATTTGTTCCAAATTTCAATTTTCATCTCGTTGTTGTTTGATTTGTGAGGCGATTGCAAAAGGAGATTAAGGGTCAAGGAATTGGGGATTGGGGATTTGGAGGTAGAAGACGATGAATAGTAATAGAGGACTGATTCGTCCTTTTTTTAAATTGTCAGGGACTGATTCGTCCCTTTTTTAAATCTAACGTGACAACGTGGCACTTAACGTGACAACGTGGAACTTAACGTGCCACGTAGGAGACGTTTACTGTGCTGGTAATGGTTAAATGGATGGAGGGACTAACGTGTCTCGTTTTGGAATTGTCAGGGACCAATGTGTCTCAAAAAAATTGTCAGGGACGAATTCGTCCCACAAAATAATTGTCAGGGACGAATTTGGGTCTTTACTCTAAAGCTTACATAAGGTGGCATTGAGTACTACGACACAAAACGATAATTAAAGAATATAAACTTGTTAAACATTAATAATGAAACTTTTTTTTAAACTTATAATTACGGGTGTGCAAAAAATAAGGTTCACCGACACGTATTAAGTAACTGGACCTTACCACCCCAAAAAAGCCCATAACAATTTATACAATTTATGAACTGGACTTATTTTTAAAATAAAATCAGAGCCCCAAATTTTAAGTTCAGATCCGGTTTGCAAATCACAAACCTAATTTACCCTTAACACTTAACGAGAAACAGTAACACAAAATCGAAATCCTGATTCATGAACCCAAATCGCAGCACCTCTTCTCCATGAACCCTAATCCCAAATCGCACCTCCTAACGCTAATCCCCAAATCGCACATCCTGTTTCGATTTACTGTGTGAAGCCATGAACCCTCTTCGATTTGCGTTTCGTTTTTTCTGATTCTCGCACATTCAATCTACAGAAATCGACTTCGACTTTCTGTTCTTCATCTTGTTTCGATTGCGGATTTTTTGTTCTTCATCTTGATTCTTCTCCATCGTGTTGGTGATTTTCGGTTTCACTAAGTAAAGATTTGCTCGATTTTGGTTCTTCTTTCTACAAAGCTCGTTGGTGTTTCTTTGGTCGGCACCGATTCTACGCTTACTTCTCGTTCATTCGCCATTTTAGTTGTAAGTCACACTTCTATGTTTCTAAACTTCTGTTTGGTTTTCAATCTGATGTTAAACTTCTGTTATGATGCTAAACTTCTGTTATTGATTTTATGTGCAAACTTCATGTCCATTTTCAATCTTGTATTGTACATTCTTAGTGAGGCAAAGGATTGCAGCAAACAAACAAACACAGAGCACCATATGCATGAAACATAAATCGAACAGAAAACATTTTAACATTATTATCTTAACTTAACTATGAATAAAAATGTAGTTTTAAAATTCAGCTGTGCAAGTGTCAGTCAATTGAATTGAATTGATCAATGGGGTGGGGGTAGTGTTGTTGGGTAGAGGGCCTACTTGCTGCAAATTTCTGAATCCCTACTATTTGTATGTCTGATATTAATGATGTTGCTTGCAAAATATGTAATGGGAGTAATATGCAAACTATAGTCCTATGTATTGGGTTTGAGTGATATGCAAACTATAGTACAGTAGATGAGAACTGATTGGGTTTGAGTGATTCACTGGTTGATAGAAGAATTGAATGTAAACAATTAAATATAGTCCTATGTATTGTTAGGTAAATTAAAGACTGGTTGTGGAAACAGTGGCTGGCCATTTTATGATGACACTGCACATTTTGTTTTAATTATTCTAGATTTCAACCTGATTTCAATTACTGCAGTTTCAGTTTCTGGTGTTCAGGATTTGATAATATGGATGGTCATGATAATATTACGGGCTCGGAGACAGCAGAGCATTTTGTTTCTACTCCTCCACCTTCTGTCACCACCGACACTTGAACAAGGTAAACATTCATCCTCAAGTGTCTACAGATCCATTTAATAGTAACTTCTGAGATGTTGTTTGTAGAGCATCAAAGTGTGCAATTTTGTTAGAGTTAAGATCCTCTCAAGTTTCTTAAAAGAAAAAGGAAAATTTTCTCTTTAACATCATATTTTACTCCTCTTTGTAGATGATGCAGTTGTTGTGAGTGCTACAGTTTGTGACATACACATGTATATAAGACAAATAATATCTTCTTGAAAGCTATGTTTATGTAGTAATTAAAACTGAGACTTTTATGCAAGGCTGTTTTGGGTTTTTCCATCACATTATGGGCATGTCCATATGTTTATGAAAAATTGAAGGAAAAAAGAAATTAATTCCTCTCACTGTAAAAATGAAGAATCATGTGGGTTAGAGAGATTCACATTCCAGAAGAGGAAAAACTGAGTAAGTCTGAATTACCATGATAGTTAGCAGGATTTACATGACATGTCAATAGGGGTTGATTGATACATTTAACTGTTCTATCGTAATCATAACTATTTACTCACTGATATGTTTGTACTGCTCTCACTGATTTTGTTGACTTCTCATGTTGGTTTAGAGGAAGTTGATGTCAAAGATCCTTCCACAATGGAAAGTGTTCCAGCTGATGGTAAAACAGTAGGTGAAATAATGTTTAGAGGGAATACAGTGATGAGTGGATATCTTAGAGATTCGAAAGCAACAAGGGAAGCTTTCAAAGGTGGTTGGTTTCATAGTGGGGATCTAGCAACAAGGGAAGCTTTCAAAGGTGGTTGGTTTCATAGTGGGGATCTAGCAGTGAAACACAGTGATGGTTATATGAATGTTTTGTTTTATATGTATGTTTTGGACAGATTGTTTTATATATGATAGTACAGTGATGAGTGTGTTTCTGCAAAGTGATTCTGTTTTATATGTATGTTTTGGACAGATTGTTGAACTTCCTCAATTTGTTCCGGGTCATGCACAGATTGTTGAACTTCCTCAATTTTATTTGGTTATAGTTTTATCTCAAAAAAACAGTATATTTTCAATTATGGGAAAAACTAGTTTTAGCAAAAAACTGGTTCAGTGAAGATAAATGTGGTTTTCAAATGATTCTGATCAAAAAACTGGTTTTAAAAAAAAAACCAGTAATTATGAAAAACCGGTTTAGGAAATAAAATCCGGTTTTCAAATGGTTATGAGACAAAACTGGTTTAATGTGTCATTTGTCACTTTTGATGATGTGCAGACTCCTCCGGTGCAAACTAGGGTTTTGACCATGAATATTGATTATTTCAAGCAGGACATTGATGAACTTGTAGGTGAATTTGCTAAGGTATTGATTATTTTTCCTCATTGTGCTGGTTTTAAGTTTGCATACATCTCAACACAGGTTTTACATAATGCATATCTATTAATTAAGAAAAATCTCTTATGATTGCCTCAAGAAAAATAGTTCTTATATCAAGTTGCTTTCACAATTCTCGTATGCATACTATTTTTCACCCTAATATAAAAGCACTGTTTTACTTACATAACTCATTTTATGCCACATCCCAAATGAACGGGAGCCTCGGCTCAATAGTTTGAGCTGCTAATGTTTAACTAAGAGGTCGAGTTTTGCAATTAGTGTCTTGCATATGTAAAGTAAGATTACTTCGAATAAACTGGTTTGATTCAAGAACTGGTTTAAGTCATTTGATCTTTTAGGTGTGGTTAAGTCGGGTTCCTGCATTGATTCAAAACTGTTTTTTCAACCATCCCTAGATTCCCGTTATTTGATTATTAGCATTTAATATTTACCATTCAATTTTGGTGAGTGACAGGATAATTCAACAACTTTGGCTGATATGAAGAGAATATGGCTTTCTAAGAAGTTTTCCTATATTTATGAAGCTTGTCCTTCTACCAACGTGGCCTTCTTTATGCAATCTCTGTATGCTCATTGTATAGGTACATGTTTAGCTAGTATATTCAGTGTTGATCTTTGATTAACTATTTTTGATCTAAAATCGATAAATGCAAGCTAGTCACTTGTGTTTAGAATTTTTCTGGGTAATTTGGATGTTGAATGGCTTTATTTTATGCTAGAAGTATTTCTAAAAGTAAAAGAAAGTAAAGCAAACAAATTTGAAATTCACGATATATTTGTAAAAATTCAACAGTATTTGATAATTATGTCTGTTTCTATGGAAGTCTTACTTTATTAGTCTATATCTTTTTATTTTTGTATAGAAACTCCCTTGTATTCCTATGCAGGTTTCATGGTTGGTACTGCTTCTTTATCACACAGATTGGGTGGCCTCTATTGCCTCTACTGTCTTTATGAGACTCAACCATTCAAACCTCTCTTTAAGGTCTATATATCCCTTGGTATGATAATCTTTTATTAGAAATATAGCTAGTGTTTAATTATAATTAGGTTATTTGATAAATTTTGTATTTCTCTGGCTCACAAAGCTTGTATGAACACTTGGGAGGGTATCACTAAATCCTGGTGCTATAGCTTCTTAGGTGATGATATGCTTGTTAGAAGAAGATTATCTGATTTCTTCATTCTTGCTTTAATTTTATTTTGTGTTAACTCAATTGATTTTGATACAGTTAAACCTTTATCTTTTTGTTTTTGTGTTTGGTTACATAGATTCACTGATTTGTGATTCAGTATTTGCAATCATCATGTGGCATATAATTGACATAATAAGTCCACATATATGTATTTAATATGCAGCATGTTTACTTTCTTCAAAGAGATATTATGTCCATCACACTGAATCTAGCCATTCCAATTTAGATCATTCATTGTTTAAGAGATTGTAGGTGTGTGCTGTTGCTTTCTATTGTGGGTGTCCAATGGAATTATATATTGATAAAAAGGTCTTCATTGTTATCGATACTTTGTTTAACATTGCTACGATATATCACAGAGTAGCCTATTACGCATTGGGTCATTCTTCTTAGTGAGAGCAGAGTGGTCTATTCCCCAAACATTCCTTCTTTATGTTTAACTAGCAAGTATCGCGTGCAACGGTGCAATGCACGGTCTTTTTTTTTTAAAATGTAAAAATCAAATATAATTTTTCAAAAATATTTTACTAGTAATCAAAATTAATTCTCTTGATACTATGTTGAAGTTGTGGGAATTTAGATAAAAGAATTAGACAAAATACTAAGAACTATGAAACTATGAGTATTATTAATAATGTTTGATAGTAGGTTGGTTGTTGTGGCTTAAACAAAGTTGCATTAGTAAGTCTAGTCTTTTTCCAGTATTCATCAGGTGAGGAGCCACAAAACTTGAAAATGTTGTGCAATTGTTCAACCTCAGTTTTGCCTGGAAGTATAGGTTTCCTAACAAGTAGCCCTGCAGATATGCAGCCAACACTTCTGAGATCCACATATGGGTCAAGCAAAAACTCTAGTGGACAGTACCACAGGGTGACAACGCGGCTAGTGAGGGGCTGCCTGTGCCTGGTGAAGTTTGCTAATCCAAAATCTGCCACCTTTAATATCCCTTCATTATTCACAAGAAGATTTGATCATTTGATGTCCCGATGCATATGCTCAAGACCCGATAACAACTGCTTCAGATAGCACTTAATTTGTGGTTCGCTGAACTTTATATCAGGGTTGGACAAGAGCCCCTGTAATGATATTCTCCATGTACTCAAACACTCAAACACAAAGTAAGCTACACAACATTCTGGAAGTAATCAACCCCTCAAGCTTTATGATGTTGGGATGATCCAGCCTCCTGAGAATCGTTATCTTCCTTGCCATGAACCTCACACTCTTTAGTTCAAAATTGTTGAACCGCACTTTCTTTAGTGCCACAATCTTCTTCTCTCAATCTCCTTCGCCCGAAATACACTGCTATACGCCCCCTGCCCAATCTTGTCGAGTTTCTCGAAGGCATCGACACAAAGGGGAATCCAGCCATGAATGGCTTCACTTACACCAAACCTTGATTATGTTGATTACTAGTGAAATGCATGGAAAATGGTGTTGATTACTAATTCCGAGTTCAGACGAGCGATAGCAAATTTGGCATCAGTTTGTTTCAATGTCAGGGATCGATCTCAAATATTAGTGAAGCAATTGTCTTTATAGGGGCATTAACCACTTACCCCAGCCATTCATGGCTGGATTCCTCTCCGCACGATCCGCACGATGCCTTTGAGAAACTCGATAAGATTGGGCAGGGACATATAGCAGTGTATTTCTAGCGATGGTGATTAAGACAGAGAGATTGTGGCCCTAAAGAAAGTGCTGTTCAACATATTCGAACCGGAGAGTGTGAGGTTCATGGCATGGGAGATAATGATTCTCAAGAGGCCGGATCATCCCAATATCAAAAAGCTTGAGTGGTTGATTACTTCCAAAATGTCGTGTTGTAGTGTATACCTTGTGTTTGAGTACATGGAGAATGACATTACAGGGCTCTTGTTGATATCAAGTTCAGCGAACCATAGTTAAAAGCTATTTGAACCAGTTGTTATCTGTTCTTGAGCATTGTTACTCGCAGGGTGTGATGCATTGAAAATCAAATCTTCTGGTGAATAATGAATGGGATATTAAAGGTGACGGATTTTGGATTACCAAACTTCACCAATTCCGGACACAGGCAACCCCTCTCACTAGTCACGTTATCCATCTGTAGATCTCTAGAGTGTTGACTGCATGCTTGCAGAGCTACTTGTTAGTAAACCTATCCTTCGTGGCAGAACTGAGGTTCAAGCTTTGTGTGGCTCTCCCCCGATGAATACTGGAAAAATACTGGACTTCCTGGTGCAACTTTGTTTAAGCCACAATAACCAAACTACTACTAAACATTATCAATAATACTCATAGTTTCATAGTCCTTATTATTGTCTCCTCCTTTTATCTAAATTTCCACAACTTCAACCTAGTATCAGAGAATTAATTTTTATTACTAGTAAATTTTTTTTTATCAATTAAATTATTTCTGAAAAATTAGATTTGATTTTTACATTTATAAAAAAGTGACCACGCATTGCACCGTTGCACAGGATACTTACTAGTTAAACATAAACAATAAATGTTTGGGGAATAGACCACTCTGCTGACACTAAAAAGCATGACACAATGCGTAATAGGCTACTCTGTGATATATCGTAGCAACTATCGTCTAACCTTATCATATGCATATGCAATGTTAAACAAAGTATCGATAACAATGAAGACCTTTTTATCAATATATAATTCCATTGGACACCCACAATAGAAAGCAACAGCACACACCTACAATCTTTTCAACAATGAAGTTGACATGAAAAACTATTTGGACCTGAAGGTATGAATGATCTAAATTGGAATGGCTAGGTTATGGACATAATATCCATTCGAAGGAAGTAAATATGATGCGTATTAAATACATAAACGTGGACTTAATATGTCAACATGGGTGGTCTGTCGCATTGTCTCCTTGTCAAAAGGACTCACTGCTACAGCCCATCCTGATAGGAGGCCTACCCTGTCTGTATTCAGTACTCACTTATATATAAGAAGGCAAATTTGTGGATGAATAACAGAAAGAACTTCAGTCACATGAATAACAGTACAAGATTGCAATAAGTCAGTACATAATGCCTAAAGTAAATAAGTTGTAGTAAGTCCGAGAGATGAATAACAATTAAATCTTCATTCATTCATGATTGAATCGGGTACAGTACATAAACATGATAGTCCTGTGCATCATTACATTCAAGGGAAGTCACTTCAATATCTTGAAAAGATGACATCAACAGAGACTATCCAACAACATTAATCATGTTTGATGTGAGAAACCTTAATTTATGTGTCTGTACAGGAGAGTTAAAGAATCTCAGAATCCTTGTTGTTGATGCAAAGGCAAATGAGATCAAAGTGGTTCCTGCTTTAGTCAAAAGAATGCTGGAAACAAACATGTTCCTTTTTGGCTCTGTTGACTTAACAGAAAGTGCGGTCACAGAGACTGTTAATCATCTCCAACAATTACAGAATGCCCGTATTCAAGTTGCATATGAAAAGTAAACCACCGTATTGAACTTATGTTAAATATTCTTTTCTTGTTTTGTTGTTCTGATTGTTTAATTAGACCGGCAGCTTATTTTTTTTTCACCTGTTCCCTGTGGATGACAGGTTATTTGAGAGCACTCCCATTGAAAACTACGTTCACATGGACCTTGTAAGTTGTGCTTTGAGACATGCAAAATGATTTCATTTTTAATTACACTGATTTACCATCAGATTTCATTAGGATAAGTTTACATTAAGTTTATATTTTTATTAATCTTCTTCATCTAGTATGTCTTATGGATTGGAGGAGTTTACTGTTAGGATACAATTCAGTAGAGTGGAAATTATGAACAGAAAACAGAGGTTAACTCTGTTGTATTATTGAATTAGGGAATTACAATGAACTAGTTTGTTCATTCAGATTACAGGGCAAGTATAACTGTTATCTTGAGCGATTCGAGGTGCTCAGGGCCTCAGAGGAATACAATTCCAAATATAAACTTGCCTAATCCCCTAATGATTAAACAACACAATATATACAGCACAATACAATAAACAGTTACTGGACAGACACAGCAGTGGCGCCTAATCATCAGGCGCCTGGCAGTTACTGAACACTTGGCATAATCTGGCGCCTTTGGCGCCCTTGACAGATATTTCTTCTGGACAGGTGTTGGCGCCCTTGGCGCCCTGGCAGTTCCCTGCGCTAGACATTTGGCAGGATCTGGCGGCCATAGCGCCCTGGCAGTTATTGGCACCCATAGCGCCCAGGCAGTTACTGGCGTTGTGCAGAAACTGGCGCCCTTGGCGCCCTTCAGCAACTCTCTTCTTTTCTTTCTCACATAAACATTCTGCCAGCGTCTATCATTTACAAAGACTGATTATGCATTCAGCGTAATTTTAGGGAAATGGGACAAAAACAGTGGTCAGTATTACCGTTTAGATCTGATACTAATTCGTTATTTTGTAGCCATTTTTTTAGTTGACAGTTTGTCAATGTCCGCTTGGGCTTTACGACTCCAAATTATATTATCATCCAACATGAAATACTATTATGTAAATTATAACAAACATTTTGAACCAGCTAATGTCTCCAATTTGAGCCAAGGCTTCTAAGCCTCAAGGCAACAAATGAAAGTACGTAATAGAACATACACATGCACGCACACACTTATGTTCTTACAAGTTACTTAATTTGATGTTTCTAGCTGTCATTTCACCTTTTTTCTGGGGGAGGGGCGTTCTCTGGTTGCTAGTTGAACTTGGTAGATTTCAAGTACATGATTTTAGCATACTGGCCAGTTAGAAGTTTGAAAGAATGGTCATAAGATCTCTGCAAATCCTGCCAAGATATTTGGATTATATTCGGATTTCTATTGCATATATGAGTTATTAGCTTCCCTATTTCTTGCTCGCCTCAATTCTTAGTTGTGGGAGGACATTGATTATATTCTTGGGAAGTCGGGGACAAAGCTGATGTGATTATAATCAAAATATGTAAACAAGCTTCTGATAGAAACTAAACAGACTTTTGAAAAATGTATTTTGCATAATCTAATATTATAAATTGTATTTTTATTGGTTTGTGAATGAATTGCACTTAACGTCTATTCTCCTTTGTCCTTTCCACTTGCCAGGGAATGGAAGTTGACCTCCATAAGCTGAAGAAAATGTCAGCTGAATATGCTGAGGCCAAGAATGTAGCTATTAAAGGTATCAATTCCTTTCCTATTCTACTATATCACAGGCGCTTGGGAATGGAAACATTTTCAATATTTTGAAGTGTTTGTGATAGAAACTGATACTTTTTTTTTGACAAAATGATAGAAACTGATATTAGTAGGACAGAATCTGAATTATTAGAAAGAAATCACAATAAACACACTAATTTCCTAGAGGACATATGAGAGCCTAGTCTCTCTCAATGCCTAGAAAGGCCCCAATTCCCTTACAATTTCAAAGATAATCCCATCTATGATCCCCTTTCCCTATTTATACAAACTGTCCAACAACAAAACTGCCATACAGGCTACAGCAATTATTTGACAGTTACTGCACTAACATACAGCAGTTGTGTGACATTACTGCACTAATAATAATATTATATAATATATCCTAATAATATATATAATAACAGAATAACTATAATAATAGCACAATTAACTGCCATTCTAACAGTTTGCTTGTTGCGAAGCCAAGTGTTTGTATTTTTCCCATCATCCTAAAAGGTCAAAGCAGTGAACCGTGATGATATACATACAAAAAGTTTATATTTTTTGTCTTCTCTTTGGGAAATTGCTTAGTGTATCGAGCTGTCAATTCCTGCTATACATTCAATACAAATGAATGTTTCCATAACTAATGTTGGTTTTCCTGACATGCAAACCTAATCTGAACGTGTCCAACGTTTGAAATAAAAAGTCCCGTCTTCCAGATGTTAGTGAGAGAATTGCGTGTTTTGAACATATATTTTTTATTTTATTTTAAGAATGACAACTTATGGTCATTGAGGTTCATGGTTCTCCAAATTAAGTTGCTGCATTTTTTTCCCTCTCTTTAATAATACCAATATCTAGATCTAGATCTCTTACATTTGGAGCTCCTTACTTTTTGTTTAGAGGTGTTATGGATGCTGTATCTGGTTGTTGCAGTTTGTCCAATTGATGATACATTTATTTTGACAAGTGTCTAATTCAATGGGCGCGCCTTGTCTTGTTTTGTTTTCTTCCTTACAGAAGCAAGCGGTATTTTAGACGTCCAAGACATAAAGAACATATTACAAAATAAAAAACTGATAGGAGATGTTGTAGAGAAGATTGCTGATGATTGGCACGTACAGAAAGAAGCATTTTGTAAACAAACAGGATTGGGGGAGGATGAACGATATGGACAGGAGCTGGAGCAATTACTTCTACAGCAGTATTCAGATGATGAAGAGGATAATCAAGATTAGGTTCTTGTGTATAGGGAATTTGAGAATATTAATTTATAGCCCTGTTTGGGTTGTAGGTAATTTCAAAGAAGCAATGCATTATTTTGAGGATTTAAAATCCTATATATCGGAGAATTTTTTATTTGAATGCTTATAACAATATTATCATCTTTCGTATAACCAAAAAACAAACATCTTTCAGAACCCACGGAAACAAGTCAAAACATAACTAAACCAGGACAAGCTGGCTACTTAGCCTGCCTAACTCAGATATATCCCAAGCCTGGTTTAATCAATTGAGAGTATTTAAGTACTTTGAGTTGAGGAGATTAAGAATCAAGAACATAACTAGATCTGATCCCAGTTACTGTTGCTTACACTTGTCATAAAATCCAATGGCTGATAGAATGCACGCATCATGTTTATAGAGAACTAGCGGGTAAACCTGTGTGTACATATGCAGGGGTACTGTTCTGTCTTTTGAATGAATTGAATCAGACAAATTCATTTGCTGCCAATTGTATTTCAACTGATCAACCCTCATGACAACAATGCCATGAGCTGCAGTTTCTTGCTTAGTAGCACAATATAAATATTATTTATATTAATATAATATGAAACACCAGGTTTATTATTACACACCACCTGCTTCCTTGCTTTATTTATTTATGTGATAATCGTTTGCTTCGCACAATTCTTATTCTCAATCACTTTTTAGATTATTTAATCATTCTTCCAGCACACCAACAATCCTTAAGGATACAAATCCTTCAAAAGCACATCAAGCCTTTGTAAACCCTTTCTCCAATAGTTGATCTGCATCCTGCAGGGCGGATCATCTCAATTTTTATAAGTTATCTCCAAGTATCTTATTATGCAAAGATGGTTCCCAAAATATGAGCAGAACAAACTGGAAAGTGGAAACCAACCTCCCAATGCAGTAATAACATAATATCAATTTAAAGCAATTCTTTTGCTTTCATAATCAATTATGTATAGATATTCAGACTTCATGTTATTCATAACTAATTGAAAGAAAAAGGAAATAACTGTAAAGTAAACACCAATTTGAATTAAGACAAGAAGCAAAGTAAGAAACTGTTATCGCTTGCAATTTCCATATATTTGGAGGGTTTACGAAGAATAATAATGTTACAACAATAATGATGGAATTTTATCCAAATTCCAAAGCACAGTGGATATGAAAACAAATCTAACAAGTGGGAAACAAAATCATTGTAACAACAAGAATAAGTAACAACTCATAGCTCAATCTGAACATGGTGAACTCCCTGTCTCTCTTCCGGCAAATCTTCTATAACGAAACTGAGCAATCCAGATTCATTATCATACTCGAAATCCACGACATTGTTTTCCAACAAACACCTTCCAGGTCTAACCGACGAATAAGCACCAAACAACCCACATCCTTTGATCTCCAAACCAACCAACCCATCACCTTGTTCCTCATACACAACCCTCTTAACCGCTCCACCAGCATTAAACATCTTAACAAGTCCAATAGGTGCAAACCTATTTCTTCCACTCCTCAATTCCTTCACAGGCACAACAACAAACACCTCATGTTCCAACACCTCTAATGTCACCGGCATAGCCACATTATAAGGAAGAACCACCACCTCACCTGACCGGTGACCGTAGAAAACACAATCACCATTCCAATCACTATCTCCTCCGACAACAGCCTCTGATATAAGATGAACGTCTCGTCCCCTAACATAGCCAGTTATAGCGGCGGAATCCGTTTCATGAAATGCATTCTTCCTCTCAGTAACACTCCAGGCAGCACCTTGGCAATTATACACTCCGATTACCCCACCGTAAGCATTCATGTTCCATATCTTAAGTAAACTCACCCCATCACGAGCTGGATCATTAAACAAACAATCAGCAGTGGGCCTTCCAGGTAAACGGGCCCGTAAAACCGACCCATCAGGTAACACCATCTTCTTCAAAAGTTCAAAGTCATGACTTCCAGGTTTATCACTAACATAAATGGGCCCACCACTAATAGCACGAGCCGAAGCGTGATACTCAGCTGCAGGATGAAGCGAATGAAACATATCCCAATCAGGTTGCATAATCTCACCAAGGAATATACTATTGTACGCAACGGAAGCAATGTGGATAGTGTGGGACACCGGATCACGTGGATAGAAATCATCTGAAGCTCTTACAACTGCAGTTTGTTTTGAACAATAAAGTGCATCAGTATTATGACTCATACAAGCGATGCATCCGTTATCGTTGAAATTTCTTGCAATTGAAGAATCAAGGGCTTGATGATACTGTTTAGTTAGTTCAACTCTTCCACCTAAACCAGCTCCGAGTGTTTCCAAAATACATTGAACGTCGACTTTTACGCCGTCAACACCTGATGAAGCTAAGTACTTGTGTAAATTATCGTACAAGTTGAAAACCTTCTTGGGGTTAACTAACCCTAAACCTTGAACCGCTAACACGTCTGTTTTCCACGTGGGTTCGTTTTCTGTTACTCCTTTTGAGATTTTGGGATACCTCATAACTGAATTGTATTGTTCCATTTCTTTCTTATTTGGTTGAACTCCTCCCCAGTAGCCTGTTATTGCGTGCCATACGTACACGTATTTTAAACCGTACTTCTCTTTTGCGATGTTCACAATGCTTTTTATCCCCGATTTTGGATCTTCTTTGTTTTGAAACTTCGCGTTTTCTTTTATTCCGGTTAACCTCTGCAACGGCGGGTTTTGTTTTTCTTGTTCGGTCTCGTTTTTGGTGTCGCCGCCCACGGATTGCCAACCATCGTCGATGATGACGAACTTAGGTGGAGTTCCGCCGGCGGCGAGGGATTGAAGACCGGCTTCCACGCCTTCTTGAGTAACTTCTTGGTAAAAGGCATCCCACGTGCACCACCCGAAGTAATCGACGATGCCGGGGAGTTTCTTCTCATCGCGGAGGCGGAAAGTGTTGAGGTGGTTTCTGACGGTCTTGAAGGCGTCATGGATGGTGGCGAAAGGATCAGTGCCGGTACTGATGAAAAGAGCGTGTGAAAACGACGACGTTTTAGTGTCTACATCTCCGCTTTCGAGACAGAGTTCAAGGTTATCGTTGGAAGGGTTACCTTGAAGACAAGCTCTGAAAGAACCTTCAATGAGAGGAAGGAAGATTGTGTAGATAATCTGATTTTGATTATTGGATTCAAGGTGGGACCCATTTTTTGTTTCGACCAATAGGAATTGAGTTTCTAATGGTATTTCACTTCCTTTTTCTCCCATTTTTTGAGCCATCCACCATAACTTGAAACGAAAACAAGCCATAAATCTAACATTGTTTAACTTTCCCAATGAAACCACGTGTCTGCTTTCTTCTTTCTCCATTTCTGCTCCCAAAAATATCCCTTCCACCGGCCCGCTCGTCGCCGCCGATGTCTCCACCACGTTCTCCGCCACCCCTGTTAGGATCGTCCGATCTTTTATAATCAGATTTCCACCGGAAACCCTAATTGCTGATGTGATTGTCATTTCTTCAACCTCTTCCTTCCTTCTCTGTAACCAAAAAGAAAAATAATTAAAATGGAAATGGGAGATTGAACTTGAAACTTGCAATTGAAACCTAGGAATAGTGTTTTGTTCTTAAATACCTTGAAAGGCAAATGTGGAAAGGCTAGATTGGAATAGTATCTGCAAAATCTGAAACATGTATAACGGAAACAATTGCTGTCAATGGATAATGCAATAGATAAGATTGAGAATTGAAGATAAGAGTGTGTACCAGAAGTCGAGAACTGCTTCTGCTTCAAATATAACGTTGTTGGGTAAGTTCGTGTAAAAAAGGTGTGTTGTGGGGTTTGAAGGAATAGGGGTTTGTTATTTATAGGAAGAGAAGAAGGAGAACTATAGAATGAATTGGACGCCATTGTTAACATAATAGCTCTGCCCTTTCTCGTCAAATTTACAAGAACTATCATCCTCACTGTTTTCAATCTCGCTACGTTAAATAATAATTAATTAATATTTGTTGCTGGTCCAACAAACTCATTCTTTTTTGACGTTGGATTGGATTGGATAGGATGAGAACCCCACGTTAGATCCACGCCAATACACTTCAACTAGCTTACCATATTGGAAAAATAAAAATAAACACTAAAAATGTATAACACGATACGCCGTTTCGTTATTGGACACATGAGCGGTTTTCATTGGGTAAAATTATTTTTTGGGAAAAAAAATAGTATGTGTGTTTTTGACCCGTACAAGAAGAACCGTATGCGTAGAGTAGAGGGTATTAGGGTACTGTCGCGAAGCTCAATTACACAACCGCGTTTTTTTTTATAGGCAATGTTAGTGGGGTGGGGGAAATGTCATTCTTGCAATCTTTTTGGTGCACTCTTTCGATCTCCCTTAGCTCGCCAACTGAACTACCTACTTGGGATACAACCGCATTAATTTCCCTAATAGGGCTAAGTAATACAGTACGTATACCAAATACTTTTCATTAGCAACGTATTTTAATTTAATTTCTTGGATAATCAAGAAATTAGTAATGCCCTGGCATGTTGAAAACTTGGATCAATAATTGGGGGTGGTCTATTCCACATTGGGCCATACCTTATAATTGGGTATTCCACGTATGTTGATATGATTAGAAATGGCCCACTGATTTGATGTTTTTTTTTTGAGAAACATTAGATGATGATATACACATAATTATAAAGGGATTAATTAACCAAATGAGCTGGAACTAACATGATTTTGCAGACGCAAGTAGGAAAAATCTTGGGAAGGACATGAGATGAGAAGATGGATGTGGATTGCTGTCCATCCACTTGGGCAATTGGGTATTGACTGGATACTTTATAAGACTGATTGATCGTTGTTTTTGATTCACCCATGTCGCATGGTCCGCTAGAGAGGATAAGATTTTGAGGCGTGTTCATTCATGATTAGAATATATTCGTTGGTTCAAGCAATCTGAGGATATTTCCAATCAAAGAATTCAAAGGATGTTAGATGCAAAGTCATCTTACTAAATACAACAACTAGGTCAAAGTTTTTTTACATAATATACCAAATTTACCTCACCCTACTTTTACTCTTACCAATACAAACAACTTGCATTTGCACTATCTTTGAAAAAAGGCGGCAACATAAAGTAAGGGCAATATTGGAAGTTTATATGAACTTTGTGTCTAGTCGTTTTTTGTTAATAAACAGTAATAAAGAGATTTCAATCTTCTATTTCTAAATTGTCAATATATCTCTTTCACCCTTTGTCTTATTCAATGAGTGGTTGATATTTCACTCCACCAAAACATGACCGGAGAGAATTCATTAGCGTACTAGTAACCAGCGATATTACTTCAATTACACATTTCCATTGTCAAAAATTCCATAAGATAACTTTTGAGTTCTACACACTGTCATTCTCTTATCTCATTAAGATATAACTATTATAAGAATGTAGATAAAAGAAATAAAAATAGACGGTGAAAATAAGAACGAATTTAATTAGTCCGAATTTAATTATGAATCACTATTTTGATTAAAGTAAACGAATTTAATTAGTCCGAACCTTACCCCGTGAAAATAAAAACGAATTTAATTAGTCTGAATCTTACCCTGTGACAACATTGCACCCCCTTGAAAACATGACGATATGACATTAATAGTTAGTAATAATATTTAACCAATCAATTAGCATCACAACATACTTAGTAATTACCACCAGTACTATTGTAAGCATTTGTCTAACCAATCAATTAGCATCTAGTTAGCCAATCATAGATCTTGTTGGTTCATAAAGCACTATAACTTATATAAGCATAAAGTCTAACAATCAAGTGACCTACAACCTATTGTTTCTTCACTAAACATTGATATTGATGACGATAAGACAGGTGAACCAAAAAACACATATCTACATGCCGAAAGATTCAATTGAATCAAAAAGTAATCTTAAAAATCATTACACATAACCCATATCTTGAAGCTTTAATACTCCAGCTCAGAATTACTCCTGCTACAAAAGGGGAAGATAAAAACCTATATTACAAACCCATAAAATGAAAATAATGTATGCACCTTTCTAATTGTGGAACCTGTTCAGTACCGTACTTCCGACCTTAACAAGTTGTCCGAAGTAGTTGGTAGATGTCGTCATTGATCAGTGATGTTCGATCTTGAGATGGCGGTGTTGTACCTGCAAGAATACTTCAACGCTCAAGTCAGTATTTTAATGAATCATTGTTGGTTGGAGAAATTGCATGCATTTAATGATCATTGAATGTGGTATTTATAGAGTTTGAGTGAAGTTTGCTTTGATGATCCTTGTAACAGCCCAGGTCCACCGCAGCGGCCACCCCGGTCCCACTGTTACCTCACGGTTTTCTCTACCCCTCTTGTAGAGTTTTTGCCTTCCGTGGGAATCGAACCTTGCACCTGAGGCATAAGTGCAAGTTAAACCCCCTTCCCACTACCAATTGAGCGCGCGCTCAATTGGTAGTGGGAAGGGGGTTTAACTTGCACTTATGCCTCAGGTGCAAGGTTCGATTCCCACGGAAGGCAAAAATTCTACAAGGGGGGTAGAAAAGACCGTGAGGTAACAGTGGGACCGGGGTGGCCGCTGCGGTGGACCTGGGCTGTTACAATCCTGAACCCTCAGATCTTGCTGGGGTATCTGAACCGTTGGTTGATTGGGTTAGATTTTCTGGATATGAGCTGCTTGGTTAATGGGCCTTGCAGGGGGTGTAAATATCAGTGATATCATTACCATAACAGCGGCCCCCCAAGTCTAGTCGCCTGAGGGGCAATCTTGACTTGATAAGCTGATGCAACCTTACATTGTCGGTAGGTGTTTCGTGTGGAAGTTTCATTTATTCTAGGGATACCGATCTTGATTGTTAAGTCGATCATGAGACGTACCGAGCTCGATTTATTGACCGATCGTGAGATGTACCGAGTTTTCTTTGAGGGACTCAAAAAGGCGGCTATTTTTCATTGAGTAGAGGAATCAACGCTTCGTATTCTGTGTCAGACATTAAATGCTTTTGACACGGCGTGTATTACGATGGCGGCTAATGATGGTGACATCTTACTTTTAGTGCGTGAACTTTGAATTTTGATTGGACGTGGTGATTCGACTTCTAGGCCCAACCCATGATATTCGCCCCACTATAAATAGGAGGTCACTTTCTTCCATTTTTGTTGCTACTTAACTCCTTCTGCTCTGATTACCAATCTTGAGTTGTCGAGCTTCTCTTCGAGTAAAGCGGACTCGGCGATAGTTTAAAGCATTTCAAGTGGAGCTCAACAGTAGATTGACAAGCAAAAATTTCTTTCAGATCCGATCATCTCTTCTGCGTTATTTCGAGGTTAGTCTTTAATTGTTTTCTATTTGTTTTGCGTTTTGGATCCCCCAAGTCCTTTATTTATTCGCTCAGAGTGGGGGCCGTCAGGTCGGGTTCCGACTTGCTCGCGAACCCATTTGCGCTGTTTAATCCCGACATTTCATCCCCCATTTCTGCAGATTCGACCTGGCGAGGACCAAACAAACCCGTAGGGATATAACTGAATATCGAAACGAGTTTGTAAAACTCATGGCCTCCGGTGGTGACGTTCCTGAAGATCGGGAGAATCAGACAGTGGTTGCTGCTCCAGACGAGCAAGATCATCTGTCCTCCGCTCCGACAAGTGAGCAAGCGGAGGACGATCTTGATGTTGGAAGTTCTTCTCCTGTTGATAGAAATCGGGGCTGATCTATCAGAAGAGGTCAAAATTGATTTAACTCAATGTCTCAAAGACCATGCACACATCTTCGCCTGGTCGGCAGAGGACATGCCCAGGATTCCTCCCGAAGTCGCTTGCATCCAACTCGCAGTTAACCCAGGAAGCCAAGTGGGTCGCCCAAAGAAAGCGGGCTCAAAGTAGCGAGAAAGCTATTGCCACTGCAAAAGCCGTCGACGACCTCACAAAAGTGAACTTCATTTCTGAAGTCAAATACACAAATCACTGCAATGCTTTGAAAGATGACATTGAAGACTTAATCAAGCGGGGAGAAACTATCGAGTTATGTGAAAAATCCCAGAGCAACTACCAGTGAGGTTAAAGAGGAAAGAGAGGAAGAGCCAAGAGTCAGGGGTAAGCAAAAAGCCGGCTATGACGACGAAGAACAAGATATTAGAAAATCGAAAGGTCACTCGATAATGATGATGATCACAGGAGGGTTCGAGCATGAGGAGTCCGGGAAAACAATGAAGCGAAAGTGGAAAGAATTATTAAGTGTGGCTTGAACCTCAGCAACACCAATCACTACAAACCGACCTCCACTATCTTTTGGTGATGAAGATCTTATGGATGGAAAACCCAACAAGCACGTACCCCTCATAATCTTGGCAGACATAGCCAACAAAGAAGTGAGAAGAATCTTGGTAGACCAAGGAAGCTCATCGATCATCCTCTTTGTCGATCTCCTTGACAGGATGGGGATCGACAGAGAGGGGCTCACTCCTTGATGGTCGGACTTTGGAGTCCACCAAGTTCCCTATCGGTTGGAGTCACGGTCATTTTAACCAGCCTACACATTCCTACTCCGTCGACGAGGATCAATTGAGTGCTGAAGATATCCTTACTAAAAAGATTTTGATTTTGAGTTATCCCTACGGATCGTTTAGTCCTGGCCGAGAAGCGGGTGCAAGTGCAAAGGGTTTTAGGTAGATCGTCTTTCTGGAGCGAACTTTTGTGTATTTGAATTTTTCGCAATTGATATAACTCGTTTTTTCTTGTTTTTCAGATACGATGGCACCAAAGAGGCTCGCTTTTTTGAAGAAGTTGGCGATGCAATCGGTCGATGCTGAAGAAGAAGGGGTTCCAACACAAACATCTCTGCCACCTCAGCCCGCTGTCGCGGCTTCCATCCCTGCTGAACCAATCACCACTGTTACCCAGGAAGACCTCACCACTGTTACCCAGGAAGACCTGGTCAGTGTCGAGGCAGATCGAGGAAAAGGGATCGAGATTTTGTCTGATTCTCCACCTCCTGTTGGGAAGGGTGTCGAAATCGGGACTTCTGTAAAACGGGGACGAGCTGGTGCCGAGGATGAGTTGAGATCGGCAAAGAAGGCCAAAGCTTGATGCACCATCTCCTGTGATGACCCTTTTTCGATCTTGGCGCTTTCCTCTTCATTGATGAAACATTGGGATAGCTGGAGGAATTCCTGCAGAGTACTAGGTTCCCAAGTGTTGACGTGTCTTTTGGACGGGCTTCCATTAAGTAGGTCCTGCGCCATAAAGAAAATTCGAAAGCGTCGTCCAGTTGTCGAACTTGAAAAGCTTCGTTGTTGAATCTCTCTATGTATTCTCTGAGGGGCTTGTCCTTCCCTTGGACAACAGGACATCAATACAGTTTTGTTTTTGGGTTTACTTTTGGAATGGGCAAAGTGAACTGAAAAGAGCTTTGCCAATTGGTCCCAAGAGGAGATGGTGTTCGCTCTTAAGGCCCGGAACCATTCCGATGCTACTTTGTCTAGCGTTAACGGGAAGATTTGACATTTCATCTCCATGGGTACGTTCCGGTATTGCATGCTTGTGTCGAATTGATCAAGGTGCCTATCCGGATCGCCCGTTCCATCATACGTTTTCATGTGGTTTTTCGAGATACCTCGGAACTCTGTAGCTATCGATTGTTGTTGTGAATGGGCCCTTCCGCTTGGTTAGCAGCGCCCGAGGTTGTGACTGATGCCGGTGATGACGATCGGGATGCCCGTAGTGTCGAGGTTGTTCCGCCTTTGGGGTACTCTCCCGACTTCTAGAACGTCATCTTGGCGATGATGAGGCTAAAAACGAACGAAGTCGGGGGAGTTGTCTAAATCTTGGAGTTGTCTAAATCTTCGAGATCGTCATATTGTCGAGCCGGAGGAGAACGGGAAACATTTTCTTGTTGTCGGCGAGGGGGAGAACGATGATAGTGCCTTCTTCTGGGTGGAGATCGGTGTCTCCTTCGAGCTGGATTTCTCCTTTCGGGAGAGTCCGGCCCGGGTGATTCCCGATCCGGGATGTCCCGTGCCTCGAGATTTGCTACCTCGGCCTCAAGGCCAGTGAAGTGGTAGCTTTTTTCTTGGTTTACGACCTCCTGTCGGGTCAGCAGTTGGACAAGCTATTGAACAGCAGCGGCCAGGACCGGAAGTAATGGAGGGGGAGGTGGTAGACTATTCCTGTCCGAGCTCATCTGGACCCGGACAAGGTTTGGATTGGGGGATTGCACCCGAGCTTGGGTGGAATTTGGAAGGTCTTGAACATGGCCTTCGGGAGTCCATTGAGGTTCGGACTCGGGTATAACCGGTTCTATCACTGGTCCTTGGACAACGGACATCAATACAGATTTGTTTTTGGGTTTACTTTTGGAATGGGCACAGTGAACTGAAAAGAGCTTTGCCAATTGGTCCCAAGAGGAGATGGTGTTCGCTCTTAAGGCCCGGAACCATTCCGATGCTACTTTGTCTAGCGTTAACGGGAAGATTCGACATTTCATCTCCATGGGTACGTTCCGGTATTGCATGCTTGTGTTGAATTGATCAAGGTGCCTATCCGGATCGCCCGTTCCATCATACGTTTTCAGACCTTCATGTGGTTTTTCGAGATACCTCGGAACTCTGTAGCTATCGATTGTTGTTGTGAATGGGCCCTTCCGCTTGGTTAGCAGCGCCCGAGGTTGTGACTGATGCCAGTGATGACGATCGGGATGCCCGTAGTGTCGAGGTTGTTCCGCCTTTGGGGTACCCTCCCGACTTCTAGAACGTCGTCTTGGCGATGATGAGGCTAAAAACGAACGAAGTCGGGGGAGTTGTCTAAATCTTCGAGATCGTCATATTGTCGAGCCGGAGGAGAACGGGAACCATTTCCTTGTTGTCGGAGAGGGGGAGAACGATGATAGTGCCTTCTCCTGGGTGGAGATCGGTGTCTCCTTCGAGCTGGATTTCTCCTTTCGGGGGAGTCCGGCCCAGGTGATTCCCGGTCCGGGATGTCCCGTGCCTCGAGCTTTGCTACCTCGGCCTCAAGGCCAGTGAAGTGGTAGCTTTTTTCTTGGTTTACTACCTCCTGTCGGGTCAGCAGTTGGACAAGGTATTGAACAGCATCGGCCAGGACCGGAAGTAATGTAGGGGGAGGTGGTAGACTATTCCTGTCCGAGCTCATCTGGACCCGGACAAGGTTTGGATTGGGGGATTGCACCCGAGCTTGGGTGGAATTTGGAAGGTCTTGAACATGGCCTTCAGGAGTCCATTGAGGTTCGGACTCGGGTATAACCGGTTCTATCACTGGTCCGACCACGAGACTGGCCGGTCTTGAACGGAGTTTAGGTGTCATGTGTGGATCAAGGTAATGGGAGAGGAAATAGAGTATTGATCCTCCCACTGTGGTCGCCAATGTTCAGTACCGTACTTCCGACCTTAACGAGTTGTCCAGAGTAGTTGGTAGATGTCGTCATTGATCAGTGATGTTCGATCTTGAGATGGCGATGTTGTACTTGCAAGAATACTCCAACGCTCAAATCAGTATTTTAATGAATCAATGTTGGTTGGAGAAATTGCATGCATTTAATGATCATTGAATGTGGTATTTATAGAGTTTGAGTGAAGTTGTCTTTGATGATCCTGAACCATCAGATCTTGCTGAGGTATCTGAACCGTTGATTGATTGGGTTAGATTTTCTGGATATACGCTGCTTGGTTAATGGGCCTTGCAGGGAGTGTAAATATCAGTGATACCATTACCATAACAGAACCCATCAGTGACATTCCTCACCAATCCATAAGAACCAAAAAAAGAGAAAAGAGGGCCAGAAATAAAGAGGGAAAACGATGATGTAGACCATATGCAAGATTTGTTGATCGGTTGAACAGAAAATCCCTGCATCAGTAAACTAATATCTAAAACATTAATAGGTAGTGAAATGAAGCACTAAAGTTAAATTAAGGAAGAGAAATTAAGCTAAGGAGAAAAGAAATATAGGTTCTGATTTCAAGCATTAATAGATCTATTATAGAAAATAGAATCTCCAAAGATGGCTGCAGCAAAGAAAAGCAGCTATGCCTGCTAGTGAAGGAATAATGAAGGTGTTAGCTTACAATATGCTTATGCTATTTCAGAAAACAAAAAGTAAAAGGCACTCACTTCATAAAACAATAGAAATATATGGAAACTCAATACAGCTAGTTATTAACACTTATATGTTTTGCAAGTAAGTGCATCAAAGTATAAATTTTATACATCTAACTATTTGCCTTTACAAAATATCAAGTTCAAATATCAAGATTATGCTTCTATCATCTATACTCACATCCACTGCATTGGAAATTAATAATAAGAGCAGCGATGAATGAAACCAACAGCATCAGCAAGAGAAACCAACACATATTTGTGATGAATGAAACCAACAACAACCAATTTAAAATTCATTTAAATATCATAAACAAATAAATGAAAAGTAATAAACGTAAGAAACAAAAAACAGAAAGGGCTAATTTAATTAAGTTTAAATGAAAAGGGAAAAGGGAAAGAGAGAGAAGCATATGGAAAAACTTTTCCAGTTTACCTTCGAGCGAAGTTTGTCTTTAAACCTTTTTTCCAAAAGCTTCTCAACTAAACATAGATGCTTGAATCAGAAAGTGGAGAAGTATATCCATGGTTGTTACTTCCAAGTGAAGGAGATGGATGAACTTGTATTGATGCTAAGTGAGAAGATGAAGATGAGGAAGTGGAACCCCAAACCAAACTGAAATTTGCATAAAAAATAATGTAGCTCAATGAAAATGACTACCCTCAAAGATGAAATATGTAAAAGAGAAACAGAGCAAAAGAGAAACAGAATGATGAATAAATGTAAGATTCAAGGTAGAAGAAGGAAGGAAAAAATCATACTTGAAGTTGCCTGTTCTTTGTTGCTGGAAGTGGTTGAATCGATTCAGCAATGGAAGATATGCCTCATCAATACATTACTAGAAGAAAAAAGACTGTATAGGGAAAAATTCTAGTGAAGGACAAAAGAGTACAATTTTTCTCCCTATTTGAAGTATCACTTTAGAATATAAATTCCAATACCCAGAGTGCATATGGAGCAATATACTTCGTTCAATCATTTATGACTTATCCTCCTTTCAATTAAGCTTTACGGTTATCTTCAGAACCTCTTCATTGAATTGTTAGTATTTGAACATGATACGAAAAAGTAATAAATATAGATTGCTTCATAGATCATGGTGATGCATAATGTCATCGCCTATAGATAATAGTAGATTTGGAATCTAATATGGATCCGAAAAATATTGTGTTATGCACGGTTAATTTATAATGAGTCATTTAAGAACTAGTTGTTTATAACTTGTTAAACAAAAACGTAATTAGCTAATTATTTGATCTACAGGTCGAGACAAAAAATTGTTTTTGCAAAACATTTTATTTTAAGATATTTTTTTATATCTTTTAGAATTTTTTAGGTGGAGAACAATCTTGGGTACAACCTCCAAATTCATTATATACAATGTGTGGTCTTCCGTGCGCTATCGAACTAATTAAGTATAAAAAAACTTGCAGCTACCGCAAGTGGATATATATTTTCAAAATCAATGCCAAGACTTAGTGAAAACCCTTAAGTTAAGATATCATAATTTCACAATTCTCATTTATTGTCACACAAACTTTTTTATACAGCAACCAATGAATGGCTGCCATGTGGCGCTCATATGGCAACGTGGGGGACATTGTTACTAAAAAATTAAGAGTTTTTGGTAATATGAGAGTTGAACTCGTGACCCGCAAGTGATACACTAGCCCTCTAACCACTAATACGATAAATTTGCTTGTGTATAGTAACGCAAGTGTCAATATATATTACAGAAATATTCGTTCATCTTCAAAAACCATCATCTTCGTTCATCATATTCGTTCATCTTCAAAAGCCAGTTTTTTCCCTACATACCTTCATCTTCTTCGTATGGGTTCATTAAACTTCAACCATGAAAAACAAAAAGTCTGCAGAAAGCTTTATATCTTCAGAGTTGCAAAAAGCTTTTGTCTCGCTATGGCTTTTCATTTCGTTTTCGTATATGGGTTTTCATTTCGTTTATGGGTTTCGACTTCGTCCAGCGTTCCAGATTCATCGTTCCATAAACTTGTTTTATTTTCAGAACTGTATTTGACCGCGAATTATTATATACAAGATCTTTTTATTTGCATAGATTTCAAGTACCTGATATGTTTTAGAATAGAAAAAATAAATTTTGTTTTAGTACCTTTTTGGAGTTTTCATATCCTCATTTTGGCCATCTTTTTTTAGCTTGTTTTCTTGTCTAAGGACTTTTATCTTTGAAACCGACGGATCTTCACATTTTATGTGTGGTTGATGTTAAATAAGTAAGCTAGTTCGACACCTACTAGTTCGACTATGATAACTAAGTAAGCTATTTCGACACTTGCTAGCTAGTTCGACTCACAGAACTGGCTAGTTCGACACCTGATAGTTCGACTCACAGAACTGATCTGTCGAAGTAAGGGAGTCGAAATTACACTTTTATTCAGTTGTTTGTTTACTATTGTTTGCTGACTCAACATGCTTACATGGACTGAGTATATAAGCAACATTCACAGTGATGCAATAAACAACACTTATTTCAGTTTTACTCTTAACCGAATTTCAGTTACATCTTCTTCCCTCTCTCTCAGTGCGTGTGTGAGTGTGTGTGGTGTGTATGAAAAATTCCAACAAATGGTATTCAGAGCGTGATTGTTGAAATTTTTCGAGAGTGAATCCAGTGTGAGAAGACGAGTGAAGTCTCAACGGTGAGAGTAAACTGCGATGACGACGAACGGCCATTTTCCGGCGAATTTTCCGATCCTCGACGGAAGAAACTACGATCAGTGGAGTATGAAGATGAAGGCGCTCCTTGGTTATCAGGATGTGTGGGATTTGGTGCAGAACGGACTAGCTCCGTTACCGGCGAACGCAACCGTTGCGCAACAAACAACTTACAGAGAATCGAAGAAGAGGGATTGGAAAGGTCTGTGTATCCTCCATCAGTGTGTGAGTCCTGCAATTTTTGAGAAGATTGCTAGATTTGAAACGAGCAAAGTAGCGTGGGACATTCTCGCGAATTCCTACGCCGGAGATCAGAAATTGAAGAAGGTGCGATTTCAAACCCTAAGAAGACAATATGAACTGCTAGGAATGGAGGAGAGTGAATCGATTGCTGCGTATTTCACTAGAGTCCAAACTATGACGAATCAGATGTTGTATTGTGGTGAAACGTTGTCTGATGAATCAATCGTGGAGAAGATTTTGCGATCTGTGTCGTCATGCTTCGATCACATCACGGTGGCGATTGAACAGGCGAAAGATCTGTCAACCATGACGATAGAAGAACGTCAAGGATCTCTTGAAGCGCATGAGCAGAGAATGAATGAGAAGAAGATGGTGAATCCTGGCACTGAGCAAGCTTTAGCAGTACAAACAGGCAACAAAACTGGTGGAAATCAAAGAGGACGTGGTAGAGGCAGAAACAGTTACAGAGGAGGAAGAGGAAGAGGTAATTCCTATAACTCAAACTCTGCTAAATCAAACAATAGTGATAACAGTAACAGTAATGAGCAAGGAAGTAGTAGTAGTAGTGATAGCTATAGAGGAAGAGGAGGTAGAGGTGGTAGAGGTTTTAGAGGAAGAGGGAGAAGATTTGATAAGAGCCATATACAGTGTTATAACTGTGAGAAATATGGACATTTTGCTGATGAGTGCTACAGCAATGTTGATGGCAATGATGCTAAAATGGCTGAAGAAGAGGAAGAGAAGGAGAAATCTCTGTTGATGGTGATTGAGGAGACAGAGAGCAGTGATGAAATAGTGCAAATGGTGACAACTAAGGAGGAAGCTGAGAGTGGTGAGCACTGGTTTCTAGACACAGGCTGCTCGACACACATGACAGGGAGGAGAGACTGGTTTGTCGAACTTGATTTCTCAATCAAGAGTAGAGTAAGGTTTGCTGATGATAGAACCATGAAGGTGGAAGGTGTGGGGAAGGTGATGATAAGAAAGGTGGGGAAGGTGATGATAAGAAAGAAGGATGGTTCACTGTGCTTCATTTCTGGTGTACTGTATCTGCCAGGGATGAAAAGCAACTTGCTGAGTATTGGACAGCTATTGGAGAAGGGATATAGGATGGTGCTGGAAGACAATGCTATGAAGGTGTATGACACTGAACATAAGCTGTTGATAAAGGCAACTCTCTCCAAGAACAGGATATTTAAGATCGAATTGGGTGTGCTAATGCAATAGTGCTTAGCCACAGCAGTGGCCAAGGAAGAGTGACTGTGGCATTTCAGATATGGACACTTGAGTTTTGGTGATCTGAACAGGATGCAGAGCAAGACAGTTGTGAAAGGTCTGCCTCATATCCATGTTCCAAAGGATGTATGTGCAGAGTGTGTGGAGAGCAAGATGCCTAGAGGTTCCTTCAATCCAAGTGTGCCAAGTAGAGCAGAGAGAAAGCTGCAGGTGATTTTTTCAGATGTGTGTGGTCCAATACAGCATGAAACTCCTGCAGGTAACAAGTATTTTGTTACATTCATTGATGAATTCACTAGGAAGCTTTGGATTTATTTGATTAGGAGGAAGAATGATGTGTTGGGAGTATTCAAAAAATTCAAAGTCCTAGTCGAAAAACTGTGTGGACAGAACATAGAAGTGCTAAGAACTGATGGGGGTGGGGAGTATGTAAATACTGAGTTTAATGAATTCTGTGAAGCTGGAGGAATAACACATGAGATCACACCTCCATACACTCCTCAACATAATGGAGTGGCTGAGAGGAAAAATAGGACATTGCTTAATATGGTGAGAAGCGTGTTAAAAAGTAAGAATATGCCTAAGAGATGGTGGGGAGTGGTTGTTAATACTGCTGCATATATCATTAATAGAAGTCCAACAAAGAGAATGGAGAATATCACCCCTGAGGAGGCTTGGACAGGTGCCAAGCCAAATGTATCACACTTCAGAATATTTGGGTCTGTTTGCTACAGACACGTGCCTGACCAGCAGAGAACAAAGTTAGATGATAAAGGAGAAGTGATGGTTATGGTAGGCTATCATTCGACTGGAGGTTACAAGTTAGTGAATCCGGTGAATAATAAAATTGTGATAAGTAGAGATATGGTGTTTGATGAGGGGAAGTCATGGAAGTGGAGTGACAAGGGAGAGAGTTCCACTGCTGTCGAACAGAATCTATTTGTGGTGCCTGCTGGTGAAGCAGAGTTAGAACTGGAAGGTGAAACTGAGCCTATCGAAGAGAATGATGGTGAAGAAGGTAGTTCAGAGATACTAAGAAGATCACTGAGACAAAGGCAGGTTCCTGGAAGGCTAAGTGATTGTGAGGTAATGACTGATAGTGCAGTCAATGATGAAGGTGATATAGTGCACTTTGCACTTCTTGCTGAGACAGAACCAGTAACTTGGCAGGAAGCAATGAAAAATTCTAAGTGGCTGGAAGCTATGCAAGAGGAGATCAGATCTATAGAGAAGAACATGACTTGGGAATTGGTCGAATTGCCCAAAGGAAAGAAAGCAATAGGTGTGAATGGATATACAAAGTGAAAGTAAATCCTAAATGTGAAGTGGTGAAGCACAGAGCAAGATTGGTGGCTAGAGGTTTCCTACAAAGATATGGTGTTGACTATGAAGAGGTCTTTGCACCCGTTGCAAAACTTGAAACTGTGAGAGTTGTGGTAGCTCATGCAAGTATGCAAGGGTGGAAGATACATCAACTTGATGTAAAATCTGCCTTCTTAAATGGAGAATTGGAAGAGGAGGTTTATGTCGAACAACCAGCAGGTTTTGTGAAACAAGGAAGTGAGAACAAAGTCTTGAAATTGAGAAAGGCATTGTATGGCCTAAAACAAGCTCCACGAGCTTGGAACAAGAAGATAGATAAGAGCTTGATCAACATGGGGTATGTGAGATGTATTTCTGAGCATGGGGTGTATGTGAAGTCAGATGGTGGAGATGTGATAATCCTATGCCTCTATGTTGATGATTTATTGGTTACTGGAAACAATGAAGCCAAGGTGGCTGAGTTCAAGAAGAGAATGATGAATACTTTTGAAATGACAGACCTAGGAGAGATCTCTTATTTCCTAGGAATTGAATTTCAAAGTATTGATGATGGTATGCTGCTGTCACAGAAGAAGTATGCTTCTGATATACTGCACAGGTTCAATATGCTACACTGCAACAGTGTCGAAACACCAGCAAAGGCAGGGCTATGGCTCAACAAAGATGTTGATGAACCAAAGGTGGATGCTACAGAGTTCAGACAGGTGGTTGGGGCACTGAGATATCTCTACAACACCAGACCTGACCTCAGTTTAAATGTAGGACTGATTAGCAGGGTTATGGGCAGGCCTAGAACATCACACCTAGCTGCTGCAAAACGAATCCTAAGATATGTCAAAGGCACTATGGCATATGGAATTCTGTTGCCCAGTAAATGCAGAGACAATGAGAAATGTCTCTATGGCTTCACTGATGCAGATTGGGGAGGTGACAAATCTGATCGAAAGAGCACAGTTGGCTCTGTGTTTCTGCTTGGCACAGGTCCCATCTCATGGAGTTCAAAGAAGGAATCAGTTGTGGCATTGTCCTCATGCGAAGCAGAGTATATTGCAGCTTCAATGGGAGCCTGTCAAGCAATCTGGCTAGACAATTCGATGCAAGAACTGATGATCAAGAAGGAAGGTGCTGTGGAGCTATATGTGGATAACAAATCTGCAATTAGCTTGGCCAAACATCCAGTGGCACATGGAAGGTCGAAGCATATAGAGACACGCTATCATTTCTTAAGAGATCAAGTCACAAAAGGAAGGATGAAGCTGAGCTAGTGCAGATCAGATATGCAGGCAGCAAATTTGTTCACCAAGGCAGTGAAAGCAGAGACATTCAAAAGGCTAAGGAGCATGCTGAATGTGGTTGATTGTAATAAGTTTACTTAGATAGATTTTGCTGTATTTTGTTGCTGTTTGTTTGTGATAGAAACTAGCTTAAGGGGGGTGTTAAATAAGTAAGCTAGTTCGACACCTACTAGTTCGACTATGATAACTAAGTAAACTAGTTCCACACTTGCTAGTTCGACTCACAGAACTGGCTAGTTCGACACCTGATAGTTCGACTCACAGAACTGATCTGTCGAAGTGAGGGAGTCGAAATTACACTTTTATTCAGTTGTATGTTTACTATTGTTTGCTGACTCGACATACTTACATGGACTGAGTATATAAGCAACTTTCAGTGATGCAATAAACAACACTGATTTCAGTTTTACTCTTAACCAAATTTCAGTTACATCTTCTTCCCTCTCTCTCGGTGCGTGTGTGAGTGTATGTGGTGTGTATGAAAAATTCCAACAGTTGAGACTCATTTGTAATGTTTGATTGATCCGGTCACCGTGATGCCTCGACTGATCCTACTTTCGGCCATTTCATTTGGCAATGTCATTTGCGTGAACAAGCTCCCTTTTGTAATAGATCCATGTTAGACAAGACTGGTTTCCCAAGCACCAACTGGATTAACTATAATCTGAGTTTAATTATTCTTTTGAAATTAACAATTTTTGCTTTCCAAGTTAAATTAGAACTCCCTAGTAATAATTTAGGCATTTAACAATGTAGCTCCCTCCATAACTTGCGTCAGTGCACAGTACAGCACTCAAAGGCAGTTAGATAGCTTTCCTCAACATCTGCAATATGGCTTCAGAATCTCTAATGTCCTGGCTTTCTTGCGAATCATCAAGCCCTTGTGAAAAGTCAGCATTAGTGTAAGTTCTAATACCTGGACCATGTCCTCCTGCGTCTCTTTCCTTTCCTTGTTGTGCTCTCCTTACTTCCTTTTGGTGCTCAGTCAGTTCTAACCTCTTTCTTTTAATACTTAAAGGAGGTGCCGACGCATCCTTTTGTGTATCTAACACTAGTTCCACCCTCTTAGAATTCCTGTTATGTTTTGCAGTGACTCTGTATCCCTGCAGAGCGTCATTGACGTCTTCAAGAGTGTGACATTTTTGAAGGGGTGGGGGGCTTCTCTTCTGAAGTTTTAATTTTCCATGTCTAGATAGCTTGTCCAAGACATGGAGCAGTTTTGGGGGGAAATCCCAAATAATCTGTTGGCCAAATGTAGAATTCCAGAAATCAATGGTTGCCTCTGAAATGGAGGGACATGGGTGGTCTAGAGTTTTTTCAAATAGAGGTTCATAAAGTCTGAGTAAAGCTGAACCAAAGTTTATTGGAGGTTGACTTCTTCGTAAGGAACTAAGAATTTCAGTCCACAGACGTTGGAGTTGATCGTTTGTTCTTTCATCCTGCATTCCCATATTTGATAGCCATTGAAGTAGTGGACAGGAAACAATCTGCAATCAAGTATCCAGGAAATCAAACACTAGTTTAACAGAACAAAATTTTTCAAGTAAATGGAGGTTCTCTGCAAATTAAATCCACTCCCTCCCAAGGGAAAAGGAAGAAGACCAACTGAAAGACACAAGATCTAGCTTCACGGTTCTGATAATCAACAAGACATTAATGACAACTTTTTTAATAAAGCATAATTATTAAAGAGCCATGAGCCAATATGAACCATGATGTAGAAAATTTCAATGAAGGCAACTTTAATGAACTGTGAAATAGAAATTGGGGAAACAAACAAACCTCCAGAAAAAGAAGAATATCTTGCTTCCAGCGAAGGCAACTAACAAAGCATGCCAATGCAGAACATAGCCTGTGATTCATGATAAAGTGAGGGTCAAAAAGAATTACTAGTGACCAACCAAGCACGCTTGTGAATAAGACAAATTATATTGACTGACCTTGAGGTCCCAACAAAACCAGGCAGTGGGCCTGTCACGGTCTTTATTCTCGACAAATTTATATACCTGAGAAATGTCACATCAAAATGATCAGCAGCAATTTAAACATATACGACTCCCTTGGTTTCGTAAATAATTGACATGCGCATGACAGCTGAGTAGGTTGGCTAATACCAAGGGTCGGGTTAAAATTAAAATGATACTCATACTGATTAAGTAAAGCAGCAAAATACATATCAGGTAGTCAATTATCTGTCTAAGTTGTGAATATGATCTCAACACTCTAATAACGTAGCCCCAGAAAACAGAATAGGCACCAAAAATATATAGTAAAAAAAAGATACAAAAAGGAAAACAAAAGTGTATTGAAATGCCAATGAAATTGCTTTTTACATCTCCAACTCAATGCAGGATGAGAACAAGATATTGGAAAAGTGGATCCATGTTGAAGAGGCAATTTTTACCATTCAACTTTATTTCACACAAAAAAATATGAAAAGGATACTTAACACAGTCAGAGAAAGAAAGGCAGAGATCAGGTATCAAACATACATACAACTAGAAAGGTACATCTTATCCAAGACATGTCTGGACTTACTTGGAAGCAAATTTTAAGCAGTTCATTATAGTGCAGAGTATTTTGCTATCACATTCAGATTTACTTCTGTCTGTCTCTGAAACTAATTCCGAAGTCTGAATCTGTTCAAGAAGGCATAACAAGAAATTGCCAGATAGATGAAGGATGCAAAGATCTATATCATTGCATGTTGACTTAAAATCATTGTCACTCTCAGACATGCCAGCAGTTTCATCAAGGCACCTATTTATCAATATGCATAGATCCCCTGAGAAATTGGTGGAGGTTGAACATCCAGAGCCTGAAGTGCTAAGAGATCCATACAGTGATTTCCATGTTTGAATAACAAGCTCAAGTCTCAGTTTCTGTTCTGGTGACATGGGAAACTTCTCCATAGAGGCACTAGCATTTGACAAGGTCAATCTTGGAACTTCAGAATGTGCCACGATGGGGTAAACTAAAAGATGGCATATGGAAGAATATCCAACACTGTCAGACAAGGATTCCTTTAGTGACTTGCAGTTTGTATCATATACACAGTCATTCAGACCTTGGGCCACAGTGATCCATATATTTAAGTAAATTGGCTCAACATGTTTGTACAAGAAGCCAACACAAGTGAGGAGATTTTCCAGGGGATCGCCTGAAGAAAATATAAATTTAAAATATTCACGCATCCCTTGTGAAACGCAGTCTGATACATGGGACTTTAATGTTAACTGAACCATCATATTGAAGTAAAGAGCTATCAAATAAACCAATGGAGAAACCTTATCCATATGAGAAATACACTTGACAGCTTGAAATTTTAGGTGTTTGCTGTGATCAACTGATTGGATGTCATTAATGTACTTTAGGTCTAAAGAAAACTTGTACAGAGGAGATCCCAACATAGAAGGACCTAACTCCTTTGTGATAGCATCTATAAACTGAATGGAAGTATAATACACGTCATAATTTTCACTGCCATTTGAGTACAAATCTTCACAAACTTTTTTCATGAATGTTAGTAATGAGTTCAAGCACCATATAATACTATCATAATTGGTAGATGGACTTTCCATGTCCAGTTTGACTCCTTTCAGAATAGATATAAATAACTTCAAGGCGGCATCATAAACATGACTTCTATTATCACAAGTGACTGTTGTCCCCGATGCCTGACGAATGAGAACAAAAATGATACTCAGATAAAAGTCCAATTGACTGATATCCCATGGCAGCCATCTAATCGGGTGTTTCTTCCAAGAGCATTTACCTGATAAAGAAAGACCAAATTCAACGCAGATGCCATCCCTACCCTTCACTGAAATACTATCACTTAGCAGATCAAGGCCAAGGTTCCATAACCAGATGGTCTTGCTGTCAGGTCCATTCTGAAATATTGCTTTAAGAATAGGCTCTAAAACCATCTTTGTCAACGATGGTTCATTGACAGAGGTATCAAGCTGATGTAGCAAATAACACCACGTGTTCAAGCAGGATGACTGAACTGATACATCACATTTGCTAGACATGATTCCAATCAGTGGAGTCATTATAAGCTTTATGCTTTTGTAAAACCCATTTGCTTGGTCGTCAAAATTGCTTTTCTGGAGAGAATTATCCTTAGCTGGTGTATTTTTCTCTGGAACCGATTTTGGATGGTGAACAAGAGCATCAACAAGACCTTCCCATGCAACCTGCACAAAGGACACTTGAAAAGTCGCATAACTATTAATCAATAATCAATCCTAACAACTAGTGAGTGCTCTATTCATTGGTCTTCAAATGTTAATTAGATTTTGTTAAGCCACTTCGCGTCATGTCACTTGTAATATGATTAGATTGGCATCCCACACATAAGTCACTACTATGAATCATGGATGAGATAATGCAGTTACTCAAATACGGTACCTGTGTAGCAATCTGAACTTGAGGGTCAGGATCTGTAAATGTGCGCTCAGGAATTTTCAGCATGTCATTAACTAAATGCCTATTCTTCAAAGCATGGGATCCAAGCATTCGAATAAACCATCCCCATGCTTGAATAGCTTGAATTTTCATACCATTATCAAGTAAATCCCTGACCCCATTGAGCAATTTTAACTTCATATCTTTGACAATAGCCTGTTGAAAAAGCATACCAGAGAGCTTAGATCTATACCATAACATGAACCTTACATATTAGTTATGACATGGCATGGCCATTGTATAAATTTGATTTGTTTTCCACTTTGTAATACTTAAAAATGGTTATTAATTTAGATGACTGCTTATCAAAGCAAAAATGCATGCCGCGGGGTTAACAAGTATCCTCTGGATTACAAACTTACCTTGAAACAATATTTGTAACACCAAACAGCAATATTCCTAAGGCTTAAATAGCTACCATAAAATTATGCCATTCCACTATGAGGATTGGGTTATCTGTGAATATTGAACAAGGCATTTGGTACCTTGGAAAGATCCAATGAAGGAGGAATAACTGTAGAGCTGATCTTCAAAAGGCACCTTTCTGAGGAATCTTTCTCCCTCTTGTCTGAGCTGAGAAGTCTCCTGTATATTGGAGGAGCCCATATATGAGATGAGCCTCTCATTTGCTCACTTAATTGACCAGATAGCTTCATTATAGCCTGCCATCAAAAGGTTGAGAGAGAGGAGTATCAAAATAAATTTCTATACTTACAGATGAAATCCAAGAATAAACACAAGTAGATCCAAACCAGCATAGCCAGTCATGCATGTAAGAACACTTAAAACCATTAATTACTAGAAAGTCAGGTCTGATTGACTTGGTTTTTAAAAACTATTATTTATTTTATGAAAATTAACAAGTTCTTTTAAAAAATTTGGAAAAATTAAAAGGGAAAACATTGAAGTTTTTCTTTATTTCTTAAGGATAGAAAATAGTACCTGGGTGGCTTCAAACGTTGTGGACAAAGAACCCATTGGATTGTCTAAGGCATGAACAATTGCCCTTAACAGAGAATGGAGGTGAGTAACAAGAAATGATGCACCTAACTGTTGAATAGATAAGCACCATACCCCTAAATTACAAGCAGACTGCAGCAACAGTAGTGAAAGTTAACGTAAATATAGCACACGCCGTGACTAATAAACTCTAATACTAAGAAGGAAAATCTAACCAACCTTCAATCTTGTGGTCGTAATATGTTTGGCCAATGAGTCCAATACCAAATTGACATCATCCACTGCAAAACCATAAAGGAAATTAAAATCAAGATGAATCACACAACATGGAAATTAAAAGAGAGTGAAATCAGATACCTCTAAGCGTGGAAACTATGGAGGGATGATAAATCATGAATCCTAAACACTTCAAGGCTTGTGCAGCTCTAAAAGGCAAGTAAATAAAATGAACAATTTTTTAATTCTAAAAGAGAAAAAGAAGTTTTAAATTATTGGAATTGGATGCTCACATTTCTTCATCGTGGTGTGAGATATCGGAAATAATAGAAGATATTGTGGAATTGGAGGATTGTGCGAGGGATTGAAGCGAAGAAGGGTTGAGGCAACATTGTTGTTGGAATTGCAATAGTGTGGAGTAGCCCGAACACTTGTTTGAGTTGTCATCCGAAGAAATTAGACTGTGGATTTCGTGAATCTCTTCTGAGTCTGCCATTGTTTTGTTGTAAAGATTTCTCAACGGTGAAACCCTCGCACTGCGTGGTCAGTGATGGCCGCCCAAAAACGCCAGAGTCGATAAAGAACCAATCTTTCGCGCCAAAACCGTGTTTTGGGGTGTTATATTTAGCGTATTGTATTTTGGCTAAACTATAGTTTAGGTCTCATATTTTCATAAATTCGTATATTTGGTCCCCTTGTTTTATGCCACGTGATTTTACGCATAAGCACTTTCGGTTCTAAAAGTGATTTTGTGCATAAGAACTTTTCTGAGCTTAATTTGGTTCTATTGATTTGCTTGCGAATTTTATTCAAATTAGCGTCCAATTTCATTCAATTTGGTCACCTATTGCATGAGTTATTCAAAAAAATAAAAAAATTGAAGTGTTTTTAGTGTTTTTGAAGACATTCATAGTGTTCTTCATTTTTGTGCTTTTTTTAACGATCAAACTAAAATATATAATACGAATTGAAGGGCCAAATTGAAACATCTCAAACATAAATGCCTATTTTGACACAGATTTGAAACATAAAAAACCAAAGTGATAAAAAAGATAAATGACCAAACTGAAACTAGGGACAAAGAAAAATGACCAAAAAGCAATTTAGCCTATTTATTATTTACTAACAGATTTTACCCGTGCACTACACAGGTGAATAATGTCTCGTTTAAGGATAACTAATGTAGATAAAAAAAAATTGAACAATATAAGAATACCTCGAACGAAAAAATAGTTAAACGCGGGTGTAAATAGTGGTATAAGCTGATTTTGTTACAAAATCCTTACAATAACGGATATTCTACTATAAAAAATACAATAGTCAGCACATTTTCTTTGTAAAAAGTCTTAGATAAGATAATGTGTGGGTGCATAAAATAGAATAATAAGTAGGTAATAGACTTTCGGATAAACTAAAGAGAACAAATTAAGAATCAAAACAGGTATCAGATGTAAAAAAACAAACAAAATAGTTCAAAATATTTCATTGCCAACATGATTTAAATAGTGCCAATATAGCTTAATACATAATTTAAGAAAAATTTGCATCATTCTAAAGATCAACATTAACATTAGGTGCTCAAACAATATTGTTGTATTCTCATCCTTCATTAACTTCTTTCATATTTTCATTATCAAACATGTCATCGTAAGTGTGTTCAAAAACATCGTCTGCAACAATTATTGGCAAAGGAATGTCAAAACTTAAATTTGCCACGTGAAATATATTCAATTCACATAATATCGTCATCAAAAAGCTTGTACAAATTGCATATCTTTTTTGTATTAGTTTATAAGAATGACCTAATATTAGCACCAAGATGAGCAGTGGTTGGGAACATATTACCCTGGAAATTTTTTAGATATAATTTTCTTGAAAAAGCATTATGATATATTTGGTAAAAGGCCCTAGGAGTAGTTAATCTAAACTGAAATAAATAGCCTCTTATATCATTTAGACGAACAATTGATTCAAATTAAAATTAAAATTTAGTTATAAAAGCAATAAAAGTATAAATAATTTAAATTTGTTCACCGTTTCAACAACATAAAATTTTGGGGTATATATATTGGTATGTTTGATGTGTTTGTTCAGTGCACCTGCACCTGGAAAACAACACTGCAACTGCACTAAATACATTAACAACAGTGCATCTGCACTAAATACATTTACAACAGGGCAACTGCACTAAGGTGCATCTGCAAGGCTATATAAAGGCTTCCACTTCTCACTTGAAAGCTCATCCATATACATTCCAATATAATCCATAATCATTTCCTTTCTTGTATTTTATTTCTTTTCATAGTTTTAAGTTAGTAGTTAGTTTGTAAGAAGGTAAGGAAGGAATTGACGACTTCTCCCTTCAAGTATATGAATGACCATTCTGCACTAAAGACAGATTACCCAACATTGGAAGCACCTCAGTCCATACCAATGCATAAACACCTCAATAGAATCATGCTTAGTCACAAGTCACATGGAGGCACATGCCAACATGCAAAAGGAGGCGCCTACAATAGAAAACCATCATGAATGGTCATTCATAAGGGACACATGGCCTTCCACGATTGGACCACTCTTTGAGGTTGAGTGTTGGACTCAATCCCCTTCATCAAAGTTCTGAAAAGTAACCATGGTTAAACTTCCTTAGGTTAACTTGATCTCCAAGCAAAACCTCACTTGAAGGAAACCTGCAAGGCTATATAAAGGCTTCCACTTCTCACTTGAAAGCTCATCAATATACATTCCAATATAATCCATAATCATTTCCTTTCTTGTATTTTATTTCTTTTCATAGTTTTAAGTTAGTAGTTAGTTTGTAAGAAGGTAAGGAAGGAATTGACGACTTCTCCCTTCACTTCTTCATCAAGTTAGTTAGGTGCAGGAAATCAGTGCATCTGCACTGCTGGGCAACTTATGCAAGAGTTCTTCAATCGGTGTAATCTCTACCCTATTGGTATCTCTTGTACTTTCCATTATATCAACATGTTTCATTTCATCTATTTTTGCCTTGCAATGCATAATATGAGCTAAACCTCTTTGGTTGAGATGTTCTAACTTTATAATGAGCTTTTGAGTAAGTTATTGTGCTTTTAAGTGTTGTATGCATATTGGTTCTTGTGTTATACTACATCCATCTTATTTTAAGGTTGATCGCTTAGAATAAGTTGAGTTATATTCACAGACATGGTTTATAACTAGAAATCAAGAACTAATAAGGGTGAGTGTTTTAATGAAGGCTTTTTTAACTTGTGTAGTTAAGGAAACTTTGTTAAAACCATGTTAAGTCCTAGACATAGGATAACATAGTCCTTAGGGTGATACAGTGGGTATTTTAAATGCAGGAGTGAACTTATTTACCAAGCCTAGACATAGGAAGCTTGTAACGAAACTCTGGAGAAAGTACGTAGCTGAAAGGCACATACTGATGCAGCTGCACTCAATGCTTCTGCACCACATAAACACACAAAACTCTCAAAAGTGATTTATTTAGTGAAAACATCTCAACTATCATTCTCAACTGATTTCCTCTACATTTTATTACTAATTTGCATTTTGTTTACTTATCACCATCATCCCAATTGGTATGTGTTAAATATAGTAGTATGAATAAAATAACAACATTTATGGTTTCAAGTTAGTTTGTAAGAAGGTAAGGAAAGAATTGACGACTTCTCCCTTCACTTCTTCATCAAGTTAGTTAGGTGCAAGAAATCAGTGCATCTGCACTGCTGGGCAACTTATGCAAGAGTTCTTCAATCGGTGTAATCTCTACCCTATTGGTATCTCTTGTACTTTCCATTATATCAACATGTTTCATTTCATCTATTTTTGTCTTGCAATGCATAATATGAGCTAAACCTCTTTGGTTGAGATGTTCTAACTTTATAATGAGCTTTTACTTTAAAGGCATGAGTGAACTTATTTAGCAAGCCTAGACATATGAAGCTTGTAACGAAACTCTGGAGAAAGTACGTAGCTGAAAGGCACATACTGATGCAGCTGCACTCAATGCTTCTGCACCACATAAACACACAAAACTCTCAAAAGTGATTTATTTAGTGAAAACATCTCAACTATCATTCTCAACTGATTTCCTCTACATTTTATTACTAATTTGCATTTTGTTTACTTATCACCATCATCCCAATTTGTTAGTAGCATTGTTCACACTAATTTATACACTTTTAAACTACAAGAGTTAATCCAATCCCTGTGGGTTCGATCTTTTATACTACTTGTTAGTGACTGTGTATACTTGCACATCTTTTTTACACACCAAGTTTTTGGCACCGTTGCCGGGGATTGCCATTAATTTTTGTTGTTTAGATTTATAAATTAGTGTTTTATTACTCTGGTATTTTGTTTTCTGTGCAGAAGCATCAGGTGCAGATGCACTAGCATATGCGCAGAGCCAAATCACCAGAATTTGAATTAGATCCAGAGATAGAGAGAAGGTTTAGAAAGTTGCTTAGACTCTAGAAACAAGGACTTCAAAGCTGCAGAATCACAATGTCTCAACAAAGTGAAGAAGAGAGATCCAGACCAGGTTCCAATGGAGGATCAGTTAGAGGTGGTCCAGGCTCACATCATGAACCTGGAGATGATCACAGAAATCAATTCATCAACATGGGACCAATAGGTATGATTAATGATAGAAATAGACCCATGAGGGATTATGCTGCGTTTGATCATCATAATATGCAAACAAGTATAGCAAGACCTCATATTGATGCTGTACATTTTGAATTTAAACCCATGATGTTCCAAATGCTACAAACAATTGGTCAATATGGTGGATCTCCCCATGAGGATCCCCCAAGATCATTTAAAACAGTTTTTAGAAATATGTAGTAACTTTATCATTCTTGGTGTTGGTGAAGATGCATTTAGACTTAAGCTATTTCCATATTCTTTGAAAGATAAGGCTAAATCTTGGTTGAATTCATTAGAGCCTAATTCTATTCATTCATGGAATGAAATGGCTGAAAAGTTTTTAGCAAAATATTTTCCACCCATAAAAAATGCTAGAATGAGAAATGATATTACATCTTTTAGACAAAAAGAATTTGAATCATTGTTTGAAGCATGAGAAAGATGGAAAGAGCTTTTAAGAAAATGTCAACATCATGGTCTGCCTGTCATTATTCAAATGGAAAATTTTTATAATGGTTTAGAACCCCAAACCAGAATAATGCTTGATGCATCATCTGGGGGTGTGTTATTAAACTTGTCTTATAATGGAGCATGTGAATTGATTGATAGAATTGCAACAAATAGTTCTAGTTAGCCTACTGAGAGGGTGAGTGCCCAAAAGAAACCATCAGGGGTACATGAGATTAGTGAAGTATTAGCCCTATCTGCTCAAGTAGCCTCGCTAGCAAACATGTTTAAAAACTTCACTTCAACCAGTGCACCTGCACCAACAGAAAACACTGCAGCAGCCATAGAACAATCCCCTCCAGAATCTACAAGTTGTGTGTATTGTGGAGGAGGTCACTTGTATGAGGAATGCCCTAGCAACCCTTTCTCTGTCAATTTTGTAGGATACAATAACAACCCTTACTCTAACACCTATAACCCTGGCTGGGGGAACCACCCAAATTTTAGATGGAACAATACTAGTGCACCTGCACCTAATGCATCTGCACCAGTCACACCACCAGGATTCCAACCCCAGAACTACCAAAGACAACAACCACCTGCCAATGATAACTCCTTAGAAGCCTCACTCAAATCCTTCATTAGTGAAACTAGAACAGCTAGGCAAGCACAATATGCATCTATAAAGAATTTGGAGAATCAAGTGGGACAATTGGCAACAACCCTGTATCAAAGACCAACAGGTACACTACCATCAAATACAGAAGCCACCACATCCCACAGGCCAGTTAAGGAACAGATGAAAGCCATTTCTCTTAGAAATGGGAAAGATCTTGCAGAACCATATGAGATTGAAGGTGAAGGTAGGGTAGAAACTGAAAAAAATAAAAAAGAGAAAAATTTGCAAGATGCAGAAGCACCTGATGCACCTGCATCTAAAGAAGTTCAAATGCCAAGGTTAGTTCCTGAATACCCTCCTCCTCCTTATCCTCAAAGATTAAAAAATGTACATGAGGAGAAGCAATTCACTAAGTTTCTTGAAATTTTAAAATAGTTACACATCAATGTTCCCTTAGTAGAAGCACTTCAACAAATGCCTAATTATGCTAAATTTATGAAAGGTGTGCTTTCAAAAAGAAAAAGATTAGGGGATTTTGAAACAGTTGTTATGTCCAAAGAATATAGTTTAATTTTGCAAAACAAAATACCAAAAAAATTGAAGGATCTTGTTAGTTTTACAATTCCATTTTCAATTGGCAAATTTTATACAGGTCGTGCATTGTGTGATTTAGGTGCAAGCATCAACTTGATGCCTAAATCCATCTTTACACAACTAGGAATTGGAAATGTTAGGCCTACTACTGTAACACTTCAACTTGCAGATAGATCAATAGCCTACCCAGAAGGGATTATGGAAGATATTTTGGTTAAGGTTGACAAATTTGTGTTTCCTGCAGATTTTGTTATTCTTGATTTTTATGCAGATAAAGAAGTGCCAATTGTCCTTGGAAGACCATTCTTAGCAACTGGGAGAGCACTGATTGACGTGCAGAAGGGAGAACTAACCATGAGAGTAAATGACCAAGAGGTGAAATTCAATGTGATGAATGCTTTGAAGTATCCTGCAAAGGATAATGCAGAATGCTCAGCCATCATCTCTCTTGATCAAATAGTGCAGAAGCAGTCCCATAAGCAGTATGATCATCTCACCAATGCTCTTGAATATGAAGCTCCTGCACTGCTAGGCGAAGACGTGGTAGAAAAGGAGAGTGTGGGAAAAAGAAATGAATCGGAGAAAGAAGGAAGTGTTAAAGAAAGTGAGCCTGAACCAGGCCCTAAAGAAGCACTCAACAAACAACCAACTCTCCCAACCCAATGCCCATCTCACAAAAATCCAACTTGTAACACCCCGGTATTTCTATCGAGTAAAAATACCCAAGTGTACCATTCCTAAAACATCAGAGATATATTTCCTGTTCAAATACTGAACATCACTATAAAATTTTCACTGAATAACCACAGAACAGTCTTAAACATGACTAAGACCATAAACCATCAGTGAAATACAGTGTTCAATATCAAACAAGAAAGCGGAAATAAATACATAACTTTTACAACAGCTAAAGCCATAATGTTGTGATACATAACTAACAAGGGGAAAATATAACTTAAGCATAAAAGCTAAGTCTTCAGCAACCATCCGAGTACCACCTACTCGTGCCTCTTGGATCTCCACTTTCCCTGTTATCTGTAAAACCACAACATATAAACAATGAGATACAATCTCAGTGAGTTCTACCGAGACCCCTACTAACACTCTCGGTCCAATTATGAAATCGTTCAATTATGAATCCTATTTAACTTAACACGACACCGACTGCAATCCAGTGCTAAATCCCGGTGAACCGTATTATAGGACTTTCTTTCATTCGTGGATTAATTTATAACCGCGTGCATTTTAATTCAACACGACACCGACTGCAATCCAGTGCTAAATCCCGGTGAACGTGTTGTGACTCAGTACGGCACCGACTGCAATCATGTGCTAAATCCCGGTGAACCGTACAGTACGACACCGACTGCAATCCAGTGCTAAATCCCGGTGTATCGTACGACAAAACTTTCAACATAACACCGACTGCAATCCAGTGCTAAATCCCGGTGAACCCCAATACCAATAGTGTTTCCTAATGGCACGGAGCCTAGGGTAAGGGATCATGACTTCCCCGCCTAGTATGTCAACATGGGTCGTCACCCAACTCGATATAATAAATATATCTACAGACACATGAACATTTAGTTCATTTACATTTGACCGATAACTGAACACAATACCCGCATTGGGCCGTTTCCCATAGTCGATATAATTTATATATCGTGAATCGTAGACCGGTTTAGACGAATGAATAATAATCATTCCGCGTCAGCTATACCATACCACGTAGGACTCATAATCCGCTTTATTATTAATAAAACATATTCGCACACGTGTACTACTATTCGGTCTTTCGAAACAATTTGAACTTCAAAAACAGTTATTTTTACCTTTTTAAATTGTATATTTAGTTAGGCCTCGGAATAAGCTTTCAAACGCACCTGAGAACACCTCAATCGGGTTCCCGGATCAAAAGTTATCGCGAAAACAAAATCAGTGAAAAACTGTTGAAAATCTGCAAAGCGTCGCGACGCGAACTGCTTCCGTCGCGACGCGAAAAGTGACAGAAACTTTTTGCGTGACAAAACTGGCCCAGGTCGCGACGCGAAGGGGACGGGTCGCGACGCGACCATCTGCAGAAAAGTGCAGGTTTTCCGTTTTCTTGCGAAATTCGCTATTCCGCTCAATTCCGATTCTTGTTCCGATTGAAAACAGTTTTGACAACTATAAAAACAGTTTCAATCAAAGTCACACAATCAATCAAATCAATCAAAAACTCATTTTAAACGAATTGTATCAAAACGCGACATATTTTCCAATTAACGGTTTTTAAGTCAAAATCTTTCGAAATCAAATAATATTCCAGACCAGCGAAAGCGATAAAACGATCAATCAATTAATTCGAAAAACAAAAATCCTAAACGTGAGTAGAACTCACCCTTGAAGCGTGAACCACGATCGAGCCGAAATCACCGAGTAGCCACACGAACGCTCCCCGCTCCGGCGACACCCAATCCGCTTCCAAAGCTTCCCACTCGATCACGAAACCGCTTTTGACCGGAATACCGATTTCCCCGAAATTCTCCATGGACACTATTCATCGTCTTCCCCAACTTCTAATCACTATTCACAAAAACCCCAAATTTGATTTCTCAAATCTCACCCAATCAAACCTTGATTCTTTCACTCCAAGCTAGTACCCAAGCCTCCATTCGAACTCCCCTAGCCTTCAAACCGCTTTATTGACGAAGATAGCTCTCAAAAACGCCACCTTGAGCTTCAAACCGAAAATGGTAAATTCGTGTAGAGTGAGTTGATGATGAAGATGTTGGTACCAAATCGAAGAGGAAGTAACGCTGAGCATTTTTCATGTTGGACGGAAGTCGTTTTGATGAGCCTAACCTTCCCCTTTTTCCTCTTCTTCTTCCTTCCCCTTTCTTTCTCTCTTCTTTTCTTTTTCTCTTCTCCTCTCTGTTTCTCGCGTGGCTTTCTTCTTTCTTTTCTTTCAATTCTTTTCTTTCCTTTCTTATTAACACACACTCACACGTATATACATATATTTATTTAATAAATATATGGCAACGTGGTCAAATTACCATATTGATCTAAATCTCCTATTTCGATTCCGAAACTTCCTTGATCCGTATTATCCGGTTAACGATCTGATGACAACCGATAAATAATTTTAGCACTCAATAAATTTACCAGTCAAGTACTAAATTAATTTAATTGGGTTAACATCCAAATAATCCGGTTAATTATTTTGCGGATGTTACATTCTCCCCAACTTAAAAGAATTTTGTCCTCAAAATTTCGTCAAGTCTTTCATTTGACTAACCGAGAATCGACATTCTCAGAAAGGTCTAAATTTGCTGGAACACAATCTTGAATCAATGAAATGAGTGTAGAAAATCTTCTCAAGTTGTCACGTCAACCTCTACGTACGTTCCACTACCACCCTAGAACGCTCTAAGGTTATAGTCCGAACTCTCTCGTTACGAATCAACACGAGAAACTCCTCTTTCGCTTACATAGGCTCGACACCGCGTTCGAAAACACTTCCGAAGCTTCATTCCAATTATCCTTGCTTACTCCCCAACTTTGATTGATCTAAATCAAAGGGTTTAACACGAGGCACTTGATAGACATACAGGTTGAAAATGAGATCCACAAACTGGTACTCCTCGGTAGAGGTAAAAACAAACACGATTTCCTCGAAGGGTGTAAACACGTTCTCAACAAATCTTCTAAAATCCATAACAGTTCTCGTACACATTGACAAATGTGACGGAAAGTCATTTGTGAAACTTCTTGACTCGCCCCCAAGATTTCGAGATAATACTTTTCGAAAGAAGATGAAATGAGGATTTACCTGAAACGTTTATCTTAAACGTAGAAATAAACCACGGGGACATCAAATAAATTGAACGTAATGAAAATCACCTCAGTTGTTCTCCAAACCATTATCAAACAGAACTCAGAGCTCCTTTTCGAATTAGTCAATAGCGTTGAGAGCTTCCCCTCAACCTAAGTAATCCTCTTAGGATTTTCCTCCTCAATCATATTCTATTAGCCTCTTAATTCGTTCCCAAAATTAACTTTAGCATGCGGGTTTTCACAAAAACGATTTTTCAAAACTATTACACCGCACGCCAAGCTTCACTTCGGAAATTTCTGCTACTTGCAAGCAGATCCATCAATTAATCCTTTGATGGTTATTCGCAACGTGAAAACAGTCAGCCGTTACCTCACTTACATATTCGTATTCACGTTCGTTTTGTCAAACGGAATCTCGTAAGACAATCTCATTGTCAACCTTCACCAAGGAGAGGTTAACAAACTAATACCTCGCCACCAAAGTGGAAACTTATGGATGTACTCCAACTAGATCTAAAAGATTCTAACAATTCCATTTCTTGCGTCATCAACTCTGTCATGTGAGTGGATTTCCTACTTAGCGCATCAGCTACAACATTGGCCTCTCTTGAATGTTACATCAACACGAGTTTATAATCCTCCAGAAACTCAACACACTTCTCTGCCTGTTATTCAGTTCTTTCTGATCAAACAGATACCTTAAACTCTTGCGACCACTAAAGACTTCGAAACGAGACCCATACAGGTAACGTCTCCAAATCTTCAGTGCATACACAATAGCTATTAACTCCAATTCATGAGTTGGATAATTCTCTTCACGAGACCTTAATTGTCTGGACGCATAAGCTACCACTTGTTGATTTTGCATTAGAACACATCCTAAACCCTTCCCTGAAGCGTCATCGAAAATTTGAGGGATCGGAAGAATCAGGATTGGAGCAGAAGTCAAAATCTTCGACTCTTGAAAACATTCTTCACAATCGGCATCCACGTAAACGGATGACCCTAACGAGTTAACCGAGTAAATGAAAAACTAACTGTGAGAACCCTTTAACAAATCTCTTATAGTAACCGGCTAGACCCAGAAACTTTACCTCTGACACCCAAAAATCACACTTCGAAGGTTCCAAGTACAACTTATTTTCTCGGAGTACTTTCAGAACAATGCGGAGATGTTGGACGTGCTCCGCAATGGTCTTCGAGCACATCGAGATACCATCGATGAAAACGACTTCGAATTGATCTAGGTAACCGAGGAAAAACTCGGTTCAGGTAATCCATGAATACCGCTGGAGCATTAGTCAAACCGAAGGGCACCATTACCCACACATAATGTCCATATCTAGTACAGAAGGCTGTCTTCGGAATATCTAAGGCTCTAAATTTTATTTGATGATATCCTGACCTCATATCAATTTTAGAAAACACTGCAGCACCTCAAATTGCTCAGGCAAATCGTCTATCCTTGGTAAGGGATATATATTCTTGATCGTCACTTTGTTGAGTTGTCGATAACCGATGTACAATCTCATGCTACCATCTTTCCTTTTGACAAACCGCACCAGAGCACTCCTTAGAGAAGCACTCGGTCGAATGAATTTCTTTAACATCGACTCTTCAAGTTGAGACTCCATTTCCTTTAATTCGAAAGAAACATTCAATAAGAAACAATAGATATTGATCCCGTGCTAGGAACCAATTCTACAGTAAACTCTACCTCTCGCTCTAGAGGTTCAGAAGAAACTTCATCGTGAAAACATCCAGAAAGTCATTCACAACCTGAATGTTCGCCAAATCCAAACTAGTTTCAGTGGATGCAGACAACATACTAACATGTGCTTCCGCACCTTGGAATGAAGATTGACCGTCTAAGGTGAATTAGGTAACCGCTTCAGAATTTGTCCTTGACAATTCAACTGTTTCTGAAGCGAAGCTGGCAGCGATTGACACAGTCGATTGCAACATGATTTGCAGTCATCCAATTCATACCCAAAATGGTGTCCACACTTCTCATAGGCAAACAATAAATGCTACAACGAAATTTCTGCCTCCTATGACAAGTAGACAATTCTATACAAAGATTAGGTCTGGACACGACCCTTAGCAGCAATAAAATAGTTATTGGCTCGGATAGCGATGATAAGGCTAATCCCAACCGATTCACACGCGATCGGGATATACAGCAATAGCTTGCACCCGAACCACATAATATACTGATTGAGTTATTGAATAGGACTCCCATCCTTCTAAGTATACCGTCAGCGTTTGTAACCGTCTAAGCATTCAGAGTGTTGACTTGTCATTGCCTTAGAGCTGCTTGTGACTCCTTGGAACTCTTCCTTACGGGGCACTCTTTACCATAGTGACCCTCTACATTTCTATAATAGCACCGATTAGATCTTCGCTTGCAATCACCGCCGTGAGGCTTTCCACAGTTAGAACATCTTCTGACCTTTGAAGAATCAAAGAATTGCATCTGCTTTTCCTTTGATGAAATTATCTTAGGACTTTGCATTCAGAGTTGATAATTTCAACTACCTTCTTTCCTTTCCCATACTTCCTATGAGATCATCCTCGGTGACATAGGCTGATTGTACCTTACCATTCGGTAAAACTGAGACAACTTCTCAAATTTAGCGGTGTATTCTTCCACCGTCATGTCACCTTTGTTGAGGATGCACCGGCTGGAGATTCCGGTCTTGGTCGAGGATTGCGTCTTGATCATCCTACCATAATTCCGCTTATGATGCACTAAGTATTAAGTTGATCAGGCTCAATGTCTCTTAGCATCACAAGTGTAATTACAAAAAGGATTAACAAGGAATCAACTCAACCCTAAACTAAGTCCGACTAGGTCGAACTGCTCTGATACCAACTGTAACACCCCGGTATTTCTATCGAGTAAAAATACCCAAGTGTACCATTCCTAAAACATCAGAGATATATTTCCTATTCAAATACTGAACATCACTATAAAATTTTCACTGAATAACCACAGAACAGTCTTAAACATGACTAAGACCATAAACCATCAGTGAAATACAGTGTTCAATATCAAACAAGAAAGCGGAAATAAATACATAACTTTTACAACAGCTAAAGCCATAATGTTGTGATACATAACTAACAAGGGGAAAATATAACTTAAGCATAAAAGCTAAGTCTTCAGCAACCATCCGAGTACCACCTACTCGTGCCTCTTGGATCTCCACTTTCCCTGTTATCTGTAAAACCACAACATATAAACAATGAGATACAATCTCAGTGAGTTCTACCGAGACCCCTACTAACACTCTCGGTCCAATTATGAAATCGTTCAATTATGAATCCTATTTAACTTAACACGACACCGACTGCAATCCAGTGCTAAATCCCGGTGAACCGTATTATAGGACTTTCTTTCATTCGTGGATTAATTTATAACCGCGTGCATTTTAATTCAACACGACACCGACTGCAATCCAGTGCTAAATCCCGGTGAACGTGTTGTGACTCAGTACGGCACCGACTGCAATCATGTGCTAAATCCCGGTGAACCGTACAGTACGACACCGACTGCAATCCAGTGCTAAATCCCGGTGTATCGTACGACAAAACTTTCAACATAACACCGACTGCAATCCAGTGCTAAATCCCGGTGAACCCCAATACCAATAGTGTTTCCTAATGGCACGGAGCCTAGGGTAAGGGATCATGACTTCCCCGCCTAGTATGTCAACATGGGTCGTCACCCAACTCGATATAATAAATATATCTACAGACACATGAACATTTAGTTCATTTACATTTGACCGATAACTGAACACAATACCCGCATTGGGCCGTTTCCCATAGTCGATATAATTTATATATCGTGAATCGTAGACCGGTTTAGACGAATGAATAATAATCATTCCGCGTCAGCTATACCATACCACGTAGGACTCATAATCCGCTTTATTATTAATAAAACATATTCGTACACGTGTACTACTATTCGGTCTTTCGAAACAATTTGAACTTCAAAAACAGTTATTTTTACCTTTTTAAATTGTATATTTAGTTAGGCCTCGGAATAAGCTTTCAAACGCACCTGAGAACACCTCAATCGGGTTCCCGGATCAAAAGTTATCGCGAAAACAAAATCAGTGAAAAACTGTTGAAAATCTGCAAAGCGTCGCGACGCGAAAAGTGACAGAAACTTTTTGCGTGACAAAACTGGCCCAGGTCGCGACGCGAAGGGGACGGGTCGCGACGCGACCATCTGCAGAAAAGTGCAGGTTTTCCGTTTTCTTGCGAAATTCGCTATTCCGCTCAATTCCGATTCTTGTTCCGATTGAAAACAGTTTTGACAACTATAAAAACAGTTTCAATCAAAGTCACACAATCAATCAAATCAATCAAAAACTCATTTTAAACGAATTGTATCAAAACGCGACATATTTTCCAATTAACGGTTTTTAAGTCAAAATCTTTCGAAATCAAATAATATTCCAGACCAGCGAAAGCGATAAAACGATCAATCAATTAACTCGAAAAACAAAAATCCTAAACGTGAGTAGAACTCACCCTTGAAGCGTGAACCACGATCGAGCCGAAATCACCGAGTAGCCACACGAACGTTCCCCGCTCCGGCGACACCCAATCCGCTTTCAAAGCTTCCCACTCGATCACGAAACCGCTTTTGACCGGAATACCGATTTCCCCGAAATTCTCCATGGACACTATTCATTGTCTTCCCCAACTTCTAATCACTATTCACAAAAACCCCAAATTTGATTTCTCAAATCTCACCCAATCAAACCTTGATTCTTTCACTCCAAGCTAGTACCCAAGCCTCCATTCGAACTCCCCTAGCCTTCAAACCGCTTTATTGACGAAGATAGCTCTCAAAAACGCCACCTTGAGCTTCAAACCGAAAATGGTAAATTCGTGTAGAGTGAGTTGATGATGAAGATGTTGGTACCAAATCGAAGAGGAAGTAACGCTGAGCATTTTTCGTGTTGGACGGAAGTCGTTTTGATGAGCCTAACCTTCCCCTTTTTCCTCTTCTTCTTCCTTCCCCTTTCTTTCTCTCTTCTTTTCTTTTTCTCTTCTCCTCTCTGTTTCTCGCGTGGCTTTCTTCTTTCTTTTCTTTCAATTCTTTTCTTTCCTTTCTTATTAACACACACTCACACGTATATACATATATTTATTTAATAAATATATGGCAACGTGGTCAAATTACCATATTGATCTAAATCTCCTATTTCGATTCCGAAACTTTCTTGATCCGTATTATCCGGTTAACGATCCGATGACAACCGATAAATAATTTTAGCACTCAATAAATTTACCAGTCAAGTACTAAATTAATTTAATTGGGTTAACATCCAAATAATCCGGTTAATTATTTTGCGGATGTTACACAACTCCACAAACTTTGGTGAAAGTGTATCCTAATGGGGAAGTGGAATTGTTTGATGAAGCCACTAGTTTCACATTCAAAATCAATGACAAAAGGGTGAAGCAGTATAATGGAGCACATGTGGTGAGGGACAAAGGCACCACTCATTTCCAAAATCTCTAAATCAAAGAGATAGTCAGGCTGAAAGACTCTTAAATCATGCGCTTATGGGAGGCAACCCATGATTTTGTGGTAAGTTATTAGTTATTTTGTTCAAATTGATGTTTTCAAGTGTTTTGTAGAAAGGTGAATCACCTACACCACTCTATACTCAGTGCTCCTGCATCAACAACCCAAAGAAAGGTGAATCAGATGCTGCAGAAACAACTGTTGTAGTGCAAGCTAGCGCAGGAGCATCTGATGCACCTACAACAAAGAAACCTGATGAACCAGAACAAACAACAGAGGTGGTTGGTGCAACTGCATTTAGTGCAGATGCACCAAAAGCTGAGGAGCCCAAGAAGAAGAAGCCGAAGGTCAAACACATTCCTGTGAGATCAAGCTCAAGGCTCAGGAGTGGAGCCAAAAAGTAAACTTTAATGTTGTTTAGTTATTTTGCTTAAGTACTTTGTTTAATATGTTTGGTTTGTCCCACATGTACTAACCCCTCTCCCCATTTTGAACAAAATTCCTTTTTTGAACTCAACTTAGAGCAGTGAGGACACTGCTCAACTTTAAGTTGGGGGGGAGCACTTTATGCATGTGTGTGTTTAACTATAGTATGTGTGTTTGCTTTGAATCCTTTGATATATGTTTGTTTTTATGTGGGTCTACATATTTAAATATGTGTTAGGATTTGATAGATTTGAAGCATGATCAGCTTAAAAATCTTTTTCACAAACATAGACAAATGCACCTCTTTAAACTGATTTTTAATGATGAAAGGAAGAAAAAGAAAAGAAGCATTGTTTTCCTCAAATGACCAATTTTATTATTACTTTGACACATCAAAGCTGAGTTTTGAAAAGAACCTTGCTATTTAAAGAGCTATCTGATGCAAGAGGGATTTTTAGAAAGCTAAGGTCAATGCTAAATTTTTACTAAAAATATAGAAGAGCATAAAGAATTAAGTTTGGGGGAGTTTCCATGAATACTAAGGCAAAATATGAGAAACTTAGAATGGTCAATGCAATAGCTTACCAAAATCACTACAAAAGAGTTCAAAATGTTATAACTAGCTATATTTGCCTAAATCATTAACTGTGAACCTGTTCCAATAGTGCATTTGGTTTGAAAGAAATGAAAAACATCAAAATTCAAAAGAAAAGAAAGAAAAAGAAGAAAAGAAAAGCAAACCAAAGAAAAAAGTATGCATAAGGAGGTCAGTGAGGAGGGAAATATGTGCTACAAGTCTTGAAATGTAGTATCAAGTGCAGCTGCACTCAATGCACCTGCACCGTTACAAAAAGTTCAGTGCTTCTGTACTTCACAAAAATACCCAGTGCACCTGCACCCAGGTGCGTCTGCACCAAAGAAAAGAACCACCAAAAATAAGAATAGTGCATTGACTCAACAGTTTTGAAATACTCAACCAAAGTCCTTTGTTGTGCTAAAAGCCCCCCAAGTCTTGAAGATGTCGTTAGTCTAGTCTATTTTTTAAAACACCGTTGCTTTGACCAAACGTGATCTAAAATTTTCAAAAGGCTAAGAGAAACTTTTTACTTATTTTTGGAACTGATTGATTCTCAGGAGGACACACACTCACACTAATGAGTTTTAATAACTTTTGATGTTTGAAAAATCAAAGGCACAAAGACAAAATTTTCCAAATGAAGTTCATAAAATGCAAGATCATTCTTTGAAAAGATATGAGCTGATCTGTTCTTCTTGATTATAAAAAATTTAATAGTGTTATTGTCATTGCTTGAGGACAAGCAACGATTTAAGTTTGGGGGTGTGATAGCTCTATTTTATATAGAGTTATTTATGCATCTAAACATAACTAATTGCTTGAAATCAAGTGTAATATGTGTTAAATATATTAGTATGAATAAAATAACCACATTTATGGTTTCAAGATAAATGTCATTCATAATTCAGCACTTTGTATATATATATATATATATTGGTATGTTTGATGTGTTTGTTCAGTGCACCTGCAGTTAATGCACCTGCACCAGGAAAACAACAGTGCAACTGCACTAAATACATTAACAACAGTGCATCTGCACTAAATACATTTACAACAGGGCAACTGCACTAAGGTGCATCTGCACCATTCTGCACTAAAGACAGATAACCCAACATTGGAAGCACCACAATCCATACCGTTGTGAAAAAACGTGTGCAAGTATACACAGTCTAACAAGTAATAAAGTGATAAGTAAGATCGTTCCCACGATGACTAACGTTTAAGTATCAAGTCTTTAAAGCAGCGTTTGATTTAATGAGTAAATCGTAGCAAGTAATAATAAGGTGCAGTTATCTAGCAAGTCAAATAAAAGGTTGAGATAAAAGAGATATAGAACGAGTGAAAATACGAGAGATGATAATAGCCAAGACAATGGTCAATAATCAATTACTTATAGATGCAGTGATGTGATTGGTGCTGTGATAGCATTCAGTGTGCAGAATGAAAGTGGATATTCCTATCACTATAAAACGCAATGTTATCAAGGTTCCCTTATTCCTAAGCTCCCATTGAGGTTCATTACGTAGGGTGAAAAGCCTGTTTCAGATCACACTATAGCCCTAACTTCATATTCCTATCCTTCGTTAAGAAAGAATAATATTCCTATTATTCTTCAAACTATATTAACTTGTGAAAACAGCGCATTAATTCCTTCCAGATATTAAAGCGCGTACTCTAACCAAAGTGATCAAGTTCGAAAAGAGTTTATAACATTAAAAACACACAAGTCAATGAAGTATCAAGCACTAATCACATTTAAGCATCTAAAAAGGTCATGATTATATTACCATAGTCTTGACTATAAAGGAGTTTAGCTCATGATGAGCTTTGGCATGATAAAACAATACAAGAATACCGAAAACAGATACATCAGAATAGCAAAAGTACTTAGAGACTGAGTTACACCAACGGGTACGAAGGCGTCACACTACAGGGACTCTATGGTGCTGATACGATGCTGGCAGCACTTGCGAACAGTCGCCTTGTATCTGAGTATGGTGGATGATGGTTGCGGCAATGGAGTGGAACAAAGGGTATGTGTTGGGGTGGAAAGGCGGTGGAGGTAGGTATCTCGTGTCTAGGCTCAGTTCTCTCTTTTTCTCGTAAGGAGTTGCGTCCGATTTCCCTAGGGTGAGCTGCCTATTTATAGGCCTCGATAGCACGGCGCCTCTCTTGGGCTTTTTCATTCGGGTGTTGTAACTAACCCTAAAATCCATGCTTCCTTGTCGCCTAAGGCTCATTAATGCTGGCGCCTTGCCCGCGTGTTTGTTGCTGAAGATAGAGCTTCCTTTTTGGTTGCGCTAAATGAGGCGCCTAACAAACTCACGCTCCTTTCCACTGATTTGCTTTAATGCTACCATAGCACTTGCCCTAGCACTTAGAATTTTCCTGCACACTAGCACACATATCAAGTTCCACAAGAATGGCACTTGCGTGCCCAAATTGTGACTTTCATCACCAAATGCAGTTTGCAGTTAATTTATGATATTTGTTATATTTATTTGCACAACTTACTCTTGGATCAAGGTAATTCTTATTTGAATTGATATGAATAACTCACATTTCTGTGAGTTATCACACCCCCAAACTTGAATCATTGCTTGTCCTCAAGTAATGACATCATCAGGCACAGTGCTGACAACACTACTGACAACATTCAATTAACATAACACTTAGCGAACAACATGTGATAGCACTTTAGAACAAATTAAAAACATTTTTGGCTCAACTTTCATTTTCTCAAGACTTTTCCCTCAGACTTAACACTGTTCACAATCACTTAACAACATGTGAAATTGTAGCTTTTGCCCCCTAGCTTGAGTGTGTGTGTGCTCTCTTTGTGCTTTTTCCATAGGCTCCAACGTTTACTAGGTTTGGCTTTGGTTCCCGCTTAGAATTTCCTACGCTACTTGCCCTTATCAATTGCTACGAGTAGACTTTTTTTTTTTACAATGGTTTACACAAGGGTAGCTATTTTTTCTTTGATTGTTTTAGGCCGTATACTTTGATTACTCTGGGTTTTGGAGTGGTGCACATGTATATATATATATATATATATATATATATATATATATATATATATATATATATATATATATATATATATATATATATTTGAAGGTTAGCTTGGCCAAAGCTTTGACTGAAACTGTAATGGTGTCTCCACAAAACAGCCTCCCTAACACAGTGACCAAATTCACCTTGTTGCGTTTGCGCAACTTGCTTGATACATATGTGCACCCTCTTTTCATATTGCTTGGCCTTGCTACTAGCATGCTACCCCCAAACTTGACTTTTACTCTACTCGCAGTTTCTGTCAAATTCTAAGCAGTTTTGGTCCTTGCTAAGTTTTCGCCTAACTTCTGCCTATGTAAAGCCTTACACCTACTTCCAAAGACAAGAGTTAAGTGCACACTAGGGGGCTAGATTACTTCATTCACAGTTCTAATTGAGTCTACATCATTTCTGGTTATCCTCACTGGGTTCTGCCTTGAGAAATTTTTTTTTTTGCAGCGCTATCACCGGTGCTACGCTAGCACTATCCTACTTACAGTGTTAGCAGACACAGTACATATCAGCAGTGAGCAGTAATTATAGCATATTTTGATTCAGAGTTTGGATATTAGGGGGTTATACTTTGGATTTGAAGAGGGATATAATTGCTCCACCCCCCCCCCCCCCAACTTAAGCGAAGACAGTGTCCTCACTGTCAACCACCAGGTGGAGGATGGGCATTCTGCAAAAACATAAAAAGAGAATGTAGAAATTACTGGTTCAAAGAGTGGAATTATCTCTTCTGCTTCTTCCTTGTCCTCCTTCTTGTCCTCTTCCTCCTTCTCTTCCATCAACATTCTTATCTTGCGGGGTGGTCTGGTTTCACACATTTTCCTCCTAGTCCATGTGGACTTAGGAGGTAACTGAAATGGCACATCAGCAGCACTTGCTTTAACATGACTTTTCCTTTTCTTGCAAGGGGAAGATGCTGTGGCAGCACTATTCCCAGCACTTGTGGGTTTTGCAGGGGTTTTACTCTTCTCTTGGTCATGCTTGGACTTCCTCTCTCTCTCAGCTGCAGCACTGCCTTCTTCCTTTCTTATTCATTCACTGGAATTCTCACACTTGATTCTTAAAACTTAAAAATAAACACTAAAACAAAACAAAACAAACATAGTTAGCCTCTGGGCTGCCTCCCAGTAGCGCTTGGTTTAAGAGTCCTCAGTCTGACTAAACTGTCATTCTCATGGGCAATCACTCAAGGGGGTGGAGGCCTTGGTGCTAGGCACTGGCTCCCCCAAGTACAACTTAACTCTCTGTCCATTCACCTTAAATTCATTTCCATTATTTTCATTCCTTAGGTCCACAGCCTCATGGGGGTGTACCTTGAGGATTGTGAATGGACCAGACCATCTAGATTTGAGTTTTCCAGGGAAAAGCCGTAGTCTAGAGTTAAACAGCAGTACTTGGTCACATTCCTTGAGTTCTCTCCTCAATATTTTGGCATCATGCCAAGCTTTTGTTTTATCTTTGTATATCTTGGCATTTTCATATGAAAAGTGTATTAACTCCTCAAGCTCATTGAGCTGCAGCATCCTGGCTTTCCCAGCTTGTTTCAAATCAAAGTTCAACTTTTTGGTTGCCCAAAAAGCCTTGTGTTGCAATTCAATGGGCAAGTGGCAAGCCTTACCAAAAACCAATCTATAGGGAGACATACCAATGGGTGTTTTGAAGGCTGTTCGGTATGCCCAAAGAGCATCATCCAGATGGATGGACCAGTCCTTCTTTGATGGATTCACCATCTTTTCTAATTTTTTTTTATCTCCCTATTTGATAACTCAGCTTGCCCACTTGTTTGAGGGTGATAGGCTGTGGCAATCTTATGTTTAACTCCATATTTTGCCAACAACCCTTTCATCAGTTTATTACAGAAGTGGGTGCCCTCATCACTAATGATGGATCTAGGTGTGCCAAACCTTGTAAAAATATTTTTTTGGATAAATTTCAGCACTACCCTTGCATCATTAGTGGGAAGAGCAACTGCTTCTATCCACTTGGACACATAATCTACTGCCACAAGGATGTACAAGTTGCCAAAGGAAGGTGGGAATGGTCCCATGAAATCAATACCCCATACGTCGAATAATTCAACCTCTAAGATATTGTTCAGGGGCATTTCGTTTTTAATGGAAATATTGCCCATCCTTTGGCACCTATCACATCTTTTAGCGAACTCATGGGCATCTTTAAAGATTGAGGGCCAGAAATAACCTGTTTGCAGCACTTTGGCTGCAGTTCTTGCTCCTCCAAAATGGCCTCCGCAGGGTGAGGAGTGGCAGTGCTTCAGGATGTCATGCACTTCAGTTTCGGCAGCACATCTTCTCAGCAGTTGGTCAGGACACTTCTTGTACAAAAAGGGCTCATCCCAAAAATATTGCTTTGCTTGGTGGAAGAACCTTTTCCTTTGCTGAGATGTGAGGTCCTCAGGCACCATATTACTCACCAGGTAGTTGACAACATCAGCGTACCAAGGCACTTCTGTCACAGAGTTTGCAGTATTGACACCTGCTGATATGGCCAGCAATTGTTCATCAGGGAACTGCTCCTTAATTTCTGACTCATCAGGGGGTGAATTCACATCTGGGATCCTTGACAGGTGGTCTGCCACCTGGTTTTCTACTCCTTTCTTGTCCCTAATTTCGAGATCAAACTCTTGCAGCAAGAGTACCCATCGGATAAGCCTTGGTTTGACATCTTTCTTGGCTATGAGGTACTTGATTGCTAAGTGGTCAGTGTACACTATTACTTTAGCTCCCACAAGGTATGATTTGAACTTGTCAAAGGCAAAAACCACTGCCAGCAATTCCTTCTCAGTGGTTGTATAGTTTAATTGAGCATCCACCAAAGTTTTGCTGGCATAATGTGTAGAGTAGAATACCTTGTCATGCCTCTGTCCCAGCACTGCACCGATAGCATAATCACTAGCATCACACATTAGCTCGACGGGTTTGCTCCAGTCTGGTGCTATGATCACTGATGCTGTCACCAATGCTACCTTCAGCTTATTAAATGCTACCAAACATTCTGCATCAAAGTTAAAAGCATTGTCGTGCTGCAGCAGCATACATAATGGTTTAGAGATTTTGGAGAAATCCTTTATAAACCTTCTGTAGAATCATGCATGCCCAAGAAAACTTCTAACTCCCTTGACTGATGTGGGAGGTGGCAATTTCTCTATTACTTCCACTTTTGCCTTATCTACCTCTATTCCCTTTTTTAAAATTTTATGCCCCAATACTATTCCTTCTTGCACCATGAAGTGGCACTTCTCCCAGTTTAGTACCAAGTTTGTCTCTTCACACCTTCTTAGTATATCCTCAAGATTGAGCAAACATGCATGGAAGTTCTCTCCAAAAACAGAAAAATCATCCATGAACACTTCCATGGATTTTTCAATGTAATCGGAGAAAATTGCCATCATGCACCTCTGGAAGGTGGCTGGAGCATTGCACAGCCCAAAGGGCATCCTCCTAAAAGCAAAGGTGCCATAAGGGCAGGTGAATGTGGTTTTCTCTTGGTCTTCAGGGGAAATAGCAATCTGATTATACCTCGAATAGCCATCAAGGAAACAGTAATATTCTTTCCCTGCTAATCTATCAAGCATTTGGTCTATGAAGGGGAGGGGGAAGTGATCCTTTCTGGTGGCCTTGTTTAACTTTCTGTAATCCATGCAGATTCTCCACCCAGTTACTGTCCTAGTTGGAATCAATTCATTCCTCTCATTTTTTATGACAGACACTCCTCCCTTCTTGGGGACACATTGCACCGGGCTCACCCAAGTGCTATCAGCAACTGGATAGATTATCCCAGCATCTAACCACTTAATTATTTCTTTTCTAACCACTTCTTGCATTATAGGGTTCAGTCTTCTCTGTTCCTCTATACTGTTCTTGGAGCGTTCCTCAAGATAAATTCCGTGCATGCATAGAGCAGGACTCAACCCCTTAATATCAGTCATTTGCCATCCAATGGCCTTTAATATGTTTCATCAAAACATTCAGTAACTCTTTTTCTTGATTTTCACTTAACTCAGCAGCTATGATTACGGGCAGGGTGTTTTCCTCCCCCAAATAGGCATACTTCAGGTGAGGGGGGAGTTGCTTCAGCTCAAGTTTGGGTGGCTTCTCAGTAGAGGGTATATTGTCCTTGAAACCTTCAGTGGTTAGTTCCAAGGACTCATACCTTTTCGTCCATCTCTGGCCTTCTGTCTTGATTTTAGCCACTCCCTCTTCCTTCAGTTCTTTCAGTTTTAAATGCCCCAGTTCCTGCTTTAGGACATCATGCTGTGACAGCAATTGCTTTTGGACCAGGTTGTCCACATTAGAGACAAAATTGCATTCTGCACTGTTGGTGCTGTCCCCAGGGTATTTCATAGCATTGAGCACATTAAAGGTGACCTCTTGGTCATTTAACCTCATAGTCAGTTCTCCTTTATGCACATCGATCAAGGTTCTACCTGTAGCTAAAAATGGTCTTCCAAGGATAATTGGCACATCCTAGTCAGCCTCAAAATCAAGTATTTTAAAGTCTACAGGAAATACAAATTTATCTACCTTAATTAACACATCCTCTATCTTTCCTTCAGGATAGACAGTGGACCTATCTGCCAGTGAGAGTGTTACTGTGGTAGGTCTTGCTTGACCAATTCCGAGCTTTTGAAAAAAGGACTTGGGCATCAAATTGATGCTACTGTCTCAAACTCACCAAGTCTCTTTCTCTTTGTCAGAACATCCTTCATGAACTTGGTATAATTTGGCATCTGCTGTAGAGCTTCCACTAGTGGAATGTTGATGTGCAGCTGCTTCAGAATCTCCATAAATTTTCCAAATTGTTTATCCAGATTGGCCTTCTTTAACCTTTGGGGAAAGGGTGGAGGAGGCCTCTCAGGGGTCAACTTTTGGGGTGTACTTACTGCAGGTGCTGTGGTAGCATCCTCCGTAGCATCAGAATTTTTAGCAACAGGTTCAGCACCAGTGCTGGCAGCATCTGTGACAGCACTTATATTAACACTTGTGGGCAAAGTAGCAGTTTTCTTCCCACTTCTTAGTGTAATGGCCTTAACATGCTCATTGCCAGATGGGGCTGGTTGCTCAGTAGTACTTGGTAGCGTGCCACTTGGTCAAGCTGTAATTGCAGTTGCAATTTGGCCAATTTGATTCTCTAGGTTCTTGATGGCAGCCCCTTGGCTTTGGTACTGTGCTTTGGTTTCACTCATAAAGGCCTTGAGTGCCTCCGCCAAGGAATTGTCAGCAGTGGGCTTGGACGCGGGCTGTACAGGGAATCCTGGAGGTGTAGTAGGTTTAGCTTGACTGGCTGCAGCATTTTGGTCTTTCCATGAGAAATTGGGGTGGTTCCTCCAACCTGGGTTGTATGTGTTGGAATAGGGGTTATTGTTCTTGTTGTAGTTCCCTATATAATTAAAAGATACATGGTTCGATGGACACTCTTCAAACAGATGTCCCCCATTGCAATACACACAACATGGCGCTTCAGTTTGCACTGCAGCTGCTGTTTCTGCAGGCTCTGTGGCAGCAGCAGCGGTGGCTATAGCTGGAGCAGGGGTAGAACACATGCTCTTTAGCATGTTGGTAAGGGAAGCCACTTGTGCAGATAGAGCAGTTATTTCAGATACCTCATGGATTCCTACAACCTTCTTTGCAGCACTGACTCTGGCAGTGGGCCATTGATAGCTATTGGCTGCAATTGTCTCCACCAACTCGTAGGCATCATTATAGGAGTGATTCAGAATGGCCCCTCTTGCAGAAGCATCCAGTAACAGCCTTGATTGGGAAATCAGACCATTATAGAATGTTTCTAATTGGATAGCAAAGAGTATGCCATGATGGGGGCATTTTCTGAGCACATCTTTGAATCTTTCCCATGCTTCATATAAGGACTCCTCCTCTTGTTGCCTAAATGATGTGATGTCATTCCCCATTCGAGCATTTTTGACAGGGGGAAGTATTTGACCAAGAATTTCTCGGCTAACTTGTTCCAACTGTCTACTGAGTTGGGCTCCAAAGAATTCAGCCAAGCTTTGGCTCTGTCCTTCAATGAGTATGGAAAGAGCCTTAGCCCGAATGCGTCTTCGGACACCCCTGGTATATTGAAATTGTTGCACACTTCGAGGAACTGCCTTAAATGCAAGTGACGATCTTCTGTGGGTCCTCCTGCGAATTGTCCTACTATTTGCAACATCTGAAACATCATAGGCTTGAATTCGAAGTGGGCACGTGTGATGGCAGGTGTTACAATACCAGTATCCATGGTGGTGGGATCGAATACAGCATAATCCCTCATTGGCCTTTCTCTGTCATTGGTCATTTCAATGTTTGTCATCACCACTGCGTGCTCGTCTTCATGTTCTGCCATTTGGACTACGAGTCTCTCTCGAGCTTGTCTTCTCAATCTCCTTGCTGTTCTTTCGATTTCAGGATCTATCTGATGCTCTGGTGTACTTAGAGACTGAGTTACATCAACGGGTACGAAGGCGTCACACTACAGGGACTCTATGGTGCTGATGCGATGCTGGCAGCACTTGCGAACAGTCGTCTTGTATCTGAGTATGGTGGATGATGGTTGCGGCAATGGAGTGGAACAAAGGGTATGTGCTGAAGATAGAGCTTCCTTTTTGGTTGCGCTAAATGAGGCGCCTAACAAACTCACGCTCCTTTCCACTGATTTTCTTTAATGCTGCCATATCACTTGCCCTAGCACTTAGGATTTTCCTGCACACTAGCACACATATCAAGTTCCACAAGAATGGCACTTGCGTGCCCAAATTGTGACTTTCACCACCAAATGCAGTTTGCAGTTAATTTATGATATTTGTTATATTTATTTGCGTAACTTACTCTTGGATCATGGTAATTCTTATTTGAATTGATATGAATAACTCACATTTCTGTGAGTTATCACATACCAATGCATAAACACCTCAATAGCATCATGTCACATGGAGGCACGTGCCAACATGCAAAAGGAGGCGCCTACAATAGAAGACCATCATGAAGGGTCATTCATAAGGGACACATGGCCTTCCACGATTGGACCACTCTTTGAGGTTGAGTATTGGACTCAATCCCCTTCATCAAAGTTCTGAAAAGTAACCATGGTTAAACCTCCTTAGGTTAACTTGATCTCCAAGCAAAACCTCACTTGAAGGAAACCTCCAAGGCTATATAAAGGCTTCCACTTCTCACTTGAAAGATCATCCATATACATTCCAATATAATCCATAATCATTTCCTTTCTTGTATTTTATTTCTTTTCATAGTTTTAAGTTAGTAGTTAGTTTGTAAGAAGGTAAGGAAGGAATTGACGACTTCTCCCTTCACTTCTTCATCAAGTTAGTTAGGTGCAGGAAATCAGTGCATCTGCACTGCTAGGCAACTTATGCAAGAATTCTTCAATCGGTGTAATCTCTACCCTATTGGTATCCCTTGTACTTTCCATTATATCAACATGTTTCATTTCATCTATTTTTTCCTTCCAATGCATATTATGAGCTAAACCTCTTTGGTTGAGATGTTCTAACTTTATAATGAGCTTTTGAGTAAGTTATTGTGCTTTTAAGTGTTGTATGCATTTTGGTTCTTGTGTTATACTACATCCATCTTATTTTAAGGTTGATTGCTTAGAATAAGTGGAGTTATATTCACAGACGTGGTTTATAAATAGAAATCAAGAACTAATAAGGGTGAGTGTTTTAATGAAGACTTTGTTAACTTGTGTAATAAAGGAAACTTTGTTAAAACCATATTAAGTCCTAGACATAGGATAACATAATCCTTAGGGTGATACAGTGGGTACTTTAAAGGCAGGAGTGAACTTATTTAGCAAGTCTAGACATAGGAAGCTTGTAACGAAACTCTGGAGAAAGTAGCTGAAAGGCACATACTGATGCAGCTGCACTCAATGCTTCTGCACCACATAAACACACAAAACTCTCAAAAGTGATTTATTTAGTGAAAACATCTCAACTATCATTCTCAACTGATTTGCTCTACATTTTATTACTTATTTGCATTCTGTTTACTTATCACCATCATCCCAATTTGTGAGTAGTATAGTTCAATTTAAACTTTTATATGTCCCCCCATGCTTCTTGTATTTTTGTTTATTAATGAAATAGGGGGGAGTACTCTTTCCTTCTAGATGTTTTTATCCCTAAGGAGGGTTTTGCATCAGAAGGTTTTAACGAGGCTCATTTCCTTTTGTTTAAAAAAGGAGAGTAGTATAGTTCACACTAATTTATACACTTTTAAACTACAATAGTTAATCCAATCCCTGTGGGTTCGATCTTTTATACTACTTGTTAGTGACTGTGTATACTTGCACATATTTTTCACACACCACACAGCAATGATTGCTCCAGCATCGTATATAACATAATGCTATAAAAAAGTGATTTACTTAGTGAAGAGCATACCAACTATTTCTCTCAATTGATTTACAATCTATTTCTATCTTGCTTATCTTAAATTCTGTTTTCACACACACTACTCATCTTTTATTTTATTCTTGATTGCTATTTCTCACTAGTATTGCTGCCATTTTAAACTCTCAAAATTTAATTCAATCATTGTGGGTACGATCTCTACTTATCATTGTATTACTTGTTAAAGACCGTGTATACTTGCACACATTTTCTCACAACAATTTTTTGGCGCCGTTGCCGAGGATTGTCATTAATTTTTATTGTTTAACTTAGTAGTAAGTTAGTGATAATTTTACTTTGGTGTTTTTTCCTTGTGCTTCAGCAATCATTGTTTCAGCAATAATTGCCCCAGCAATAGTTGCTACAGCATATGCCCAGGTCCAACACACCAGAATTTCAGTTGGATTCTGAGATAGCGATGAGATTTAGAAGGCTGCGCAGACTTCGGAGACAAAGAGGCAGAGCTAGACAAACAATGTCTGAACTAGGAGTAGGTGAAGGTTCTAATCATGGCACAGGTAGAGGCACGGGAAGAGACAGAGGTTCTGCTCATGGCTCACACCCTGGTCCTACGAATGATTACAAAAACCAATTCATCAACATGGGACCTATAGGTATGATAAATAACAGGGACAAACCAATGAGGGACTATGCTGTGTTTGATCAGCAAAACATGCAAACCAGCATAGTCAGACCTCAAATTAATGCAACTCATTTTGAGTTCAAACCCATGATGTTTCAAATACTTCAAACAGTGGGTCAATTTAGTGGTTCTCCTCATGAGGACCCTCATTTGCATCTAAGACAATTTTTAGAAATATGTAGCAATTCCATCATCCCTGGTGTTTCAGAAAATGCTTTTAGACTAAAACTTTTTCCATATTCCCTAAAAGATAAAGCCAAGGCTTGGTTAAATTCCCTAGAGCCTAATTCTATCACTAAGTGGAATGAACTAGCTGAAAAATTTCTAGCAAAATATTTTCCACCAATTAAAAATGGCAGGATGAGAAATGACATAACTTCTTTTAGTCAAAAAGAAGGAGAATCGCTGTTTGAAGCATGAGAAAGATGGAAAAAAACTTTTAAGAAAATGTCATCATCATGGTATACCTGTCATAATACAAATGGAAACATTCTATAATGGTTTGGAGCCCCAAACCAGACTCATGTTGGATGCTTCATCTGGAGGAGTATTACTAAATTCATCATACAATGAAGCATGTGAGTTGATAGACAAAATTGCAACCAACAACTATAGTTGGCCCACAGAAAGGGTCAGTGCTCAAAAGAAGATAGCTGGGGTTCATGAACTCAATGAAATATCAGCTCTACCAGCTCAAGTGGCATCTCTCACCAACATGATCAAAAATCTAAATTCTACCAATGCCCCAGCATCCATTGCTGGAGCAATGACAGAACCCACTGCTGCTGCAATAGAACAAGCCTCTCCAGGAACAACTAGTTGTGTATACTATGGAGGTGGACACTTGTATGAAGAATGTCCAAGTAACCCTATTTCTGTTAACTATGTGGGATACAACAAAAACAACAATCCTTACTCCAACACTTATAACCCAGGCTGGAGAAATCATCTCAATTTCAAGTGGAGTAATAACAATGCTCCAGCATCCAATGTTGCAGCACCATCAACTCCACCTGGATTTCACTCAAAGAACTCCTACACCAGCAAATGATAATTCCTTGGAATAAATGTTTAAAGCATATATGAAGAAAACTGATGTTTTCATCAGTGAAACTAGAACTGCAAGGCAAGCTCATGATGCATCACTTAAGAACTTGGAGAATCAAGTAGGGCAACTAGCTACAACATTATACCAGAGGCCAAATGGTTCACTGCCATCCACCACAGAAGCCTCAACCTCACAAAACAAGTGAAGAAGCATGTAAAAGCCATTTCTTTGAGGAGTGGAAAAGATCTCTCAACCATATAAAACTGAAGGTGTGGAGAAGGAAGAAAATGAAAAAAATAGAAAAGAAAAAAAATACAACTGATGCAGGAGCAACCGATGCAGGAGCATCCAAAGCTGGAGCATCAGAAGCTGCTTATGTACCACCACCAAGGTTAGTTCCAGAATACCCTTCTCCACCTTATCCACAAAGATTGAAGAAGGCACATGAAGAAAAATAATTTTGCAAATTCCTTGAAGTACTTAAGCAGCTACACATCATTGTACCCCTTGTGGAAGCACTCCAACAGATGCCCAATTATGCTAAGTTCATGAAAGATGTGCTCACAAAAAGAAGAAGATTGGGGGCATTTGAAACAGTAGCTATGTCAAAAGAATGCAACATGATCATGCAGAACAAAATTCCAAGGAAGTTAAAAGATCCTGGCAGTTTCACTATACCATTTTCAATTGGAAAATTTTATACAGGTCGTTCACTATGTGATTTAGGTGCAAGTATTAACTTGATGCCTAAGTCCATATTCACACAACTTGGTATTAGAACTGCCAGACCTACCACTGTGACCCTTCAATTAGCAGATAAGTCAATAGCCTATCCTGAAGGGATCATAGAGGATGTTTTGATAAAAGTTAACAAATTTGTGTTTCCTGCAGATTTTGTTATCCTTGATTTTGATGCAAATAAGGATGTACCAATCATTCTTGGAAGACCATTTTTGGCTACTGGCAAAAAACTCATTGATGTGCAGAAAGGTGAATTGACCATGAGAGTCAATGATCAAAAGATCAAATTCAACATCATGAATGCTCTCAAATACCCAAATGAAGATGTTGAATATTGTTCTCTAATTGTCTCTCTGGATCAAGCAGTACAACAACAATTCCACAAAGAGCATGACCACTTGACCAATGCTCTAGCATTCATTGCTGGAGCAATGATAGAAAAAGAAGAAATTGTGGAAGATGAAGCTATGCAAGAAGAATTGGATGTAAAAGAGGTATGGGCAAGAAAATATGAATCTCTAGAACTTGAAGACCCAAACCTCAAGAAGAATGTTCCTTCAATTGATAAACCTCCTCAACCTGAGCTTAAAGAATTTCCCCAACATCTAAAATATGCTTTCTTAGGGGAAAATAATACACTTCCAGTGAACATTGCTTCTGACTTATCTCAAAAGCAGGAGCATGATCTTATTAATACCCTAAAAAAGCAAAAGAAGGCAATAGGCTGGCAAATGTCTGATATAAAGGGAATCAATCCTTCTATCTGCATGCATAAAATTGTTTTGGATGAAAACTCCAAAAATAGCATTGAAGGGCAGAGAAGATTGAATCCAATCATGAAAGAGGTGGTGAAAAAGGAAATAATCAAATGGCTAGATGCTGGCATAATCTACCCTATTTCAGATAGTGCATGGGTAAGCCCTGTTCAATGTGTTCCAAAGAAGGGTGGAGTGACAGTAACAACTAATGAAAAGAATGAATTGATACCAACCAGAACTGTCACAGGCTGGAGAATTTGTATGGACTACAGAAGGCTCGACAAAGCTACAAAGAATGACCATTTTCCATTGTCTTTCATTGATCAAATGCTGGACAGATTAGTTGGTAAGGAATTTTATTGCTTTTTGGATGGATATTGAGGCTATAACCAAATTGCTATAGTTCCTGAAGACCAATAAAAGACAACTTTTACATGTCCCTATGGCACCTTTGCATTTATAAGGATGCCATTTGGACTATGTAATGCCCCAGCAACCTTCCAAAGGTGTATGATGGCAATATTCTCTGACTTCGTAGAACAATCAATGGAAGTTTTCATGGATGATTTCTCAGTATTTGGTGAGACATTTCAACTCTGTTTGGCAAACTTGGAAGAAATACTCAACAGATGTGAAGAAACCAACTTGATCCTAAATTGGGAGAAGTGCCACTTTATGGTCCAAGAAGACGTTGTGCTAGGTCATAGAATTTCTAAGAAAGGGATGGAAGTAAACAAGGCAAAGATTGAGGTGATAGACAAATTACCTCCTCCAACAACTATCAAAGGTATCAGAAGCTTCTTAGGTCATGCAGGCTTCTATAGGAGATTTATCAAGGACTTCTCAAAAATTTCAAAGCCATTATGTCAACTGTTGCAACATGATGTGCAGTTCAACTTTGATGAATATTGCTTAGAAGCATTTCAAAAACTGAAGAAAGCATTGGTGACAGCACCAGTGATAGTCACACCAGATTGGAGCAGACCATTTGAGCTAATGTGTGATGCTAGTGATTTTGCTGTGGGAGCTGTCCTAGGGCAAATGTATGACAAAGTTTTTCATTCTATTTATTATGCTAGCAAAACACTTATTGAAGCTCAAATGAATTATACTGTGACTGAAAAAGAATTATTAGCAGTGGTTTTTGCATTTGATAAATTTAGATCATACTTAGTTGACACAAAGGTGATTGTTTATACTGACCACTCAGCCATTAAGTATTTAATTTCAAAAAAAGATGCAAAACCAAGACTAATAAGATGGGTTCTTCTCCTCCAAGAATTTGATCTTGAAATTCATGATAAAAAGGGGGTGGAGAACCAAGTAGCTGATCATTTGTCTAGACTTGAAGGAGATTATGTAGGAACAAAAGAAGGAGAGATAAAAGAAAGCTTTCCAGATGAGAAATTATTAGCAATTTATGCAACAACATCCATTGCCAGAGCAACCATTGTTGGAGCAATTGATGCTGTTGCACCATGATTTGCCGACTTGGTGTAGCAAACAATGAAGCCAAGTCTATAAGTAAATTTTTACAAAGAAACATCTTCACTAGATTTGGTACTCCAAGGGCAATTATCAGTGATGAAGGTTCACATTTCTGCAACAAGCTTATTGAAAATTTTCTAGCCAAATATGGGGTAAAACACAAAATTGCTACTGTTTACTGATAACTCTATTTTATATAGAGTTATTTATACAATCAAGCGTGAGTTATTGCTTATTTTCAAGAACATTTATATATATTTATAGCTTATTTATCAAGGAACAACATTCTAAGTATTCAAATGGATAAAGGGGGATGATCTAGGCAAAATGCACAAATCTTGTTAGGTTTGATATTTTTGTTCAGTGCAGCTACTGCAGGAGTGGAAACACTGCCAACACCAGGAGTGGAAACACCAGGAGTGGAAACACTAACAACACCTGCTAAAATTCTGCAGTTAATACCAAAACATCTAAAGACCATTTCAATGCTTCCACACTTGATTAGTGACGTCATGCCTAGTCACCTGGAGCTGAGCCACCTGCTGAAGTCGGCGATACACATAAAAATCAAGTTGCAAGACTAAAGCTTATCTAAAAGACATGTGGCACTTCTCCAATGGACCTCATCTTTTGTTATGCATGCAAGCGACCAAACCTGTGCAGCTTGCTTGATTGGTTGTCAACAAACTAACCATGTTCAGTTCCCTCAGCTTATCTTTCGCGCCAAAGGAAACCCCTTGCAAGAGGAAAGCTTTCAAGCCTATAAATAGATATCAAATCCTCACAAATCAATCATCCTATCTTATATCATCTTTCACATCTTTAAATCTTTTATCTTTCAGTTTAGTTTAGGTTTAGTTTATTTTCATTTTAAGTTTCTAAGGAGAGGAAGGTGAGGAAGTGCTTGACAACCATTCCCTTCACTTCTACTTTGAAGAAATTCGTGTAAGAAATCTTTATTGTACTTCAACTTGGGAACTTAATGCAAAAGATCTTCTATTCAAGTAATCTCTACTCTTTTAAGTTCTTTTGCCTCATTATTTATTTACTTATGTTCTTTGCATATTCTTTGCTTTATAACATGAGTAACATGAGCTAAATTCCCTTAAGTTGAGATGTTCTAACCTTGTAATGAACTTCTAACTATGTTATTATGGTTTATGTAGTGTAAACACTTTAAACTCTTGCATAACACTTCTTTCAACTTATTCTGGAATTGATCACTTTAGAATAGGTAAAACTTGTAGCAGCAGACATGGGCTACATTTATGAACTCAAGAGTTAATAGGAACAAGTATTTAATAAAGGAAACTTGGTTAAATATATGCTAAAACCTAGACATAGGATAGCATAGTTCTTAGGATAATAAAATTACAAGAGTGAACCTATTTAGCAACTTGGATCATTGTTAGGAGGCAATGGAGGAATTGACAAACCTTTCTTTACTGTAGAAAACAAAGATCATAAGAGCTTGTAATGAAACTCTGAAGAGAAGTGCTGAAAGGCACAAACTGATGCACCTACATCCAGTGTTCCCACACTACATACTCCATTAAAACACTTAGAAGTAAAGTACTTGGTGAAAACATATCAACTACTTTTTCCAACTGATTTCTCACACATTTTATTGCTTATTATTATTTTACTTACTTTGAAAACTCCAAACCAAAAATACTGAATAGTGTAGACACACTAAGTGTACACTTTGAACTACAAAAATTTACAATACATAATCCCTGTGGGTTCGACCTTTCTTATCACTTTATTACTTGTGTGACTATGTATACTTGCATATAATAAACCACACCAAGTTTTTGGCGCCGTTGCCGGGGATTATAGTAAAATTTTGTTGTTTAGATTGTTAATTTAGTGTTTTATTAGTACTACTGGTATTCTGTTTTCTGTGCAGAAACACTTAGTGCAGAAACACTCAGTGTGGAAACACTAGTTTATGCCCAGATATAGACCACCAGAATTTGATTGTGATCCAGAAATTGAGAGAAGATTTAGGAGATTGCTAAGACAACAAAGACAAAGACAACAAGACTGCAGAACAATGTCTCACCACAGTGAAGATGCCTCAGTAAGAGGAGGACCTAATTCACATCAACAATCTGAAGGTGGACCAGATCACAGACAACAATTCATTCAAATGGGACCAATAGGTATGATTAATGATTGAGATAGATCTATGAGAGACTATGCTCAATATGACCAGCAGCACATACAAACTAGTATTGCTAGACCTCAAATTGATGCTGTTCATTTTGAATTTAAACCTATGATGTTTCAAATGTTGCAAACAATTGGTCAATTTGGTGGATCTCCACATGAAGATCCCCATGAACATTTAAAACAATTCATAGAAGTTTGTAGTAACTTTATCATTCCTGGCATTAGTGAGGATGCATTTAGGCTTAAGTTATTTCCATACTCTTTGAAAGATAGGGAAAAATCATGGCTAAATTCTATGGTGCCCAATTCTATTCATACATGGAATGAATTAGCTGAAAAATTCTTAAGCAAATATTTTCCTCCTATTAAAAATGTAACACCCCGGTATTTTTATCGAGTAAAAATACCCAAGTGTACCATCATAAAATAATCAGAGATATTTTTCCTGTTTTAGATATTGAACATAAATAAAAACAACTCATAACCAGAGTCCAATATCCAAATACCAAGAAATAGCGGAAACGATTTTACAACTTTTACCTATACAAGTTATTCAATCGAAAATACAAAAATCTCGAGGGAAAGACAATAACAATGAAAACTAAGTCTTCACCGTCTTCATATGCACACCACCTAGCTGTGCTTCTTCACCTTTCCTTTTCCCCTACTTCTCTGTAAAACCACAAAATATAAACAGTGAGATACAATCTCAGTGAGTTCTACCGAGACCCCTACTAGCACTCTCGGTTCATTTAAAACATTTTTATGATTCGACGCAACACCGACCGCAATCCGCTTGCTAATCTCGGTGGACCATACAATAAGGCTTCGATCTAGTAAGACACCGGCTGCAATCTTTTTGCGTCTCCCGATGAACTAGCATCCTAGGCCCTCCTACGTAACACCGGCTGCAATCTATTTGCGTCTCCCGGTATTCATAGTACAATACTTTTTAACATAACACCGGCTGCAATCTATTTGCGTCTCCCGGTATTCATAGTACAATACTTTTTAACATAACACCGGCTGCAATCTATTTGCGTCTCCCGGCGAACCCCTATCCAATAACAGTTCCGCTATTGGCCTCAGAGCCTAGGGTAAGGGATCATGACTTCCCCGCCTAGTATGTTAACATGGGTCGTCACCCAAACTCGATATAATATATATATCTACAATAATATGAACATTTAGTTCATTTACATTCAGACCTATAACTGAACATAACACCCGCATCGGGCCGTTTCCCATAGTCGATATAATTTATATATCGTGAATCGTAGACCGGTTTATTATCAATAAACATATCCGGACGCGTGTACTATTAGTCGGTTTTTCGAAACGATCTATAACTTCAAAAACAGTTCATTATACAATTTAAATCATTTATTTGATTAGGCCTTAAAAATAGAATATTCAGTTAGGCCTCTGAATAAGCTTTCCAACGCATCTTAGAACACCTCAATCGGGTTCCCGGATCAAAAGTTATTGCGAAACGAAAAACAGTGTTTGGTTGTTGAAAATCTGTCAACTGGCGCGCGAGTGGCGCGCCGCGCGCAAGTGGCGCGCGAACAGACAGATTGTTCTGCCCAATGGCGCGCGAGTGGCGCGCCGCGCGCAAGTGGCGCGTGGGTTGACAGCAGGGGTTCTGTCAAGGGCAGATTTTGGCGGTTTCGCACGAAAATCGCGATTCCGCTTAATTCCGATTCTCGTTCCGATTGAAAACAGTTTTCACACACATATAATCAAACCCAATCAACATCAAACAATCAATCAAAATCTTAATCAAATCGAAGTTTATCAAAATACGACGATTTTCCAAATAACGGTTTTAAATCAAAATCTCTCGAATCAAATCACCCAAAAATTCCATTTTAACGCGACGCAACCCGAGACTCGCCCCAATCGATTCCTAACCCGAATCAGACATTATCAAGTAATATTCCAGACCAGCGAAAGCGATAAAACAGTTAATTCGAAAAAACAAAAATCCTAAACGTGAGTAGAACTCACCCTTGAAGCGTGAACCACGATCGAGCCGAATTCACCGAGTAGCCACACGAACATTCCCCGCTCCGGCGACATCCAATCCGCTTCCAAAGCTTTCCACTCGATCGCGAAACCTCATTTTGACCGAAATACCGATTTCCCCGAAATTCTCCACGGACACTATTCATCATCTTCCTCCTCTAACCTCCATGACACTATTCACACATAACCCCAAACATTTTGATTTTTCAACCTAACTCACTCAACTAGCTCCCAATCAACCAATCGAACTCTAATACTCGAGTAATCCACCTTGGGTTCGTTCCTAACCGAACTTAAACCTTCAAAACCAACCCAAAATCGGATTTCCCACAAAACCTCCAAAACACAAAAATGGCCAAGTGAGAGAGAGTGAGCTGATCGTCACGAAATTGGTACCAAATCGAAGAGGAAGTAGCGCTGAACATTTTTCGTGTTGGACGGAAGTCGTTTCGGTGAAGTCTTCTCTCTCCCTCTTCTCTTCTCCCTCACGCCACTCTCTCTTCTTTTCTCTCCTTTCCTCTCTTTTTCTCCTCTGTAACTCTCTCGCATTCTTTCTCTCTTTTCTCCCTTTCTTTCATTTAATTTCTTTTCTTCTCCTCTCACATGCACACACGTATACACATATATATTTATTTAATATATTTGTTGTAACGCGGTCAAATTACCATATTGATCGAAATCTCCTATTTCGATTCCAAAACTTCCTTGGTCCGTATTATCCGGTTAACGATTCGATGACAACAATTAAATAATTTTAGCACTCGATAAATTTACCAGTTAAGTACTAAATTGGTTTAATTGGGTTAACACCCAAATAATTCCATTAATTATTTTGAGGATGTTACATTCTCCCCAACTTGAAAGAATTTTGTCCTCAAAATTTCGCTAAGTCTTTCATCCGACTTACCGAGGGTTGACATTCCCAGAAAGGTCTAAATTTGCTAGAAAACATTCTTGAATTAACGAAATGAGGGTAGAAAAGCTTCCCAAGTTGGCACATCAATCTCCAGGTATGATCCACTACTACCCCAGAACGCTTCTAAGATTACAGTCCGAACTCCCTTATTACGAATCGACACGAGAAACTCCTCTTTCGCCTACATAAGCTCGGCACCGCATTTGAAAACACTTCTGAAGCTTCATTCTAGTTATCCCCGCTTGCTCCCCAACTTTGATTAATCTAAATCAAAGGGTTTAATACAAGACACTTGATAGACATACAGGTTGAAAACGAGATCCACAAACTGGTACTCCTCGGCAAAGGTAAAAACAAACACAATTTCTTCGAAGGGAATAAACACGTTCTCAACAAAGCTTCTAAAATCCATAACAGTTCTCGTACACACCGACAATGTGACGGAAAGTCATTTGTGAAACTTCTTGACTCGCTTCCAAGTCTTCGAGGTAAAACCAAGGTAATCAAAACCGGACCGGACCGGCCGGTCCGACCGGTTGAACCGGGAACCGGACCCCTGTCCGGTCCAATTGGACCACAGAACCGGATACGCGCAGAACCGGTGGAAAAACCGGAAAACCGGTCCAGAACCGGGAAAACCGGCCAGAACCGGTCAAGAACCGGCCAGAAACCGGTTCTGAGAAATGACTTTTTTTATTTCTTTTTTTTATTTTTTTTTATTTTTTTTTATTTTTTTTTTATTTTTTTTAACTGAAATAAAAAAATTTAAACTATTTTTTGTAAAACAAAATGAGTGTCAGGGCTCTATTTATATATTTTATATATTATGAAAGCCAAGAATCTCACTTATATTTTGCTGTGCACACTCTAGCTCTATTTATAGAGAAACACAACTCATTCTTCTTATTTGCCATCCGATGTGGGACTAGATGTTCACCTTTCAACAACATTAGCTTCATTGTTTGCAATTTTCTTACATGATGTGATCTTTTCTAAATAAAGCGACATTAGATTCTTTCTAAATAATGCATTAAAATATATATATTTTAAACATGTCAAACTTTGAGTTTTTTTATACCTACCAATTTTATGTGTAACTTTAACTAATGACTTGGATATTATATTGTTGAGCCTAAGTTAAGCATAATTTAATTGTTTGTGGTGTGAAATTTTGGGTATTATGGTTTTTTATCCTTTATATATTGTAATAAAAATATTAAATAATATATTTAATTAATTCCGGTTGAACCCCCGGTTCAACCGGTTGAACCCAAGAACCCCTGAACCGCCACCTCTTTCGGTTCAATGTCCGGTCCGGTTTTGATTACCTTGGGTAAAACTCATCGAAGAAAGATGAAATAAGGATTTACCAGAAACGTTTATCTTAAACGTAGAAATAAACCACGGGGACATCAAATCAATTGAACATAATGAAAATCACCTCAGTTGTTCTCCAAACAACTATCAAACAGAACTCAGAGCTCCTTTCCGAATTATTCAATAGCGTTGAGAGCTTCCCCTCAACCTATGTAATCCTCCCAGGATTTTCCTCCTCAATCATATTATATTAGCCTCTTAACTCGTTCCCAAAATTAACTTTAGCATGCGGGCTTCCACAAAAACGATTTTTCAAAACTATTACACCGCACGCCAAGCTTCACTTCGGAAATTTCCGTCACTTATAAGCAGATCCATCAATTAATCCTTTGATGGTTATTCGCAACGTGAAAACAGTCAGCAGTTACCTCATTTATATATTCGTATTCACGTTCGCCTTGTCAAACGGAATCTCATAATACTATCTCATTGTTGACCTTCACAAAAGAGAGGTTAACAAACCAATACCTCTGCTTTATATTCTGTACACCCTGGAACAGAATGTAAACTTCGGTGTGCTTCCTCTAACACTTGCCTTTTATTGTTCTCATCATCGGCCACACAGATTCTACCGTTGAAACAACTGACTCCATCACTATCCATAGTAAAATCTGGAAATACCTTTTGTGATTGTAGCTTCACATCAACTTCCTGTGCTAAGCGTATAGAATCCCTTAGGGAACTAGAGATCCTCATATGGCTCAACACTAACCCGTTCCTCCTTGATCTTGAATTCAGATTTAAGTCTCTGAAAGACTCCGATAATTCTATCTCATGCATCAATAAACTCGGCCATGTGGATGGACTTCCTACTCAGTGCATCAGTTACAACACTGGCCTCTCTTGAAGGCTACATCAACACGAATTTATAATCCTCCAGAAACTCAACACACTTCTCCGTCTGCTATTCAGTTCTTTCCGATCAAACAGATACCTTTAAACTATTGTGATCACTAAAGACATCGAAACGAGACCCATACAGGTAACGTCTCCAAATCTTCAGTGCATACACAATAGCTGCCAACTCATAATCATGAGTCGGATAACTCTTCTCATGAGACTTCAATTGTCTGGACGCATAAGCTACCACTTGTTGATTTTGCATTAGAACACATCCTAAACCTTCCCTGAAGCGTCATCGAAAATTTGAAATTCCAATGACGGATCGGAAGAATCAGGATTGGAGCAGAAGTCAAAATCTTCAACTCTTGAAAACATTCTTCACAATCGGCATCCCACGTAATCGGATGACCCTTACGAGTTAACCGAGTAAGTGGAAAACTAACTGTGAGAACCCTTTAACAAATCACTTATAGTAACCGGCTAGTCCCAGAAACTTTTGATCTCTGCGGCTGATGTCGGTCACTCCTATTCAACACCGCTTCCTTCTTACTGGGATCTACAGAGACTCCCGACTTGGGAAATCACATGTCTCAAAGACTTTACCTCCGACACCCAAAAATCAAACTTCGAAGGTTTCAAGCACAACTTCTTTTCTCGGAGTACTTTCGGAACAATGCGGAGATGTTGGACATGCTCCTCAATGGTCTTCGAGCACATCGAGATATCATCAATGAAAACGACTACAAATTGATCCAGGTAATTGAGGAAAACTCGGTTCAGGTAATCCCTGAATACCGCTGGAGCATTAGTCAAACCGAAGGGCATCACTACAAACTCGTAATGTCCATACCTAGTACGGAAAGCTGTCTTCGGAATATCTAAGGCTCTAACTTTTAATTGATGATATCCTGACCTCAGATCAATTTTTGAAAACACTGGGGCACATCAAGTTGCTCAAGCAAATCGTCTATCCTTGGTAAGGGATATTTATTATTGGTCGTCACTTTATTAAGTTGTCGATAACCGATGTACAATCTCATGTTACTATCTTTCCTTTTTACTAATTACACCAGAGCACTCCTGAGAGAAGCACTCGGACGAATGAATTTCTTTAACATCGACTCTTCAAGTTGAGACTCCAATTCCTTTAATTCTAAAGAAACATCCTATAAGAAACGATAGATATTGATCCCGTGCCAGGAACCAATTCTACGGTAAACTCTACCTTTCGCTCTGGAGGTTCAGAAGAAACTTCATCGCGAAAACATCCGGAAAAACATTCACAACTCGAACGTTCGCCAAATCTAAACTAGTTTCAGCGGATGCAGATAACATACTAACATGTGCTCCCGCACCTTGGAATGAAGGTTGACCGTCTAAGGTGAACTAGGTAACCGCTTCAGAATTTGTCTTAGACAATTCAACTGGTCCTGAAGCGAAGCTGATAGTTGATTAACACAGTCGATTGCAACATGATTTGCAGTCATCCAATTCATACCCAAAATGGTGTCCACACTTCTCACAGGCAAACAAATAATCCTTCAACGAAATTTCTGTCTCCTATAACGCGTAGGCAATTCCGACACAAAGATTGGGTCTGGACACGACCCTGAGCCGCAGTCAAGATAGTTATCGGTTCGGATAGCGATGATAGGGCTAATCCCAACTGATTCACACGCGATCGGGATATACAGCAATAGGTTGCACCCGAATCATATAACATACTGACAGAGTTATTGAAAACTGATCTCATACCCCTCAGTAAATTGTCTGCAGTTGTAACTGTCTAAACATCCAGAGTGTTGACTCGTCCTTGCCTTGGAGCTGCTTGTGACTCCTTGGAACTTTTCCTTACGGGGCACTCTTTACCATAGTGACCCTCTACATTTCTATAATAGCACCGATTAGATCTTTGCTTGCAATCACCGCTGTGTGGCTTTCCACAGTTAGAACATCTTCTGACCTTTGAAGAATCAAAGAATTGCACCTGCTTTTCCTTTGATGAAATTATCTTAGGACTTTCCATTCGGAGCTGATAATTCAACTACCTCCTTTCTTTTCCCATATTTCCTATGAGATCATCCTCGGCGACATTAGATGATTGCACCAAGGCAACATAATTGGTAATAGTATAAGAACTGAGACCATAAATCATAAAAGCACTTATGCCCGTCTTATACTTCTGCATTCTCCGTTCGTCATCCGAAGCTTACTTTCCACTTGGTAAAACTAAGACAACTTTTCATACTTAGCGGTGTTTTCTTCCACCGTCCTGCCACCTTTCCTGAGGATGTACCGGTTGAAGATTCCGGTTTTGGTCGAGGACTGCGTCTTGATCATCCAGTCATAATTCCGCTTATGATGCACTAAGTATTAAGTTGATCAGGCTCAATGTCTCTTAGCATCACAAGTGTAATTACAAAAGGACTAACAAGGAATCGACTCAACCCTAAACTAAGTCCGACTAGGTCGAACCGCTCTGATACCAACTGTAACACCCCGGTATTTTTATCGAGTAAAAATACCCAAGTGTACCATCATAAAATAATCAGAGATATTTTTCCTGTTTTAGATATTGAACATAAATAAAAACAACTCATAACCAGAGTCCAATATCCAAATACCAAGAAATAGCGGAAACGATTTTACAACTTTTACCTATACAAGTTATTCAATCGAAAATACAAAAATCTCGAGGGAAAGACAATAACAATGAAAACTAAGTCTTCACCGTCTTCATATGCACACCACCTAGCTGTGCTTCTTCACCTTTCCTTTTCCCCTGCTTCTCTGTAAAACCACAAAATATAAACAGTGAGATACAATCTCAGTGAGTTCTACCGAGACCCCTACTAGCACTCTCGGTTCATTTAAAACATTTTTATGATTCGACACAACACCGACCGCAATCCGCTTGCTAATCTCGGTGGACCATACAATAAGGCTTCGATCTAGTAAGACACCGGCTGCAATCTTTTTGCGTCTCCCGATGAACTAGCATCCTAGGCCCTCCTACGTAACACCGGCTGCAATCTATTTGCGTCTCCCGGTATTCATAGTACAATACTTTTTAACATAACACCGGCTGCAATCTATTTGCGTCTCCCGGTATTCATAGTACAATACTTTTTAACATAACACCGGCTGCAATCTATTTGCGTCTCCCGGCGAACCCCTATCCAATAACAGTTCCGCTATTGGCCTCAGAGCCTAGGGTAAGGGATCATGACTTCCCCGCCTAGTATGTTAACATGGGTCGTCACCCAAACTCGATATAATATATATATCTACAATAATATGAACATTTAGTTCATTTACATTCAGACCTATAACTGAACATAACACCCGCATCGGGCCGTTTCCCATAGTCGATATAATTTATATATCGTGAATCGTAGACCGGTTTATTATCAATAAACATATCCGGACGCGTGTACTATTAGTCGGTTTTTCGAAACGATCTATAACTTCAAAAACAGTTCATTATACAATTTAAATCATTTATTTGATTAGGCCTTAAAAATAGAATATTCAGTTAGGCCTCTGAATAAGCTTTCCAACGCATCTTAGAACACGTCAATCGGGTTCCCGGATCAAAAGTTATTGCGAAACGAAAAACAGTGTTTGGTTGTTGAAAATCTGTCAACTGGCGCGCGAGTGGCGCGCCGCGCGCAAGTGGCGCGCGAACAGACAGATTGTTCTGCCCAATGGCGCGCGAGTGGCGCGCCGCGCGCAAGTGGCGCGTGGGTTGACAGCAGGGGGTCTGTCAAGGGCAGATTTTGGCGGTTTCGCACGAAAATCGCGATTCCGCTTAATTCCGATTCTCGTTCCGATTGAAAACAGTTTTCACACACATATAATCAAACCCAATCAACATCAAACAATCAATCAAAATCTTAATCAAATCGAAGTTTATCAAAATACGACGATTTTCCAAATAACGGTTTTAAATCAAAATCTCTCGAATCAAATCACCCAAAAATTCCATTTTAACGCGACGCAACCCGAGACTCGCCCCAATCGATTCCTAACCCGAATCAGACATTATCAAGTAATATTCCAGACCAGCGAAAGCGATAAAACAGTTAATTCGAAAAAACAAAAATCCTAAACGTGAGTAGAACTCACCCTTGAAGCGTGAACCACGATCTAGCCGAATTCACCGAGTAGCCACACGAACATTCCCCGCTCCGGCGACATCCAATCCGCTTCCAAAGCTTTCCACTCGATCGCGAAACCTCATTTTGACCGAAATACCGATTTCCCCGAAATTCTCCACGGACACTATTCATCATCTTCCTCCTCTAACCTACATGACACTATTCACACATAACCCCAAACATTTTGATTTTTCAACCTAACTCACTCAACTAGCTCCCAATCAACCAATCGAACTCTAATACTCGAGTAATCCACCTTGGGTTCGTTCCTAACCGAACTTAAACCTTCAAAACCAACCCAAAATCGGATTTCCCACAAAACCTCCAAAACACAAAAATGGCCAAGTGAGAGAGAGTGAGCTGATCGTCACGAAATTGGTACCAAATCGAAGAGGAAGTAGCGCTGAACATTTTTCGTGTTGGACGGAAGTCGTTTCGGTGAAGTCTTCTCTCTCCCTCTTCTCTTCTCCCTCACGCCACTCTCTCTTCTTTTCTCTCCTTTCCTCTCTTTTTCTCCTCTGTAACTCTCTCGCATTCTTTCTCTCTTTTCTCCCTTTCTTTCATTTAATTTCTTTTCTTCTCCTCTCACATGCACACACGTATACACATATATATTTATTTAATATATTTGTTGTAACGCGGTCAAATTACCATATTGATCGAAATCTCCTATTTCGATTCCAAAACTTCCTTGGTCCGTATTATCCGGTTAACGATTCGATGACAACAATTAAATAATTTTAGCACTCGATAAATTTACCAGTTAAGTACTAAATTGGTTTAATTGGGTTAACACCCAAATAATTCCATTAATTATTTTGAGGATGTTACATTCTCCCCAACTTGAAAGAATTTTGTCCTCAAAATTTCGCTAAGTCTTTCATCCGACTTACCGAGGGTTGACATTCCCAGAAAGGTCTAAATTTGCTAGAAAACATTCTTGAATTAACGAAATGAGGGTAGAAAAGCTTCCCAAGTTGGCACATCAATCTCCAGGTATGATCCACTACTACCCCAGAACGCTTCTAAGATTACAGTCCGAACTCCCTTATTACGAATCGACACGAAAAACTCCTCTTTCGCCTACATAAGCTCGGCACCGCATTTGAAAACACTTCTGAAGCTTCATTCTAGTTATCCCCGCTTGCTCCCCAACTTTGATTAATCTAAATCAAAGGGTTTAATACAAGACACTTGATAGACATACAGGTTGAAAACGAGATCCACAAACTGGTACTCCTCGGCAAAGGTAAAAACAAACACAATTTCTTCGAAGGGAATAAACACGTTCTCAACAAAGCTTCTAAAATCCATAACAGTTCTCGTACACACCGACAATGTGACGGAAAGTCATTTGTGAAACTTCTTGACTCGCTTCCAAGTCTTCGAGGTAAAACTCATCGAAGAAAGATGAAATAAGGATTTACCAGAAACGTTTATCTTAAACGTAGAAATAAACCACGGGGACATCAAATCAATTGAACATAATGAAAATCACCTCAGTTGTTCTCCAAACAACTATCAAACAGAACTCAGAGCTCCTTTCCGAATTATTCAATAGCGTTGAGAGCTTCCCCTCAACCTATGTAATCCTCCCAGGATTTTCCTCCTCAATCATATTCTATTAGCCTCTTAACTCGTTCCCAAAATTAACTTTAGCATGCGGGCTTCCACAAAAACGATTTTTCAAAACTATTACACCGCACGCCAAGCTTCACTTCGGAAATTTCCGTCACTTATAAGCAGATCCATCAATTAATCCTTTGATGGTTATTCGCAACGTGAAAACAGTCAGCAGTTACCTCATTTACATATTCGTATTCACGTTCGCCTTGTCAAACGGAATCTCATAATACTATCTCATTGTTGACCTTCACAAAAGAGAGGTTAACAAACCAATACCTCTGCTTTATATTCTGTACACCCTGGAACAGAATGTAAACTTCGGTGTGCTTCCTCTAACACTTGCCTTTTATTGTTCTCATCATCGGCCGCACAGATTCTACCGTTGAAACAACTGACTCCATCACTATCCATAGTAAAATCTGGAAATACCTTTTGTGATTGTAGCTTCACATCAACTTCCTGTGCTAAGCGTATAGAATCCCTTAGGGAACTAGAGATCCTCATATGGCTCAACACTAACCCGTTCCTCCTTGATCTTGAATTCAGATTTAAGTCTCTGAAAGACTCCGATAATTCTATCTCATGCATCAATAAACTCGGCCATGTGGATGGACTTCCTACTCAGTGCATCAGTTACAACACTGGCCTCTCTTGAAGGCTACATCAACACGAATTTATAATCCTCCAGAAACTCAACACACTTCTCCGTCTGCTATTCAGTTCTTTCCGATCAAACAGATACCTTTAAACTATTGTGATCACTAAAGACATCGAAACGAGACCCATACAGGTAACGTCTCCAAATCTTCAGTGCATACACAATAGCTGCCAACTCATAATCGTGAGTCAGATAACTCTTCTCATGAGACTTCAATTGTCTGGACGCATAAGCTACCACTTGTTGATTTTGCATTAGAACACATCCTAAACCTTCCCTGAAGCGTCATCGAAAATTTGAAATTCCAATGACGGATCGGAAGAATCAGGATTGGAGCAGAAGTCAAAATCTTCAACTCTTGAAAACATTCTTCACAATCGGCATCCCACGTAATCGGATGACCCTTACGAGTTAACCGAGTAAGTGGAAAACTAACTGTGAGAACCCTTTAACAAAGGCAAGGTAAGGAACAGGTTAAAGCTATATCTTTGAGAAGTGGCAAGGATCTAACAGAACCATATGAGCTTGAAGGTACAGAGAAGGGAGAAAAAAAATAAAAATGAAAAAAATTCTCAAGATGCAGAAACACCTGGTGTTCCTACATCTCCTACTCCAAGGTTAGTACCAGAATACCCTCCTCCTCCTTTTCCTCAAAGATTGAAAAAAATACATGAGGAGAAGCAATTCAGTAAATTTTTAGATGTTTTAAAACAATTGCATATCAATGTTCCCTTGATAGAGGCACTTCAACAAATGCCAAACTATGCTAAATTCATGAAAGATGTGCTTTCTAAAAGAAGAAGATTAGGGGAATTTGAAACTGTTGTTATGTCAAAAGAATGTAGTCTGATTTTACAAAACAAAATTCCAAGGAAGCTAAAGGATCCAGGTAGCTTTACAATCCCTTTTTCAATAGGTAAGTACTATACAGGAAGAGCATTATGTGATTTAGGTGCAAGCATCAATTTGATGCCCAAATCTATCTTCACAAAGCTAGGGATTGGAAATGCAAAACCTACCACATTGACACTATCTTTGGCAGATAGATCAATTGCATATCCAGAAGGAATTATTGAGGATATATTGGTGCAAGTTGACAAGTTTGTGTTTCCTGCAGATTTTGTTATACTTGATTTTATTGCAGATGAAGAAGTGCCAGTCATACTTGGAAGACCATTCTTGGCAACAGGGAAAACACTGATAGATGTGCAAAGAGGAGAGCTAACCATGAGAGTGAATGATCAAGAAGTAAAATTTAATGTCTTGAATGCTTTGAAGTATCCTGCAGAGGAGAGTGAAGAGTGTTCATCAATCTCACTTGATCATTTGGTAGAGAAGCAGTTCCACAAGCAGTATGATCACCTTGCCAATGCACTAGCACCTGATGTTTCTGCATTGCCTGCTGAGAAATTTATTGAAGAAAGCATATTGCCCAAGGAACAAGCTACACCTAAGGTATGGGTTAGAACTTATGAATCTCTTAATTTAGAAGATCCCAACCTTAAAGAAAATGTACCTTCTATTGAACAACCTCCTAAGCTAGAATTAAAAGAACTACCTAAGCATTTAAAATATGTTTTTCTAGGTGAGGATAATAACCTTCCTGTAATCATAGCTTCTGATCTATCTTTAGAACAAGAACTTGATTTAATTAAAACCTTGAGAAAACATAGAAAAGCTATAGGTTGGCAAATGTCTGACATTAAAGGGATTAGCCCCTCAACATGCATGCATAGGATAATTCTAGAAGAAAATTCTAAAAATAGCATAGAAGGGCAAAGAAGATTAAATCCAGTAATGAAAGAGGTTGTTAAGAAGGAAATAATTAAATGGCTAGATGCTGGTATTATCTACCCTATCTCAGATAGTGCATGGGTTAGTCCTGTGCAATGTGTTCCTAAAAAGGGTGGAGTCACAGTTGTAGCCGATAAAAATAATGAATTAATCCCAACTAGAACTGTAACAGGGTGGAGAATCTGTATGGATTACAGAAAACTCAATAAGGCCACTAAGAAAGATCATTTCCCCTTACCCTTTATAGATCAAATGTTAGATAGGTTAGCAGGAAAGGAATTCTATTGTTTCTTAGATGGTTATTCAGGATACAATCAAATAGCAATTGAACCTAAGGATCAACAGAAAACCACCTTTACTTGTCCTTATGGCACTTTTGCCTTTAGAAGGATGCCTTTTGGACTTTGTAATGCTCCTGCTACCTTTCAAAGATGCATGATGTCAATCTTTTCTGACTTCATTGAGCAATCAATGGAAGTCTTCATGGATGACTTTTCTGTTTTTGGAGAAACATTCTCATTATGCCTTTCAAACTTAGAAGAAATTCTTCAAAGGTGTGAAGACACTAACTTAGTGCTTAATTGGGAAAAATGTCATTTCATGGTAAAAGAAGGCATTGTTCTTGGTCATAAAATATCAAAAAAAGGTCTTGAAGTGGATAGGGCAAAAATAGAGGTAATTGAGAAACTACCACCTCCATCAACAATCAAAGGGATTAGAAGTTTTTTAGGTCATGCAGAATTCTATAGGAGATTTATCAAAGACTTTTCAAAAATTTCAAAACCATTGTGTATGCTTTTGCAACATGATGTACCTTTTAATTTTGATGAATCTTGTGTAGAAGCTTTTCAAAAACTAAAAAAGGCCTTAGTTACAGCACCAGTTGTAGTCACTCCAGATTGGAGTAAGCCTTTTGAACTCATGTGTGATGCTAGTGACTTTGCAGTAGGAGCAGTCCTAGGGCAAAGATATAACAAAGTGTTTCATACCATATACTATGCTAGCAAAACACTAATTGAGGCTCAAATGAACTACACTGTGACAGAGAAGGAACTATTAGCAGTGGTTTTTTGCTTTTGAAAAATTTAGATCATACTTGGTAGGCACCAAAGTAATTGTGTACACTGACCATTCTGCCATCAAGTATCTAATTTCTAAAAAAGATGCAAAACCTAGGCTAATAAGATGGGTTCTATTACTTCAAGAATTTGATCTTGAAATAAGAGATAAGAAAGGAGTAGAGAACCAAGTGGCTGATCACCTCTCTAGACTTGAAAGTAATAATACAGGTACAATTGAAGAAATCAAGGAAAGTTTCCCTGATGAGAAATTACTAGCAATTACCATAAATACAGCCAGTGTTTCTGCACTCAGTGTGGCCACACCTCATGTTTCAACACCATGGTATGCAGACATAGTAAATTTCCTTGTAAGCAAAATTGTACCATGTGAAATGAACTATCAACAGAAAAGAAGGTTCTTCCACATAGTTAAAACAATACTATTGGGATGACCCTTACCTATTCAAGATATGTCCTGATCAAATCATGAGAAAATGCATTCCTGAAGAAGAACAGCAAGCAGTGCTCCTGCATTGTCATGCTGCACCATATGGAGGTCACTTTGGAAGGCAAAGAACAGCAGCTAAGGTACTTCAATCAGTTGATCTATATGATGCAACCACTGATACCACTTTCAAAGTAAATGGACAAAGAGTGAAAATGTACTATGGAGAGCATGTAGAGAGAGACAAGATCACCACTCACTTTACAAAACCTTAGACCAAGGTACAAGTCAGGCTGTAAGACTCTTAAAACAAGCGCTTGAGGGAGGCAACCCATCACTATATAGTTAAAATTATTATTTTGTGCAATTTCATGTTTTGTTATTTTGCAGGAAAAACAGGACAACAGAGTAGCCAGTGTTCCAACACTAGGTGTTTCCACACTTGATGCAGCTACACTGCCTACTCTGGTGTTAAAATAATTTAGAAGAAATCTGTCACTTGACAAATCATCAACTTAGTGGAATCATCTCTGATCAAGGGTTAGAAAGTGGCGTGTTAAGTCTAAGTTTCCACGTGTTGGCTTGCATGTTAGGCCACACAACTTAACGGCTATAAACCTCAACTACCAAATCCCACTAACCCTTTCACATAACCTAAAATTCAATTTTCTTCGTCCCTCTCGCAAAACCGATCAAAAATCCTCTCCACTCACAAACAGTTTCTCAATCTCAAACACTCCAAATCTTAAATGGCTAAGAAACAAGCTGCCTCTAAAAACACTGGGAAAGGATCTGGTGTGGAAACTCAGGCGAAAAAGGGAAAATCAGGAGTACTAGCATCAATGGAAGCAATCCCTGGATGTGAGCAATTTTGGAACATGAAGTTTCTGCCTGAGCGTGGTTTCAACTTCGCAAAAGCTCATCATTCATTCCTCTCCACTGTCAACAACATGCATTGAGAAAGATTTGTTCAAACTCGAGCCTACTACTTGGAGCAATTGGTGCGAGAATTCTACTCAGGAATTCAGAATAACAGAGGAGGTACTGTATTTTTCTCCAAGGTTAGAGGTAAGAAAGTTTTCTTTGACCCTGCTAGAATCAATAAGCACTATGATCTCACATACACTGGTAATGCATTTGAAGTAAAACTAGAGACCTATGGAAAGAAGCAAATGACTAAAATCAAAGAAAGAGTAGCAATAGAAGGATCTCAGTGGGAGAAATTCACAAATACTGAATTCAAACTTAAAACTGGTGAATTGATCTCTGAGCTTGGTAGTTGGCATTTATTCATTGATACATCAATTCTCCCTACTTCACACACTTCTACATTATCTAAAGATAGGTTGATTCTTATTGATTCAATCCTATGTGAGGATAATGTGGACATAGGGAAATTGATAGCTAAAGAAATTGTAGAATGTCAAGCCAAGGAATCTGGATTCTTATATTTCCCATGCTTAATCACTGAATTGTGTCAAAAGCAAGGAGTTGTTACTTCTGATCTAGAAAAAGTCTACAGAAAAACCCCTCCTAGTGGTCTATCTGCTGAAGTTAAGGATAGAATGAGGTCAGTGAAAATTAAAAGTACTGTAGAGCAGGAAGTGTCTGAACACTTGGTGCAGAAACTCCAAGCTGTCTGGAAATTTCAAAGAGAACAGCATGAATGGTTGAAACTAAAGTTGGATGATCCTGAAGCAGAAATAGAATCCCCAATTTTCCCTAATTGGGTGATTGATGAAAAAGAAGAAGTGGAAAAGGAAACTGATAAGAAAGAGAGGAAAGTAAAGAGAAAGAGAGATACTGAGAAAGAAAAGAAGGGAAAGAAACCAAGAGTGGAGGAAGAAATTGAAGAAGTAAATGATGAAGATACTGAAGAAGATGAAGAGGCAAGACAGGCTGTGAAGGATATTGAAAAGGATGTAGAGGAGGATGAATCTGAGTCACTAGAAGTTAGTGACAGTGATGATGATGACAGTGATGATGATGGCAGTAATGATATGGAAGCTAGTGCCAGAAGAAAGTATGAACTAAGAAAGAAATCTACAAATGAAGCCCAACCACCATCACAACAGCAATCAAACACCCCCTCACCACCATCACAAACCAACATTCCATCCCCCACCACCCACCATTCCCCCAGTCAAACTTCAACACCAAAATCACCCACACCTCCACCAGAAAATGCTCCCCAATCTGAAAATCCAAAACAAGATGCAGAAACAGATACAACCATCCCATCCCACACTCCAAAAGAAACAACTCCCACCCCAAGCACAGAACCTATTGAGCCAACTAACATTGTTTCTGAGAATGTTCAAATGCAGGTACCCATTGAAGAGCCTGAGAAAGAGAAAACAGATTCAGATTTGAAGATGCAGGCAGATACTGTCAAAGAGTCTGTTAGTGTTCCCACACCAACTGCAGAAGCTTCAAAATCAACAGTCATGGCAACAAGTCCTGCAGCAACAATCTCTGCAGTTTTGAAGGCCTTAGCAGAGAAGAAGCAGATGATGGGATACACAAGGAGAACAATGAAGCCTGCTCCAACAAAGAAGAAATGGACAATGAGCTCACTCTATGGTGCACAGGGTACAGGGATACAAGCTGGTGAGAAGGAAGTATCTGAGGAAGCTACACCCAAAGAAGGAGAGAAAGAAGCTGAGAAGGTAGCAGAGCAACATCAAGAGGGAATTGAGCAGCAATCTGAGAAAACTCCAGTGCAGAGTGGTGTACCTGCACCTGAAGTCCAAACATTGGCTACACCAGATGTTCCTGCAGAAGCTACACCTGAAGAGGCAGAAATGCCTGAGGCTGCTGTAGATAATCCTGGTGTGCCCACCTCTGATGTGGCCACTGCTAAGAAATCAAAGAAGACAAAAGCCAAGCAAAGCCCTGCTGTGAGAGCCAGTCCCAGACTCCAGAAGAAAGAGTAAAAAGATACTTTTTAATGTTGTTTCCAGTATTTATACTATGCTTTAGTAGTATGCTCTATGTGCTAAATACTATGTGTTAACTTACTACTATGTGTTAAAAACTTTTGTTTGTTTCTCCCAACTTTAGTACTCCCCTGTTTCCTAAACTTAGAGCAGTGGGGACACTGCTCATATTTAAGTTGGGGGGGAGAGTGGAGAATAATATGTATTTTGTGTATGCACTATATTTGCAGCATGTTTTGAACCTAGTACTAATATATATGTATGAATATAGAAATATGTTTGAATAAATACTTATAGCATGTAAGTATATAGTGTTAGTATGTTTTAAGTTTTAGATGTACTTAACAAAGCATGATAATTTGTGTTAACATGGTGAATTAAGTGCATCAACTTGTTTTTTAGATTTAAATGATTATGAAACATGATCAATTCATATTTTTCTCAACAAAATTGAAGAAGTGTGTCAATGAGTCAATTTTTAAATGATGAAAAAGCCTTGTTTTCTAGAAATGATCAGTTTTATAAAAACTTTGACACAACAAAAATTGAGTTTTGAAAAGAACCATGCTAGATCTTCTAAAGCCAAGGAAATTTTGGAAATTTGAGGTCAAAATTAGATTTTTATTAAAAATTTAGAAGAGCATAAAAACTTAAGTTTGGGGGAAATTCCATGAATACAAAGGCCAAAGTGTGACAGCTTGAAGAGTGCAAGCCACAAGTGTCAAAACCACAAAAAAAAAAATACCAAAAATATCCCAAAAAAGAGCTACAATTACCCAAGTCATATAAACTGAACCTGTCCCTTAAGTGCAATTTGGTTTGAAATATATGAACAAAAATTCAAAAAGAAAAAGAAAAACAAACCAAGAAAAAGAAGAAAATGCATGTGGAGGTCAGTGAGGAGGGCAGTGTACGCTACCAAAAATACTCAAAGAGTTCCAAGTGTGGCAACACCATCTACATCAAAAGGCACCTACACTCAAAATAAGGTGAACCTACAATCCAAAAATGATGTTTTTGCACTCACTGCATTACATCAACAAAAATCAAACACCAAGAATAGAAATAAGGTTTTGGCTCAACAAGTTAGAACACCAAAAGCCCTTTGTTGTGCTTAAGAGTCCCCTAAATACTTGAAGAAATTGTTAGCCTCGGCCATATTTTGAAAAATCTCTAAAGAGTGACCAAAAGAGTTCCAACTTTTTTTCAAAAAGCTAAAGAAAAACTCTTTGCTCAGTTATGGAACCAATTAGAAACTCAATGGGCCACACACTCACACAAATGAGTTTTTATAACTCTGAATGTTTTAAGGCAAGGACATGGAAGAAAAAGCACCAAAAGAGAAAGGCTCATTACAATACACTTCAAACACTTCTTGAAAAACATGAGTTGAGATGTCTTCATAATTATATAAATCTTGTGTTTTGTTTCTTGTTGTTGCTTGAGGACACGCAACAATTTAAGTTTGGGGGTGTGATAACTCTATTTTATATAGAGTTATTTATACAATCAAGCGTGAGTTATTGCTTATTTTCAAGAACATTTATATATATTTATAGCTTATTTATCAAGGAACAACATTCTAAGTATTCAAATAGTTAAAGGGGAATGATCTAGGCAAAATGCACAAATCTTGTTAGGTTTGATATTTTTGTTCAGTGCAGCTACTGCAGGAGTGGAAACACTGCCAACACCAGGAGTGGAAACACCAGGAGTGAAAACACTAACAACACCTGCTAAAATTCTGCAGTTAATACCAAAACATCTAAAGACCATTTCAATGCTTCCACAATTGATTAGTGACGTCATGCCTAGTCACCTGGAGCTGAGCCACTTGATTAGTGACGTCATGACGTCATGATTAGTGAACCTATTTAGCAACTTGGATCATTGTTAGGAGGCAATGGAGGAATTGACAAACCTTTCTTTACTGTAGAAAACAAAGATCATAAGAGCTTGTAATGAAACTCTGAAGAGAAGTGCTGAAAGGCACAAACTGATGCACCTACATCCAGTGTTCCCACACTACATACTCCATTAAAACACTTAGAAGTAAAGTACTTGGTGAAAACATCTCAACTACTTTTTCCAACTGATTTCTCACACATTTTATTGCTTATTATTATTTTACTTACTTTGAAAACTCCAAACCAAAAATACTGAATAGTGTAGACACACTAAGTGTACACTTTGAACTACAAAAATTTACAATACATAATCCCTGTGGATTCGACCTTTCTTATCACTTTATTACTTGTGTGACTATGTATACTTGCATATAATAAACCACACCACTTACCACCCTCAAACAAGTGGGAAAGCAGAATTATCAATAGGGAGATTAAAAGAATAATTGAAAAGATGGTTGGACCTACAAGGAAAGATTGGTCATTGCACTTAGATGATGCATTGTGGGCCTACAGAACAACATTCAAGACACCCCTGGGAATGTTACCCTATAGGTTAGTGTATGGAAAAACATGTCATCTACCTGTGGAATTGGAGCATAAGTAATATTGGGCAATTAAGAAGCTCAATTTCAATCTTGATCAAGCAGGTACATCTAGGCTTTTACTACTTAATGAACTTGAAGAAATTAGACATTTTTCTTATGAAAATGCTGAAATTTATAAAGCCAAGACAAAAGCATGGCATGACCAGAGAATCCAAAGAAGGAAATTAATTGAAGGGGGCTGGTACTGCTCTATAACTCTAGATTGAAATTATTCCCTGGAAAGCTCAAATCAATGTGGTCAGGACCATTCAAACCGTTGAAAATCTATCCTCATGGTGCTGTGGATCTATTTGATGAAACATCCAATACCACTTTCAAAGTTAATGGACAAAGAGTGAAAATGTAATATGGTGAACATGTGGTGAGAGATAAAGTCACCACTCATTTCAAAAATCTTTAAATTGAGGAGATAGTCAGCCTGAAAGACTCTTAATTCAAGCGCTTTCTGGGAGGCAACCCATGAATTTTTGAGTTACTAACTAACTTGTTTATTTTAGTATGTTTTGTTAATTTTTCAAATACAAAGTGGAAGCATTCGAAATTGGTGGTGCATCCATTGCCCCAGCAATGACAGGAGATCCAGTGCTCCAGCAGTGAAATAGCAATCATTGCTTCAGTAATAAAGAAAGTCCATTGCCCCAGCAATGAAAGAGCAAATTTAAAAAATTGACACCTTCTTCATTTCCAGACACACGGGAGAAAAACACAGATTTTATTTGAAAAACAACACCTCACTGTCCACGTGTCACTCTGCATGTTTGCCCACCTTGACCAACGGTCATTTGTGCGACACATCATTACCCACTAACCTCACCCGATCCCCTACTCCATAGTTTAAACCGCCTCATTTACACTCTAACATTACCGTTGCCAAAATTTCAAAAACTCTCTCAATCTCAATCTCTGAAAATCAATCCCCTATCATCAAACCTTCAAACCCTAACACTTTCCAGAAATTCATCATGGTTAAGAAGCAAGCAGCAAAGAAGACATCTGACAAATCGTCTGTTGCAGAGGCATCCTGCCCTTTAACGAAGAAAACAGCAATTGCTCCTAGCAAAGAGGGAGAGTCATTTCTGAAGAGATTATGGCATGCAAAACAAAGAAGGCAGGATACCTATTCTTCCCCTGTTTAATCACAAATCTGTGCATTAATGCTGAGGTCACCATTGACAAAGATGAACTGAAAAAATTCCCACAAAATGCATTATCTGCTAACTTCAAGGAAAGGATCAAGATAACAAAGAAAAGTACAAACACCTCATTGCCCGAGCAATCATTGCTCCAGCAACGAGCTGTATGGAAATTTCTGAAAGAACACATTGAGTGGGAAACATCATGTTCCAACAACTAACCAAAGGATTGTGCAACATGCCACCATCATTATTTCCTGCTGGGTATTAGAGGAATAGAAAGAAAGTGAGGAGGGAGTTGGGGTGGAAGAAAGTGCGGAAGATAAGAAAGGAAAAGCTGTCAAGAGACAACAGCAACAAAAGAAGGGTGTAGCAACCGAAAAATCCGGAGGATCTCTCGCGTTCAATGAAGTCGCCATCAATGTTTAATTATCAGGGAAAACACTGAAAAATCCCTTTGAAAAATAAAACGGCCTTGAAAACCAGATTTTGGGTTCGGGAGTCGATTATGCGTGGGGAAGGCATTAGCACCCCACAACATCCTTTCGAAAAAGGTTACCTCTAATTAAATGTGCCAAAACTATATTAACTTTGAAAGTATTTATTTCCCTTTTATTATGAAAACGAATAAAAAGACTTAATAAAAATGTTTGTTTTTTGTGCTTGACGGGAGTGTGCCCCCGCTCCTACGTATCTCCAGGTGCGATGGAGAAATCAAAGCTACGTAGTTCTTTAATTAGAAAATGTTTGTTGGTTGGTGTTTTTTAATATAGGGGTTTTAGGACCGTGTGATCTGTGTTGATGGACCATTGTTGGTCTGAAGGAGCACTGGGGCTCTAAAGGAGCACTAGGGGTCTGAAGGAGTGCTGGGGCTCTAAAGGACCACAGTTCATTTGTCCTAAAACGATGACTAACCCGGCCGTACGGCCGACTTAACCCCCCTATTGTGAAAATAAGATTTTTGGAGGAAAATGGTTTGTGTATGAAGTGATTTGATTGAATAGGTATTTCAGGACTCTTGAGCCGTACGGTTCATTCATCCTAAAATGCTGACTAATCCGATCGTACAATCGACTTAATCCCCTATTATTATTTTGCAGTTTTGTAAGAAAATGAATTGAGAAAAAACAGGATGAAAAGTGTTTATTTTTGCGCTTGACGGGAGTTTGCACCCGCTCCTACGTATCTCTCGGTAGAGAATCAAAGACTACGTAGTTCTTGGGTAGAAAAAGTTTGTTTGTTGGTGTTTTTTAATTTAAGGATTTTAGGACTTTTGAGCTGTATAGCTCATTAATCCCAAAAAGCAGATTAACCCGGTTGTACAACCGACTTAATCCTCTATAACTTGAAAATTATATTTTTGAGAAGAAATAAATGGCTCGCATGTTTGTGATTTTTGAAATGGAATTCTTATTTTTAATAGGGTTTCTAGGACTCTTGAGCCGTACGACTTTATTTGTCCTAAAATGATGACTAACCCGATTGTACAATCGACTTAATCGCCTATTATTTTGAATTTGGTTTTATATTATTTGTAATAGGAAAAGAAAAAGAAGATTTTAATTATGTGTTAAAAAAATTAATTAAAATTAGAAGTGTTTTATAGAAATGAGATAGGCTGCAAAAGTGAAGAAGGAATGAGATTAGTAAGGGTCTAAATTAAAGACCCAAACCAAACAGTCCAAGGCTTTAAAAAACGTGGAGCCCATGACTTAAAAGTAAGATGGCTGTATTAGCAAGAATTTTATTTACTAATAATACCGAAGCAAAACATGATAATACTGTAAAAAAAAGGAAATACAAGATAATGGCTAACAATAAATAATAAATATCATAACACAAGGTATTCAACGATGGATAGACAGGAAAAAATTAAAATGGTATCAAACATTATTTAATACAATAAGAAGAAGTAGGGTAATAATAATAAAAGTTTAACAAAAGGTAAAGTAAAAATAATTGTATCAAAAAAAGGTAAAGTAAAAATAAGGATGGAAGTATGGAACCCTAATCTTTGCTTCACTCTCAGCCGCAACATATTTTCTGAGAGAGAGTGAGAAATACGCTTAGAAGAGAAAGAGAGAGAGGAAGACATAACCATGGATAGAGAACAGGGAGAGGCCGAGATGGAGAAAGAGAGAGACGCAAGCGGTATGTCGACGGTGATGGTGCGGTGGTTCTTGCCGGAGGTTCTGGTTGTAGATGGTTGCGGCTCGCGGTGGTGTGAGGTGTGAAGATTCTCTACCTTATTTTGATTTTTCTCTGTTTCTCATGTCCCCCTATTCTCTTATTCTTTCATTTGGACCTATGGAGCATGAGGTGTTGGTTGGGTTTTCAGCTGATAATGGTTGCTATTTATGGTGGGTTCACGTTTTAGTATTTGATAAATAGAGGATGGGTGTTGATGGTTTCTCTAATTTTACTAACCTCTCTCAGTTACCTTCCTTTCCTCCCTACATCTTCTCTTATTTTTCTTTTGATGTTTCTACTATTCTCTTCCTGAAACCGTTTCTCTTTTTCACCCCCTACATCTTTTCAATCGATCCTCTTCCCCCAAATCGGTCCCCTTTTCTTTGAATCCATTCTATCCTATTTATAGCTAAATTTCAGCTGCTTGAGAATACTTAGCATAGAAGCAAAGATGCAAGTTGAAGGGAACCACATAATCAATTCTAGCCTTCTAGGTTTGTAGAAGGGTGGCAAAAAGATGATTGAGCTTCTGCATTATCTTTCCTTTGCAGATCCAGCCGCAAACATGGACCTTCTTTTTCCTTTTTCTTTTTTAAGTATTTTTGTTTTTTATCAATGAATTCTTTTTGGCTGAAAATCATGTTTAGAAAAACAAATATACTTGCAAAAAGATGGGTTCCAGCCCAATAACCACATTAAACAAATTTGATTTTTTTTATTTTCTTTATTGTTTACAAAAAAGGTAATTGGGCTTCTATAGCAAGTTGAGCTCCAATGGCCTAGACCCAAATTCAATATAAAAGAACAAAATCCCAAAAAAAACAAAACAAAAATTTGTGAAGGGAGGACAAAATTGGGGTATTGCAACAAAAATAAATGATAATAAGATGAAAGAAAAATGATGCGTAAATGACTAAAATTTCAAAATACACAACAAATAACATTTTTTTGGATTTTTTAAAAACAACAAAAATACTGGTTAAAATTGGGTGTCTATAACACCAAAAGTTTTGTTTTCCTTTATTTGAAATGAGCCGGACAAAATTAGAGTATAACAGCTGCCACTCTTTATTTATATTCCGTAGAAAAATGAAGGGTATTCAAGATTCATAGTAGGAATAGAAATAAAGATAAACCAGACGCTAATTTTGTCCGATTAGTTGGAAGTTGGGAGTTTTGAGGATTTACAGTTAGTGGTTAACACTTTGCGTGTTAACGAGAAAGCAAGAAATAAGGACCACTGGGGGTCTGAAGGAGCACTGGGGCTATGAAGGATCACTAGGGATCTGAAGGAGCACTAGGGCTCTGAAGGACTACTGGGAGTCTGAAGGATCGATGCCTTGAGGTGTTGGCATAATGATCTGAAGGTCTAATTCGCAGTCGATGCTTGGCGCATTGATTTGAATTAAACTGAAGGACTGGTGGGTCTGAAGGGCTGCCTGGGCCTGATGGACCAAAATGGTCTGATCGACTGCAACTAGCTTTGGTACTAATAAAATAGTCTGAGGGTGACCTACGTCGTGGCGGTCGTGAGGGTCAAGATCAGGTCTAGAATTGATATGTTGACCGCGAAGGATGTCCACTATGTCTTAGGCAGACACAGCTAATCTGAAGGACCACTGGGGGTCTGAAGGATCCGCCGCGCTCAGTGGCGACGTTATGATCTGAAGGTAGAGTTCGCAGCTGTCGTTTTGACATGTTAGTTCGAACTGAAGGACCTATTTGGTCTGAATGATCTAGGCTAGGCTCTGTGCTAACACTGTGATCTGATGTATGATGTAGGATCAACGCTTGTCGCGTTGACTTAAAAACTGGAAGGATCGACACTTGAAGTCGATAAGCAACAAATGTTATGTATATAACATGCATGTAATGTATGCATCTATAATGATTGATTTTAAGTGGAATGATGAATGAATGTAATGGATGACTTTTTCTCTTTTTGCTTTTTGTTTTAGGCTTGTTTATTTATCTCTCTTTTTTTTTGGTCATGAAATGCGAATGTGAATATGATGCAAATGTAATGCTTTGATGCAAATGCTATGGTGAATAAAAAGAAATGCACAAATGCATGATGCGAAGATATGATTGATTGGGATGTAGAAACATATTTTTGGTAATGATGAAATTTTTGATGCGAGAAGTACAGAGTTGAATATTTTGGATTAATCATTCCTTAGAAAAAATTAGATTTGAATTCCAACTTTGGCAATCTCAAGGTTGTTATTTACAGACACTGATGTGAAAAAGTATTTGTCCGTATTTGCAAGCTCGTTCATATTGTTATTCCATTTGATTAGAATGTCCCATGATGACTGAACTTTTAGGTCCACAAAGTTAACTGAGTGAATTTCCAACTTCAGATTATTAACTTGTGTTCTCTCTCTTTGAAGCATTGTTTAGCAAATATTGATGAATGAGTCAGTTAATTTGGTTCTAGATGTAGGGTATGGACAGACATGACATGTGATGGGACGAACAACAGGTTTATTGCCCAGGCTCATGAAAGATAGGTTTGCCTCAAGCCAAGAAATCTGGGACTGTCCTGTTTTAGACTTCTGATCAGGGTGAATGAATAGCTTGCCCCTGCCTAGTGATGACAACAGCTAGGGGTGTAGAGAAAGTTATGAATTGGGAATGCCATGACTTTGGAATGTTGGTGGAAAGCAAGAGATTTTGTCTTAACCCATGGAGTTTGGTGTTGCCCCAATTATGACAAGGACAAGGCTGCCCCGACTAGAGTAGCATTGTGAAAGGGCGTATTTAGGATAATGGGTTGAGAAATTGCCCCAGTGTGATTTTATGGATGTGAAGATAATAATGGAATGAGATGGGTGTAGGGCAAATTTCCCCAATTTTAGGTACAATGAAAAGTTAATGGTGACAGGATTGCCCCCACTTTGCAATGATATTTCTAGTTAGAGTGGGGTTGGGAAATGTGACGAAGTTAGGGTAATGGGTTTGGGAGATGGTCAAATATGGCTATATAGACTCGATGTGGTTTATGAATGAGATGGATACTGGGCAGATTTCCCCAAGTTTAAATGAAATGAAAGTTGAAGGGGAATGCCCCACTTTGGGATCTAGGTGATGGTCCTAGTATAAACATTTGGCTCTTTTTAAGATGAGTCCCACAGACTATGATATGATGAAAACTTCACTTGGTGATCACTAAACATTGTCTTGATATCAATGCAACTTGAATGAATCTTGGAGTGCAAGCCTTTTGAAATTTTTTGCTTTCTCTTTTTTTTAGCTTTCTTCTTTTTTTCGAGCAAACACATTGTAAATAAATAAACTTATTTGTCCTAAAATTAAAACTTTGAGAAAATGAAAACAACCAGTCATTGATCGGAATGGACTTTTTAGGGTTGTACTGTGGCCAATGGTTCTGGGTTTATGAAAGAAATGATAATTGGGCCCAAAGAACTGTTTGAGGGTTTATTGAGACAATGACCTTTTATGAAAGAAATAATGAGTAGGTCCAAAGAAGTGTTTGAGGTCAGTTTGTCAGGGTTTTATGAAAGAAAGGATAACAGGGCCCAAAGAGGTATTTGAGGTTTTTCTTTAGACAATGATCTCTTATACGCTTCATGGTATGATGTATCAGTTCACAACTTCTACTGCTTTTGTTTTTTTTCTATTCAGGATTTTTCAATCCTCTTTTTTGTCTCGTGAATTTCACCCTTTTTTTGTGATTTTTTTTTTCTCTTTTTTTTTGAGCTGAGTGAGCTGATAAAAGTGACACACCATTTTTTGATGTGGAATCGATCATTGTCTAGGGTGATTGAAAGATTTCTTTGATGATTTTTTTTTGGCTCAAAATGGTTAGCAAAGGGTATTTCTTTTTTTTGGATATGGAAGGATGGCCAAACTTCATTTCAAATCATGATTGCCTATTTTCTCAAAAATTAACTCAAGGGCAAAAATTTATTTATTTTTATATATCTGCTCTTTCCTTTATTTCTTTTTATATGCCTTAATTTTTGCTTAGGCTGCTCTTACGAGTTTTCAACCTAACAGGCTTTTTGATATTTTTTTTTGCAAAAGGCTTGCACCAAGTGAATATAATATTGAAAAGATGTTTAAGTGATCACTAACTTGCCCCAGTTTGGAGGACCCAAAGTGTTGGTTTATGAAATTTCATCATTGGGAACAAACCAAATAGTCGACTAGGTACTTGTGTGGGGAATATGCACCTTATGAGATGGCCGGGGTGGGACTTGCCATGAACAAAAAGATCATGATAGGATGGAAAAATGTGGATACTAACTGACTCAAACAAGAGTAAATGCACGCCGTCCAAATTCACTATACGAATGCTTCACAGAGAGTTAACATAGTTAGCGACATGATAGAAGAAATTTTTGATAACACATTGGTTAACAAAATAGACCATTTTGATCATTTATCATGGGACTGATGAGATGCATTTTGCTGATAAAAATTTGTGAACGAGCTGCAAATTTTTTGAAAATTGAGTGTCTCGAAAACACATTGAGTTTGCAACTGAGCTTGACTTTGTTTTGTACAGCTAAAACTTTTCCAAAGAAAAATAATCAATTTCGTTCCATCTCTCATCCATTTTTTGAAGAAGTAATGCTCGTGTTTTTTTTATGTATGGATGAACACATGATCATGGATATGCGTGATGGAAATGCAAATGCATGAAACACGTGAATGCACGATCATTTGGAAATAAACCAATCATTCTAAATGATCTTTGAAGGCAATGCAACCTGTGGAGGATGCAAAGTTACAAATTCTCATTTTTATTGGATGCTCAATGATGCATGAAAAAGAGTGATGATATATTTTTTTGGTTTTAGAACATGATGATGGATATGTACGATGAAAATGCAAATGTATGAAATGCATGGAGGAACTGATCACTTGAAAAGACCAACGATTTTATTCCTATTATGAACGCGTGATGATTTTTTCTAGTTAAAAAATTAACTATACTCATGCAACGAGGATAAATAAATTACATGCCCCTTGTGTCCTAATGCATGAAGAAACACATGGTGATAGATATGCATGATGAAAATGCAGATGCAAATGTATAAAATGCGCGCAAGAATGATCACTTGGAAAGACCAGTTATTCTAAATAAATTTTTTTTGGGAGGCTATGCAGCATGTGACTGATGTAGAACCTCATTTATGTATCGAAATGAAATGCTAAGAAACACATATATTTGAATGATGCAAAAAAATAATTTTTGAAATAATGCATGCTGAAATAGTGAATGAAATGACGTATGGATGATTGATGAAAAAACAATTTTTTTTATTAGGATGACTGAAATGATGTATGAATGCTATGTTTTTTTACATGCATTTCATGATGTTGCAAATGATGAAATGCCTGCATTATTTGATGATGTTTTTTTTGTGAATGATTTATGAATGAATGACGGTGCATGCTAAATGAGATGCTAATGTTATATGGCTAAAAACTGTTTTTTTTGTGCGAGGAAATAAAATGTATGATACTCGCAGTGATTTTTTTTTTGCATGGAAAGAAGAGAATGCAGGATGCTTGACATGATTTACAATATTTTTGTTTGTTTCTTTTTTTGGAAAATGGAAAACAGATGCATGAGCGTTGGCGAACCAACTTGCCTTTTCAAAATATGAATGAAAGAATGAATGAATGCCGATGAAATGCGAATGTATGGTTTTATTCATTGCGTTGGGGAATCGAAAACTTTTTATTAAAGCATGCTTCTGGTGGCCTGTCTTTCAAATTATTGATTTTCTACTTTCATCCACCACTTTTAAAAAGTTTTGTAATTCTCCGGCGGTCATTGAAATGTATGGAAGATGATATGTTTAGAGTTTTTTTTATGATATGCAAAAGAAAATAAGAATGCATGAGACATGTTTCAAGAAAAGAAAATAGCTAGAACAAATGAAATATAATTTTGGGGTTTTTTTTATTTTTAAAAAAAATGGGAAGGAAATGTATCCGTGTTTGTTTGAATGCAAGAAGCTCCTTTGTGTCTTAGAAGGGTTCATTTGAGAAAAGATCTAAGGATTTTTCTATTGAGTGGACCTTTCAAAGGGTAGCTCTACAACGTCCTAAAAAGGTTCCTAGACCCAACGACCCCAGTTAAGAATGCTAATCGCGACAATAGGCGAGCTATTAGAAGTGATAGCATTCTCAAAAGGGACCAAACTCTAGGTGAGACTTTCGTGACCACCCAACAGGACGTACATCCAGTAGGCCATCACTACGCAGTCTCGTTCTAACTTAGGTTATGCTCTAGTCCGGGTATAGGACTATTCTCACGTGTGTGATGATGTGTAAATGTGAAGTGTGTGTAGGAGCATAATGCCAAGTATACCCCAAGCTGTAAAACAAACAACACATATACAAAATAAATATAGTCTTCTATCCTAAGGTTCACATATCATATAAAATATAACATGCAACGAAAATAAAAGATGAAAAGGAAATAAATACCGAAAAAGTTAAAGGTTTGGCACAACTAACCAGGTTAGGCTTGACTCTCAAAATATCCCCAGTGAAGTCGCCAGCTGTAGCGACCGAAAAATCCGGAGGATCTCTCGCGTTCAATGAAGTCGCCATCAATGTTTAATTATCAGGGAAAATACTGAAAAATCCCTTTGAAAAATAAAACGGCCTTGAAAACCAGATTTTGGGTTCGGGAGTCGATTATGCGTGGGGAATGTATTAGCATCCCACAGCATCCTTTCGAAAAAGGTTACCTCTAATTAAATGTGCCAAAACTATATTAACTTTGAAAGTATTTATTTCCCTTTTATTATGAAAACGAATAAAAAGACTTAATAAAAATGTTTGTTTTTTGTGCTTGACGGGAGTGTGCCCCCGCTCCTACGTATCTCCATGTGCGATGGAGAAATCAAAGCTACGTAGTTCTTTAATTAGAAAATGTTTGTTGGTTGGTGTTTTTTAATATAGAGATTTTAGGACCGTGTGATCTGTGTTGATGGACCATTGTTGGTCTGAAGGAGCACTGGGGCTCTGAAGGAGCACTAGGGGTCTGAAGGAGTGCTGGGGCTCTAAAGGACCACAGTTCATTTGTCCTAAAACGATGACTAACCCGGCCGTACGGCCGACTTAACCCCCCTATTGTGAAAATAAGATTTTTGGAGGAAAATGGTTTGTGTATGAAGTGATTTGATTGAATAGGTATTTCAGGACTCTTGAGCCGTACGGTTCATTCATCCTAAAATGCTGACTAATCTGATCGTATAATCGACTTAATCCCCTATTATTATTTTGCAGTTTTGTAAGAAAATGAATTGAGAAAAAACAGGATGAAAAGTGTTTATTTTTGCGCTTGACGGGAGTTTGCACCCGCTCCTACGTATCTCTCGGTAGAGAATCAAAGACTACGTAGTTCTTGGGTAGAAAAAGTTTGTTTGTTGGTATTTTTTAATTTAAGGATTTTAGGACTTTTGAGCTGTATAGCTCATTAATCCCAAAAAGCAGATTAACCCGGTTGTACAACCGACTTAATCCTCTATAACTTGAAAATTATATTTTTGAGAAGAAATAAATGGCTCGCATGTTTGTGATTTTTGAAATGGAATTCTTATTTTTAATAGGGTTTCTAGGACTCTTTAGCCGTATTACTTTATTTGTCCTAAAATGATGACTAACCCGATTGTACAATCGACTTAATCGCCTATTATTTTGAATTTGGTTTTATATTATTTGTAATAGGAAAAGAAAAAGAAGATTTTAATTATGTGTTAAAAAAAATTAATTAAAATTAGAAGTGTTTTATAGAAATGAGATAGGCTGCAAAAGTGAAGAAGGAATGAGATTAGTAAGGGTCTAAATTAAAGACCCAAACCAAACAGTCCAAGGCTTTAAAAAACGTGGAGCCCATGACTTAAAAGTAAGATGGCTGTATTAGCAAGAATTTTATTTACTAATAATACCGAAGCAAAACATGATAATACTGTAAAAAAAAGGAAATACAAGATAATGGCTAACAATAAATAATAAATATCATAACACAAGGTATTCAACGATGGATAGACAGGAAAAAATTAAAATGGTATCAAACATTATTTAATACAATAAGAAGAAGTAGGGTAATAATAATAAAAGTATAACAAAAGGTAAAGTAAAAATAATTGTATCAAAAAAAGGTAAAGTAAAAATAAGGATGGAAGTATGGAACCCTAATCTTTGCTTCACTCTCAGCCGCAACATATTTTCTGAGAGAGAGTGAGAAATACGCTTAGAAGAGAAAGAGAGAGAGGAAGAAATAACCATGGATAGAGAACAGGGAGAGGCCGAGATGGAGAAAGAGAGAGACGCAAGCGGTATGTCGACGGTGATGGTGCGGTGGTTCTTGCCGGAGGTTCTGGTTGTAGATGGTTGCGGCTCGCGGTGGTGTGAGGTGTGAAGATTCTCTACCTTATTTTGATTTTTCTCTGTTTCTCATGTCCCCCTATTCTCTTATTCTTTCATTTGGACCTATGGAGCATGAGGTGTTGGTTGGGTTTTCAGCTGATAATGGTTGCTATTTATGGTGGGTTCACGTTTTAGTATTTGATAAATAGAGGATGGGTGTTGATGGTTTCTCTAATTTTACTAACCTCTCTCAGTTACCTTCCTTTCCTCCCTACATCTTCTCTTATTTTTCTTTTGATGTTTCTACTATTCTCTTCCTGAAACCGTTTCTCTTTTTCACCCCCTACATCTTTTCAATCGATCCTCTTCCCCCAAATCGGTCCCCTTTTCTTTGAATCCATTCTATCCTATTTATAGCTAAATTTCAGCTGCTTGAGAATACTTAGCATAGAAGCAAAGATGCAAGTTGAAGGGAACCACATAATCAATTCTAGCCTTCTAGGTTTGTAGAAGGGTGGCAAAAAGATGATTGAGCTTCTGCATTATCTTTCCTTTGCAGATCCAGCCGCAAACATGGACCTTCTTTTTCCTTTTTCTTTTTTAAATATTTTTGTTTTTTATCAATGAATTCTTTTTGGCTGAAAATCATGTTTAGAAAAACAAATATACTTGCAAAAAGATGGGTTCCAGCCCAATAACCACATTAAACAAATTTGATTTTTTTTATTTTCTTTATTGTTTACAAAAAAGTTAATTGGGCTTCTATAGCAAGTTGAGCTCCAATGGTCTAGACCCAAATTCAATATAAAAGAACAAAATCCCAAAAAAAAACAAAACAAAAATTTGTGAAGGGAGGACAAAATTGGGGTATTGCAACAAAAATAAATGATAATAAGATGAAAGAAAAATGATGCGTAAATGACTAAAATTTCAAAATACACAACAAATAACATTTTTTTTGGATTTTTTAAAAACAACAAAAATACCGGTTAAAATTGGATGTCTATAACACCAAAAGTTTTGTTTTCCTTTATTTGAAATGAGCCGGACAAAATTAGGGTATAACAAAGGGAAAAGGAAAGAAGAAGGCAGTGGTAGAAGAAGAACCAATCCCAAGTTCTAAGGACTTGGAGGAAACTAGTGAGGAGGAAGAGGCCACAAAAGTTGTAAAAGAGATAGAGAATGATGTGGATGAAGAGGAAACAGAAACTGATGAGGATAGTGAAGAAAGTGAAACTGCTGAAGATGTTGTCATGGAAGAAGCTCCAAGAAAAAAATATGCAGCCACACCAAAACCAACAAAAACATCAAAACCCTCCCATCAACCATCCTCACTAAACCTAAACATCACCCCGCCTCAAACCTCCCCAACACAAGCCAAAACACCCACCCAACCACCATACACTCCACAAACCACAAATCAACAACCATCAACAACCATCAACAACTTAACTACCCACACAACAAGCTACTCCTCCAGCCAAAAACCAAAAAAAGAACCCACCCTCTCACCAGTCAAACAAATAGCTGATCCAGAACAGCCTGCAATAAAGTCCCCATTTGAAGGCCCTGTTATTGCTGCAACATCTGTTCTAATATTGAACATACAGGTACAAAAAGAAATTTGAAGAACATTCAAGAGTCTGAAGAGGAAGAGGAATCTGAAGAGGAAGAAGAAATTGGTGACGAAGAAGAAAAACTAGAAGAACAGAATGAAGAAGAGCAACCTGAACAAGCACCTCAGCAGAAGGAGACTGAAGTTGATGCTCCAGCAATGGAGATGGTAGTTGATGCTCCAGCAATAGAGAAGGCAGATGTTGCTCTAGCAATGGAAACAACATCTGATGCCCCTGCAATGCAACCAGCTAGCACCTGATGCTGGAGCAACCAAGGCCGCAACAACAGTGGACCCTGCCCAAGCAGAAGCTTCGAAAAGGTTAGTGATGCAGACATTGGCTGCCATCAGAGAGGAAGAGGAATTAGCTAAAATCAAGCACAAATAAGCTGCTACTAGTGCCCCTGCTATCACCACCACAACTGCTGCTGAGGACCCAAAAGCTGATGATGCCCCAGCAATTGTTGCAGAAGCACCCAACCCTGGGGAAACTAAAAAGAAGAAGCAAAAGAGGATCAAGCTTGTTCCAACAAGGGCAGGCAACAGGCTGAGGAGTGGAACTCCAAAGCAGTAAAACTTTCCTTTAAAAGTTGAAATATATCTTTTTGTATAACTAACTTATATATTTTGTGATCATAAACATATGCAGGTATTTTCTTTGGTTCTCCCTTATTATATAAGCAGTGAGGACACTACTAATGCTTAAGTTGGGGGTGGGGAAGACTAATTATTTTGTGAACTTTAAATATTTTGTGAAACTTGCTATGTTATAAATATGATGCATGTCTGTTAAATTGAATTAGCTATAGCTGTAGTTGTAATTGTCAATGGGTCACAAACTTTTAGAAGCATGATCAGCTGAACAAATTTTTGCACTAAGTGCCTTTTTTAAATCAATTTTTGAAAAAAACCAGAACCTTGTTTGCAAAATAGCCTAAGTTTTAAAACAAAATGATCAAGGTTATTTCTGCTTTTACACGTAACAACTGAACTTAGAAAGGAACTTAGCTAGCTAGAAAAATATCTGAATGCAAAGGATAGCAATAGTGACCCAAGATTAATTGCTAAATTTTTACTAAAAAGGTAGAATAGCATAAAGAATTAAGTTTTGGTGTGCATCGGTGATACTAAGGCTAAGTATGATAAGGATAGGAAAGACAGTGCAATAGGCTTGAGAACTACTATAAAAAAGCACAATCATAAGAAGTTATTCTTGCTTGAAACAAAAGTTGTACCCGTTCAAAAACTGCATGATAAAAAAGAGCAAAAAGAAAAAGAAAAAGAAAAAGAGAAATACAAAAAAGGGGTCAATAACGAGGGCAATATAGCTTGAAAATTCTCCAAAGTAGTTCTCAAAAGCCGGAGCATCAATTGCCACAGCAATGATTGCTCCAGCATCCAAAAGGCCACCAAAAATTGGCATTGACCCTGAATTTGAAATACTTAATCCAAGACCATTTGTTGTGCTTTGAAGCTCCCCCCCATTACTTTGAGGAAATTGTTAGCCTATTCTATTTTTTGAAAAATCTCTTAGCTTGATCAAATGCAAACTTTTTTCTATCAAATGCTAAGTGAATTTTTTGAAACTAGTTAAGAACCAATCTAAAGTTCAGTGAAGCACACACTCAAATAAATGGGTAGCAATAACCTTGAATGTTGAAAAGAACATATGGCTAGAAATTTCTATGAAAATCCAACATGAAGTTCTAGAAGTGCACTTGTTGAAAACATATTTTTGAAAAGTCTAGCTGATCTGTTCTTCTGAAAAATCAAAACCTTTTGTTTTTAAATTTTGTCTTGTTCAAGTGTCATTATTTGAGGACAAACAATGATTTAAGTGTGGGGGTGTGATAACTCTATTTTATATAGAGTTATTTACGCTTTCAAATCTAAATAATTGTGAGAAACTCAGTAATAATGTTTTGTTAAATAAAGAAATACAAAAGAAATACAATTTTTTGAGTTAAGAAAGGTTTAGGCACACTTCATGACTACTTTATATGATTTGCGGTATTTTATGTGTTTGTTCAATTGCTGCAGCAATCATTGCCCCAGCAATAGATGCACCAACAATAGAAGCAAAGGCATTGCCCCAGCATCGCTGCCAGCATCAATTGCCCCAGCAATCTTCACAACACAGAATGCCCCAGCATTCTGGTGATGACGTCATGATGCGTCAAAAGTAAGGCAAATGGCCAACTGGGAGAGTTCGGCGCCTACCATAGACTCCATAGCTCACAAGAGTCACCCTTCTAAGGGACACTTGTCCTCTCATCAATGGACCTCTTCTTTTTTTACATGATGGGTGATCACATGGAAGCTTTTGAGATAAAATTAAAAAAGGAAAACCTAACTTCATCTCAAATTAACCTTGGTGCTCAAGACAACTCCACTCCAAGAAGCCTATAAATACATCTCCTCCTAATCATTGGAAAACATCTCAAATTTTAGGAAGCAGTCTTAGATATAATATTTGGTTCGAAGGAGAGAAAGAAATTGATAACTTCTCTCTATACTTTTACACCATCTTGTATTGCTGTTTCATTGCTTTAGCATTGCTAAGCAGAATATGCAAATGAACTCCATTTGTGTAATTTCTATCTTATCTCATTTCCTTTGTATTTTCAATCATATGAATATGAATATTTATGTTTATATGTGCTTAGTCATGTCAAACATGAACTAAATATATTTAGTTGGGATGCCTTAACTTTGTAATGAACTTTTGAATAGTTATTATGTTATATTGATACTTGCAATTTAGTTCTTGCGCTATAATTCTTTCAAACTTATTTTGAAGTTGATCATTTAGAATAAGTAGGGTCATGAATACAGACATGGTTTATGATTTACACTCAAGAACTAATATAGATAAGTGTTTTAATACAAATGAAACTTTGTTAATTCCATGCTAAAACTTAGACATAGAATAGCATAGTCCATAGGATGATACTGTAGGATATTAATATACAAGGGTGAACTTATTTAGAGCTTAGACATAAGACTTGTAATGAAACTCTGGCGTTAGTTGCAGAAATGATTGCTCCAGCATCGTATATAACATAATGCTATAAAAAAGTGATTTACTTAGTGAAGAGCATACCAACTATTTCTCTCAATTGATTTACAATATATTTCTATATTGCTTATCTTAAATTATGTTTTCACACACACTACTCATCTTTTATTTTATTCTTGATTGCTATTTCTCGCTAGTATTGCTGCCATTTTAAACTCTAAAAAACTAATTCAATCCCTGTGGGTACGATATCTACTTATCATTGTATTACTTGTTAAAGACTGTGTATACTTGCACATCTTTTCTCACAACAACTTCCCATTGCAAGGCTAAGATATCTTTTATGCTCTGAATGATTGAAGCATATCTATGGAACTTAGGCAGGGCCATTTTAATCAAGTTAATAGCTATTAGAGAGTCCGAATAACAAATCATTCTTCTGATGCCTATCTCATAAGCAAGTATGAAGCCTTTGAGAATAGCCATAAGCTCAGGAAATAGATTGTCTTGATGGCCAAGGAATCCATTGAAACCAACAACCCATTCCCCATTACTATTTCTGATTACACCACCCAAACCAGAATTACCAGGACTACCAGGACTATCAAGACTACTTCCATCAACATTAAGAACATGTAAATTCTCTCTAGAAGGATGCCAAGACAAGTTGAGAGCACCGTCATTTTCAACTTGCTTGATAGAGGCAGAAATAATAGAAGCCAAACCGCACATCAGTTTGTACAAAGGTAGAGTTTCCTTTACAATGCACAAAATGTTCCTATCTCGCCAAGCCCACCATACTCCTGCAATGAATAAAGTCGCATTTTTACTTGTGACACCTTCCTTGAGCCAACTAGCAATGGAAGGACTATTAAAGAAAAGTGTTGTTTCAAGTTTCAAGGCTCTCCAAAGTTGATCAGACCTAGGGCAATCTCTAAGCATATGGAGGATGTTCTCCACTGGAGCGCTACATCTAGAGCAGATAGGGGAGGGAATTATCCCTATGATTTAGAACAACGGCTGAAGGAAGAGAATTATGGCAGGCAATCCAAAGCAAAATTTTGATTTTCTCAGGGATGTCAGCTTTCCAAATCCAGGTCCAAGAGTTGTCCAAAGCATTAGAATTAACATTTAATTGACTTGTTAACCATTTGTAACCAAAATTGACAGTATAAGCAACATTAAGATGTGCATGCCACGTTATGCAGTCCTTTATGGGAGGATTTAGAGTCGTATCCATACTGGAAAATACAATGAGTGATATTCTGAGGAAGATTAGAATATAGAAAGTTGAAGTTCCACATACCATCCTGCATAATGTCTCTGATGCACATCTCATTGTCATGTATATCCACAAACATAACATTCTTGCTTAAATTGCCAAAAGGAGTTCAAGGCTCAAACCACATAGAGGTACTGGCATCACCAAGTCTAAATTTATAACCATCTCTAAGGGCCAACTTTGTTTTGGAAATAGAATTCCACACATTAGACCCATGAGAAGGTTCAGAGAACAAGAAGTTACCCTCCTGACAGTATTTGGCATTAAGCAATCTGACCCAGAGTTTATCAGCATTCTGGTGAAGATCCTAAACAAGTTTTCCAAGCATAGCTGTGTTAGCCTTTCTTGTCCTCCTAACACCAAGACCACCATGCTTCTTAGGTTGAGTTATAGTGTTCCATCCCACCAAATGAATACCCTTGTCACTATTCCCCTTCCAAATATCTATCTGGTTACAAATTGATTGGGGTAACCAAGAGATTTACATGTAACATTGAGGAATCGATTTGCTTGTTCTTCCAATAAGAGAGTCTCTGATTTAACTTATCAATGATAAAACCAAAATCGGAATGCTTCACTCTCCCTTTAAGCATAGGAAAACCGAGTACTTTTCAAGAGAGGGAGTACTTCTAATAGAGGTAATGTTAGTTATCTTCTCAATTTTTTGTCTGGAAAACACTCGAGGAATAGAACACTCTAGACTTGCTAAGATTTGTGACAGAGTCATTTGGTAATTCTGCTGAAGTTACTATTTTACTACTTATTGAGTCACTTAGTAATTGGGTCATTTACTATTTACTAGTTATTTCACTTTTAGTACTAGTTGATAGTACAAGTTGCTTTCTCTTTAGCTCTTATTTTGTACTACATCTTCTAGAAGGTTGTATTAGTGTACTACCAATGATTGTACTCAATGATTGTATGGTTATTTAACCAATTGCTGAAATCAATGAAATCATCAATCATTACACAATTAAATTCTTTCTCTTATATTCTCTCAATTTAAGGATAATACTTATCCTAGATTTATCTTAGATTCATCTTCTCCGGGCACCATTCCACCATTGGAGCCCCTAGAATGAGTCCATGACTGTTCCGGTTTATCCCTTGCAGTCGGAACCGTCACGATTGGTATCAAAGCACCGACCTGGTGCTCGCGTTTTCATGGGTGCGAAAAGAATTTTAAACGCTCAAGAAGTTCAAGAAAAGTTGATAATGGGTTTATGTTTCTGTTGCGATGAACCATGGACCGTGGAACATCAATCAGCACATAAGAACGTCAGATTCAAGTTTTTAGAAAGTGAAGAAGAGGAACCCGAAGCTGAAATTGAAAGCGAAGACGAAGGGATGAATTTCAGTTCATCAGTTACTGTGCAAACCAAATTCTCCAGCGATTCAATCACAACTCTGTCGCAAGACAGAATCGACGACACAGAGGACGCACCAGTTGAGAGAAATCCCATTGCGGATCTAGTTTCGGAGATGATCGTAGATTTGGAGCATTTAGACCATGGTTTTACCCCCTTCGGCGAGCTCGACAATACTCTCACTCACAAGGGAGACCTTGTTGCGGATCCGACCCCTGAGATTGTTGATGAACAGATTATTAGAGTTCCACCTCCCGTTCCAGTTTTGGACCGATCCAAAATTTCTATTCCCTGCTTTAATTTCATTTTCACTGTACCGGATACGATTCTTGAAAGTAATGATGAACGTGTGGAAATGATTTCGGTGCCATCCTCATTACCAAAGCTTTATCTACCACCAAAACCACCTGATTGGGTTGCTATCTTGAGGTCAACACTCAATCCAGCCCAATTTTCCTGGGATTTATTTGAAGGGATTAGTAAGGAAAGAAGAAAGTATTAGAGAAAACAGTTGCTACAACATCAGAGCTGCCGTACTAAGCAATCACCTAGGTTCTTGCGGCCACCAGAACCACCTGATCGGATCGCCATTTCGACGCCATCGCAGGTCACTTCAAGTCGTTGCACAACAATTCTATGCCCAGGTATTGTTTCCTATAGATTGCTGCCTACTACCCTCCAAGTGTTTGATCAAATGCCAAAGTGTCTTGTGGCTGTGTGGGTTGTCATTATTCTTGAGTATACTAACATTGGGTCTGATGTTATTGCATTTTGTGTGTTCAAAGTCAAGAAAATGGGTGGTATTACTCTTGCTAATTACATTGCAATGAATTTGTGTCTTGGGACACTATTGAGTTATGGAGTACAGGACCATACATTGGGTGACTCTTGTGCTGGTGTGGAGTTCCCAATTAAAACAACAAGCAAAACCAAGTTCCTCCCTATACATATGACCTCTCGTTTGAGCTTACCAACAATAATCCAATGCCTTATTAATTTTAATTACAATTTGCACTTTCTAACGGACTCCGGTGACACAACCTTGATCATATGTGAAAAATATAAGCAAGGGGCGTGTCTTAGAGTTTTGGCAAAGGCTGGTGGTTCTATTCTTGGCAGAAATACTGTGTCTGTTAATGTTCATGTCAGAGGTACTATGTTGGGGCTTATGAATGGCAACATAAGTACCAAATTCATAGATGGGGAACAAATAGGACCCGAGTTGGCTGCAGGTATCAATTGGCATCATGATGAGATATTGCATTGGAGCTCCCTTGAATCCAAAACCGGTAACAACTGGTATCACTTTATTTACAACAGTACCATGTTAATGGGAATAAGAGCTGAATCTGATGGGAATGTAATTACTGGGACAAACTTGTTGGTCAGACAAATTTCACTTGGAGAGACCACAAAAGCATATACACCTTTTAAATGCACAAGGAAGCCACTTGGTTCAGCATGGCTTAGAGAAACTCTTGTAAAGGATGGCTTGGATGGTCATGGAAGGACCCAAGGTAAATTCACCTTATTTAGCTGTTGTGTTTTGGATGTTTATATTGTTGCTAACAATGTGGGAACCACTATGTATTCATGTTTTGGGGTGGTGAAAAATTATGGAGTTGGGTCAAATGTGAATAATGTCTCTTGTATAAGTGGTTTTCTGATTTACAATAATTACTTTAAGGAGACAAAGATGATAGCTAAAGGTGCATATGTTGTATTACATTGCATTATTTGTTGGTCACTGTTGAGTGCTAGTGCAACCACCATTGTGCATTATTTCACAATACCATTTAAAATTGTAACTCTGGTACTTGGCCATACTGGAAGAACACAACATGTAGACCAAACATCAGCTTTGGGGAAACTCACTAAAAAGGGTTTTACTGGTTTAAACCTTTCTCCTAATGGTTTTCAAATTCATTATGGGATATTTGTCATTCATTTTATAGGGTTCAACAATCCTATTTTGGCTATTCCAGTAGTGTTGGGAGGAAAGATTGTTAGTTATTGGAGACTTTGGATTGATTATTATAAATTGAAAAGAGAAGGAGTGGCTATATATGTTTATGATTTTGAAAAGCCTTTTGTAACACCCCGGTATTTTTATCGAGTAAAAATACCCAAGTGTACCATCATAAAATAATCAGAGATATAAAATTCCTGCATAGATACTGAACACTACAATATAGTTCTCGCTGAATAACAATAAAACAGTCTTAAATACAAATAAGACCGAACAGGTTCTCTGACCATAATCTTCAGCAAACTATAGTGCTCAATATCGTACAAGAAAGCGGAATAAAGTCATAACATTAATACATAGAGTTGTAGTACACAGACAACAAAAGGAAATATAAACTTTAGCATAACGCTAAGTCTTCAGCCACCATCCGAGTACCACCTACTCGTGCCTCTTGGTTTTTCCGCTGTCCCTGTTTCTCTGTAAAACAACAACATATAAACAATGAGATACAATCTCAGTGAGTTCTACCGTGACCCCTACTAACGCTCTCGGTCCAATTATGAAATCGTTTTTACTGTATACGGCATCGACTGCGCGAACGCTCCAAACCCGATGAACCGCATTATTTAATCTTTGACAGGTCATCGACTGCGCGAACGCTACATACCCGATGAACCTGTTACAATCAAGTACGATACCGACTGCGCGAACGCTACATACCCGGTATACGCACAACAAACAATTCAACACACCACCGACTGCGCGAACGCTACATACCCGGTGAACCACCTTACCAATAGTACTTTCCCTACTGTAAGAGGCCTAGGGTAAGGGTGCATGACTACCCCGCCTAGTATGTCTACATGGGTCGTCACCCAAACTCGATATAATATATATATCTACAGTACTATGAACCCACGGTCCATCAAATCAGACAATCAGTCAAACACTTTAATCCATATTTTATAAATTCCAAGTTCACACTCGCACTCTAGTTGACCACTTTTCGACACAATTTTAAATATCAAAAACAGTTCATTTTGCCTTAAAAATAGAATATTCAGTTAGGCCTCTGAATAAGCTTTCCAACGCATCTTAGAACACCTCAATCGGGTTCCCGGATCAAAAGTTATCGCGAAACGAAAAACAGTGTTTGGTTGCTGAAATTCTGTCAAACTGCGCTGAAGTCGCGCTGGAGCGCAAGTTAGGCGCGAACAGGCAGAAAGTTCTGTCAAACTGCGCTGAAGTCGCGCTGGAGCGCAAGTTAGGCGCGAACAGGCAGAAGGGGGGTCTGTTAAGGGCAGATTTTGGCGGTTTCGCGCGAAAACCGCGATTCCGCTCAATTCCGATTTTAATTTCGATCGAAAACAGTTTTCACACACATATAATCAAACCCAATCAACATCAAACAATCAATCAAAACCTTGATCAAATCGAAGTTTATCAAATTACGGCGATTTTCCAAATAACGGTTTGGCTAAATATATATTTTGGCCCTTTATCTTTGGGGTTGTGGTCACTTTGGCCCTTTATCTTTTTTTTTTCTCATTTTAGACCCTCATGTTTTTTGTGTGTGTCATTTTGGCCCCTGCCGTTATCATTTTGGTCCCTTATGTTTTTAATTGATTTCATTTTAGTCCCTTATGTTTTTAATTGATTTCATTTTGGGCCCTTATGTTTTTAATTGATTTCATTTTCGTCCTTAAAAATTTGCCTAAAAAAACATAAACATAACGGCAGGGGCCAAAATGACACAAACAAAAAACATGAGGGTCTAAAATGAGAAAAAAAAAAGATAAAGGGCCAAAGTGACCACAACCCCAAAGATAAAGGGCCAAAATATATATTTAGCGTAACGGTTTTAAATCAAAATCTCTCGAATCAATTCACCAAAAATTCCATTTTTAACACGACGCAACCCGAGACTCGCCCCAATCGATTCCTAACCCGAATCAGACAGTATCACATAATATTCCAGTCCAGCGAAAGCGATAAAACAGTTAATTAATTAATTCGAAATGTAAAATCCTAAACGTGAGTAGAACTCACCTTTGACGCGTGATCCACGATCGAGCCGAAATCACCGAGTAACCACACGAACATTCCCCGCTCCGGCGACACCCAATCCGCTTCCAAAGCTTTCCACTCGATCACGAAACCGCTTTTGACCGAAATACCGATTTCCCCAAAATTCTCCACGGACACTATTCATCATCTTCCTCCCCTAACCTCCATGACACTATTCACCAAAACCCCAAATCACCCAACTCGCTTCCAATCTTTCAATCGAACCTCAATCAACGATCCATCATCCTTGGGTTCGCTCCTAACCGAACCTAAACCTTCAAAACCAACCCAAAATCGGATTTCCCACAAAAGCTCCAAAAAAACGAAAATGGCCAAGTGAGAGAGAGTGAGCTGATCGTCACGAAATTGGTACCAAAACGAAGAGGAAGTAGCGATGAACATTTTTCGTGTTGGACGGAAGTCGTTTCGGCGAAGTCTCTCACTCCCTCTTCTCTTCTCCCTCACGCCATCTCTCTCTTTTTCTCTTCTTTCTCTCTTTTCTTCTCTCAATTCCTTTCTTTTAATAACACACACACACTTATATTTATTTAATTAATTAATTAATTCTTTCTCTCTTCACTCACACACACACACACACACACACACACACACACACACGTATACATAAATATATTTATTTAGTATATTTGTTGTAACGCGGTCAATTTACCATATTGATCGAAATCTCCTATTTCGATTCCAAAACTTCCTTGGTCCGTATTATCCGGTTAACGATTCGATGACAACAATTAAATAATTTTAGCACTCAGTAAATTTACCAGTTAAGTACTAAATTGGTTTAATTGGTTTAACACCCAAATAATTCTACTAATTATTTTGAGGATGTTACATTCTCCCCAACTTGAAAGAATTTTGTCCTCAAAATTTCGCTAAGTCTTTCATTTGACTAACCGAGAATCGACATTCTCAGAAAGGTCTAAATTTGCTAGAAAACATTCTTGAATTAACGAAATGAGGGTAGAAAAGCTTCCCAAGTTGGCACATCAATCTCCAGGTATGATCCACTACTACCCCAGAACGCTTCTAAGATTACAGTCCGAACTCCCTTATTACGAATCGATATGAGAAACTCCTCTTTCGCCTACATAAGCTCGGCACCGCATTTGAAAACACTTCTGAAGCTTCATTCTAGTTATCCCCGCTTGCTCCCCAACTTTGATTAATCTAAATCAAAGGGTTTAATACAAGACACTTGATAGAATACAGGTTGAAAATAAGATCCACAAACTGGTACTCCTTGGTAGAGGTGAAAACAAACACGATTTCCTCGAAGGGTCTAGACACGTTCTCCGCAATTTTTCTAAAAATCCATAACAGTTCCCATACACATTGAAAAAGCGTGACGAAAAGGTCATCCGTGAAACTTCCTGACTCACCCTTGGGATTTCGAGATAGAACTCTTCAAAAGATGGGATGAGGATTTACCAGAAACGTTTATCTTAAACATAGGAATAAACCACGGGGACATCAAATAAATTGAACGTAATGAAAACCACCTCAGTTGTTCTCCAAACAACTATCAAACAGAACTCAGAGCTCCTTTCCGAATTAGTCAATAGCGTTGAGAGCTTCCCCTCAACCTAAGTAATCCTCCTAGGATTTTCCTCCTCAATCATATTCTATTAGCCTCTTAATTCGTTCCCAAAATTAACTTTAGCATGCGGGTTTTCACAAAAACGATTTTTCAAAATTATTACACCGCACGCCAAGCTTTACTTCGGAAATTTCAGCCACCTACAAGTAGATCCATCAATTAATCCTTTGATGGTCATTCGCAACGTGAAAACCGTCAGCAGTTACCTCACTTACATATTTGCATTCACGTTCGACTTATCGAACGGAATCTCATAATACTATCTCATTGCCAACTTTCACAAAGGAGAGGTTAACAGACTAATACTTCACCACTAATACATTTGCTTAACATCTCTGTACATCTTGGTGGATCCAGGGTGTACAGACTATAAACTTTGGTGTTCTTCCTCTAACACTTGCCTTTTATTGTTCTCATCATCGGGCGTACAGATCCTAGCGTTGAAACAACTGACTCCATCACTATCCATGGTAAAATCTGGAAATACCTTTTGCGATTGTAGCTTCACATCAACTTTCTGTGCCAAGCGTATAGAATCCCTTAGGGAGCTAGAGATCCTCATATGGCTCAACACTAACAGGTTCCTCTCGATCTTGAATTTAGATTTAAGTCTCTATCAGACTCTAATAATTCCACCTAATGCATCATAATTCTGCCGTGTGGAGCGATTTCCTACTACTCGCATCAGCTACAACATTGGAATTTCCTGGATGATACTTCAACCCGAAGTCATAATCCTTCAGAAATTCTACACTCTTCTCTGCCTGCTATTCAGTTCTTTCTGATCAAACAGATACCTTAAACTCTTGTGACCACTAGAGACTTCGAAACGAGACCCATACAGGTAACGTCTCCAAATCTTCAGTGCATACACAATAGCTATTAACTCCAATTCATGAGTTGGATAATTCTCTTCACGAGACCTTAATTGTCTGGACGCCTAAGTTACCACTTGGTGATTTTGCATTAAAACACATCCTAAACCCTTCCCTGAAGCGTCATCGAAAATTTGAAATTCCAATGACGAATCCGGAAGAATCAGGATTGGAGCAGAAGTCAATCTAACCTTCAATTCTTGAAAACATTCTCCACAATCAGCATCCCACGTAAACGGTTGACCCTTTCGAGTTAGTCGAGTAAGTGGAAATCTAACTGTGAGAACCCTTTAACAATTCTCTGATAGTAACCGGCTAGACCCAGAAACTTTTGATCTCTGCGGCTGACGTCGGTCACTCCCATTCAACACCGCTTCCTTCTCACTGGGACCTACAGAAACTCCCGACTTGGGAAATCACATGTTCCAAGGACTTCACCTCTGACACCCAAAAATCACACTTCGAAGGTTTCAAGTACAACTCCTTTTCTCGGAGTACACTCAGAACAATGAGGAGATGTTGGACATGCTCCTCAATGGTCTTCGAGCACATCAAGATATCATCGATGAAAACGACTTCAAACTGATTCTAATACGTATGAAAAACTCGGTTCATGTAATCTATGAATACCGCTGGAGCATTAGTCAAACCGAAGGGCATCACTACGAACTCGTAATGTCCATACTTAGTACGGAAAGCTGTCTTCGGAATATCTAAGGCTCTAACTTTTAATTGATGATATCCTGACTTCAGATCAATTTTTAGAAAACACAGCAGCGCCTCAAATTGCTCAAGCAAATCGTCTATCCTTGGCAAAGGGATATTTATTCTTGATCGTCACTTTGTTGAGTTGTCGATAATCAATGCACAGTCTCATGCTACCATTTTTCCTGTCGACTAACCACACCATATAACTTTCAACAGATTACCGACTGCGCGAACGCTACAAACCCGGTAAACCTGTTATAACTCAGCACGATACCGACTGCGCGAACGCTACAAACCCGGTAAATCGCACAATGAACCATTTAACACACCACCGACTGCGCGAACGCTACATACCCGGTGAACCATGTTATTCGACTCTTCAAGCTGAGACTCTGTTTCCTTTAATTCTAAAGAAACATTCAATAAGAAACAATAGATATTGACCCCGTGCCAGGGACCAATTCTGCCGTAAATTCTACCTCTCGCTCTGGAGGTTCGGAAGAAACTTCATCGTGAAAACATCCAGAAAGTAATTCACAACTGGTACAGGTGAGAATTCTAATACTAGTTCCAGTGGATGAAGATAACCTACTAACATGTGCTTCCGCACCTTGGAATGAAGATTGACCGTCTAAGGTGAACTAGGTAACCGCTTCAGAACTTGTCCTAGACAATTCAACTGATTCTGAAGCGAAGCTGATAGCTGATTAATACAGTCGATTGCAACATGATTTGCAGTCATCCAATTCATACCCAAAATGGTGTCCACACTTCTCACAGGCAAACAAATAATCCTTCCTCGAAATTTCTGTCTCCTATAACACGTAGGCAATTCCGACACAAAGATTGGGTCTGGACACGACCCATAGCCGCAGTTAAGATAGTTATCGGTTCGGATAGCGATGATAAGGCTAATCCCAACTGATTCACACGCGATCGGGATATACAGCAATAGGTTGCACCCGAATCATATAATATACTGACAGAGTTATTGAAAACTGATTCCATACCCCTCAGTAGATTGTCTGCCGTCGTAACTGTCTAAACATCCCGAGTGTTGACTCGTCCTCGTCTTGGAGCTGCTTGTAACCCCTTGGAGCTCGTCCTTACAGGGCACTCTATACCATAGTGACCCTCTACATTTCTATAATAACACCGATTAGATCTTCGCTTGCAATCACCGCTGTGAGACTTTCCACAGTTAGAACATCTTCTGACCTTCGAAGAATCAAAGAATTGCATCCGCTTTTCCTTTGATGAAATTATCTTAGGACTTTGCATCCGGAATTGATATTTCAACTACCTTCTTTCCTTCCCCATATTTCCTATGAGATCACCCTCGGCGACATTAGATGATTGCACCAAGGCAACATAATTGGTAGCAGTATAAGAACTGAGACCATAAATCATAAAAGCACTTATGCCCGTCTTATTCTTCTGCATTCTCCGTTCGTCATCCGAAGCTTACTTTACCACTTGGTAAAACTGAGACAACTCCTCAAACCTAGCGGTGTATTGTTCCACCGTCATGTCACCTTTCCCGAGGCTGCACCGGTTGAAGATTCCGATTGTGGTCGAGGACTACGTCTTGATCATCCGGTCATAATTCCGCTTATGATGCACTAAGTATTAAGTTGATCAGGCTCAATGTCTCTTAGCATCACAAGTGTAATTACAAAAAGGACTAGCAAGGAATCGACTCAACCCTAAACTAAGTCCGACTAGGTCGAACTGCTCTGATACCAACTGTAACACCCCGGTATTTTTATCGAGTAAAAATACCCAAGTGTACCATCATAAAATAATCAGAGATATAAAATTCCTGCATAGATACTGAACACTACAATATAGTTCTCGCTGAATAACAACAAAACAGTCTTAAATACAAATAAGACCGAACAGGTTCTCTGACCATAATCTTCAGCAAACTATAGTGCTCAATATCGTACAAGAAAGCGGAATAAAGTCATAACATTAATACATAGAGTTGTAGTACACAGACAACAAAAGGAAATATAAACTTTAGCATAACGCTAAGTCTTCAGCCACCATCCGAGTACCACCTACTCGTGCCTCTTGGTTTTTCCGCTGTCCCTGTTTCTCTGTAAAACAACAACATATAAACAATGAGATACAATCTCAGTGAGTTCTACCGTGACCCCTACTAACGCTCTCGGTCCAATTATGAAATCGTTTTTACTGTATACGGCATCGACTGCGCGAACGCTCCAAACCCGATGAACCGCATTATTTAATCTTTGACAGGTCATCGACTGCGCGAACGCTACATACCCGATGAACCTGTTACAATCAAGTACGATACCGACTGCGCGAACGCTACATACCCGGTATACGCACAACAAACAATTCAACACACCACCGACTGCGCGAACGCTACATACCCGGTGAACCACCTTACCAATAGTACTTTCCCTATTGTAAGAGGCCTAGGGTAAGGGTGCATGACTACCCCGCCTAGTATGTCTACATGGGTCGTCACCCAAACTCGATATAATATATATATCTACAGTACTATGAACCCACGGTCCATCAAATCAGACAATCAGTCAAACACTTTAATCCATATTTTATAAATTCCAAGTTCACACTCGCACTCTAGTTGACCACTTTTCGACACAATTTTAAATATCAAAAACAGTTCATTTTGCCTTAAAAATAGAATATTCAGTTAGGCCTCTGAATAAGCTTTCCAACGCATCTTAGAACACCTCAATCGGGTTCCCGGATCAAAAGTTATCGCGAAACGAAAAACAGTGTTTGGTTGCTGAAATTCTGTCAAACTGCGCTGAAGTCGCGCTGGAGCGCAAGTTAGGCGCGAACAGGCAGAAAGTTCTGTCAAACTGCGCTGAAGTCGCGCTGGAGCGCAAGTTAGGCGCGAACAGGCAGAAGGGGGGTCTGTTAAGGGCAGATTTTGGCGGTTTCGCGCGAAAACCGCGATTCCGCTCAATTCCGATTTTAATTTCGATCGAAAACAGTTTTCACACACATATAATCAAACCCAATCAACATCAAACAATCAATCAAAACCTTGATCAAATCGAAGTTTATCAAATTACGGCGATTTTCCAAATAACGGTTTTAAATCAAAATCTCTCGAATCAATTCACCAAAAATTCCATTTTTAACACGACGCAACTCGAGACTCGCCCCAATCGATTCCTAACCCGAATCAGACAGTATCACATAATATTCCAGTCCAGCGAAAGCGATAAAACAGTTAATTAATTAATTCGAAATGTAAAATCCTAAACGTGAGTAGAACTCACCTTTGACGCGTGATCCACGATCGAGCCGAAATCACCGAGTAACCACACGAACATTCCCCGCTCCGGCGACACCCAATCCGCTTCCAAAGCTTTCCACTCGATCACGAAACCGCTTTTGACCGAAATACCGATTTCCCCAAAATTCTCCACGGACACTATTCATCATCTTCCTCCCCTAACCTCCATGACACTATTCACCAAAACCCCAAATCACCCAACTCGCTTCCAATCTTTCAATCGAACCTCAATCAACGATCCATCATCCTTGGGTTCGCTCCTAACCGAACCTAAACCTTCAAAACCAACCCAAAATCGGATTTCCCACAAAAGCTCCAAAAAAACGAAAATGGCCAAGTGAGAGAGAGTGAGCTGATCGTCACGAAATTGGTACCAAAACGAAGAGGAAGTAGCGATGAACATTTTTCGTGTTGGACGGAAGTCGTTTCGGCGAAGTCTCTCACTCCCTCTTCTCTTCTCCCTCACGCCATCTCTCTCTTTTTCTCTTCTTTCTCTCTTTTCTTCTCTCTGTTTCTCGTTCTCAGTTCCTTTCTTTCTTTCAATTCCTTTCTTTTAATAACACACACACACACTTATATTTATTTAATTAATTAATTAATTATTTCTCTCTTCACTCACACACACACACACGTATACATAAATATATTTATTTAGTATATTTGTTGTAACGCGGTCAATTTACCATATTGATCGAAATCTCCTATTTCGATTCCAAAACTTCCTTGGTCCGTATTATCCGGTTAACGATTCGATGACAACAATTAAATAATTTTAGCACTCAGTAAATTTACCAGTTAAGTACTAAATTGGTTTAATTGGTTTAACACCCAAATAATTCTACTAATTATTTTGAGGATGTTACACCTTTCACCATACAACAACAGGAACATGAATTATTTCAACTCCAGATTCATGAAGCTGATTTCCTCCTCCCGATTACATTTGAATGTCAAAATTGTGGTATGGTGGCTATTGTTCAGAGAAAAATGATTGACCGGGGTCAAATTTATGTTCCTCCAAGACTACTCAAGTGGAAGACCTTACCTCTTAAGCATGACACTTGGAAATATTCATCCTTGAGGACAAGGATGTTTGAAAGGGGGAGTATTGTGACAGAGTCATTTGGTAATTCTGCTGAAGTTACTATTTTACTACTTATTGAGTCACTTAGTAATTGGGTCATTTACTATTTACTAGTTATTTCACTTTTAGTACTAGTTGATAGTACAAGTTACTTTCTCTTTAGCTCTTATTTTGTACTACATCTTCTAGAAGGTTGTACTAGTGTACTACCAATGATTGTACTCAATGATTGTATGGTTATTTAACCAATTGCTGAAATCAATGAAATCATCAATCATTACACAATTAAATTCCTTCTCTTATATTCTCTCAATTTAAGGATAATACTTATCCTAGATTTATCTTAGATTCATCTTCTCCGGGCACCATTCCACCATTGGAACCCCTAGAATGAGTCCATGACTGTTCCGGTTTATCCCTTGCAGTCGGAACCGTCACAAGATTCACATGAAGCCCAGACTCTTGACCAATATTCTTAAACACCTCATCTATGATTCTAGCCTGAGAATCAAGTTTTAAGTGAATGTTTCAATTTTTTTATAGGATGTCCTCAATTCCATGATGAGATTCTATCCTATTTACATTATAGGGTATGACATACCTACTAATGAAGTATGTTGACTTCTTGGCTATTGGTGAAATAAATTATTTTTGAATATTTGACCCTAATATATATCAAAGAAATAGTAGGATTACATCGGATACTTCAACCATTGTTTCATGTTGATATTCAAGATTCATATATTGATTATGAAAAAGTCCGCAAGAAACCTTAGAAACTAAGTGGATAGCTTGTATTAGCACACCGTGTATTTATTATGAGATTTTTTTCAGGTGTGTTAGAAAACTCTGTTGGGAGGAGAGAACCACACGGGTCGGCATAGCCGGGTACTCGTGTCCAGCCAGGTTCCCCGGCGTAGAATAGTCGCCGCAAAGCAGATGGAAACTACGCACCAATGACATCATAACAAAAAAAAAGAATGTACAAGAAGTTGGACAAATTTTTATTATTAGTGGAGCATACATTAATAGTTTTTACTCGAGTTCTGTATGGCGCCTTATGAGGCCTTATACAAGCGAAGATGCGTAACAAATTTGTGCTGGTATGAGACGGTGATAAAAAGAGAAGGCCTATTTGAGATGGCCTTCATCCTCATCATAGTAACCCTCAACACTTAATCTCTTAATCCCAAAACGGTGAAATTTAAAACTTAAAACACCTCTATAACTGAACATGTATCACATGTATAAAATATATTTTTTAGAGGTTTTACTAAAAGTTGTGGTTATGCCAAAGCCACTCAAAACATATTTAAGAGTTTTACAAACGACAAATATAAAACAAAGTCAGCTAAATAGTTATCTTAACAAAACTCAAAAGACTAACACACTGGCTAAACAAAACTAGGGATGGTAAAAAAAACTACACCCGTGGGAATAATCCGTGACGGGTATGGGCGGGTATCTTAACAGGTACCCACATGCTAAATAAACAGATCATTAGACCGTCAATAAATGGGGCGGGGGCGGATATTGAGGTACCTGTTCCCGCGTTCACCCATACCCGTAATAAATATACTTATTTGGAAAATTTTCTATTATTGTTAATTTTAGTGTTCTTTATATCCTATCATTAACTACTATAAGCTAACAAATAAATGATAAGATAAATGCATAATGAAATGCCTGATTTTTTGTCGGTGAATGAATAGAAAAAATGATGTTCAAAAGGTTAATTTTGTGTGGTATTTCAAATTTTATTTTATAAAACAATATTTCAGTTAATATTAAAAGTACCTATGGGTATCCGCGGGTACCCGCAAGGAGACACTACCCGTAAAAGACCCGCTATGCGGGTACGGGGCCGACACGAGTAGCATTTAAATCCAACGGGGCGGGTAGCGGGCAGTCACTACCCGTGTCCGCCCTGCCCCGTTGGCATCCCTAAACAAAACACAGGATCTCATGATGAGACACCTGACTCCATCATACTACACTGGCATAACACAAAACTACATTTCACGGTCATTAAAATGTCATCTACCTCAAAAATATGTTGTGCTTACATATACCATCACCATGATGTATGTTGTTGTAAAATGATAAAAAAATCGAGTAGTACAGACAAATCAACTGCTTCTATTCATTGCCTTGTAGCAACCAAACTTCTTCGAGTTCACTTTGATGAGTGAAGCACATGGGTGAAATGTATCTTTGGTTTTGCGGTGATGAGAATTGATTTTAATAGAATGATTCTGTAAAATTGATTTTAGTTAAAAGTGAGTATGTAACATGATTTTTGTTTATATACACTTATGGAAAAATCATTTTTACCAATTCTTATTGTTTGAATAGGTTGAATCAAAATTGCTTTTGGGTGTGAAATTATCAAAATAGGTCTCAACTTAAAATTTGATAAAATAGACACCAAAAATACTAAATTAGCATATAAAATATCTAAATTAAAAATATAACTAGAGAATATAATTTAAACCAATGTTACTAAAACCGAACCCGTGATCAACCCGATTATGACACTGGGTTATTGGTCGAACCGAAAGGGTCCGTAATCGAACCGCATGACTCGGTCTTTATTAAAAAATTCAAAAAAACATAGTATGATACAATATTTGTGGAACATAATTATCAATTTTTTACGGGCTTTGCTTCAAAAAAAATATTTTTTATAGGCTATAAGAGACATAAATAAAAAAAGTTGTATCAAAAATATATGTATAAAAATGATGCAGTTCATAAAAATATGTATCAAAACTTACTAATTTTGATAGGTATATTACCCAACACCCACTCACTCAATGACACCTCATTTTTCTCTATTTAAATAATTTAAAATAAAATTAAATATTAAATTAATTTTGGTTAGAAGGTATGATACCCACCAACCTCTTCATGGGTATGGTAGAATTTTCCATTTATAATAAGCAAGATGTTTTCATCAACCAAGTAGTGCGCAGTGGAGTATTGATGGGCAGTATCCGCAAAGATTATTTGTCCAACATAAAAAAGTTGCAAAATCGATTTTACACTTGACGTGAAAGATTCCATTTGTAGCTTTAGCCAAAATCGATTTTACACTTGACGTGAAAGCTTCCATTTGTAGCTTAAGCCAAAATCGATTATGGGAAGCATAACTGATTTCTCATGATCCAGAAATTGATCCATGATGGGTTAATTGCACAATCGATCCATCATGGAGACCGGCCCGGTCTAGTCTTCGGTTCACGGTTGGACTGGTCCGACCGGCCGGGTCGGACTGGGTCCAATAACACTAATTTAAACTTCAATACAACTACCAGTATACTCGTGCATACGCACGAGTGAAAAAAGTGAAGAGTGCCAGCATGCAGCATGTAATATTTCTTGTAGAAACTAAAATACAAAATTATATTAAATAAAATTTGAACAACAAAATTGTATTAAAATTTCAAATTTTTCAAAGGAGAAAAAAATCTTATTGATAGAAAAAACTGAATATTAAACTTTTGTCAAGATTTGAAGATTTTCAAAATAGTAAAGAGAAATGAGAGAGTTGGAGGAAGAAAAGGAAGAGAAAAAAGATAAAGAAAATTAAAAAGAAAGATTGAAAAAAATATGGGTGAGAGAGAGGAGAGAGTGGTGTGAAAAAGGTGAAAAAGATTTCAAAAAGTGTGAGAGAGAGACAGAGTGAAAAAGTGTATTAATTTACATTTTAAGACAATAATACTATAATATCAACATGCAATATTTGTTGTATAGACTAAGAAATAAAATTGTATTTTTACTTTGAATAGCAAAATTGTATTAAAATCTCAAATTTTCTAAAAAGAAAGATTGAAAAAAAGATCTGTGTGTGAGAGAGAGAGAGCGGTGTGAAAAGGTGAAAAAGTGAAAAAGTAAAAAATGTTTGAAAAAGTGAAAAAAATGTGTTAATTTACCTAAATATCCTCTAATTGCTTAGTTAAAAAAGGTGAAATTGTTATTTTTGTAGTGGGAGATTTGTATAGATAGATAGCAGATACCAGAAATTATAAAGACCAATTTCAGGTTATTTTTGGCTAGTTTAGATCACAATTATTTTTAAGTGTATAGTTACCAAAAATGGTTCCAACCTCACATGTATTTTAGAAATTTAGAATCCGATAAAATAGACAATAAAACTGCTAAATTTGTTGGTACAAAAATTTGCATAATTTAAAGTGTAAATAAAAAATTACAAATAGTATTATTAACTGTATTTTTAGGCTTTTGAAAAAGAAGTAAAATAGCCTTCAGATAGGCCTTTTTTAGGCCCAATTCTCATCTCTAACCTCTTGTTTTTGAAAAACAATTCTCACATCTCCGACCTAAGATGTGCAGTAACAATGGAAAAATAAGTGGCCATTTCAATTTAAGTGGCGATGGAGTTAATGGTGAGTAATGAAGTAAAATTGGGAAGATAGGTGGCGATACAGTGATAGAAAATCCCTCTACCAGGTCTTCATTCAGACTAACGATTGACATTTCTGTAATTCCCCGACATAAGTAGGTAGGGAAGGCTATCACATCGGTATCCAACTAGGTGTTAAGTGGGTCCATCCACTCGAGCATCAGATCTAAAGAGGAAGCCATATTACCCGAGGAGAGGGGTTAGAGATTTTATGTTTAGGGATATTCCTTTTTCTTGTTCTATTGTACAATTGTCGTACAGTCAATAAAGTACACTTGTTGTTTGACTTTAGATCCCTATTGTGGGTAAGTAATGACTCATCTCCCAATTGAACATGTGGAGCATCAATGATTTGCAAATCCATGGAGTTGTTTTAGCATAAAATCCATGGCCACATCGGATTACGCTTTTCGCCATGGAGTATTGATGGGCAGTATCTGCAAGATTATTTGTCTAACATAGAAAAGTTGCAAAATCGATTTTACACTTGACGTGAAAGCTTCCATTTGTAGCTTTAGCCAAAATCGATTATGGGAAGCAGAACTGATTTCTCATGATCCACGAAACGCGCACCTGTCTTCCTTCGACGTAGTTCCAAACACCCATGAAGAAAGTTGGACAAAAAACTGAATGGAGTTTAGGCAGAAAAAAGGAGATAATCTGAAATTCATATAATTGAATATAAGTTTTTGGTGTAGATATCTTCAACTCGCTCCGATGTTCAGAGAAAACAAATCCTGATCAATCTGGATTTCAACCGAGTTGTAAGTAAAGTCTAATTTCAAATTATTGTATCAACCGATATCAAACTCAGATACTAACCAAATCAATCCCTTTAAATGCAGTCTCTTAACCACTTCCATCAAATTTGGGATTATAAAATATACATCAATAAATATTGATATATGAAAAGAAAGATTGTATGAATTGACATGTTGTATGTGTGTTCCCAACAGGTTATAAATTGTGATGGGAGTCACACTTATCAATTTTAAGCATTTTTTTTTGCTGTTTTAGCCAAAGGAATATGATGTCTCTATACCTTATGTTCCCTCTGTGGAACGTCTTGCTAGAGGAGGAGGGGATAATTTTTATTTTTATTTTTTTAAAGTGACCAATTTACGGGGTTTATTAAGAAAAAAGGAAAATAACTTCCACTATCTTTCTATCTGAACCAGCCTCGATTCGGCGTATAGGTTTTCATCTTCGCACTTCTTTCTCCTCTCTCCGCAAAAACCAGATTCATCCAACTAGGAAGCTAAACACATAGCAAGGGTTTTTCTCTTCAAACATGTTCACTTTAGCTTCCTATAAACTTCGATTTTGAATGTAATTGAGATTCATTTCATTTCATTTCATTTCATTTCATTTCGTTTTTCCTCACTCAATTTTAGGGCTCTGCTCCTCTCTCTTCCCCAAAACCCTTTCACAATTCGATTTGCATTCTGATTAGTCGATCTCGCCATGGAATCTCGAGATTTGCCATCTCCCTCTCCGTCCTCAACTGTCAACCGCGATGCTTCTTCCGGTACCGACGGCGATGACGGCGTTTTCACGGTCACTGTCGCTCTGTCCAAAGATGCTGCCTTGCATTTTCAATCAGGCAAGTTCGCCGAATGCGTGGAGGTCTTGAACCAGCTTTCGCAGATGAAACAAGACGATCCAAAGGTAATGAATTATCTTCACCTTTACTGATCGCTCCGAAGTCGTTTTTGTGCTCTTCCTGAGTAACGCTCGATGCTTGCAGTGTTAATTGATGCTCGTTCTTTTGTTATCTTCGCTTGGTGTTTTTTTTTATACTAGTTGACTAATTGATATACTTCGGGTTATTGGTTTCTTGATTTCTTGGTTCGCTTTTAATATTTTCTCTACAAGGCGAGTTTCACTTTTCGTAACTTCCGGGAACTGTAGCTAGCAAGCACTTGCAGCTTAGTTTCCGTGGCTATAGATGTTAATGTGCATTGGTTCATCTGATTTATATGAATTTCCTCGGGTAGCAAGCAAGTATGTGAATAGGTTGGATAAGTTGCGTTATGAGCTGATTTGAGCCGATGCTTGTGGGAATGCATTTGCGCTGAGTGATGTAAGTATCAACTAAGAACACTGAACATACGAAGAATCTTATTAGATTGGAGAAGATGAAAAATTGCCGTGGATTCAACATGGGGAAGTTAAATGATCTGATGATTTTGCGAGACAAGGGATTTTGAGATTATTTTTTCGACAAACTTTATAAGTTGGATTTGATTGTCTTTATTGTACATCGGTTCTTGATGCTAATGCATCTTGATTTGCGATATATTTATATATAGGATAGTCTCTGGTTGCATTTACTTAATGTAAAACTGTAAGATATATTTATATATAGGATAGTCTCTGGTTGCATTTACATAATGTAAAACTGTAAGGCAAACATAGTGAATTTAGTAATGGCATCTGCACAAATTACACCCACACATTGCTCACTTACTCATGCAAGCTTTTGGATAATACCTTGGTCGCACAGTATCTTTTCTCCACCCTAAATGGTTCAGATTGTGCACATACTTCACATTCTGGAATCTGAGATGTTATGGTTCTTTTGGCTCTGATTGTATAGCCCTTTCTTATGTATTCATGTATTCTCATAATGGAATATTACCTATGCCATATGATGAGTGATTTCAAATAATTGAAGGAACCTTGGAGTAAGTATACCTGCAAAAGTGACGATTGTAGAAGAAATAAAATGGACTCACCATTTGTGTTTGTTTGTTTATTTGTTTATTTGTTTGTTTTGCGTGTTCTAGAAATCATGGATCTGGTGTTTGTGCTCTCTACATATCATGCATCTCATAGAAGTTTACAATTAAAAGATCTAAGTACTCAGTTTGTGATTAATTTCTGGAATGGCATTTGAGACAGCAATTTTGTTTGTAGAGCAAAAAAATTATCCTTATTCCAGCTTGTTAAGAGCAAAAGAAGACAACAGTTTTGGTTGGTTCATTGGTTAATACAACCCATCAAGCTTTGCATTATCTTTATGATGTTATAATCTAAAACAATAATATTTTCTAATTTTTAATGTGTAAGGTTTTAAATCCAAATATTTCAGGTCCTTCATAATATTGCAATTTCAGAATTCCTTCGAGATGGTTGTTCTGATCCCCGAAAGTTGCTTGAAGTACTTAATGGCATCAAGGTATGCTATTTTGACATAGTATTATTTTTTTTTTTAAATATTTGCAATGTGTTAATATAGCTTTCGTTTTTCATGGTTGGTACTTAAGGGAAACCGTCATGTTACATATTAGAAAACTGGTGTTGAATGACACCGACACCAATTTGGAACATTATGACAAGATTAAAATGTAGATAGACCTAGGTCATGTATATATGGGTAGCTTGCGAGCCTTTGAATTAGATACGGATTCATCATAATTTGGGTTGCACATGAAATATATACCTTCCCAGCTTTTGATACTGATTCATGGACACATTTTGGGGTCAATGAGTTGCTAAATTGGCACCTGGCTTCAGTTGGTGGAATGAGTGCTTCTTTAAAATTGTAGAAGGGCATATTTGTTCTTGATAGTTTCTCATTATTTTAATTCGCGGGTTTGGTTTCCTTAATTGGAATAAGAATGCAGATAAGGTTTCTCTACCTATTGAACCTAGTATACTGTGGCTAATGACATTTTCAATCAAATTCCTTCTTCTGGATCTCTTATATTATATGCTCTTAATGGAGGAAAATACATACACACATGACAACATGAAAGATACTATTACAAGTTAGAAAACACTGGTGGAGAAGAATGGAATATGATTTCTTTTCTGAATGCTTGTCAAGTAAAAGTAGTGCCAAAGTAGGAAATCTTGTTTATGTCTTCATAATGTAGACTTGAAGTTCTTGCCTCTGTCATGGTTTGCCCCCTTAACGAAAGGATCAAGTGGGATCACATTCAATTATAAGGTTTTGAAATCAACCTAATGATGTTTTGGATCTATTGAATTGTAGCTTAAGCTCTCTAGTCTCTACTTATTTTGTAATTTTGTACTTATCTCTTTTATTTCTTTGGGAGTTAATTCAGAGAAAAAGCGATGAACTTACTCTGATTTCTGGAGATCAAGGAGAGTCGGTTAACAACGTTGGAAATAAAGTTGCTTTGGGATCTAAAGGAAGTAGTGCTTTGGCACCTCAGCTTTCAGGTGTAAATAGCACCGCCACAACACATACAGATGAATTTGACTCTTCTGTGGCATTGCTAAATATTGTATGTTCATTTTTCTCTTTATATTAACTTCATTTATTTTTTTCAATAGCTTGTTTGATTATAGTTGTGATTTTAATGTACTTATTTATGTGACTTTTGTTATTTCAACCTCTGTAGGCCATCATCTGGTTCCATCTTCATGACTATGCAAAGACGGTATCGGTTTTGGAACCCCTTTTTCAAAACATTGAACCCCTAGATGAGGTATGCATATATTATTTGATGTCATTTTTTTTTTCAAAAAATGACGCTCACGGTGTTAATGGCTTTGTTTTGCCCCTTTTTGTGTTCTATTTCCTAAAGCAGACAACGGCTCTACATACTTGTCTTCTGCTTCTTGATGCTAGCCTTGCTTGCCATGATGCATCAAAATCAGCTGTAAGTTCTAGTTGATAATTTAATTAGTTGTTTTACTTTTTAATAATTTCAACTTTTGTTGCTCAATGAATTGTCAACCATGATTTTCATATGTCACGAATGTATTGTATTTTTATTTTTTATTTTTATTTTTTATCTTTACTTCTTTTATTAGTGTGTGGCTTGTTATTTTTCAATAAATGTTGATGTTATGTGTATAATTTATATGTACTCGTCAATTTAAATTTACCTTGATTAGTTGATCTACGAGCCTCTCATTTCTCTTGTGGCAACTTGAATTATCAACCATGATTTTCATATCTCATGAATGTATTACATTTTTATTTATTTTATTTTATTTTTACTTCTTTTATTAGTGTGTGGCTAGTTATTTTTTAATAAATATGCAAATGTTAATGTTATGTGTATAATTTATATGTATTCTTCAATTTAACTTTACCTCGATCAATTGATCTACGAAAACGTGGGTTCATGCACAGAAAACGTGAAATCGAGCATTTACATTGGGTAGGTTCATGCACAGAAAACGTGGGTTTTGTATTTAGCTATCTGTTTCCTTACAAAAAAGACAGGGATATATTGGGAGCTAAACAAGGGGCATTTTGGAGGTTCTACCCCATCATCTCTATTAATGTGGTTAAACCAAAAGTTACATAGAGTTGAGTTTGCTTAATTTTGATTGTTTTCTCTGATAAAATATGATGTAAGCTTTTTTGGTAGTTGGCATGCATTCTTGCACTCTCCTAATTGCAGTCTCTCTCTAATCATACAAATGCACTGTTCTGAGCTGGAATCTGTTTGTTTAGGATGTGTTGACTTATCTGGAAAAAGCATTTGGAGTTAGTAATGTGAGTCAAGGTGACAATGGGAACACAACACAGCAACAGTCTGCAAATCTCTTAACAAAATCTGCACCTGTCACAATGAGTGCATCAGCTGCTGATGCATCCAGTTCTGATTTAGGGTCAAGTGCTAATGCATCTGAAAATCATCTATCCAGAGCATTGTCTGAAGACACCCTCGATTATGAAGCCATGATTTTGGATATGGAAGGACAACAGTTATCTAGGCCAATGGGACCACCATCTCCAATTGATCTTTCTAGGGCTTTGATTGACAGGTTTTCCACTGTTGATTTAAAGCTTAAGTTGCAACTTTACAAGGTTCAATTTCTGCTTCTTACAAGGAACCTGAAGCTAGCAAAACGTGAAGTCAAGCTGGCAATGAACATTGCACGTGGAAGAGATTCATCCATGGCTCTTCTTTTGAAATCTCAGCTTGAATATGCTCGTGGTAACCATCGCAAAGCAATAAAGCTATTGATTGCATCGCGCAATCGGACAGACGCGGCATTTTTAAGCATTTTTAACAACAATCTTGGGTGCATTTATTATCAGCTTGGGAAACATCAGACTTCCTCATTATTCTTCTCAAAGGCATTAACTAATTGTTCGTCCCTGCGAAAGGACCAACCATTAAAGCTGGCTAGTTTCTCGCAGGATAATTCTCTCCTTATAATTTATAATTGTGGTGTGCAGTACTTGACTTGTGGAAAGCCAATACTTGCAGCTCAATGTTTCCAGAAGGCAAGTTTGGTCTTCTACAAACAGCCTCTCTTGTGGCTCCGACTCTCAGAATGCTGTCTGATGGCTTTAGAAAAAGGCCTTATTAAATCAAGTCGGGTTCCTTTAGAGAAGTTGGAGGTTGGAGTTTGTGTTGTTGGGGTGGAAAAATGGAGACAACTTGTTGTGGAAGATCAAATTTCAGAAAATGGAGATGTGGACTCCTCCAAAGGGAATGGTAGTTCTCAAAGTGAAGATGGGCGGTCAAAGTTATCGATGTCCCTTGCTCGGCAGTGCCTCTTGAATGCTCTTCTCTTGCTGGACTCCTACAGTACAAATCGTTTGAAGTCAGGTTTGCCATCCAATTCTTCCATGGAGGAAAATGATTCAACTCCTAAAAACTCACATGGCACTGATTCAAAGGCATTTTCAGTAGGAGTAGGTTTAGGTCAGGTTAATTCAAATGGGGACATAAAAGAACAAAAGGGAGGAGCTAGTCAGGAACTCGTTCAAAACTCCCTCTCCTATTATGAAAACGTCTGTAGAAGGGAAAATCAATTGGTGAAGCAAGCTGTTCTTGCTAATTTAGCATATGTGGAACTGGAATTGGATAATCCCGTGAAGGCACTGTCGGTTGCAAAATCTCTCTTAGAAGATCCAGAATGTTCCAGAATTTACGTCTTTCTAGGGCATGTTTATGCAGCAGAGGCTCTTTGCTTGCTCAACAGGCCAAAGGAAGCTGCTGAGCACTTGTCATTTTATTTGTTTGGGGGAAACAATGTTGAATTGCCATTCAGCCAAGAAGACGTTGAGAAATGGCAAGGGGAGGGAACTACTGAATTTGAGGAAGTAAATGTAGGATCCACAGCTGCTAAGAATTCTTCTCTTCAGGATAGTCGAAGTATTGTTTTCCTCAAGCCAGAAGAGGCACGTGCAACAATTTATGCAAATTTTGCAGCAATGTCTGCAATGCAGGGTGAGTTAGAGAAAGCCAATATATTGGTTACGCAAGCATTGTCCATATTACCCAACAGTCCAGAAACCACACTTACTGCAGTTTATGTGGATCTCTTGCTTGGTAAACCACAGGAAGCTCTAGCCAGATTAAAACGTTGTAGCCGTATTAGGTTCCTTCCAAGTGGAATATCTTTGACTAAATCTTGAGTGTTGTATGCATGGTTTTATCATTGTGCCTGGCCCACCTCTCAGCGTTAGTTAGCAGGTAGCTTAATCCTTCCATAGCATTTGTAACATATATAAGTTCATTTCAGAGAATAATTTTGTGATTCGTTGTCCTTATAATTCTCAAATTTAGGGTTCAATTACAGGTGGTGGCTGTGTTTTGGTTAGTGTTAGTAACCACCTTTGAAATTTGAGGTGTAGATCTGATTCAGATTGTGTTTTTACTTTCTAGAGGCTAATTTAGTTGATATTCAAGAATAGAGGTCATGTAAAACTGAAAAGTGGATAGTTATTTTTGAATTCCATTTTTAATCCGAGGGAGTTCGCTCTTTCTAGTTCTCGGTCCCCATGGGTGCTAGTTCCAGATGAATGTGATCTCCTATCTTGTGCTTTTTCCCGGTTGCTGTTTGCCTATGTATTATATGCTTTGCATGGGCAGGAAAGCAGCAACATGTTGGATACGCTGCTTTTCTATTCCGCCCTTTTAACAGGAAAAATTGATCTATTGCCGTTTGGTTCTTCACTCTTTCACCCGGCACTAGACAATGCAAATGAATTTAGTCTTTAGTCTGTGAAGTGCCATTAGAGTTTTTACTTTTTATCACTTGGATCGAAATGCCTATTTTTACTTGATTTTTTTTGGGCCCATTTGTTCTTGGGATAAAGGAGATAGAGCAAGTAATTTTGATCTATTTTAAGGTGTTTTCTCCCCTCATCTTTTCTCACCTCTGCCCATCCCCTTGTGAAATTTCAAAAAATATTCTTAACCCTTCACTGCACCTCACTCTTGTTGTATTCATCAAGTTGACGAATCCTCTCGTCAACAAGCTTCACTGTTACACTTTTGTCAACTTGTTGACGAGATGATTCATCAAACATGAAATTGCAGTTAGAAAATTAGGGAAGGTGGGAAAAAGCCTTAGTTGATGTAGATGAGGTGGAGAGGAAGTGGGGTTGGCAGGCGGTAAACATGAAATTGCAGTTAGAAAATTAGGGAAGGTGGGAAAAAGCCTTAGTTGATGTAGATGAGGTGGAGAGGAAGTGGGGTTGGCAGGCGGTGAAGAAGGGTGGGGAAGGTGGGGAGGAGGTGAGTTTAGGAAAATAGGAGAGGGGTGTTTTAAATTTTTCAAGTGGAGATGGAGGTGAGGAAAGTAATAGGGGAGGGGGAGAGAGAAAATCCCTATTTTATCCATGGTTTGGATATGTTCAACTATTTATTCCATTTATATATATCATGTTCACTAGTTAAAAAAAGTGATGTTTGTCAAAAAAATAAATCAGTGATGGAGGCTAGTTTAGAACCACTAAGCAGAAATATTTGTTTCCCCACCCGACAACTTCCCTCCTAGACATAAGTTACTGATACTTACTGGGTATACCTTATGCTGCCATTGCTACTTTACATCTTCACCCACCGCCACCTATCACTGGTGCATCACAACCACCATGTCTCATACCATATTCTTGACACTTTTCACCATGCTCCTTGGACTCTCTCTACCATTGTCGTTGTTCTAAGGCATCATCCTCCACTCTTTGTAACGATGCGTACCTGATGTCGCTTGACATCCTTCATTGATCTCGCTCCTTGGCAGTTGGCACCGTTAATTATTGCAATTCTTCAGCACTTTTATTGCCACCACCAGCACACTTTTTTTTATAAGCAATATTAGTGGGAAGGGGGGAATGTTAGTGTTCGGTACTGTGCTTCCGATCTTAGTGATTGGTATTACGCAGTTAGTAGATGTTTTATCCTTGATTCTGTTTCTGTCTTCAGGCCTTGAGATGAAGATCTTGTTCGATCTTGAGATGTTCGATCTTGTTCGATCTTGAGGAGGCGGTGTTGTACCTGCAATGACACTCCGACGCTCAAGTCAGTATTTGAGTGAATGGGTGTTTTGTTAGAAAAGTGCTTACCATTAATGAGCATTGAATGCTGTATTTATAGAGTTTTAGTGGTGTTTGCCTTGGTGGATTTGGGCCGTCCGATCTGGCAGAGTGATCTTGGCCATTGATGAATGGACTTTACTTTTTGAATGGGCCTTTAAGCAATTGGGCCTTTAAGCAATTGGGCCTTGGAGGAGGTGTAAAAAGCAGAAATCCTAATTGCCATAACAGTTAGTTTCCCGAGTTTGAATACGGGACCTCTTGTTTGCACTCATTTGGTGCACTCCTTCGGGTATCCCTTAGATCGCCAACTGAGCTACCCACTTGGGATCCCGCACACCATTTATTTACCGCAGTATCCTTCCCTAGGACCATCGCCACCGAGGGTACTTTTCACTGCAGCGTTGTTGGTTGATACCCTCACTCACTTCATACAAGTTATAAAATAATAAAATAATAATATAAAGGCAAAATTGCTTCCGGGCCCCTTAATTTATTTTCAGATTTTTAACCAGTCCTTTATGTTTTTTTGTCCAGAATTGGTCAAAGACTTGGTGTGCGAAAAAGATAATGTGCAAGTATACACAGTCGACAACAAGTAATAAAGTGAAAGTAGAGTATCGTTCCCACAGGGATTGGATTAATTCTTAAGGTTTAAATAGATAGAGAAATTAGTGTTAAGTAACCAAGTGTTACGGATTGGCCCAATCCACAATAGTGAGGCTCATAAGCAAAAGCAAATCCATTAACCAACGGCTAAGATTTGAGCCATAGATCGGACGACTCTGATTCATTAGGACAACACACTTTTACTCTATAAATAGGCATTCAATGTAATGCTCAAGGCACACACTCTTTTCCTACTCTTTACCTCTAATTAGTTCTCTAGCTGACTTGAGCGTCGGAGTGTCCTCACAAGTACCACCTGCCCCGGATCGGAAGCGGAGCTTGGTTGATCAAGACCAACCCCTACCAACTATCTCGGATCGGACCTTGTGTCTAAGATCGGATACATGTCCAGAGATACGGTACTGAACATTGGCGACCACAGTGAAAGGATCTTGTACTTTAGTTCCTCTCCCATCTCCTTGATTGATGATAACCTTATTTTATATAGGTTATTTATGCTCCTAATACTTAAGTCAAAGCTCATTTCTTAAGTAATTCTAGTGCTTAAATATGTGAATATAAGAATATTAGAATAAATATAGGTTATAAGTTAATTCCCTGAACCTTGGGCATAGTCAATGCCTTTGTGAATATGTTTGATGTTTTGCTTTAGCACTGCAGCGGTATGCTACCTAGGAGACGCTACAGCGTTATATGACGGCTGACCATTGAGATATTTGTGTGGCCACTTGAGGACATGATGAGTCACCACCCTTATCTCTTCCTCTCAGCTGGATATTTTGACTTTCAAGTGGATGCTAAATTACACTTGGCGCCTCCTAAATGGAACCCATGTGATAGTTGTTGTATTCCATCATTAGCACTTTTTGTAAAGTACTTTAAGGATAATATCTAAGTCTAATAATCATCATGTAATATTATTATTCTATTAAGACTTAGTTATTAATTAGATTAATTAAGATTGCTTCTCTAGGAGGTAACTTACGTAGACAAGTAGATATGAATTTATTTAGAGCCTAGACATAGGAGTCTTGTAACATAGCCCTGACGAAAGTGACTGAAAGGCACGCCACCAAGGCGCTACAGCGTCTACTGATTCTGAAGCGCTACAGCGCTTAACGCTACAGCATCTAATATTATCTGAACATTACTCTTGGGGACTTACATAACTATTGAGCCATCCAACTCACCTTTAATTACTTCAAACTTAATACTGTTTTATCACAACTTATGATGTTTACAACTCTTTACCTTTACTTGTTACTTAATTCTTTTCACTAAGATTCTAATCACTTAAACTTCTTAGATTAATTCCAATCCCTGTGGGAACGAACTTTACTTATCAATATATTACTTGTTGCGATTGTGTATACTTGCACATCACCTTTTCGCACAACAAGTTTTTGGCGCCGTTGCCGGGGATTGCATTTAATTTTCATTGTTTAAGTTTTTAGTAAACTTAGTGCCTATTTTACACTGGTGAGTTGTTTCTTGTTGCTGCAGCACCAAGCGCTACAGCGTATGCCCAGGTCTCAACCACCAGAATTTGAACCATACTCAGAACCAGAGAGAAGGTTCAGGAAACTAAGACATCTTCACAGGCTCAGACCTACCATGTCAGAACACAGTCATAGGACCAATTCTGGTAGAGCTAACACTCTACATGGCAGATCTAGCTCTGGTAGAGGAGGAACTGAACCAGCTGGAAGGGGTAGAGGTAGACATCAGCAGCCACCCACTCCAACCTTACATGATCAAGAGGACTGGTACAGACATCAATTCATAAATGAAGGACCTGCTCAAATGGTAAATGACAGAGATAGACCAATGAGGGACTATGCTGTGTTTGATCCACAAACCATGGAGACAAGCATAGTAAGACCTACTCTCAACACAGCTCAGTTTGAATTCAAACCTATGATGTTCCAAATGTTGCAAACAGTGGGACAGTTTGGTGGTGCTCCTCAAGAGGACCCATATTTACACTTAAAGCAATTTTTGGAAGTCTGCAGTAACTTCATCATTTCAGGGGTAAGTGATGATGCATTCAGAACTACCAAAGACAGAATGCCCCTGTCATAGATAATTCATTGGAAGGATTGATGAAAGGTTTTATGAGTGATTGCAAGACAGCCCTGAAAACTCATGAAGCTTCCATTAAAAATCTAGAAGTACAGATGGGGCAATTGGCTAATGTCCTTTCCCAAAGAATTAGTGGATCATTACCATCCACTACAGAAGCTTCAACTTCAAGTACTACAGGGAAGGAGCATGTAAAAGCTATAACTTTAAGGAGTGGGAGAGATTTGATAGGATCATCAACAGTTTCAGATGATGAAAAAAAAACAAAAATTCTGAAAAACAAAAAGAACCTACAACAAGCGCTACAGCGCCCGAACCTACCGCTGCAGCGCCTGTTGTTGAGAAAACACCACCACTACCCAAAATCATTCCAACATACCCAGATCCTCCATATCCTCAAAGACTTCGAAAGGCTCATGAAGACAAGAAATTTAACAAATTCCTAGAAGTCCTTAAACAGTTGCACATTAATGTTCCTTTGGTGGAAGCTCTCCAACAAATGCCTAACTATGCAAAGTTTATGAAGGATGTGCTTACTAAGAGGAGGAGACTAGGGGAGTTTGAAACAGTAGCAATGACTGGCGAGTGCAGCATGTTGATGCAAAACAAGCTCCCACCCAAATCAAAGGATCCTGGCAGTTTTACTATACCATGCTCAATTGGAAATTTTTACTCTGGTCGTGCTCTATGTGATTTGGGAGCCAGCATAAATCTCATGCCTAAGTCCATATACACTCAGCTAGGAGTGGGAACTGCCAGACCTACCTCACTTACACTGCAGCTAGCTGATAGAACTCTTGCATATCCAGAAGGAATCTTAGAAGATGTTCTAATAAAGGTAGACAAATTTGTATTTCCTGTTGATTTTGTAATCTTGGACTTTGATGCAGACAAAGAAGTACCCATCATATTGGGAAGACCATTCTTGGCCACTGGAAGAACTTTGATAGATGTGCAAAGAGGAGAATTGATCATGAGGGTCAATGACCAAGAAGTCAAGTTCAACATTCTCAATGCTATGAAATTTCCAGGTCCCAATCTTGAAGAGTGCTCCTTTGTGTCTGTTATTGACAAAGTAGTTCAGGATCACTTCCAGAAAAGCACAGATTATCTGAGGCAATTACTGGACAACAGTGAAGATACAGGGTCTGATACAGAAGCCACAGGAGAGGAGGAACAGATAGCCAAAGAAATTTGGGCTAAGAAATATGAATCTTTGGAGCAGGAGAATTCAGACATAAGAAAGGATCTCCCCTCCACTGAACAACCACCAACTCTGGAACTTAAAGAGTTGCCTTCACACCTCAAATATGCTTATCTAGGTAACAATAGTACTTTGCCTGTTATAATTGCTGCTGACCTTTCTGAAAAGCAGGAACAGGATCTGATTCAGACGCTACAGCGGCATAAAAAGGCAATTGGTTGGCAAATGTCAGATATAAAAGGTATCAGTCCAACCATTTGTATGCACAGAATAGTGTTAGAAGAAGACTCCAAAAATTGCATTGAAGGGCAGAGGAGGTTGAATCCAATTATGAAAGAGGTGGTGAAGAAGGAAATCATCAAGTGGTTGGATGCAGGTATTGTATACCCCATTTCTGACAGTGCATGGGTTAGTCCTGTGCAGTGTGTGCCAAAAAAGGGAGGGGTAACAGTAATAACAAATGAGATGAATGAGCTGCTTCCAACCAGAAAAATAACAGGCTGGAGAATATGCATGGATTACAGGAGGTTGAATAAGGCAACAAGAAAGGACCATTTTCCATTGCCTTTCATTGACCAGATGCTGGACAGGCTAGCAGGTAAAGAATTTTATTGCTTTCTTGATGGTTATTCAGGTTATAACCAGATTGCAATATTACCTGAAGATCAGCAGAAGACTACATTCACTTGTCCATATGGCACCTTTGCTTTTAGAAGGATGCCATTTGGCCTGTGTAATGCACCTGTCACTTTTCAAAGGTGTATGATGGCAATTTTCTCTGATTACATTGAAAGATCCATGGAAGTCTTCATGGATGATTTCTCTGTGTTTGGAGAAACATTCCATCTATGCCTATCCAACTTGGAAGAAATCTTGATTAGATGTGAAGAAACTAACCTTGTGCTGAACTGGGAGAAATGCCATTTTATGGTGCAAGAAAGTATAGTTTTGGGGCATAAGATATCCAAAAGAGGATTGGAAGTGGACAAGGCTAAAATAGAGGTAATTGAGAAGCTATCTCTTCCAACAAACATCAAAGGTATTAGAAGCTTTTTGGGGCATGCTGAGTTCTATAGGAGATTCATAAAAGATTTTTCAAAAATCTCCAAACCTTTGTGCCAACTGTTACAGCATGATAACCCCTTTATATTTGATGAGCCATGCATATTAGCCTTTGACAAATTAAAAAAAGCTTTAATAACAGCACCAGTTATTATAGCTCCTGACTGGAGTAAGCCTTTTGAGCTTATGTGTGATGCTAGTGACTTTGCCATTGGGGCTGTTCTTGGGCAAAGGTATGATAAAATTTTTCACTCTATATATTATGCTAGCAAAACACTTGTAGAAGCTCAATTGAATTACACAGTCACTGAAAAAGAACTATTAGCTGTAGTCTTTGCATTTGATAAATTTAGATCATATTTGGTTGGCACCAAGGTAATTGTCTTCACAGACCATTCAGCCATTAAATATTTGATAACAAAAAAAGATGCAAAGCCTAGGCTAATTAGGTGGGTTCTCCTACTCCAAGAATTTGATTTAGAAATAAGGGATAAAAAGGGAGTGGAGAACCAAGTTGCTGATCATCTTTCTAGATTGGAGAGAGACATTGCAGGTACAGCAAGTGGGGAGATCAAGGAATACTTTCCAGATGAGCAGCTGTTGGCAATGACTGATGACTCATCAACCGCTGTAGCGGCCAGTATAACAACACTTGACGCTGCAGCGGCTAAACCTGCAATACCTTGGTATGCTGACATAGTGAACTTTCTGGTTAGCAAGGTGGTACCTGCTGAGATGACTTATCAGCAAAGGAGAAGGTTCTTCCACACAATGAAACAATATTATTGGGATGAACCTTTCTATACAAGAAGTGTCAAGACCAGTTAATGAGGAGATGCCTAGCAGAGGAAGAACAAATTCAAGTGCTACAGCACTGCCATTCTGCACCATGTGGTGGGCATTTTGGTGGTGTTAGAACTGCTGCAAAGGTATTGCAATCTGGCTACTTTTGGCCTTCACTTTTCAAAGATGCTCAAGACTTTGTTAAAAAATGTAATAGGTGCCAAAGAATAGGGAATATTTCAAACAAACATGAAATGCCTTTGACAAACATTCTAGAGGTTGAACTCTTTGATGTTTGGGGAATGGATTTCATGGGACCTTTTCCCCCTTCTCATGGAAACCTATACATTTTAGTAGCTGTAGACTATGTTTCAAAATGGGTGGAAGCTGTTGCTTTACCCAACAATGATGCAAGGTCTGTGAGCAAATTTTTATTGAAAAACATTTTCACTCGTTTTGGAACTCCTAGAGCCATCATAAGTGATGAGGGATCTCATTTTTGTAATAAATTAATTGAGACCCTATTGCTAAATATGGAGTCAAACATAAAATAGCAACTGCTTATCATCCACAAACTAGTGGTCAAACTGAATTGTCAAATAGAGAAATAAAAAGAATGTTGGAAAAGATGGTAGGGCCTTCAAGGAAAGAATGGTCAATACATCTAGATGATGTTTTATGGGCCTACAGAACAGCTTATAAAACACCTTTGGGGATGTCTCCCTATAGGTTGGTTTATGGGAAGTCCTGTCACCTACCAATTGAACTTCAGCACAAGGCCCATTGGGCTCTAAAAAAACTCAATTTTGACTACAAGAAAGCAGGAGATGCTAGATTGCTGCAACTAAATGAATTGGAAGAACTTAGGCATTTTGCCTATGAGAATGCAGCAATCTATAAAGAAAAAACCAAAGTATGGCATGATCAAAAACTGATAAAAAGAGATCTCACTGAAGGAGGACAGGTACTGCTTTACAACTCCAGGTTAAGATTGTTTCCTGGAAAGTTAAAATCTAGGTGGTCAGGCCCTTTTCAATTGATAAAAATATATAGCCATGGGGCTGTGGACCTCTATGATGTAACAACCAATACCACCTTCAAAGTGAATGGCCAAAGGGTTAAACAATATTTTGGTGAAAATGTGGTAAGGGACAAAACCACAATTGAGCTTAAAGATCTCTAATTTGAAAGAGAAAGTCTGGCTGCAGACTTTAAAAGCAAGCGCTCTTGGGAGGCACCCCAAGGATTCTAACAAAATTTTTATGTCTATTTTCTATGCAGAAAATTAGGATAAACGCTGTAGCGGTTGCTTATAACAACAGCGCTGTAGCGCTTGTCTTAAATCAGGGCTGGGTGTGGTCAAACAAAAAAAATAAAATAACAAGATCTTCCTCAGGATGAGCTGGCACTGTACCCTCATCCCTAGCCTGACCAGCACGTGCATCTACTCACCTGCAATTGTCAAATCAACAGTTTCTTTTTCTCTCTCCCACTTCACTCACAAAACCGTAACTTTAATATCCACAACTCCCCACGCTACCATTCTCCCTCTTTCTCTTTCCTTGCTCTCTGAAACTCCCCTCAACCGTTACCAACCCACCACTCATAACCTTCATTCTTTCTTCTTCCTTCGTCCCAACACACCAACATTTCCCAGAAACCCAGAAATAAACACGCAAGCTCTTAACCAACCATGACTAAAAAACAAGCTGCCCTAAAACGATCTGGCAAGGGAGCCACTAGGAAACCAGAACCCTCAAATCCTAGCAAAACCACCATGGCTAAGGCAACTCAAGATCCTCAGAGGTTTTGGAAGATGGATTTCATAGCTGAAAGGGGATTCAAGACAAAAAGTGCTCCTGAAGCTTTCTCAACCGCTGTCACAGCGTTGGGATGGGAGAACTTCATTAAGCATCGCAAAGACTACATGACGTCTTTGGTAAGGGAGTTCTACTCTGGCATTGAAGAGCCTAAGGAAGGAAAACCTCAAACCCATTCACTGGTAAGAGGAGAAACTGTAAATTTCAACTCCAGAACAATCAATGATATTTTCCATCTGGGCTATCATGGAAAAGCGCTGGAAACAAAGGTTCTGAACTGGGGAGACGAAGAAATGGAAGCTGTTAGAAGAAGGATTTGTGTGGAAGGAGCAACTTGGGATAAATTTGGAGCTGAATACAAAATTAAAAAAGCATATCAGTGTGAAGAAGCAAATCTGTGGTGTAGTTTCATCAAACACTCCCTGCTGCCTACATCTCACACAACATTTGTGGAAAAAGAAAGACTCATTGTCATTGATGCTATAATGGCAGGAGAAAAGATAGACGTGGGAAGATTGATAGCAAGGGAGATAGAGAAGTGCAGAGTTAAAAAGTGAGGTAATTTATATTTTCCTTGTTTAATTACTGAGTTGTGTTTGGAAGCTGATGTAGAGGTAGAAATGAAAGAAGAAAGAAGATCTCCTCTTGGGGAATTTCCTTGCATTTTCAAAGTTAAGCAGAGACCTGCCGCTGCAGCGTCTACTGACTCTGCAGTGCTACAACGCTTAGAGCTGAAGCAGCAGGTCCTCTGCAAATTTGTGAAAGAAAAATTTGACTGGGAAAAAGCAATGTATGCCCAGATATCCAAAGGAAAAACATCAATTCCCCCTCCTCAATTCCCTGATTGGCTACTGGAAGAAGAGCCAATTAAAAAACAAAAGAAAAAGGGAGTTAGGGCAGAAAAGAAAAAGGCTGTGGCTAGTCCATCAAAGAAAGCAAAGCCTAGCCCAGCCAGGAAAGTACAAAAAGCTGTAGTAGAGGAGGAAAGTTTGGATTCTGATGACATTGAAAACATAAGTGAGGAAGATGAAGAAGAAACTATTGCAGTTATGAAAGAGATGGAAAAGCAGGATGATGAAGAATCATCAGGAGAGGAGAGTGACCCAACCCCAAGCCCAAAGAAACCCAAAAACCCCCTGCCAAAACAGCCAATCCACCATCAACCCCCACCTCCATCCCTGAACCAACCAAATTAACACCCAAGAAAACACCTGCCAAGCAAGTAACTCCAAAGAAGCCTGAACCAAAACAACCAGCAACAAAAGAAAAACCCACTGAACATCTCAAGAAAATTTATCAGTCATACACAAAGCCTAGAAGAAACCCAGGTGTCAAACTTGCTGAGTACCCAGAAGAAGGTGTTCAGCCAGTAGGTGCTGCAGCAACTATGTCTGCAGTACCTCGTGACACAATGCCTGAGGCAATTCTGACAGAGGAGGAAACTGAAAAGGAGGCTGCTGAGGAGCTAGTGAATATGCAGGATGAAACAGAGCCAGAGCTGGAAGAAAAAGAGCCAGAGCAGGAGCAAGAGCAAACAGAAGAGGAAGAAGAAGTGCAGGAATCAAACGCTGCAGCGGCAGAAGTACAGGAAGCAAGCGCTACAGCGCCACCAACCGCTGTAGCGGCTAAAAAGACTACTCCACCTCAGCCAAAGAAGAAGAAGGCAACAAAAGGAGCCCCAGCCCCTTCAAGAGCCAGTAAGAGGCTCAAGAAGGCCTAATAAGGCAAGAATTGTTGGCTTCTTATGCCGGTTATGTACTTTGAACTTTATTTTGTTGTTGTTCTAAGGACTCTCCCTTTCTTGTCAACCAAGCAGTGAGGACATTGCCAAATTTAATTTCTGGGGGAGGACCTTATGGTTAATAGTGTTTTAAATTAAGTACAATGATGTTTTTAAATATTTAGTATAATTATGCCATATTTTGCATGTGTTGCATGTTTTTGAATATTTTGTATGCTTAAATAGAAAGTATGATTAGCTGCATGTTTTAAATTTCTTAGTAAGCAAAAAGCTAATTCATATAGCCAAATTTAAATAAGAATTTTTTGAGTAAGGCACCATTGTGTAAACAATGAAATGATCTTATTGCTGCTTTTACACAAAATCCAAGCTTAGTGAAGAACCTAGTTAGCTAGGCGTAATCTAAGGATAAAGTTAAGTTTTGGATAACCAAAGGGTTAGTCAAGTTTTCATTAAAAATTGAGAGTTGTTTTAAAAGCTAAGTTTGAGGGAGCATCGGTTATGTTAAGGCTAGGAACAAAAGATGATAAATTGGTCTTTGCAAAATGAAAAATAAAAATGAATGTGGTCTTGAAAAAAGTTGCAAAATATCTTAAATAAATTGCTGAGCTGTTCCAAAAAGCATAAAAAGGAAATGCAAATAAGGAGCTCAGTAATGAAGATAGCATCTAGTTTTAATCATTAAAATCTAGCGCTACAGCGTTTGATCACCAGACCAAAAGTTTATGCACTGGCCAATATTCTGAAAAATGCCTAATTAAAGCCCTTTGCTGTGCTTTGAAGCCCCTCAGATCTTGTGTGAAATTGTTATTCCACTCTTCTTTTTGAAAACATTCTTTGCCTAACCCAAAAGAAATCCATTCTTCCCAAACCTTGGAGAAATTCTGAAATTAACTAGGAACTAAGTTAAGCTTTGATATCACACACTCACAATTGAGCAGTAATGATTCTATTTGAATTGTGGACCACTATGGTGTGTGAAAATGATAAGAATTAGCTTATGCATAAATCCTGTTTAATTTAAAAGCTGCAGCTAGTTATATGAGCATTTTGTCTTGTTCAAGTGTCATTACTTGGGGACAAGCAATGGTTTAAGTTTGGGGGTGTGATAACCTTATTTTATATAGGTTATTTATGCTCCTAATACTTAAGTCAAAGCTCATTTCTTAAGTAATTCTAGTGCTTAAATATGTGAATATAAGAATATTAGAATAAATATAGGTTATAAGTTAATTCCCTGAACCTTGGGCATAGTCAATGCCTTTGTGAATATGTTTGATGTTTTGCTTTAGCGCTGCAGCGGTATGCTACCTAGGAGACGCTACAGCGTTATATGACGGCTGACCATTGAGATATTTGTGTGGCCACTTGAGGACATGATGAGTCACCACCCTTATCTCTTCCTCTCAGCTGGATATTTTGACTTTCAAGTGGATGCTAAATTACACTTGGCACCTCCTAAATGGAACCCATGTGATAGTTGTTGTATTCCATCATTAGCACTTTTTGTAAAGTACTTTAAGGATAATATCTAAGTCTAATAATCATCATGTAATATTATTATTCTATTAAGACTTAGTTATTAATTAGATTAATTAAGATTGCTTCTCTAGGAGGTAACTTACGTAGACAAGTAGATATAAATTTAGAAGGGAGAACTACACAATAGATGGTAGCCACTCTCCATTGATACACAACTTTTAAGCTTTTATTTTTAGCATAGTTTTCTAATCTTCATTCAAGGTTTTGCTCACGCCTCAACTTCATCTCTTGTATGCTACTTGGGATCATTGGAGTGTATCTTTTGCAACCACTCTTCTCTTGTCTTCATACGGTAATACATACTCTCTAGTTGTATTATGTTGATGGAACTTGTGATGAGCTAACTTTGTTGTAGTTGGATTGTTCTTGGTATGTAATGAACCTTGAGTAACTTTTATATAATATTATGATGTTTGTGTTTTATTCCTTGTGTCATAATACTTTCAATCTTGGTTTGGGAATGATCAACTAAAACAAGGTAACTTTGTGGGTACAGACATGGTTCACAAAGAGAACTCAAGGAATGATATGAATGAAAACCCTTTAAAGACATTTAAAGGAAGCACTACTTAACTCTAGACATAGGGGAGTAATAGTTCATAAGGCAAATGTTGTAAGAGCTTAATATACAGGGGTAAAACTTATTTAGAGCCTAGACATAGGAGTCTTGTAACATAGCCCTGACGAAAGTGGCTGAAAGGCACGCCACCAAGGCGCTACAGCGTCTACGAATTCTGAAGCGCTACAGCGCTTAACGCTACAACGTCTAATATTATCTGAACATTACTCTTGGGGACTTACATAACTATTGAGCCATCCAACTCACCTTTAATTACTTCAAACTTAATACTGTTTTATCACAACTTATAATGTTTACAACTCTTCACCTTTACTTGTTATTTAATTCTTTTCACTAAGATTCTAATCACTTAAACTTTCTAGATTAATTCCAATCCCTGTGGGAACGAACTTTACTTATCATTGTATTACTTGTTGCGATTGTGTATACTTGCACATCACCTTTTCGCACAACAATTGACAATGGCTCCGACCTTACGTCATAGGACTATCCCGAATGTCGCTGCAGAACCGGTTTTGCAGCGGGTGACTCCGGAAGGAGTGGCAGTCACCTTACCCCTTAGCCCGACGCATGCTCAAAGCTCGGCTACGGCTATGGTTCCTGGGAGCTCAGCCCGGAACCGACTTCCACCTCCCCCTCCGACCGTCCAAGTACCGGTCGACGCTGTTCAACAGCTCGTCCTGTTACTAAATCGGCAAGCCGAGGCTGACCGGCAGGAAAGCCAACGCTACACCCAGTTAGAAGCTCAGATTGCTGAGATTCGGGCTCGTAACATCTCGGATCGGAGTTCCTCTCAGCACAGCTCTTCAAGTGGAATGACTCATGGCCGCGGCCGCCACCGATCTCCGGCTTGGAGGAGATACCATCACCGCACCCCACCTCGTTGTAGAGGAGGGCGAGGATCAGAGACTCCCCCAAGTCAGACCACTGACGATTCTTTTGGTCCTGAGGGTTCCCCTCGGCCTAGCTCTTTCCTGTTTCCCTCTTCTCCGAGGCGACGTACCAGAAGTCGGAAAAGGTCTTCGAGCCAGGAATGTCAACGCCTTCGCTCGCGGGGATCCCTCGGCAAGTGTGGCTACCGACGGTTTCCACCCCTTGTGAGGCCGGCAAAGCGTAAAAGACCTTTCACAAGTAAGATCGACTACTTTCCGGTGCCGAACCACCTCGAGAAACCCCGTGAAGGTCTGAAAATGCATGACGGGACTGGCGATCCGGACCGCCACCACGACTAGTTTGACACGGTTATGAAATACCATAACATTCCAGAGGAGATAAAGTGCCGAACCTTTCCCCTCACTCTAGAGAAGGCAGCTCTAGACTGGTTCAGGGCTCTTAAGCCAAATACGATCTCCTCTTGGGATCAGTTAGCCAAGCTCTTTTCTGCACTCTTCGCCCACTCGAAGATGAAGCCTAAATCTCGGAAGGTATTGCAGACAATTCGGCAAGGAGAAAATGAATGCCTTCGGGACTACATAGAGAGATTTAATAGAGAAGCTGCTCAAGTCCGGAACCTCAACGACTCCTTCCGTCTTTACTTCATGGAGGCGGGTCTTCGTGAAGGAAGTCTATTTGAGATAGACGTCGGGGGTCAACCAAGCTGAATCGCTTGCCGAGTTCCTCCAGCGATCTCAGAAGTATATCGATCATGAAGAAGGGATTAACGCAAGAAGGTCACGTTTCACCTAGGTCTCGGAATGAGCCTACGGGCGTGATGTAATCTGACTTTGTAAATGTTTAACCATCTAATATATATGGATCGACTACAATTTTCCTCACATTGATTGCTTAGTAAAAGTGAATTCCGAGGTTGAAGGGAAGGATTTGGGAACGGTCGAACGATCGCCTTAAAAGTTCCACGCTAAAACTGGAACCTAAGACACCGAGCTTGACATCGCTAGAGGTTCGAAAGCTCCACCAGGTCGGACTCCGGATGATTACTACTATCCTGAGGGTTCCCCTCGGCCCAGATCGTCTCTGGTTTCCTCGTCTTCACGGCGGCCTTAAACTGAGACCTCGAGTCCCTCAGGTGATCACGTTTTATGCATTGCCGAGGCTGGTGGCAGACACCCTCGCTGGTATAAGCCCGGCCTCGAAGATCTTTGACAAGACCCGTATCTCGGGCGCTTCGAGGCTGGTGGCAGACACCCTCGCTGGTATAAGCCCGACCTCGAAGATCTTGGACAAGACCTGTATCTCGGGCGCTCCGAGGCTGGTGGCAGACACCCTCGCTGGTATAAGCCCGGCCTCGAAGATCTTTGACAAGGCCCATATCTCAGGCGCTCCGAGGCTGGTGGCAGACACCCTCGCTGGTATTAGGGCTGGACAATGAGCGGTTACGGGCGGTTTCGGGCCCAAAACCACCAACCGAATCAAAATCGCGGTTCCCAAACTCAGGCCCAAAACCCCCCAAATTTCCTAATGGTTTTTTCGGGTTCGGTTCTGCGGGTTTGCGGATTACTCGGTTGGGTTGTATCGGTTTAATCAACAACCAGAAAACCAAAATGATTTTGTCAAAAAAAAACCAAAATGAAAGCTTTCAGTTTACACAAATCATAAAACATCCATTTAAGAACAATAAATTCAAAAACTTTACATAAAAATATAATCTTTTTACAAGTTACACAAACAATCATACAAGGAAAGATTTTGCATACATAACACCTCTCACTATCATTTATTCTTCTTCCTAAAAGAAAGGCACGATCCTACACACATTTACAATAGAAGAAGACATTGTAGAAGAAGAAGAAGGCAGCAACATAGTTGTGTTCTGTCACAAAGGTAACATGCAGAGACCAGAGTTTGTAACTTGGAAAAGATCCAAAACAACATAACCACAGAGAGATAACATGTTAACTTGGGAAGATCTTTTTAATCATAGTGCTTTGTTGTTGTCACTGTAGCCTTCACCGTCGCCGTATCCTCCACCGTCGCCACTACCATAGCCTTTGTCGTAGAGGATGAAAAGCTGCAACCAAGAGAACTCTTTTATTTTTTTTTTCAGAAAATAGGAAAGCTTTGGAGAGAAAATGGAGTTGAAAAGAGAGAGAAGAAATGGGAAATGAGTAGTCCAGATCTAGACTCAGGAAAACGTGTGAGAAGAGAGAGAACAAATGGGAAATGAGAATATGGAGTGCTCGTTGGTTGATCCTCACGCTCCCCAAGTTGATCTGAACGCATCTCCACAATCCATTCAAAATATCACTCATCAGCCTACTATTCCCAACAGAGTAGGGAAACTTTCCCTCTGCGAAAGTCAACAGAGTGCACAGAGCCACAGAGCGCTATTATTACGGGCGGGTCTGGTTTCATTCGGTTCATTTTTGCACAACCGAACCCGCCCAGCTATAGTCATTTAAGCCCAATTCTACCCATTTATTGACCCGCAACCCGCATTTATCCGGCTCATTATCTTCGGTTTTTGTTGGGCCTTCGGTTTCTCGGGCGGGTCAACTTAATTGTCCAGGCGTAGCTGGTATAAGCCCGGCCTCGAAGATCTTCGACAAGACCCGTATCTTGGGCGCTCCGAGGCTGGTGGCAGACACCCTCGCTGGTATAAGCACGGCCTCGAAGATCTTGGACAAGACCTGTATCTCGGGCGCTCCGAGGCTGGTGGCAGACACCCTCGCTGGTATAAGCCCGGCCTCGAAGATCTTGGACAAGACCCGTATCTCGGGCGCTTCGAGGCTAGTGGCAGATACCCTCGCTGGTATAAGCCCGACCTCGAAGATCTTTGACAAGACCCGTATCTCGGGCGCTCCGAGGCTGGTGGCAGACACCCTCGCTGGTATAAGCCCGGCCTCGAAGATCTTTGACAAGACTCATATCTCGGGCGCTCCGAGGCTGGTGGCAGACACCCTCGCTGGTATAATCCCGGCCTCGAAGATCTTTGACAAGACCCGTATCTCGGGCGCTCCGAGGCTGGTGGCAGACACCCTCGCTCGTATAAGCCCGACCTCGAAGATCTTTGACAAGACCCGTATCTCGGGCGCTCCGAGGCTGGTGGCAGACACCCTCACTGGTATAAGCCCGGCCTTGAAGAATACTGTCCTAAAGGCGACATTAAACGGACACCTCGAGTCACTCGGTGGTCACATCATTTCTTGACACTCCGAGGCTTTCGAGGCTGGGGGCAGACACCTTCGTAGCTATAAGCCCGACCTTGTAGAAGGTCGCAATCTAAAATACTGAATCCCAGATGTTCAAAGGAACCTTGAGTCACTCAACAGTCATCTCTGTCTCGTGAGCACTAGGCCGGTTTCGTGGAGCTCAGACAAGGGTTACAAGTCAAGATCGCCTCACAGGCGACCCGACCTGGGGGGCAAATGTTACGGATTGGCCCAATCCACAATAGTGAGGCCCATAAGCAAAAGCAGATCCATTAACCAACGGCTAAGATCTGGGCCCTAGATCGGACGACTCTGATTCATTAGGACAACACACTTTTACTCTATAAATAGGCATTCAATGTAATGCTCAAGGTACACACTCTTTTCCTACTCTTTACCTCTAATTATTTCTCTAGCTAACTTGAGCGTCGGAGTGTCCTCGCAGGTACCACCTGCCCCGGATCGGAAGTGGAGCTCGGTTGATCAATACCAACCCCTACCAACTATCTCGGATCAGACCTTGTGTCTAAGATCGGATACAGGTCCAGAGATACGGTACTGAACACCAAGTAGCAAACAAAGGATGGTATTATGAAAACAATGTCAACAAGTTATAATTTGTGTGTGAAATCAGTACAGAATGATAGTTGAGATGTTCTTTACCAAATAAATATCTTTCAATAGTTTTGTGTTTATATATGATGCAGGTGCACTGAATGCTGTTGCATTAGAAATGTGCTTTTCAGTCACTCTTCAGAGTTTCATTACAAGCTCTTATGTCTAAGTTGCTAAGTAAGTTCACTCCTGTATTTTAAGTACCCACAGTCTCACCCTATCGACTATGCTATCATATGTCTAGGTTTTAGCATGGTTTTAACAAAGTTTTCTTAATTAAAACACTTACCCATATTAGTTATTGAGTTTTAAGCATAAACCATGTTTGTATTTATAACTCTACTTATTCTAAGTGATCAATCTCAAAATAAGTGTTGAAAGAAGTATAAAACAAGAACTAAAATGCACACATCACATATGATCACAATAACTTATTTAAAAGATCATTATAAGGTTAGAACATCCGAACTAAAAGAGTTTAGTTCCTGCTAGACATCACAAGGCATATATAAACTGAATAACTCATGTTAATATAATTAAAATCTCAAAAGGAAAACAACAAGGTAGGAGTTACACGGTTGGAGTTCCCTTTGTATGAAATTGCCAAGCAACACATGTGCATCAACTCCACTGCATTCAGCTAGCACTACTCAATTTGTGTGGAAGTAAAGAAAGAAGTTGTCAATTCCTTTCTTGCCTTCTTACAAGAGAATGAAAAACTAAATTTAAAACTATATATCTTAGAGTACAGAATGAGTGATATTCAAGTGAGAAATGGAGGTCTTTATATAGGCTTCAAGTGGAGCTTTCCTTCACAAGAGGGTTTGCTTGATAATAAAGTTAGGGTTGCCTTTTGTCACTTCAGCCCAAAAAGTAATGCAAATGCTCTACTCAACCAAGAAGGGAGGTCCTCTAATGGATGGCCAAGTGTCCCTAGGTGAGTGACTCTTCAAAGCTATCTTTTATGGTAGGCGCTGAAATTTGTGACTTGCATGTGCCTTCATGACTAAGCATGACATCATCAGCTGAGTGCTTGAGCATCTTGATGTTCTACGATTTTTTCATGCATTGTAATCTGTTTTGAGTGCAGGTGCATCTAATACAGGTGCATTGTTGAGTTGCTAATGCAGGGGCATTACATGCAGGTGCATTGAACAAACACATCAAAAATACTAAAATATATTTAAGATGCTAAGTTATATGCATAACCCTCTTTTAACTTTGAATGTTGTTATTTTATTTATAAAACTTTATTTACTATATATTTTTACTTAGAACAAAGCAATTATTTAGGTTTAGATGCATAAATAACTCTATATAAAATAGAGATCATCATGGTAGGTGGCTTGGGGGTTTCACGCAGTTCATAGGCGAGACTCACGCCTATATTGCGGAGCTTTGGGGGGCCTTAGAAGGGTTGCTGTTGGCTTGGACCAAAGGATACAGGCACATTGAGCTTCAATTGGATTCTAAGGTGGTGGTTTCTCAATTGACTGGCAATGGTTCCGGGACAATGATGGGTAGGGGGCTGGTACATCGCCTCCAGCAGATGTTGCAGCGTCAATGGCAAGTCAAGATCCTGCATATTTATCGGGAGGCCAACATGGTGGCCGATGGTCTGGCATTTATTGCGTGTGAAGGTGGGGAAGGCATGCACTTTTGGGAGCACCCTCCGGAGCGCATTTTACAATTTTTGCATGATGATTGTATTAGAGTTTCTACTCCTAGATTAGTTTCCGTGTGACTCGTGATTTTCGTTTCGGGCCTTTGAGCCCCTATTATATTAAAAAAAAATAGAGTTATTAGGTCCCCTATGTTTTAAAACCAATGCACCATTAGCCTTTTCCGTCTATCTACATTAAAGAATCCTTATGTGGCTTTTAGAGTGCTTATGTGTCTGTACTTGCGTTTATGTGGCTCCTAATAAGCTTATTTTAGGTGTCTAAACATATTCCATGTCATTTTTTATTTAATTTTTATTCTTCTATTATTAAATTTTTTTTGACAATAATATTTACTCTCTCCGTCCCAAAATATAAGTCCCGTTTAACCACATCACAAGAATTAAGAAAATTAGTTTAGTTAGTTAATCTCATTAACTATGTCTACTATTTATACTAGTTTTCCTAATTTACCCTTTATATGTCACTCCTCTCTCCTCTAATTAATTAATTACTTTGGTATTCCAAGAGTTGTAACCATAAAGAATTAAAGCTAAATATCAGTTTTGATCATTTATCTTTGCTTTTGGTTTCACTTTGGTCCTTTATCTTTTTTGTTGGTCCGTTTTGGTCCTTTATCTTTAATTTTTGTTTCACTTTGTTCCCTGAAGTTAGTTTTTGTTAACGGACGCCACGCTAGTAGTTAATTGCTGACGCGGCGTCTCAAATTCATTAAATTACGTGGCAAACATTTTGAGGTGGCAAAAAATCTAATTACACATCACCATTTCAGATTTTTAAATTAAAACATAACATAAAAACCAAAAAACTAAAAACAATTATAATAAAAAACAAACAGAATTAAAGCAAAGCTGAATTGAAACAAACAAAATTAAATCAACGAGAATTGCCCCAAATCAATAAACAATTTCCGGCAAATACATAACCTTCAAAATCAATTTCCAGCGACAATAAAAAATGAAACCTAGAATTCCAACATCATCAACAAATTGAACGATTGAACATATTCCAACATCATCAACGAACCCAGATTTCAACAAATTCCAACATCATCAACAAACCCAGATTCCGTTTCTAACAAAGATGGATGAATCAACAAACCCAGATTACGTTTCTAACGAAGATGAACAAATCCCCTTTCTAACGGACGCCACGATCTCGTTTCAATCACTTATGGGTTCTTCAAGATCTCGTTTCAAATTCGTTTCAAGATTCATCCTCGTTTCCAGATTCATCATCGTTTCAAGATTTGTTTGACAGATTCGTTTCCAGATCTCGTTTTAAATTCGTTTCCAAATCTTGAAACGAAGAAGATGAAGATTTAACGAAAAAGCTGATGATTGAATAGAAACACGATTGCAGAAGCGATTTGAACAAAAAAAATGAGATTCCACGATTGCAGAAGCGATTGTTTCAGATCTGTTTATGAATCTCTTTTTCAATTACGAGATCTGTTCTTCATCTTCAATTCTGTTCCATATCTGTTCTTCAATTTTCCAGATCTGTTCTTCAATTTTTATGTTAATTGTTTTTTGTTATTTATTTATTTGTTATTTCCAGATTTGTTTATTTATTTATGCTTATGTGTAAAATGTTAGCCAATTAAATAATATATGTTTGCCACGTCATTTAATGAATTTGAGACGCCACGTCAGCAGTTAACTGCCAGCGTGGCGTCCGTTAACAAAAACTAACATCAGAGACCAAAGTGAAACAAAAATGAAAGATAAAGGACTAAAACAGACCAAAAAAAAGATAAAGGACCAAAGTGAAACCAAGAGCAAAGATAAATGACCAAAACAGATATTTAGCCAAGAATTAATTAGGGGTATTTTAGTCAAGAAGTAATAAATGCACTAGACAACTTAGAAATGGGACTTATATTTTGGGACAAATGAAATTCTGAAAATGAACTTATATTTTGAGACGGAGGGATTATTATTCAGCAACCCACTCCATAATTCCATTTTCCCGATTCCATTTTTATTCTTCGTCCGAATCCCATTTTCCATTTCCTTTCCTAATTCTTGCTACATTCTTCAATTTGTTCAATTCTTGCTATATTCCAAAATTGCATTTTTTAATAAGTCTCCAATTAAATGCATCTTCGTGTGTACCCAAAATTGCATTCCAGAATTGTATTTCCTTTTCTAATTAAATACATCTTCCCTAATTACTCTCTCCCCCTTCTTCATGTGCTTTTTTGTCAGGCTTGTTTTCATTTTCGATTTCGTTCTTGTTCATGTGGTTGCCGCAACATGGAACAACAGATCTAGAAAATCGAAGAGAGAAGCAAAATCTGAAAAATCGAAATGGGGAATCTGTAAAACGAAGAGGGAAACGAAATTTGAAACATCGAAATGGGAGAGAGAGACAAACTGGGAGAGAACAGAGACAGACTGAGAGAGAGAGATAGAGATAGAGAGAGAGAGAGAGAGAGAGAGAGAGAGAGAGAGAGAGAGAGAGAGAGACGATCTGGGCTTAAGAAATTAGGGTTCATCAACAATATGAAGATGAAGATGATGAACTGTTCACAATTTTTTTATTTTTAATTAAAATTAATTAAAAAATAATGAATCAGAAAATAAAAATGTCACCTTAGCATAAATAACTGACACTTATGCACTTAACAACCATGTAACCATTTTTGTAACTGAGTTCAACGAAAAATATCAAAAAAGAGCAACGCCGTATTAGTTTTAAGTTAACTTTTAAAATATAAGGGACCAATTTGAGAAAAACAAACATAAAAGACTAATTCGAAATCTAAAAATTTATAAGTTAAGGGATCCCGGGAACAATTTTGCCAAATATAAATTATAATGCTATTTGGTAAACCATCTAATTTCGATCGGAAGTTGAATAAGAACTTATAAAATTTATACCTTGTGAAACTGTTATTCAATTTTTTATCTTATGTTTTTATCCAATTCTTTCTCCCTAACTTTCCAATCCAAAAGATACCCTAACAATCTAATTCAAACATCCTGTTAAGAAAATTTTTGCAACTTGTACATGATAATAGTTAATTCAACTTCTTATGCATAATGATTGATTTTTGATCTTGTCCTTTTTGTTGATGTTAAGTAAGTTGAGCCTTAAGGGCTAACTAGGATTAGGAAAAGCCTCAAAACTCAAGGTTTCAAATTGGTCTCTTCTCACGAGTAAAACTTATATCAATGTGACTTTTTTTTTTGTAAAATTAAAGAACAAAAAGGGGACCATATTTATATAATTTTTGTAACATTAAGGCTCATTTCGAAACAAACTAAAAGATGGGCAGCATTGATATGTCTTTTATACATAAGAGGCTAATTTGAAACTTTTACTGCATAATGAACCATATTGAAACCTAAAATAAATATTCAAGCACAATTTGATTTTGGGGATAACTAGTCATTGCCGGCCGGTCCAAGCCATTAAAATAAGGGATTTAAGCTTCAATTTTTTTTTTTATAATAAAACAAGACCTGGAAATTTTATTGTTACGTAATATTAGAAATAAATTTTGCTTGCTTACCAGAAAGTAAATCTGGGTCATATGGTAGGAGGGAGGGGTGGACACCGGTCGGTTACGGCCGGGTTCGGGCCGCCGGAGGGTCATCCGTTTGAAAACCGAGGAGGAGATTTTGCATCCATCTCCGACCGTTTTCAGAGGCGGTTTACGCAGGTCGCGGTTCCGGCGGGTGGATATTTTCGGTTTGGAGGAGGAAGAACGCCGTGACAGAAGGAAGAAGTGGAAGGAAGGGAGAAAAGGCTCTCTGGTGGCGCCGCCATTGGAGATCTGGAAAAAGTGGAAGGAAGGGAGAAGGAAGAAGTTGAGGGCGACGGTAGCAACGTTTCTTCTCACTTCTCACTGATCTGGAAAAGTGGAAGGAAGGGAGAAAGAAGAACGCCGTGACAGAAGGAAAAAGTGGAAGGAAGGGAGAAGGAAGAACGCTGTGAAGAAGAAAGTGCTTGAATTTCTGGTTTTGCTTCTGTGAAGAAGAACGCTGGAAACGCTGTGAAAGTGCTGTGAAGAAGAACGCTGGAAATGCTCAGATCTGGTTTTGCTTTCGGTCGGATGCGGATATTGATGAATCCTTTCCTCCCAGACTGCCACCGACCGTTTCAATCCATATGAAACCGGAATAAACAAACCGAAAGCTTGACTACCTGATGTCACTCACCTGTTTCCAGTTTTGCACTTGCGGGTTTTATGGTTTCGGTCGGTTTATCAAATGTTGTCCACCCCTTGTAGGATTAGGATGTCTCTCAATCCTCTAGACTTTTTACATCGATTTGTTGTGAGCACATGATTGTCCAAGTAAACAAGAATAAAAGGCTACTTAGGGGTCGGTGCAATGGCCCATCTTTGGACAGATTAAAAAGTTTTAGGCTAAATTATAGTTTTGGTCCCCCTATTTTCAAAAATTCAGATATTTAGTCCCCCTATTTTAAAAGTCAGACATTTAGTCCCCCAATTTTAAAAAACTCAGAACATTTAGTCCAAAGGGGGCTTTCCAGTTTTTTTTGGCTGATTTGTTTTTTTTTTTTAAAAAGCTGACGTGGCACTCATTAAATGACGTGGCAGCTGACTCAGCTTGCACACATCATTTAATGATGCCACGTGGACCAGCCACGTCAGATATTATATTTAATTTAAGTAAACACTAATTAAATAAATATACTGTTAACTATTGTTATTAAAATTAAAATGATTAATAATTAAATAAATGAAATTAAAATGGAAGAAAACAGAAAGCGAGAGGGAAGAACACAGAAGACGAAGAACAGAAAGCGAGAGGGAAGAACACAGAAGACGAAGAACTCAACGCGAACGATTCTCCACTGATTCTTCTTCTTCCTCTTCAATAATCGACCTCTTCATCACTTCTTCTTCAAACTAAGAATTTGTTCTTCGCGAAATTTGGTTTGAATCGTAAAACCTAAGCTCACAACCGAAAATCCCAAATCGTTTGAACCCTAAATCTTCTTTCTTCTCTCATTCCTCTTCTTCATCTTCTTGGTCGATTCTTCTCCTCTTCTTTCATGAAAGAAAAAGATTCACGCGATTTCTATATGGGTGCCTCCATTGAAGCTTCTGGTTCGTCTACGAATTCGCGAATTACAGGTTCATCAAGAACGAAACACTTGTGTGACTGTAATGTGGAATCACCCTTGATGACCTGCAAAACTATACCTAACTATGGAAGAAAGTTTTGGGGGTGTGGATTATACAAAGTGTATGGGTTCAAGATGTGTGAGTTTTTCATATGGCTTGATGAGGAGTATACTGACCAAGGATTTACTAAATTGGTTAATCAAGTTCAGGAACTACGCAAAAAGGATCAAGATGCACAAAATGACATCATGCAACTCAAGAGTAAGTTGGATGAATTGAAGAAGAAGAATGAAGTATTGAAGAGGAAAAATGAAGAAAAAAAAGCATCAATTGTGGAATTGAAGAAGAGCTCTACTGAAATGAAGATAAAGAACCAGTTTTTTTCTGGTTTAATGGTCATTGGATGGGTTATTGTAATGTTGGTTGTGGTTGTTTTAATGGCAAAATAAACAGTGAATTAGATTGTGTTTAGTGTGGTTATGTTGTTGTGGTTATGTTGCTGCAGATTGTCTTTAGATTGAAGTTGGTGCAAATTTATGAAGTTGCTGCAGATTGTGTTTAGTGTGGTTATGTTGCTGTTGTGGTTATGTTGTAATGTTGCTGCAGATTTATGTAGTTGTAATGTTGCTGCAGATTTATGTAACAGATGTCATATGAATTATATAAGTGAAATGAAGTTGTTTACATTGCAATGTTGCAGATTTACATTGTATGAATTATGTAACAGATTTATATATGTTGCTGAAAAAAAAAAAGTAATGCCATTAATTAAAAAAGTAATGTTGTAATGCTGGAAAAAAAGTAATGCCATTAACTAAAAAAGTAATGCTGTAATGCCATTAACTAAAAAAGTAACTAACAGATTTACATTGTTTACATTGCTGGAAAAAAAAAAGTAATGCCATTAACTAACAGATTTATGTAATGCTGTAATGCTGTAACAGATATAACCTCAAGTAATGCTGTAATGCTGTAACAGATATAACAGATATTGCTGGAAAAAAAAAGTAAAGCATCAACTAAATGTGTCAAACTTTCATTGAAATTGCATAATCAGTAGCCATTACAAGTGGAACAGTTTGTACAAAAGACTGCATAATCAGTAACCAAAAACTGCACAATTCACAAGTGGAACAGTTTGTACAAAATACTCCCTAATCAGTAGCCAAAATACTGCCTAATCAGTAGCCAAAATACTGCCTAATCAGTAGCCAAAATACTGCCTAATCAGTGGCCAAAATACATAATCATTAGCCAAAATACTAAGCCTAAATATAAACCACTATGACATTCATTCATTGAGTTGGTTGAGTTGCTTGAGGTGCTTCATTGTCTTGAGACAAAACAGTTTGAGGTCCATCATGTGTCAAACCAGTTCCAGTTCCTCTTCCTCTACCATTTCCAGTTCCTCTTCCTCTTCCTCTTCCATTTCCTGGTGATCTTCCTCTTGCTCTAACTGTTCCAGTTCCTCTCCCTCTTGCTCTAGCAGTTCCTCCTCCTCTCCCTCCACTTGTGCTAGCTTTGTGTTGTTCAGTCATTGTCCTCTTAACCCTCTGTCATACGTACACAACAATAATCCAGAATTAGATGACTTAAATTAGAGAATTAATGGTTAACAATAGACTAAATAATTACCTTGTTTCCACCTACTGGGATCACTCTATCTGCTTTTGTCTTCCCTTTGCAGCTCCTTATATTGTGGCCTAAAACCCCACATTTTTGGCACTTCACAGTAGGTAACAATCTTGGGAGTCTATTAGGATCTCTTGGATCATCATTGGACTTGTATCTCAGTTTCTTCGGCCTGCCAGGTGCTCTTCTCATTCTTGGTGGATGAATTGGGTCAGATTCAGTGATTGGCCAGAGCATAGGACCATTTGATGGCATAATCAAGTATGAATAGGTGGCCAAGAAAGTAGACTTTCTATAAAATTGTGCAACATAATTCTCAGGAGGCACATTGTTACACCACATGCAACAAATAGCATGTGGACAAGAGATCCCAGTCATATCCCATTTCCTACATGCACATGTTTGTCCCTATGCTCTAATATGGCACTATTAAATGCCTCACACATGTTATTTACCTGAAGGTCACAATGTGTATCTAGCTTGTAATGTGACCTAGACCAAGCAGCAGGAGGCAGCTCCATCATATCCTTCCAAGCAAGCTCATTCAAGTTCTTTAATGCCTCCATTGATCTCTAAAATTGCGGTATTGTTGTAGCCCTTGCACATCTCCAGAAGGCTGTCTTCATTTCTAATCCAGGATACTTCTTTTTCCAATTGCCGTACAAATGTTTGGCACAAAGCCTATGCTCCATAATGCCTTCATAATTAGCAATAGCAGGAACAAGTCCCTGCATCATTAGGTAACAGAATTATTAATACACATTTATTAAAACAGAATTATTAAAACAGAATTATTAAAACAGAATTATTAATACAGAATTATTAAAACAGAAACAGTAAAACAGAATTATTACCTTTTGTTGGTCAGAAATGAATGCATATGGCTTTGGGTTTATTTGATTCAAGTCGTCCAGCAATAGGTTGATGAACCAGGCCCAAGAGTCCCTTGTTTCAACCTCCACCACAGCATATGCAATGGGAAACATCTGATTGTTTCCATCCTTACCAACAGCTGTCATGAGTTGGCCTCCAAACTCTCCTTTCAAAAAACATGCATCCAAACCAATTAGAGGCCTACATGTCCAAGCAAAGGCAGCTTTACATGCCTCAAGGCATACATAAATCCTCTCAAAAATTGGTCCATTAGGTCCCATATCACACTTGATTATTACTGTTGAATTAGGATTTGATCTCCTAAGCTCCTCTGCATAATTTCTGAGGTTCAAATATTGTTCAGAAGTTGCACCTTGCAGTTTTGACATTGCCCTTCTCTTAGCTCTATAGGCATGATCATGGGACAACTTCACACCCCATCTATTTTTAGCCTCTTCTATAAGACCCTTGACTTTTATGTATGGTGAATGGCTAAGAATGGAAACAAATTTCTTAGCTAACCATTCAGTTTTGGCCAACCTGTTTCTTGCTGTCCTGAAGCAAGAATGCTGGTCCCTGATACTAACAAGCTGCCAATAGTGAGTTCCAACCCTTTGACTAAACCTTATGTAAAAGGGACACCCACTCATGCATTTGACCACAACTCTTTTTCTATCATTCTTTTTAAAAACTAGGTTTTTCTTATTCTGTATACCGTAATCCTTAACAGCTTCTCTTAATACTTTCTTACTGTTGAATATCAGACCTACCTCAAATTTAACTGGCTCACTACCTTCAGGTGGCTTGAACTTGGGAAAGGAATGTGTCAGTGGTTCCTCACCATCACTACCTGGTGGGGTGTGTAACTCATCAGAATCAGTTTGACATTGTCCCTCAAAATCAGTTTGACATTGTCCCACAAATGGATCAGAATTGCTTCTCTTATCATTTATCTCATTAAGTGTTTCAGTAGGAAGTATTGTGGTCCAATCCCATTCTTCATTTAAATCACTATCCACAGGTATGTCACTATCATCACTGTTAGAATTTGCAGAGTATTCATCATCTTCAGTTTCACTCCCATCTTCAACTTCCACAGTATTCTCCTTCTCTTTTCCCTTTTCCTTACACTTTTCCTTCTCCTTCTCTTGATCCTTCTTTTCCCCCTTTTCCTTACACTTTTCCTTCTCCTTCTCTTGTTCCTTCTTTTTCCCCTTTTCCTTACACTTTTCCTTCTCCTTCTCTTGTTCATTCTCTTCTCCCTTTTCCTTATACTTTTCCTTCTCACTGTCAGCAGCCACTATTGGGACATCTACAACATGTTCTACATACACTTCAATTGATTCAAACCCCTTACAATCTTCAATGAGTTTCAATACATGACCATCATTATTTAGTGGCCTCAAACCATGTTGAATACTAAGTTTTGGATGCCTATACCATAGGCACTTGAAACTGATATAACCTAGGCTTTTAACCAACTTTGACAACTCAATATAAGACATCTCATCAACATCCCAACCCTGAGAAATTTCATACACCTCTCCCGCACCATGATGTATTTTTAATTTGATAATTTGGAATTCTGGTGGCCTATAACAAACAACAACAATCAAATAGCACATATAAAGGCACATAAAGCAATGACTAAACCTCAAATAGCCCCACTATCAGTTTCAATAAAAACACATGACAAAATAAGCAATACAATAAAGGCACATATAAAAGTATAACCAATACGGGACCACAAGCATAACCAATACGGGACCACTATAAGCAATACGGGACCATCAGCCAAATAGCACATAAATCAAAGACTAAACCTCAAATACGGGACCACAACAAATTTAGCAATATCAGAAACCTCAAATATAGCAATATCAGTCAAAGATTAAAAATTCAGCATATCAGAAACCTATAAACCCACAATCCCTAAATCCCAACATAACAGATTCCACATTCAACAAACACTAAACTAAAAACCCTAATCACTATCACAAAATATAAATACCTGGTACAATACTTCGCATCTTCTCTTGTAGCTCCTCCAACGCCTGGAATCTTCAATGTATTCGCCATCGAGTCGTTACAGATGACCAAGGTTAAGATTTAGGGTTCAAAGAATTTGGGATTTTCGGTTGTGAGTTAGGTTTTACGATTCAAACCAAATCTGGGGAAGAAGAAGTTTTTAGTTTGAAGAAGAAGTGATGAAGAGGTCGATTATTGAAGAAGAAGAAGAATCACTGGAGATTCGTTCGCGTTGAGTTCTTCGCTCTCGCTTTCTGTTCTTCGCTCTCGCTTTCTGTTCTTCGCGTTGAATTCTTCTCTCCATTTGAATTTCATTTATTTAATTATTAATCATTTTAATTTTAATAACAATAGTTAACAGTTTTTTTCACTTAATTTTAATATAATATATGACGTGGCTGGTCCACGTGGCATCATTAAATGATGTGTGCAAGCTGAGTCAGCTGCCACGTCATTTAATGAGTGCCACGTCAGCTTTTTTTAAAAAAAAAATAACAAATCAGCCAAAAAAAACTGGAAAGCCCCCTTTGGACTAAATGTTCTGAGTTTTTTAAAATTGGGGGACTAAATGTCTGAGTTTTAAAATAGGGGGACCAAATGTCTGAATTTTTGAAAATAGGGGGACCAAAACTATAATTTAGCCAAAGTTTTAAATTGCCCATTTATTTTTACTTAAGTTAAATTATTCATTTAAGCTATTCAGTATTAGTAATGGTGCTTGAATTTTTTGTTTGTATTATTTTATTGCTATTTTTTGGTATGACCATTGATGACTACCCCCAGAGTATCTCAACGCATTCAACGAAAGACTAATCTCCGCTCGTGCTTAGGGTCAAATTTCGGACTGGCCAACACCAAGTTTGTCCACTGCGGAAATCGAACCCGGGAGCACCGGGACGACCCCCGTGTCTCAAGGTAGATTAAGTCATTGGGCCAATAGTGTTGGTTATTATTTTATTGCTATTATGAGGCCTACTGATTTTTTCCTTAAAATTCAATAAAACTATAGAGTCAAAATTATATGGGTTTTTTTTTATACCACATCAACTCCCTTCTACCCCCACACATTATTGTAATCCCGAAAATACCCCTGACATAATTAACAAAAATTGACTTTTGGAAGATTCTCTGGTGGGGGACCACTTTATCTGGTAATTGGATTACCTAAATGCAAGGTAAATCTGATTAGCTTTAAATATGTAATAAATACACACGCATAAGTCAAATCGGATGTATCAAACTGACAGATAAATCCGATTTGACCATTTATTTCAGTATAGAAAGTGAAAATTTGTCCTGACAGATATTGCTAAATCCGATGCGCAATCAGATTTACGTACCCCAAACGTAAATCCGATTATGTCTTTTAATGAATCGGATTTACCTGGATGGGGGTATATCCGATTTTGAAAAATACAAAGCGGATTTACGTTTGGGGTACGTAAATCCGATTTGTTTTTTTTTTAAAATTAATTTCTATATAACCGTTGTTCTATTTTGAAATAGATATTGACCCGCATACAGAGTCGCAGGTTGTTCCTTTCGTGGTAGACACTACAGAGGCATTCTGGACGAAGAGGGTATATTTTTCATACTAATTTTTTTAATCAAAGTTTGGTAGATATTTAATTAATTAAGTTAATAACATTTTTTTATTTTTTCTATTTTGTAGATATTTTATACACGCGAGGATGTATAAGAGTGGGCTAAAGCAGTTGGGAGACGTATTGGAGTTGTGGTTATCATTGTAAGATCTGACAAAGCTGGAGTTGTGGGTTCTAGAGATAAGATTAGTTTTGGTTGCGAGAAACAAGGGAAGTGGTTTACTGATTCTAGAGTTTTCGGGTCTAAGAGAAGAAGCTATCCGTTTACAATGAGAACTACTTGTACAATACGTCATGGGGGTTGGTGTGTGAATGTAGGTGTGGTCTTCACACACATGAGTTGCTTACTACCCCGGCCGGGTTGACAGCTTTTGGTCGTTTAACTAAGCCGCAGAAAGCTATTGTTAATGAGCACACTGATCTGAGTGTTGCCCCGAAAGATTGTCTTACTGCTTTGAAGAATCATTATCCTGACAACGTTATTTCTTTTCCTCAAATATATAGGCAGCGTTACGCCTATAGGTCTTCTAAGAGGGGTCCTAGAACGGACATTCAGGAGCTTTTGAGATTGATTGAGTCGCAAAATTATTTATGTTGGAGCAGAAAAGTTGATGTGATCCTAAGTCACTAAGCATGTGGAAATAAACTTATAAAGATACCACTATTTCATTGAGTACAAGACTTTAATGGCTTATACCATTTTGAATCCAAGTAGCCATCTTGCATTATCATTGGCTGAAGGAATTCCTATCAACTCATGCAACTATGTTCTTCACGTAGAAGTTGAAGGAAAATCTCATGAAGAGTAAATTAGTACAATATCATGAAGAATAAATTAGTGCAATTTATTTCCATTTTTAGTATTTTATTTTAGGACTATATCTAAGGCTTTAATGTCATTTAATTGTCTTCTTTAATTTAGGATTTGAATCAATGGCTTTAATGCCAATTAGTTATTTTCATTAAAATTAGGATTTGATATTTGTTAGTATATTTTAATTTCTAGGGTTTTATTGAGTCAATTGGGCCTAATGTTCTTTTGGGTCAATTGGGCCTAAGGTTCTCTATAAATTGTAATTCGTTTGATGAAATAAACAAGTTGAATTTTCAGTAAAAATTTAGAGGCGTGTCTCTTTGGTTCTTCGTGAGCCGTTATCTGAGCTTATCGGTTTACCGTGGCGCTCATCTCATGATGGCAACCTCGGAGCCGTCGGTGACTATTTCGGGAGTCATGAAGGTGGGAGTGATGGAGACACCACGATCGGGGATGGAAGACCAATCGATAAGTCGGGAAGACGCCACAACCGGCTATGGAGGTTCCGGTTAATAAGTCGAAATGAGTGCCACGGTAAACCGATAAGCTCAGATAACGGCTCACGAAGAATCAAAGAGACACGTCTCTAAATATTTACTGAAAATTCAACTTGTTTATTTCATCAAACGAATTACAATTTATAGAGAACCTTAGGCCCAATTGACCCAAAAGAACATCAGGCCCAATTGACTCAATAAAACCCTATCAAATCCTAATTTTAATGAAAATAACTAATTGGCATTAAAGCCATTGATTCAAATCCTAAATTAAAGAAGACAATTAAATGACATTAAAGCCTTAGATATAGTCCTAAAATAAAATACTAAAAATGGAAATAAATTGCACTAATTTATTCTTCATGATATTGTACTAATTTACTCTTCATGAGATTTTCCTTCAACTTCTACGTGTAGAACTTAGTTGCATGAGTTGATAGGAATTCCTTCAGCCAATGATAATGCAAGATGGCTACTTGGATTCAAAATGGTATAAGCCATTAAAATCTTGTACTCAATGAAATAGTGGTATATTTATAAGTTTCTTTTCCACAAGCTTAGTGAACTTAGGATCACATCAAAAGTTGAGGGTTCCAATGTGGTCAGTGACATCATGTGTGCGCGATATAATCGTATGACTCCTGAGGAGAGATTTGTCCTCAAGAAACAACTTAATGAGCTTGCATTCCCTACCACTTATTCAATGGTTTCACCACCATTTAAAGTTAAAACAAAAGGTGCTCCAAAGAAGAAAAAGCAGAAAATATATGATGTCAAGCGCGATCCTTTTGAGTGGGAGCATGTGGATGAGAAGATGAAACTGACTCAAGAATCTGGGACTTCTTGTAAAAATTCATCACAGCGGTCTTCAAAGCTATCTCAGAGTGTTTCTAAAAAATTAACATAGCAGGGTGAGACTAAATTCACTTTACCATCGGTTCCTCATCACGTGCACTCTTATGTAGAAAAATTATTGATGTTGAAAGGGATGGTAATTGTGGGTTTCGAGCAGTAGCGGTTGGTCTCGATCTTGGTGAGGATAGTTGGCCTCTAATTAGGCAAGATTTAATCAAAGAAACAAAGGAGAGGGAGCAACTATATACTTACATGTTTGGAAAGGACAGACTTGCATTGCTTAGAAAAGCGTTATCCATTGAATATCCCGGTTTTCAGAAGGAGGATAAGTGGTTGAGTTTGTCTGAGATGGTGTACTTTATAGCTACTAAGTATAATGTGGCCCTAGTTCAATTGTCTTTGGATATGAATTTTACTTATTTTCCTTTGAGAGGTAGTTATTATTCTTCTAAGTATAAAATCATATCTATTCTGAACGTCAGGGATATCCATTGGATGCATATTTCGATCTCTCCTGTCTGTCCCTTGCCTCTAGTTACTTTGATGTGGTCTCATACTCGATCAGAGGAATCTACTTCATGGTTGGATCCTTATACCGACCGTTTTGCCCTTTGGCAGTCTACCGCTCCGGTCATGCCCCGTCTCCCTCCGTTATAGACTTAGCCCATGATTTCGACGATTTAGATTGACATTTCTTGTATTTATTATTGTACCCACATTTTTGTAATTATTTATCCATATATATATATATATATATATATATATATATATATATCCAGTAAATTAAATGTGTCAAAAAAAACAAATTAAATGTTTTAATTTTTTTTTACAAATCGGATTTACCCTGGTAAAGGGTAAATCCGCTTTTGAATTTAACAAAGCGGATGTACCCCCACAACAGGTAGATCCGACTTGATAAAGAGGCAAAGCAGATCTACCTGTCGTGGCGGTACATCCGCTTTGTTAAATTCAAAAGTGGATTTACCCTTCTATCGGTATATTCGATGCGATTTTTTTATGTTTAATCGGATCTAGGTAAATCCGCATTTGATTAATCTCAAAGCGGATTTACCTATTTATAAGGTAAATCTGATTGAGTCAAAATAATGGGGGGTATTTTGGGATTTTCATATTTTGTGGGGGTATATTGTGATATTATGGGGGTACAAAAAAAAACCCAAATTATATTGAATCCAACATTAAAATTGATTGGCTTATTACTTCATAGATCTCACAAAATTTAAGGCCATCACTTTTCCCACACCCCTCCCTACTCAGCCCACACCCCCAAACCCCCTAAAACCCAAAAATACCCCTAACTCAAAAACACTCTTTCTCCCTCTCAAACCCCCTCACACCCAGCAAAAACACACCCAGCTGAATGCCTCTCCCTCTCCCTCACCCTCTTCGACTTCTACCTTTCCCAAACCCACTCAATCTTTGATTTTAACCTTCAAACTCATTTTCGGAAGATAAGATACACGATTTCTAACCCTCATTTACTTGCATTTTGTTTGATTTGCTGTGTTTTATCATTTTTTCACTTCTGCATATTTGCGAAGCATTCGGTTGAGGACAACCGAATGCTCCTGGGGACGAAGCAAAACGGACCCATTCGGTTGAGGTCAACCGAATACGTTCGGTTGAGGTCAACCGAATATGTTTGGTTGAGTTCAACCGAATCATACTGATACTGATTGTGTTTGATATGTTCGGTTGCAGGTATGATCCAATTCGTTACCTTCATTGAACGAAATGCTGGGAGGATTTCCATTCCAAATGAGATTTGGAGACTAGAGTTGCCTTGTTCCTTTTATTTTGTCTTGGAAGTTGGCCCTTGTATTTGTGGTGTCAACAACATGCGCTATGGCAACATCCTTACTGATACGCATGCCATCTGCCAAGCGTATGGGGGTGTTGAGAATGTGGAAGCCTCGTTAACATACTATCAAACCGGGAGCTTCAAGGTCGCCAGGATTATGCCTGCGGTTGCATCTGATGGGAGTGACAGTGACACTGCGAGTGATGCTGGATCCGGCTCGGTTGCTACCCAGTTGTAGTTTTTTACTGTTATTTTGTTTATCAATAATTGTAATTTAAGTCACTGATTTAGTAATGAATAAATATTGGGTTGATTATTTTTTGGTTTACAGTACCGTTTAAATTAAACAACAATTTTATTATTAAAAAGCGTCACCGTACATAAAACTCAACATACACGAAAACGATAAAATGACAAACTACTGAGATGGTGGAGTTAAACGACTAAGGATCTTAGCGACGGTCTGTGTGGTTTCCACGTACAAATGCAGATAACCCTTCTATTTAAACAGGACATAAATGGACATCATTTCTTGGACGTCATCTTCGTTCTTGACATCCATTGTAGACCCGTGCACACGTCCATTAGACCAATCGGGTTTCCGATAAACTATACGAGTTATCTCCCGCTCGTCGCCCTCCACTTGCACCTTACCCAGTAGTTTATCTTTTAAGGCAGCGAATGTTATGTTGTGTTTAAGCCTACATTGCATTGTGTCTCACCCCTCGAAATAGACACCATCAACTTTGTTGGTGATGATGCCCTGATGATGAATGATAGTGAGGGAAGAATCCTCTGAGTATTGTGTTAGGGGCATTTTTTTGGGTTTATACGATTTGGTGGAGAAGAAGAAGCAGAGAAGGGGTTAGGGTTTTTGTGAAGTAGAAGGGAAAGCTGAAGCCCAATTTATAATAGGCGTGGGGAAACATGAGCCGTTGATCAAAATTTTAGATCACAAATTTGAGCCGTTTATTTTCTATCCGTTGGGTCACAATTTCCAAAGAAAATGCCATCCACTCCTTTTCCTGACACGTTTGACTGGTTGTGAGCCGTTGGTTAAAAGTACGGTGGAATCTGAGTCGTTCAATTTTTTTTTTAAAAAAAATCAGTATTAGGCTGCCCTGATCCGAATTTCTTCGGTTGGGGTCAGCCGAATGATCTAAAAAAAGGAAGAAAGGGGTGTGTGCCAAAAAATACACCTTCGGTTGCCCATAACCGAATTATTTCGGTTGTCCGTAACCGAATCGACGAAAAATGCACGTTTCATTAATGACCTTTTGGTCATTTCGCAGGGTTAATGGGGTGTGGGGTGAGTAGGGAGGGATGTGGGAAAGCATGGACCAAATTTAAAGTTCGTTTCAAGTCTCAGTAGGTGTTGGGCCGATCCAACCTAGTAAATGACTATTTTTTTTAACAGCAAAAGTATAATATTATATATGAAGTGTTTTTAAGGAACACAAAAAACCTCTATACAAATGAGATTTGACATGGCCACTAACAACAATCAGAACAATAAAAGCAAGGCATTTATTTTTTTACCCCCACACCTATACCCCACATTTTTTGTTATTCCCAGAATGCCCCTCAGTAAAATGACTTAACGGACTTATCTAATTAAAAGATAAATCCGTTTTGAAAAAAAAACAAAATGGATTTATCTTTTACGCTTTGTTTGGCGCGTCTTATCCGCTAGCGAATAGCGGATGAAAGTAGCGGATGAAACTAGCAGGTGAAGAGTACACGTGTTTGGTAAGCACTAGCGTTTAGCGTTTTTCGGGTAGCGTTTAGCGTTTTTCAAACGCTAGCAGATAGCGCCTCACTTTTTTTGGCATTTTTACCCTTTTTATTTTTCTTAAATTACTTCTCTATCATTATTAATTAATAAATGTAATAATGAATTAAATAAATATTTCCTTCTATGACATTTTACATTTATCAGCTAGTTCAACCGCTAGTTTTACCAAATACATCATTTGCTATCAGCTAGATTATCCGCTATCCGCTCATCCGCTATCCGCTATCCGCTACTTTTTACCAAATAGAGCCTTAGTTAGATAAATCCGTTTTAATAAAAAATGCATAACGAATTTAATTCAAGGATAGATAAATGTGGTATTAAAAAATAACACAACGGATTTACCTCAGCAAGACATAAATCCGTTTTTTGTAATTTTTTTGTAATGGATTTATCTATTCATTAGATAAATCCGTTTAGAATTTTTTGAAAACAGATTTATTTTACAAATAGATAAATCCGTTTTGTAAAATAATTAATCAGGCATTAAATCCTATAGATAAATCCGGGTGAATAATTTAGGCTAAAAAATTGGTTTTCGGGTAACCTACTCTGATTGTAATGAAACCACAGCCATTAAATCCGGAAAAAATCAGGGCTCAACACCCGAAGAACGGATTCTATCGGGAATGCAGGTCTCAAAATCCCAAATTCCATCGTTTATTATTTTTTATTAATTTTTTAATTTTTCATAATCTCCAAAAAATCTAAAAAAATTTGCATAACCTTATTTTGGTTTTATTAGATTTTTAGCGGTGTTTTTATAATTTTTAGATTAGTTTTGACTCTTTAACAAATTTTTAGTAGTGTTTTTATAACATTTTTAAAAAAATTTAAATATTTTTTTAATACACAACGGATTTACCTATTTATTAGATAAATCTGGTTTGAAAATATATAAAAACAGAATTATGTGTTGTCATTTTTCTTCTAAACGGATTTATCTAATTTAAAGATAAATCCATTTTGGAAAAAAAACTAAAACGAATTTATCTTTAAATTAGATAAATCCGTGTGAAGAAATTTAATAGGAGTAATTTGGGAATAACAAAAGTTGTGGGGGTATGAGGGCTCATGGTGGGAGTACAAAAAATAAATGCCTAAAAGCAATACAAAAATATATCAGTCCGAACCAGGCTACCAAATCCACCCCATAGGAGATATGGTAGCCCACACAAAAAATGCTCTTAACCTCTAAAAGCCTCGAGGAAGTCTTGTTGTTGTTGTTACAAACTAGTACATGACCTGTGCATTAATTGCACGGGTTGACCGCGTTATGTGGCATGATTATACTCAAACAAAAATAAAAATTTCAAATGACATTCATCTAATATTAATTGTAAAATATAAAAAATTTAGCAACTTTGTTGAGGTAGTGACAAATTTATAATGGGGATAAATATTTTTTTTGATATTGTATAAATCAAAATTTCAAATGGCATTCATCTAAAATTAGTTTTAAAATATAAAGATTGTAATAGTTTTGTTGTTGTAAGGATAAATTTTGAATAATGATAAAAGTTATTGAGATACTCTTTAAGTCAGAATGTACAACAAAATATGAACATATATTTGTATAATAATGGTTCTTGTCATCAAAGTTGCAAGCATCAGAGTGTTTCATAATAGCAAAACAATTAACATGCTCATTTAGGAAGCGAACTAACTTAAACAATCAAAATGACATAAGCAAAAAGGATTGTCTAGATTAAAAGCTTAACGTGCCATGATTTATACTCAAACTAAAAATAAAATTTTGAAAGCTTAGTGTCCAAAAAAAGAAGGTTGAACAATAAAAAATGTATTAGTGTTGTTGTGGGACAAAATCAGAAGTCACTAAAAAACAAATAAAGAAATATTATATTAATTAAATGTTTCCCGTGTTTTTAAATCCCTCACAGCTCTGGTAGAATACCCGTGCATACGCTCGGGTGCTGTCGTGTTCTTTTTATGAATGAAATTAGACAACATTTAAATAGTCTGAACATTACCTCGTGAAAATGAACACAAATTTAAAGTAGATAAAAAAGGAGTTTCAAATAAAAATAGCTAAACATTAAAATCTAAAAATGTAAAAGTATCATTTAAAAATAATCTGTGCAAATAGATAAGTATCATGTAAAAGTATCATTTAAAAACTATAGTAGATTATAGTAGATAATAAAAGATATATAGTAGATTATCAATAAGAAATATTTGTTTTAAATATTAATTATTAGTTTAATTAGTCATTCTTGATTTTTAGATAGTAGGTTTGTAGTAATAGTCTTCAAAAGTTTTAATTATCAATGACAAATATAAATCTCGTGTTTTTTTTTTTATATATCAGTGAAATTATCTCGTAATTTCAATTGATTATTTTAGTTGATTAGTAGATTATAGTAGATAGTAAAAGAGAGATAGTAAATAATCAATAAGAAATATTTGTTTTAAATATTAATCAGTAGTTTAAATAGTCATTAAGCCTTCTTGTTTTTTAGATAGTAGGTTTTTAGTAGTAGTCTTCAAAATTTTAAATTATCAGTGACAAATATAAATCTCGTGTTTTTTTATATATCAGTGCAATTATAGTACTAAGGTGATAATTTTTTCCAAAACGGTGATAGTTAAAATATTAGTAGAGTAGTATTTGTATAAATTTAGAAAGAGAGCGTAAGAGAAAAGAGAAAAAGATTGGTAAAAAAAAGAAAAGTGAAAAGGAGGAAAAAAAGTGTAAGAAGAAAGAGAAAAAATGGAAGAAAGAGAGTCTAAGAAGAAAAAGATGTTAAAAGAAAAGAAAGATAAAGTGAAAATGTTGGAGAAAGTGAAAAATTGTTTTTGTTTTTTAGTGAGTAAATTACATTTTTATCTTTAATTAGTATATGTGTCACTTTTCCCAAATGTCTAAATTGGTAAAATCATATATGGTGAATTGGTATAAATCTATAGTAGAAATCTCTAAAACCCTCGAGGAAGTCTTGTTGTTGTTACAAAAGCGGTATACAAAAAGAAAAAAAGGTTTGACAAAAAAAAGAAGGAAAAACATCTAAAATCTTAAAATAGAAATCTTGGCCTAAACCACTCAGCCACTTGGTAGGCTTCAAGTAGACTCTTATTATTTTATCTAGACATAGCTGGCTACCTGGATATTTATTAAATTTATTTGAAAATGATTTTATATGAAATAAAAAATAATTATGCACATAAAATTAACTTTTTTAAACATTATTTATGCTATTCATATAAGAGCATTTGGTATCTATCCTTTTAAATATTTGGTGACTTATATTAGTTGATGAAAGACACTTAAATATTTGTGACTATATGGGTATTAATTATAAAGATTTTTTTGGACCAAATTAATTATAAAGATTGTTAACTAACTTTAGTGGATTTTGGTACCATGGATACAAATATGTTTTTTTTAGATAAACAATTATATTAAGGGGCGCACAAGGGGTGCACCAACCCCTTACATCTAGGGGCGTCGTTAAAACCTCCGAGGGCCAAAACCCAATGGGAAAAAGACCCAGGGAGGAAAACAGAGTACCCCGACTACATTATTCATTACAAAAAGCGATGTTACAATAAAGATAAACAACCCAATGGGCAATTGAACCAATCCGACCATCCGACCCGACAAGATCTCCCTGTCTCGCCTTAAACCAGCTCCACGCGCAATCCTTAATGTTCGAAATCAGAGTTGGGATTGATGTAACCTCTCCGTTGAAAATATGTCCTTCCATGTTAACTAGCGGATAATGCAACTACCCGTTTATTTTACCCTCCCATGTTCATAACAAATTTTAACTGCGGGTACCACATGAGGTTGTCTGCTATCCCTACTTCCATCTGTGCCTATATACGCACACATACTTTAGTAAATGCGTGGAAGGATAAGTGACCCATGTTCCACAATAAAGTAGGGTATTTTGTAAATCTTGCCCTCCTCATCATCCCCTTTCCTCTTTCCACAATAAACTCCTTCCGCAAGTATAAGAGTTTGATTTATCTCGAGAACAATCGATGGAACGAGATTTTAGTGGTCATGATTAGGGCTTTTTGGAATAGATTTCCAATTTAAAATGGATTAAGGAGGCAGAAGACTTTCAAGAACCATTTTTATTGGCATAAGTTGACGGGGACTTCAAAGCACCACTTAACTGCACCTGTGGCGATACGATTGGTCTAAGATAAATTGTGCCCACTAAGTCACAAACACAAGATATGATTCTATATTCACATGGAACGACGTCTTCTATTTCTCATTCATTTCTCTCTGCTCTTATTCACTTTCCTATTTATCTCTTGAACCAAACATAGTGTAGATGCTCAATGATTGGAGAAGTTTTGATGCACACACATTTACTTGCAAAGAAGGAGAGATAACAAGGGTAAAGTGGTTCGATCGAGGGTGGAAAAGGGAAGGTGAGAGATAAGGGAGAGAAGGGAAAGGCAGGGGAAAATAGTTAGACTCGAGAGAGGGAGGCATACCGACAATTTGTGTATTGATAATACGAGAATGGGGTGCACAAATGAGAGTGAAGAGTTAGGTTACTTTTTGTTATGGTAACTAGTAAAAGGCCTAAACTGATATTTACACCCCCTATAAGGCCCAATAACCAAACCAGCCCATATCCAGAAAATCTAGTCCAGTTAATCAACGGTACAGATGCCTCTGTAAGATCTAACGGCTCAGGGTCGACAAAACAAACATCACACAAACTCTATAAATACCACACTCAATGCTCATAAATGTAAGCAATTTCTAATACAAAACACTAACTCACTCAGATACTGACTTTAGCATCAGAGTATCATTGCAGGTACAACATCGCCATCTCAAAGGTCGAACATCGCAGATCAAGGACAACTCCTACCAACTGTTTCAGACAACCCACTAAGGTCGGAAGCACGGTACAGAACATTGGCGACCACAGTGGGAGGATCTATACTCAATTTCCTCTCCCATTACCTTGATCCACAAAATGGCACCCAAACTCCGTTCAAGACCGGCCAGTCTCATGGTCGGGTCCGGGGTAAGACTGAATGTACCCGAGCTCGAAACTCATCAAACCCTCGAGGGTCATGTCCAGGACATTACGAATTCCACCCGAGCTCGGGCACACTCCCCCAACCCGAACCTCGCCCGTTCCCAGACAAGCTCATATAGGAATAGTTTACCACCTCCCCCTCCATTGCTTCCAGCCCTAACCGATGCTGTTCAACAGCTCGTCCAACTGCTGGCCCGGCAGGAGGTTAAGAAAGAAGCTATCGCTTCACCAACTTTGCGGACGAGGTAGCAAATCTCCGGGCACGAAACGTTCCGGACCAGAAATCACCCGGACCGAGCTCCCCTGAAACAAGACTCCTGATCCGGAGAAGACATCGTTCCCCACCCAGGAGAAGACACTATCATCGTTCTCCTCCTCGCCGACAACGAGGGAATGGTTCCCGTTCTCCTCCGGCTCGACAATGTGACGATCTTGATGAATATCATCGTTCTCCTCCTCGCCGACAACGAGGGAATGGTTCCCGTTCTCCTCCGGCTCGACAATATGATGATCTTGATGAATATCATCATTCTCCTCCTCGCCGACAACGAGGGAATGGTTCCCGTTCTCCTCCGACTCGATGACATGACGGTCTTAACGAACTAGATAACTCTCCCCAGCCTCGCTCAATTCTAGCCTCTTCGTCACCAAGAAGACGCTCCAGAAGTCGAGAGGATAACCCTGACAAGGCACAACCTCGACACTACGTTTATCCCAATCACCATGATCCACATCGGCCACACCCTCAGGCACGACTAACCAAGAGAAATGGCCCTTTCACTGCGACAATCGACAACTACCGAGTCCCAAGATACCTCGAAAAATCGCCCGGAGGTCTGAAAACGTATGATGGAACGGGCGACCCTGACAGGCACATCGATCAATTCGACACCATTATGCAATACCGAAATGTACCCATGGAAATGAAATGTCGTATCTTCCCCTTAACCCTAGACAAAATAGCGTCGGAATGGTTTCAGACCTTAAAAACGAACTCCGTATCTTCTTGGGAACAATTGGAAAAACTCTTTTCGGTTCACTTCTCCCATTCTAAAAGTAAACCCAAGAACAAAGCAGTATTGATGTCTGTCATCCAAAATGAGGACGAACCTCTCAGGGAATACATAGAGAGGTTCAACAACGAAGCTTTCCAAGTTCGGGAACTTGACGACGCTTTCCGCATTTTCTTTATGACGCATGGCCTACTCCCTGGAAGCCCTTTCAAAAAGCACGTCAACACTTGGGAACCTACTACCTTGCAGGATTTCCTACAAATATCCCAATGTTTCATCAATGAGGAAGAAAGCATCAAGATCGGAAATCCGTCATCACAGGCCGCACCATTAAAATCCAGTAGCGAAAGAGAATACCAAGGATACGACAACCGAGGTAATAGGGATCCCCGACCTCGGAATCGTCACCAAGTGTACACCGAACTCAACGTCTCCAACGCCCGACTATATGGGGAATGTTGGAATGTCGAGTTCAGAGACGTAAGAACTCCCAAACCCCTACCCCCCGATCTGGACAACGCTCCGGCAAGTTCTGCAGGTATCATAGAAGTAATGGCCATGACACGAACCACTGCAATGCTTTGAAAGATGACATAGAAGATTTGATCAAACGGGGAAAGTTATCCAGTTATGTAAAAAAACCAGGAGCAAATTCCCGCGAGGTTAAAAACGAGAGAAATGACGAGCCGGCGATGAGGAGAAAATTCTCGAAGGTCGACTCCGACGATGAAAATCATGATATTAGAACATCGAAGGGTCGCTCAGTGATGATGATGATCGCAGGAGGGTTCGAGCATGAAGAGTTCGGGAAGACAATGAAGCGAAAGTGGAAAGAATTGGTAAGCGTGGCCTTAACCTCAGCTACACCGACCACCACTATCTTTTGGTGATGACGAGCTTATGGATGGGAAGACCAACAAACATGTACCCCTCATAATCTCGGCTGTCATTGCCAACAAAGAAGTAAGAAGAATCTTGGTGGACCAAGGAAGCTCATCTGACATCATTTTTGTCGATCTCCTTGACAGAATGGGGATCGACAGAGAGGAGCTCATCCCTTACCGAGGAACGGCCCTATCCGGATTTAACGGATCCCGGACAAAGCCTCTTGGCCATTTGGAATTGATGGTTTCCTACGGAGTTGAGCCAATGGTGAGAACCATCAAAACCAAGTTCCTTATACTACCTTGCGAATCCATCTACAATGTTATCATTGGAAGACCGACTTTAGGAAGGCTCGGAGCGGTGACTCCACCACACACTTAAAAACGAAGTTCCACTCTCTCTGCAATAACGTTATCACTTTAAACTCCGACCTAGAATCTGCTTCCAGGTGCTTCTTCTTATGGACCAAGACCGAGCAAAAAGCTTTGGAGCAGGAAGGGGTTCCCCTTCCCAATAGTCCTTCTCCCAAACAGAGCAAAGGCCGATCTACCGAGATAAATGCAACGGACGTTGATGCAAGGTACGACCCTGATAGCGCGGATGATGAAGATGATGACGAGCTGGAAAAATAGCTCAAACGAAAAATGAAAAGACCCCAACCCAATGGGGAGTTCATCGAAATACAGCTCGGCAAAGACTCCTCCAAAACCATCAAGATCGGGGCCGATTTATCTAAAGAGGTTAAAGAGGATTTAACCCAATGTCTCCAAGAGCATACAGACATCTTTGTCTGGTCTGCAGAGGACATGCCCGGGATTCCTCCGGAAGTCGCTTGCCACCAGCTCGCAGTTAACCCGGGAGTGAAGTGGGTCGCCCAAAGAAAACGGGCCCAGTGTAGCGAGAAAGCCAAGGCCACGGGGAACGCCGTGGACGATCTCTTAAAAGCAAACTTCATTTCTGAAGTCAAATACACGATCTGGTTATCAAATCCGGTGCTGGTTAAGAAGAGTAACGGAAAATGGCGCATGTGCATAGATTACACCGATCTTAACAAAGCCTGCCCAAAAGACGCTTTCCCTGTCCCCAGCATAGACCGACTCGTAGACAACGCTTCGGGATTTCGATTGTTGTCATTCATGGATGCCTATTCCGGGTATAACCAGATCGCCATGTTCCCCCCGGACCAAGAAAAAATTGCTTTCATGACCGACCAAGGTAACTTCGCTTATCGTGTCATGCCTTTTCGCTTGAAAAACGTCGGAGCTACGTACCAAAGGATGATGAACAAGGTCTCCCAAAATCAAATTGGCAAAAGTGTTGAAGTCTACCTCGACGACATGATCGCCAAAAGTGAAAACGATGACAAACATGTCAACGATCTTAGGGTGATCTTCTCCGAAGTCCGCAAAAATAACATGAGATTAAATCCAGAAAAATGCACCTTCGGGGTCCGAACTGGGAAATTCTTAGGTTTCTACTTAATGGAAAGAGGAATCGAAGTAAATGGAGATAAATGTCGATCCGTAACGGAAATGCGAACTCCGACGACCAAAAGGGAAGTCCAAAAACTCAACGGTATGATCACCGCCTTATCTCATTTCATATCAAATGCGACATTCAAATCCCTTCCCTTGTTCAAATTACTTAAAAAAGAGGAAGAGGAATTCAAATGGACCGCCGAGCAAGATAAGGCCTTGAACCAGCTCAAAAAAGCCCTCTCCGAACCTCCGATCTTGACTACACTAGGCAAAGGTGAAACTTTATACTTATATCTTGCCATCTCGGAGGAAGCCTTGGGGGCCGTTCTTGTGAGGGAGTTAAAAACAGGACAGAGTCCAGTCTACTTTGCAAGCAAAGCTCTACACGGACCAGAGAGTTGCTATCAGAAGGTCAAAAAAATCGCTTTGGCCCTCATCATCGCAGTCCGACGTCTACGACCTTACTTCGTCGCCCATCAGGTGGTCGTACCGACTAATTACCCCATCCGACAAATACTTCATAGACCCGACCTCGCAGGTAGAATGATCAAATGGGCAGTAGAGCTGTCGGAATTCGGAATCAAATACGAAGCCCGAACGACTATGAAAGCACAAGTTCTGGCAGATTTCGTGGCAGAAATGACACCAGCAAGCGTCGAAAACGATACCTGGATCCTACACGTCGACGGATCCTCCAACCCGAAAGGAAGTGGCGCTGGTATCTTGTTAGAAAGCCCGAATGGCATTATCATCGAAGTTTCTTTATCTTTCGGCTTCTCAACCTCGAACAACCAGGCAGAATACGAGGCTTGCATCGCTGGTCTACGCATGGCTATCGACCTCCGAGTCACCCGGGTAAAGCTGTACACCGATTCTCTATTGGTGGTCTCCTAAATCAGCAACCAATGCGAGACCAAAGAACCAATCTTACAGAGATATCTACTTCGGGTATGGACATTATTAGCTCAAATTGAAACGACAAAAGTTAAACACGTGCCGAGGGGGGAGAACCAAAGAGCTGACATCCTCGCCAAACTCGCTAGCACGAAAGCTCCAGGAAATCACCGAACGTTCATACATGAGATCCTCCATAAACCCAGTGTATCCCCCGACCCTAAATCTGCCTCGATCATTTGCACAATTGGATCTTCCACAAATCCTCACAGTTGGATCGTCCCGATCTTAGAATACATCATCACAGGAATGGAACCCCCAGACCCGAGCGACGCTAAACTCATCAGAAGAAAGGCTTCCGCCTATTCAGTCATTGATGGAGCATTATACAAAAGAAGCCTCTCCTCCCCATTGTTGAAATGTATCGAGGGGGAAGAAACAGCTTACGTCCTAGCTGAAATTCATGAAGGAATCTGCGGTCATCACCTCGGAGGTCGATCTTTAGCTTGAAAGGCCCTCCGCGCCGGATATTACTGGCCGACCATGTCGGTTGATGCCAATGCTCATGTTAAAAAATGCAAAAAATGCCAAATTCACGCCAATCTCCACATTGCTCCTCCAACCGACCTAGCAAGCTTATCCTCCACATGGCCCTTTGCATGGTGGGGAATCGACCTCCTAGGACCATTCTCAACAGCTCCAGGCTAAATCAAATACTTAATCGTCGCTGTCGATTACTTCAGCAAATGGATAGAGGCAGAACCCCTGGCCACCATCACTGCAAGGAACTGCATAAATTTTTTTAGAAAAAACATCATGAGCAGGTTCGGGATCCTCGAGGTAGTGATAACGGACAATGGGACTCAATTTACTGACAGGGGTTTTAGAGCGTTGATGACCGACCTAAAAATCAAACACCGCTTCACATTAGTCGAACACCCTCAAACCAACGGATAGGTCGAAGCGGCGAACAAAATAACTCTAAACGGCCTACGACGACGCCTAGACGACGCAAAAGGAAACTAGGTAGAATAGCTACCTTATGTCCTCTGGGGATACATGACTACCCAACAAAGCTCCACAGGAGAGACGCCGTTCCGACTTTCTTACGGGAGCGAGGCAGTGATACCCGTCGAGATTGGCGAACTCAGCTGAAGAACGTTAAACCCCAAAACTCAAAACGAAAATAACCAAGCCTTAAGAGAAGAGCTCGACCTTGTTGACGAGGTTCGGAGTCAAGCCTCGCTCCGAGAATCAATCTTCAAACAAGGAGTGACGACCAGATACAATGCAAAAGTCGTCCCCAGAAATTTCGAGCTGGGCGATCTCGTTCTTCGAAGGGCTGGCATTGGTCTTAAAAATGCTTCCCAAGGAAAGCTCGCACCAAACTGGGAAGGACCTTACCGTGTTGTTTCTAAAACCGGAAAAGGCGCTTTTGAATTGGAGAGCCTCCAAGGAAAAAAGATTCAAAGGACTTGGAATGCAACAAAGCTGAAGAGTTATTTCATTTAAAGTCAGAAATTGTATCCATCTCCGCTCCTATCATTGTAAATTGAGTTCCTCATTTAAATGATAAATTGAGTTTCAGTAAACGTGCAAATCAAATTTACAACTACGGAAGAGACTCGTACCTTGAGCCCCTCAAGTACGATCTGGGGATCCCCCAAGCGATCAAACATGGTCGCAAACCCTTTGTTACTAGTTAAATCCAAGCCGAGTCTTGGTAAACTATTTCAAAGGGTCCAGGTCTTCTAGGGTCAAGATATCCTCAGAACGACCATTGGCCACAGATGCCAATACCCCTATAGGGCGAGTTAAATCTGGGACGAGTCCTGGTAAACTGCTCTATAGGCCAACGTTTATGACCACCTCGAGTCCCTCAGGTGCGAAACAAAAAATTCAAAAAAAAAATGATGTACCTGCACAGGGCCGAACCCTCAAAATGAAAATCGATTAAAAATATTATCGATTACAAACACAGGGCCGAACCCTCAAAATCCCAAAATTACATTACGAAGTTCTAAATCTATACAAAACTCAATCGGAAAAGCACACACTTAGAACTTCTACAAAAGTACTGGAAGTTATTAAACATCAGAGGTCGGGAAAATGACGGTCTTCTGCTCCGTCACTGGATCGACCTTGACAATACTCGTTCCAACAACCTCATGATCGGCATTAACGATTAACGGGTTTAAAGGAAGGGAAGGATGAACCAACAGAACCTGCAGAAGGGCACATTGAAAACCTTCTTTGTACATGTGGAGCGCCGCTTCGGCAGCCTCCTTGGCATCCCTCTTACTTTGATTGAGAGCAGCCTGAAGATTAGCGATACGAGCATCAGGATCGGTACTAGCTTCCGCCCTCATTTCCAAGGCTTTTTTCAAACTGTCTTCCAGTTCGACAATTCGTTCCTCCGAGACCCTCAATTTTCTCTTAGCCTCAGCCTAGGACTCCTCTAAAATCTTGACCTGATCTTCGAGCTGCCTCACACGGGCTTCAGCATTCTCGGCTCGGGTTAGAGCGGTCACCTTTAACGATGTCAGGGTCGCTTCATTCTCCTTCAATGTTCGGAGCTCGGACTTGACTCGACCAAGCTCATTGGACTTCGTCGACAATTCCTCCAACGCCTTAAAACGTTTGTACTTCTCAGCCTCCAGAATCTCTACAGGTGTGCCAAGAAAAACGGTCAATACAAAGAGGAATATCATAAACAAATCAACAAAACCAGCAAAATTAAGAAAGAAACTCACCTTCAGCTCGCCTCTCATACTTCGCTTTTGCGATCTTGTGAACATCGGCGGAGTTTAGGAAGATTTGGGCCGATGCTAAGATAGGATCCTCCCTCCACTGCTCAAAATTTTGCTCCAAAAACTTCTCATCCAGGGGCATAGCCTTACATTTGCGCTTAGACTTTTTTCCAGTCTTTGCTTTCTTAGCCGATCCCGACCCATCATCGGCTTCATGTCCCCTTTTTACGGAAGTCCCAGCATCGACCCTCTTCCCCCTTTTTGCCTCAGCTCGGGCCAGATCTTTTTGAGTAACCATGTTAACCGGTTCAGCATTGATGGCGACCTCTTCAGCATCAACAACGGGTCCAGTTTGGGGAAATATTTGCAAAGGTACCCCTGCTGGCTCGACACCAGCAGGTACCCCTATTGGCTCGACACCAGCAGATTGCATCGCCAGTTTCTTCAAAAATGCAAGCTTCTTAGGCGCAATTGTATCTGAAAAAACAACGAAAATACGAGTTATATAAACTCAAAGAAAAATCAAAACACGCAAATATCCACTACTGAAAAACAATCTACCTAGAACCCGTTGCACCCGCACACGCTTCCCAGCCTGGACTAAGCGATCCGTAGGGATACCCCTGTACTTATGTTTTGAAAACGGAACCCTCTGGGAAATGAAGATCAAAATTGCTTTGGTGAGACGATCTTCTGCGCTCAGATGATCCTCCCCAACGGTATAGGAATGGGAAGATCGATTGAAATGACCATTACTCCAACCTATAGGAAACTTGGTTGACACCAGAGTCCGACCATCCGCTCCGAACTTCCCCACCCTATCGATGGCCCTATCATTGACCGGTTCAACCAAATAATAGAGCTGCTTCCATCTTCCCCTCAGGGAGTCCGCATAGGCTTTAAAAATCTTCGCACCTCACCTCGAGCGAAAGCTGACATGCTCGCGACCAGACTTATCCTCCGCGCTATTCCGATTGAGCTCGAACAAATGAAAGAATAGTTGGGACGACACCGGTCTCTCCAAGTGAATACACATCAACTCAAAAGCTCGAAGGAAGCCCCATGCGTTTGGGTGTAGCTGTGACGGTGCTACATCAAGCTTTGCCAGAACGGTCTGTTCGAGAGAAGTAAAAGGAGGCCGGATATTCATGTCATTAATGATCACATGGTACATAGTGAACTTAAGATCTCCTGCCCAAGAAGCCACATGCTCTCCATCCTTCATGCCCTCGACCCTCCAAATATTTCTCTCAGAACGCCCTGCAATTTTTCGTCCAACCAACTCCAGGTTATGGCCCGAACAATATAAAGACTCGACCTATAGAATCTTGGCAGAAACCCAATCATACAGTCGAACTTCCCGCACCGGCACGTCATGTGCTTCAGGACCGGTGCTGGAATAACCGTCAGCTGAAGATTTAGAAGCTCGGCTAGTACTTGGCTGCTCCGTCTCATCAGCACCATCTCGATTTTCCGATGTCGAGCTTCTCCCAAACTCAGGGTCGGAGCTCTCCGATTCAACAGTGTCCGAGCTTCCCTGTCCTCCCCCAGATTGTGCACCCTCATCGGAGTCAGAAGAAAGAGCTACCACTTCAATCCTGGGATCTTCCTTCACTGCTTTCACAACATTGATAAGTCATATTTTAGTGTGTTTTTAGTATTTATTTTAAGTAATTTATTTGATGTTTTGATTCTATTTTAGAACTATTTTACTACCTATTGTTAGTTTTTATTCTCAGGGTTAATTATGGAGCAAATGAGGAAAATTGATGTTTAAAGAGCAAGGATCAAAAGACAATAGGATGGAGAAAAGAATCAAGTAATATAAAAGTGAAAAAATCAGCCATGAATTCAAAAGATGTTACAAACTCTTCCCATTCTCATCTTTATGGATTGTAATTCGAATTTAGTGCTGATGTTACAAACTCTTCCCATTCTCATCTTTATGGATTGTAATTCAAATTTAGTGTTTTGTCTGCTGATCCTAGACTATAAAAAGGGCATCAATGTAGCTTCATACTCATCTTTTTTACCATTGGAGTTTAAGTTCAAAGTTTAATCAAAGTTCTTGCGTTTTGTTAAGGTTTTGCTCTTTATATTCTTGCACTTTTATTTCCTCGTTGTTTACATTCTGTTATTTTCATTATGCAATTCTCTTCTACTCCCTTGTCTACTATGATCATGAGTGAGTAGACTTCTCTAGTCTTGGGATTATGGGAAACAATCCAATATGATGGGTCCCTAAATAACTGCAAGACTAAACCCTATTTTATTTGAGTTTGGGTTTTAATCTAATTTCGTCAAGCAAATTGTATAACTCAAATGTCAAGTGAAGGACCTAAAGGTGAAGCTTGACATTGGAACAAATGAAATTAGACAAGGTCAATCAAAGCATGAGAATAGCGGTGATAACCTTGGGACAATAAGGCGGTGCTTAATGGGTTTCGACAATGATCAACCATGAGAATAGACTTGATCATTGTTTCGAGACACGTTCTTGTATTCCGAAAGGAAACTTGAATTGCACCAAAAGAATGCCTTGTCCTTAAAAACAAACTTAATAATAAGATAGGGGATAGTTAAAGGGTTATTTTCCGTCATTGAGATTTAACCATAATCCTGGGGCGCTTTTTATTCTAATTTAAATCAAACCAATTTTTACTAAATCATTCCGTTTCAGCTAATCATCACTAAAAACTAGATTGGTAATCACATATAACTCCCTGTAGATCGATATTTTTACTACGCGATAGAACCGTATACTTGCGGCCTATCAAATTTTGGCGCCGTTGCCGGGGAGTTAGTGATATTAATCAACTTTTTGGTACCGGTTAGACTGAACTTTTTTTTTATTTTATTTTCTTATTCTCTTCTTTAAATGTTTTTTTCTTGTTACTATGAATAAGCATGTATTTACATTCTCCAGGGAGGAATGGGAATACTTTGAGGAATTATTGCAACCACCACCATGTTGTATAAAAGGGATATACAAAAATGTATTTGTTTTCTCCAAAGAGGAATGGGAATCTTATGCGTCATCGTTGCCACCACCACCACCTTTCTTACAAGGGTTATTCAAAAAAATACATGAAACTGAGAAAAATATTGTTGTTGAGGTAGATCAAAACAATGGTAAAGTGGTAGTGGAAGATGATTCACAAGAGATATACCATGAAATGGATATTACAAAGGAAATTGTAATTTCTCCCTGGGATAAGTATATTAATTTAAATGCATGTGTGGATGTTACAATGTTGTCTCCTTTATCCTACTTTTCACCTTCCTTTGTGAAAATAACATTTGATCTAGGGGGAATTGAAAATAAGATCTTATTGCTTATACAACTTCCATTTTACAAGCCATGGGATCCAGGAATATGTTTTCATTCTTCATGTGTCACTTGGTCTTTATGCTTCAAGCAATGGGACCCAGGAATAAGTCTATAGAGGGCAAAGGTCAAGCTAATGACCATAAACGAGCGGCGTGGGAGGCAACCCACTGGTTTACCTATGTTTTGTTTTCCTGGAATAAGAATAAAAGCTACAAAATGGCAATCAATGTGAGCTTTCTTACCCCCTCATATATTCTATTATGTTTTACATTGAGGACAATGTTTGGTCCAAGCATGGGGGGTATCTTGCCTTTTCTTTACTGTTTTCTCGTTATTTTTAGTCTAGTTTATTTTTGAATAAATTATCATCTCCCATTTTCTCAAATCTTTGTGAGTTTTGAAAGCATGTTTTATTTGGTTAGGGCCTCTTTTGGACTAAGTTTCTTTACTGTTACTGCTTTTTGGGGTTTCACACACACTCTCTTGAGATTTGTTTTTGGTTATTGGTACTATTAGGAGGTTTAGAAAAGAAACTAGAAACTTATTTCTCTTGGTGACATTCACCGGATGCGAGGTTACTGGAGAAAAACGTCTGAGTTGGGGTATCAAAAAAAAAGAGCATCAAAGGCTGACCACATCAAAGGCTGACCACTTTAAGTTCAAAAAAAAATTGTTAATTAAAAGTGGTTGGCCTGCATCAAAGAAAAAGCAAAAGAAAAAAGAAAAGTGCTTGAATGCCCAGCGTATAAAGACCCTCCTTTGAGACCCGGTCTAGTGAATGGAAGACCCAAGCTTAAGAATGCTAGGGAACTAGTTCTATGCTGACAATGATATCCTTCCTAGTGTGCTAGTACCTAAAACTTGTCTCATAAATCACAAAAGCCCAAAGTAGTAAGTCTCAAACCAGAGAAGTGCAGAAATATACCTCCGGTCCACTTGAAGTTTTGTAGGAATTCAGAATTTTTTCCAAAAATTGGCCCAGTGAGTTTCATAGTTTTGCTTGAGGACAAGTAAAGATTCAAGCGTGGGGGAGCTTGATAAGTCATATTTTAGTGTGTTTTTAGTATTTATTTTAAGTAATTTATTTGATGTTTTGATTCTATTTTAGAACTATTTTACTACCTATTGTTAGTTTTTATTCTCAGGGTTAATTATGGAGCAAATGGGGAAATTTGATGTTTAAAGAGCAAGGATCAAAAGACAATAGGATGGAGAAAAGAATCAAGTAATATAAAAGTGGAAAAATCAGCCATGAATTCAAAAGATGTTACAAACTCTTCCCATTATCATCTTTATGGATTGTAATTCGAATTTAGTGCTGATGTTACAAACTCTTCCCATTCTCATCTTTATGGATTGTAATTCAAATTTAGTGTTTTGTCTACCGATCCTAGACTATAAAAAGGGCCTCAATGTAGCTTCATACTCATCTTTTTTACCATTGGAGTTTAAGTTCAAAGTTTAATCAAAGTTCTTGCGTTTTGTTAAGGTTTTGCTCTTTATATTCTTGCACTTTTATTTCCTTGTTATTTACATTCTGTTATTTTCATTATGCAATTCTCTTCTACTCCCTTGTCTACTATGATCATGAGTGAGTAGACTTCTCTAGTCTTGGGATTATGGGAAACAATCCAATATGATGGGTCCCTAAATAACTCCAAGACTAAACCCTATTTTATTTGAGTTTGGGTTTTAATCTAATTTCGTCAAGCAAATTGTATAACTCAAATGTCAAGTGAAGGACCGAAAGGTGAAGCTTGACATTGGAGCAAATGAAATTAGACAAGGTCAATCAAAACATGAGAATAGCGGTGATAACCTTGGGACAATAAGGCGGTGCTTAATGGGTTTCGGCAATGATCAACCATGAGAATAGACTTGATCATTGTTTCGAGACACGTTCTTGTATTCCGAAAGGAAACTTGAATTACACCAAAAGAATGCATTGTCCTTAAAAACAAACTTAATAATAAGATAGGGGATAGTTAAAGGGTTATTTTCCGTCATTGAGATTTAACCATAATCCTGGGGCGCTTTTTATTCTAATTTAAATCAAACCAATTTTTACTAAAGCATTTCGTTTCAGCTAATCATCACTAAAAACTAGATTGGTAATCACATATAACTCCCTGTGGATCGATATTTCTACTACGCGATAGAACCGTATACTTGCGGCCTATCAAACATCCGCATCGTGTCCTTTAACATCGTCAGCCGGAGATAGAGTTTCAATGTCGACGTTCTCCTCCGCCCGTTCGCTGGTAGGAACCGAAAGCGGATGGTCTTGCTCATCTGGAGTACCAACCATCATCTGATTGTCTCGATCTTCAGGAACGACACCACCAGAGGCCATGATCTTAACGAACTCGTTTCTATACTCCGTTATATCCCTACGAGTTTGTTTTGTCTTCGCCAGGTCTTAAAAGCTGCAGAAATGGGGGACAAAATGTCAAGACAAAGGAGATCACAAATGGGTCCGCGAGCAAGTCGGAACCCGACCTGACGACCCCCACTCTGAGCGAACAAAAGAAAAAACTAGGAAGGGCCCAGAACACAAATACAATTGGGAAACAAAAACTAACCTCGAAACAAATGCAGATGAGAAGCTTGGATCTTTTTGTCAACCTTAAAATCAAACGCCTTGTCCGCTTCGCTCAATGGAAACCTCGACGCCTCAAGATCGGTGATCAGAGCAGAAAGAGTTACGCAGCAACAAATGAATGGAAGTGACCCCCTATTTATAGTGGGCCAGAAAATCGTGGGTTGGGCCTGGAAGTCGAATCAACGCGTCCAATCGAAGCCCAAAAGTCAGGCACTAACAAACAAAAACATCACCATTATTAGCCGCCATCGTTATACGCGCCGTGTCAGAAACATTTAATGCCTGGCACTGATACTGAGGCGTTGGACCCCTTGGCTCAAAAAGAAAGCTTGGAACATCTCAAAATCGTTTGAAGCTCGGCGTGTCTCGAGCTCCTCAAAAAACTAAGCTCGGTGCATCACATGATCGACAACGAGAGATACCGTCAGGCCAAGATCACCCTCGGTAAATTTCAAGATCGATTAAAGCTCGGTACATCTTGAGTCCCTCAAAAAGAAAGCTCGGTGCATCCTCAACTCCTCAAAAAGAAGGCTACCGTCAAGCCAAGATCGCCCCTTAGGCGACCAGACTTGGGGGGCCACTGTTATGGTAACTAGTAAAAGGCCTAAACTGATATTTACACCCACTATAAGGCCCAATAACCAAACCAGCCCATATCCAGAAAATCTAGTCCAGTTAATCAACGGTACAGATGCCTCTGTAAGATCTAACGGCTCAGGGTCGACAAAACAAACATCACACAAACTCTATAAATACCACACTCAATGCTCATAAATGTAAGCAATTTCTAATACAAAACACTGACTCACTCAGATACTGACTTTAGCATCGGAGTATCATTGCAGGTAAAACATCGCCATCTCAAAGGTCGAACATCGCAGATCAAGGACAACTCCTACCAACTGTTTCAGACAACCCACTAAGGTCAGAAGCACGGTACAGAACACTTTTATTATTTAAACCTGAGGTGTGAGTCAAGGCTTTCATGATTGAAATTGTTAAACATGATAACAAATAGAAAATAGTCAAGTTTATGTCGGGCCTGCAAACCCAATCTAACCCAGCCCATTTTTTAGTTTATGTCGGGCCTAGTTAAGAGTACCCAAACCATCAACTCTAACACTTATTCACTATACCATTCGCCCTCAAATTGTTAGATGCAAAATATATCACTTATTTTTTAGATAAACTCTATTTATTAACCCTAAAACTGTCAATGCCCTACGCGTTAGAATTTTTCTACCTATATATTAATTCAAGATGAAGCAGCTGACCCCAATTGAAACAAATGTTATTATAACAACATTAGAAAGACGAATCTTATATTCACGAAAAACGCAAATTAATTATAAATAAATAATTTTAAAAGTTCACAAAGAAGCATCTTTGCTGCTACTTTACTTGTCTAGGATTAAACATACATGCAACAATCTCAATTAAAAACAAATGGTTTAACAAATAATAGCCAAACAAACAACATCAATTCCAATAAAATGAGGGAAAGTGAGAGAAAAAGATAGAGTGGCTCGACATCCTCTCATGTCGATTTCGACCATATATTCTTCAATCCATTATTAACCTGCAAAACATAAAACGTGACATCCAATGAGACAAAGACTTCAAGTTCACGGGCAGCAAACTGTACTATATTATTGGCCATAGGAAATAGAAATTAAATCACGCATCCATATATAAATCCATGTGATCTACTAATAGTAATTCCTGTTGCAAAAATTGATATAAATCCATGTGACCTAATCGAAAACCTTATATATTTTTACATTTTATTAGCATGGAAGAGATAGAGAATTGTTTTTGAAGTTCTTAGTACTATTTTTTTTTAAAAGTGAAGTAAAAATAATACATAATTTTTACAGCATTTTACATTGTTTTACACTATATGATCTTTTGCATTTTTTCTTCTCTCTCGTTTTCCCCGTAGTACTCATTTCCTCTCTCATTTTATGTCTCTTTCCTACTCCTCTCACATCCTTCCTCGGGGAGTGAGACAATTTTAATCTTTTTTTTTGAAAACAAACAATTTTAATCTTAAGATCTACTAGTATGTGCAAATATGACTTTCCAGTTAAAATATTTATTGACTTAACATTTACTATTGAATAGATCTAATTTTTTTTGATTGACATTGAGTAGATCTAATATAATTATTGTTTCCAGACAAATTCTCCTGTTTGTGATGCAGTAATAAAAAAATAATCCCCAATTTTAAAATGTAAGCTATCAATATCATAATTTTCATAAAAATGCTTCAATGGTCACAAACTTAGTTAATATATATGCATGGGGTCATAAAGCTTTCAAAAATAGCCTAAAGAAAAGTAATAGAAGCTAAAGTAGACAATTATGCATTTTATTATAGCTTTTTCCCTCTGCAAAGCATATTATTAGCAATATTCAATATATATATATATATATATATATATATATATATATATATATATATATATATATATATATATATATATAAATGTCTGGTCAATGATTAAGAGAATTCAATGATTGACTATTAAATACTTCAATTGTTGTCCATGTTAATTAACTCATATTGTTATTTAACAAAATCCCCAGTAAACAAATATTAGACAATTTAATTATTTACTCTCTGCGTCCCAAAATATAAACACAAAAAATACATTTTTTTTTTGTCAAAAAAGTACATGTATCTATTTTGTCCAAATACATGTAGTTTCGGTACTTATAATTTAGGACGAAGGTAATACTTGTGAAAGAAAGAGGTCATTGAATGAAAATACAAGCCAAAACATAAACTAGGGTTTTAAAAGGATATAAGGGGTTAAGAAGAGAGAGGGAAAGAACTTAACTGGTTTAGAGGGAACAAGTGTAACCGGGAGGAGGAGTTTTGCCACAAGCAACAAGAAGCTGAAGAGCAATAGGAACATAAATATTAAGGTTAAGAAGTTTAAGCTTAAGAGTAGTGCAAAGACAAGCAGCAGCTTCAAGTTCAGCAAGTCCTTGAAGTACAGGGCAACATTTATTAACAGCAGGATCTCCCAAACCAATATGAATCAACCCACCAAGTAAATCAACACATGCACCCAATTTCAATGCGTTAATAGGACAAGTATCTTGTTTAGGAGGTGAAGGTGACTTGGTTGGTGGACATGGTGATGTTGGTGGAGTTCCTTTTCCTCCTGTTGGTGGGTTAAGAACTGGAGGAACTGTCACTGGAGGGATAATACCACCTACTGGTGGAAGTGGAGGAAGAGGTAAAGTTGGTGGAACTGTAACCGGAGGAACTGTAACTGGAGGAACTGTAACTGGAGGAACTGGTAAAGTTGGTTTAACAATTGGTGGTAAAGTCACTGGTGGTTTCTTGACAATGGGTTTTTTAGGGTTGTGTTTCTTAGGAGGTTTTCCACAATAGCCACAACCAAGAATTGGAGTGGTAGAGGAAATGAAGAGCATGCAAATGATGAGGTAAGCATAAGTCTTTGAAGTTGAAAACTCCATGCTTGCTTCAAAGAAAGAAAGAGAGAGAGAGAGAGAGGAGAAAGACTTAAGAGTAGTGTGGTAGTGGTAGTATACAGGAGTGAGGGTGATATATAGTGAGGAGTAGAAGCAAACAAAAGAAGTTTAAAGCATATCACGTGAAGATATATGAGGCTAGCTAGCCAGCCACAGCTGCCAAGTTTTGCAAGCTGGCAAACTTTACAAGTGTGCACATGAATATGTTAGATCAAAATTTCGAAGCTCTATGTATATTGTATTGTATTGTAAATCTTATCTTCATGATCTGCAAAAATATTGTTGCTTCTATTCTGTGTTAGATTGATTAGCTTGTAGAAGCTAGTCCCCGTACAAGCTTAACCAAATTGTACCTTCATATTTTTTCTTTGGTCTAATTATTTACTTTGATTAAGTAATGTGTGATGTGATATGTGAATAGATAAGTTACAATTATTGTATCTTTTTCTTTAATTATTATTGAATCAATCACAATGTTCATGCCGATTATTATGGCTATAAAAGTAAGGAATCTCTCCTTATATATTGAGTTTGATATATTATAATCAACAGTGATTTTAGAGATCTACTTCTGTGATAGTAGAAGATTGGTGGATATATGGTCCACATTCACTTTTTAGATGCTACTTTTGCATAATTTTCATAGCATCAAAAGAGAAGCATTGCATGTACCAAGAGAAAAAGGGAGAAGCATTGTTTAATGAATCCGGACAAAAATTACCGAATTGTTTTTTTAACATTCATAATGAAAATATTTTATGTATGGAATGATTAGAATATGTTAGTTTCTATTGGACTATTCTTTAAAGATTTACCTGTATAGTTAATTTAGTTTAAATTTTTGTTTTGATGTAAACACAGCTCGTTTTAAATAAAAATAAGCGCTCTTTAATCAAGAGTCAATATTTTGGGAGCCGTAATCTTGAGCTTAAACAGTCAGGCCTCCGTAGTACTCTTCTTAATGGTTGGAGGATATCTGTAGGGTGGTGGACTGGTGAGTTCGGACCCTGGGCATGATTTGAATGGGATTGTTAAGCATTTGTGGATTGAATTTGGTGGTTTTGGGGGAAAATCATCCAATCTAGTCTTTGCGGTTTTCCACTTTTAATTATCATCTAATTAGTTTGGTTTTAAAATCAAATGTGACCCGATCCGATTTTACTTCGTTTGGATGAATTTCATTTTTTTCTTCTCTAACACTTCTTACATTGGAAAATAAAAATAGTATCTCTTCCATAACATCAAATCATCATGCATCATCAAAGTAGTTGCAAAATACATAGTCAAAAGTACATCAACAAAGTAGTCAAAATAAAATTAAAACAATAAATGGAAAGAATATATTAAATGTGGGTAATATTGTAATTATATTTATAATATTAATTAAATATAATATATATAGATTGGATCGTTTCCATGTGAGGGAACCGAAAACCGATCCAATCCAATCCAAAATTTCGGTTTTTCGTGGATTTCGATTTTTTCGGTTTATAGTTTTTTGGTTTGCGATTTTTCAATTCAGCCGCTGCAGCTTTCATTGGATTGGGATTATGAGCATCCCTATTGTTAAGAAGGTGGGAAATGTAGGGCAATTGAATGTTTCTCAAATGATGTATGGGTGGGAGTGTCCTCCCTTAATTAAGGTGGCCTTCCCGATATTGTTTTTTTTACTATCTCTAACCAAAAGGAGTTCTGTATCTAGGAGGTGAGGGTCGTGGGAGGTGGTGGCTAAGAATTGAGGTTCTCCTAAAGGAGAGGATTTTTTGTTTGGGAAGATCGAAAAACTCTTTGATGATCTTCTGTCTCTTCTATCCGGCCTCATTGGTTTTTTTTTTCTTGAGGATGATAGGTGGATTTGAGAGGCATCAAGTGAAGGTGATCTATTAAATATGCACATGAATTACTACTTCACGATACCCTATTATCAGTTGTTAGGGCTTCCCTAAATTCTTTTGTTCTTCTAAGGTCGTAACTTTTGCTTAGCGTGTCCTCTTGAATATAGACTCCTAACTTGGGCTAAGCTATTCCGGAGGAGAGTCACTTCTTACATGAATGCTACTATAGTTGTGTTTGTGTGGAGAGCCTCAGTAGTCTGAGTTACACTTGTCTCTGAAGTGTGATTTCCCAGCTCGTTTATGCACATAATTTTCAGATGGTTAGGGCTGATAGTGCTCTCGCTCTTACACCTCCCCACCTTGTTCTCTATCTTGTATTCAGGTATAGTCTCTATAAAAGATCAAAAGAGATCAATTATGATTTGACATTCTGTTGTTTGAGAAATTTGGGAGTCTTAGAATGGGGTTATTCTTTCACAGAACCCCATCCACATCATAACATAGTTCCAAGTACCTCCAACTCAGAGTCATACGCTTTTTCGAAACAAATTTTAAGCTGTAAACAACTATCCCCTTCTTCCTTGCTGCCTAATCCACTATAAAAAAAAACTGTTTTTTCCGGCCAGGACTTTCCGGCGGATTGACATCCACCGAAAAATTCCCGGCGGATTTTAGGACTTATCGCCGGATTTTATCCGCCGAAACATTACTGGCGGATTTCTTGGTTTTTCCGGTGGATTTTTTTATTTTAGGTATTTCCGGCGGATTTGAGTCTACGAATTTTTTTTTAAAAAGCATCCGCCGGTAAGGTATTTTTCGGCGGATTTTTTTTGAAAAAAACGCGGGGTAAATCCGCTGGAAACCCCCTAAATCCACCGGAAACCCCATGATCCGCCGGAAACCCCCTAAATCCGCCGGTAAATTCCATTTCCGGCGGATTCTACCTTTTGACCGTTTGACTTCGTTTCTTCTATATAAATCCTTTCTCCAGATGCTGTGTTTGATATGTTCGGTTGCAGGTATGATCCAATTCGTTACCCTCATTGAACGAAATGCCGGGAGGATTTCCATTCCAAATGAGATTTGGGGCAAAAAAACCATTGTGGGGCAAAAAAAAGTTATATACCAAAGTAGAAAACATGGTCTCACCAACATCTGGTGAAGACCCACGTTTAAGAATCGGTTATTTTCTCAACCCTTGCATAGAAAAAGAAGACTCACCTCCACCTCACTGTCTTCCACCCCATTTTCCCATCTTCTCTGAAACTTGTAAAAACATGCCAATAGAAGTAAGATACAAGGGGTGGCAAGCACCACCAGACGAATGGAAAACATGGGTCCAAAAATTACAACCCAGGTAAATGACATTTCCGGCGGATTCTGCCTTTTGACCGTTTGACTTCGTTTCGTCTATATAAATCTCTTCTCCAAATGCTGTGTTTGATATGTTCGGTTGCAGGTATGATTCAATTCGTTTCCTGGTGACTTTTATTTTGTTTTGGAAGTTGGCCTTTGTATTCGTGGTCTCAACAACAGGTGCTTTGGCAACATCCTTACTGATACGCATGCCATCTGCCAAGCGTGTGGGGGGGGGGGGGTATTGAGAGTGTGGAAGGCTCGTTAACATACTATCAGACCGGGAGCTTCAAGGTCGCCAGGATTATGCCGGCGGTTGCCTCTGATGGTAGTGGGAGTGACAGTGATACTGCGAGTGATGCTGGATCCGTCTCTGTTGTTACTCAGTTGTAGTTTTTTAATTTACTGTTATTTTGTTTATCAATAATTGTAATCGAACGTCATTGATTTAGTAATGAAGAAATATTGGGTTGATTATTTTTTGGTTTACAGTACCGTTTAAATTAAACAACAATTTTATTATTAAAAAGCGTCACCATACATAAAACTTGAAATACACGAAAACGATAAAATGATAGAAACTACTGAGCTGGTGGAGTTAAACGACTAAGGATCTCAGCGACGGTCCGTGTGGTTTCCACGTACAAATGCAGATAACTCTTCCATTTAAACAGGACATAAATGGACATCATTGCTTGGACGTCATTGTCGTTCTTGACATCCATTGTAGACCAGTGCACACGTCCATCAGACCAATCGGGTTTCCGATAAACTATACGAGTTATCTCTCGCTCGTCGCCCTCCAATTGTACCTTACCCATCAGTTTATCTTTTAGGGCAGCGAATGTTATGTTGTGTTTAAGCCTACACTGCATTGTGTCTCGCCCCTCGAAGCAGACACCATCAACTTTGTTGGTGATGATGCCCTGATGATGAATGATAGTGAGGGAAGAATCCTCTGAGTATTGTGTTAGGGGCATTTTTTTTTGTGTTTATACGATATCGTGGAGAAGAAGCAAAGAAGAGGTTAGGGTTTTTGTGAAGTAGAAGGGAAAGCTGAAGCCTAATTTATAATAGGCGTGGGGAAACATGAGCCGTTGATCAAAATTTTAGATCACAAATTTGAGCCGTTTATTTTTAGGTATTTCCGACGGATTTGGGTCTACGAAAAAATCTGCCGGAAATACCTAAAAATCCGCCGAAAATCCCTAAAAATCCGCCGAAAATACCTAAAAATCAGCCGGAAATGACCAACCGACTAAAATCCGTCGGAAACATCATTTCCGGCGGATTTTTTGAAAAGAGAGGGGAATTTGATTTTTGAAAATCCGCCGGAAATCCCCTAAATCCGCCGGTAAGTGACATTTCTGGCGGATTCTCCTTTTGACCGTTGGACTTCGGTTCTTCTATATAATCCCTTCTCCATTCTCCACTTCTTCTTCACACCTCTACCAATAATCTCATTCTCTCTACTAAATCTCTTCTTGAAATTTCTCTCTTCCTCTCTCTACTAAATCTCTTCCTCTCTTTGGCAAATTTCTTTGATCTAAGGTATGTTTGTAACATGAGTTAATAGTTTTAGTTTTTGAATTATTTTATAATATGAGTTTGTTACTAATTGTGGTGTTGTTTGTTTAGGTATTGTTTGAGTTTGCGTTCCTCATTTTTACTCTTTGTTCGAGTTGGGGATACGCTTCAAGTCAGAGCCTTCTCTTCACTACGGTTAGTTATCAAAGTAAAGTAATGAATATATATATATATATATATATATATATATATATATATATATATATATATATATATATATATATGGATTTTTTGTTTTTAGTGTCTAAAAAATTTTTACCAACTTTTGGTCACCGTAAAATTTGGATTTTTTTAGTACTTGGTGAATTTTAATAACGCTTATTGTCGATGATTTGAATACATGTTCCAGTGTCTCATTGTAGTCTCTTAGAAGTTGGTTTTTTCAAATCACATTTTTGGTACAATATTAAAATCAATAAAATATTAATTACTTCACTATTTATAGCAAAATTTTGTTACAAATTTTGTTTGCAATAATAATACAAAGTAATTTATATTGAAAAAACTTATTTATTAAGTTCACTTATAAATTTTATTAACAGATATTGTCTTAAAAAAATTGAAATTTAAAATTAAATTTGCAATTATTATTTATAATGTTTAAATTATTAATATATAACATTATATAAAAATTCATTGTGTTGCTGGTAATTGATAGTTTATTGATATATCAAAATAAAGTAATTAATATATCAATATATATCAAAATATAAAGTAATTGATAGTTTATTTGATAGTTTATTTCATTTACGTTGTAGTGTAGTACATAGATCGATCTTGAAATTATGGATCGTAGTTAGATGTATGATCGATTGTTTCCTGGAAGATCCGGTTTAAAGCGACGTTTTGTAGAAGGAGTAGAAGAGTTTATTTTTTGTGCTAAGGCCCATGAAGAATTTGCGCGACAAGGCGGTATTAGATGTCCGTGCTTGAAATGTTACTTTGGATTTATAAAAAATGAAGAATAAGTTAGACTTGATTTGTACAATAATGGGTTTAAGCCAAATTATTGGATATGGACTCGTCACGGGGAAGTAGGACCGGGGGTAGCTGCTGCAGTTCCTGCGGAATGTTCCGGTTGAAGTAGTAGCTCGCACATCAAGTAGTTATCCAGCGACTAGGACATTTGGAGGCCAAATTATACAATCGTTAGATGTTTATCAGAGAATGATATCTGACGCTGTTGGAGTAAATTTGGATTTTGAAGAACCAGAATATGATGCTGAAGAAGTTCCAAATGAGGAAGCTCAATGGTTTTACATGTATTTGAGTGAGACAAATAACCCATTATTTGAAGGATCTAAAGACTCAAAATTATCAATGTGTGTTCGGTTGTTGGGTCTTAAGTCTTAATTTAATGTTGCTGATTGTGCATGGAATATATGACCAAAATGATGTTGGATGCAACCCCCATTAGAGGGCTTTTGCTGCAAAGTTATTATGAAGCTAAAAGACTGGTATCGAAGCTTGGCTTAAAATCTAAAAGAATTGATTGTTGTGTGTCTGGTTGCATGCTCTATTATAACAATGAGTTTGGCATAAATGATGGAGAGTTGTCGGAATGCAAGTTGTGTGGAGAGCCACACTATCGTGTCAGTAGGAAAGGGATGAGCAGAGGCAAACCGGTTCCATGAAAAACAATGTTCTATCTGCCGCTTATACCAAGGCTACAGAGGATGTTTGCTTCAATGGAGACCGCGGGTAAAATGACGTGGCACCATCAAAATAGAAATAATTCTGGTGAATTACGTCACCCATCTGATGGTGAAGCTTGGAAGCATTTTGATCGTGTTCATTCAGATTTTGCCAGTGATCCACGCAATGTTCGGCTTGGTTTATGCTCTGATGGTTTCACACCATATATTCAAGCCTCGGCACCACCGTATTCATGTTGGCCAGTTATTGTTACCCCATACAACCTTCCTCCAAAAATGTGTATGTCTAAACCATACATGTTTTTAAATTCTATTATTCCAGGGCCAAGTAATCCAACAGCTGGTATTGACATATATTTGCAACCTTTAATTGATGACCTAAAAAGGTTGTGGAATGATGTTTTAACTTATGATGCAGCACGCAAACAAAATTTTGTGATGAGGGCGGCTTTGATGTGGACCATTAATGACTTCCCTGCCTATGGAATGTTGTCTGGATGGGGGACACATGGTAAGATGGCGTGTCCGATTTGCATGGTTGACACAAAGGCTTTTAGTCTTAAATACGGAGGAAAATGGTTTGACTCGCACCGTGGGTTCTTACATATGGATCACCCATTTAGAAAGCAGAAATATGCATTCATCAAGGGAAATGTTGAAACAGCTGGACCTCCTCGTAGGTTGACACCAGAGGAAGTTTGGAATAGTGTTAGGGATATCCCTCCTGTGGAAGTCGTAGCGGGTGTTGTTTCTCGTCCAGATGGCTATGGACAATGGCACAATTGGACAAAAAAAGTATTTTTTGGGAACTTCCCTATTGGAAAGATAATCTATTGAGACACAATCTCGATGTCATGCATATAGAGAAGAATTTTTTTGACAACATATTTAACACTCATGAACGTGAGAGGCAAAACGAAAGACAATGAGAAAGCTAGGAAGGATATAGACTATTACTGTAGACGAAAGGATTTGTTGTTGGTTGAGCAAGGTACTAGGACTTTGAAACCCAAAGCCAATTATCCTTTATCTACCGAACAAGCGAAAGCAATTTATCAGTGGATAAAAGAGTTGAAAATGCCAAACGGTTATATATTCTTCCAATTTATCTAGATGTGCGGATGTGGATAATGGGAGGTTGAATGGGATGAAGAGCCATGATTGTCATGTATTCATGGAGTGCTTACTTCCTATCTCTTTTAGTTCGTTGCCAACACACGTTTTGAATCCGCTCATTGAAATAAGCCAATATTTTAAGAATTTGTGTTCTGCAACGCTAAAAGCTGATGATCTTTCAAAAATGGAACAAGACATCCCACTTATCTTATGCAAGTTGGAGAGAGTATTTCCGCCCGGTTTCTTTGATTCTATGGAGCATCTACCGGTGCATCTCGCATATGAAGCTAAACTTGGCGGACCTGTCCAATACAGATGGATGTATCCGTTTGAAAGGTCAGTTAATTTTTATAATATAAGAAACAATTTTAAAATATATTATTATTATGTTAATTAATATTAGGCTAAAGTGCTCCCGGGGTCCCTTATCTTTATTTAAAGTAACGATTTGGTCCTTTATCTTTTTTTTGTCCCAAATCAGTCCTTTATGTTTTAAATTTTTGACACATAAATCCTTTTCTGTCCCAAATCAGTCCTTTATGTTTCAAATTTTTAACACATAAATCCTTTTTTTTGACACATAAATCAGCACTGTTAACGGAAAAGGATTTATGTGTCAAAAATTTGAAAGATAAAGGACTTATTTGGGACAAAAAAAATATAAAGGACTAATTCGTTACTTTAAATAAAGATAAGGGACCCCGGGAGCACTTTAGCCTTAATATTATTTTCTCTAGGTTCATGGGTGATTCAAAAAGATCGGTGAAAAACAAAGCTAGAGTTGAAGGATCGATATGTTCTTCTTACTTACACCGTGAAACAACACATTTTTGTTCTTATTATTTCAAGAATGAGTTTGCTCCTGGAAGCAGTCAAAATGAAATGGATAATGAATGGCCTAGACATCATTTAGCTTTGTCTGTCTTTTGTCTACCCGGTCGTCCATCTGGGAAGGAGTCAATTCACTGGCTAACAGATGAAGAGTTAAGTTCAGCACATGTTCATGTGTTGATAAACTGTACTGAGGTGCAACCATTTATTGAGTATGTTCCTCAACATTAACTATCGATCTTAATTAGTTAATATAAAGTAGACAAATATGTAACAATTAATTATTTCTTTTTAGGGAATTCTTGTCATCAGAGGACGTAAGTGAGCAACAATCTTCTGCTCATATTAATGCACATTTTCCAACGTGGTTTAGGCAACATGTTTATGCCCTCCCACCAACTCCTACCAACCAACACGGAGGAACATATCAGACGGTCCTCGAAGATGTGTTAAAGAACGGCACACATACTTTGTCAATGGATACAAATTTCACACCAATGAATGGACACAGGGCAGAGAGACAGTCAATAGTGGAGTATGCATGAAGGGTGTCACTGGAGGAGGTGAAGATGATTTTTATGGTGTGGTTCAACACATATATGAACTTTCGTACCCCCATCTAGATTTTAGTCAGAAGGTAGTGGTTTTTTATTGTAATTGGTTTGATCCGTCTGCTCGGGGAACAAAGGTGAATCCAAAGCCAAATACAGTGGACATTAAAATGAATGGTAGATATCGGCTGTATGATCCGTTCTTCATTGCACAAAATGTGAGACAAGTCTATTATGTCCCTTATCCATCAACGCGGACTGATAGGCGTGGTTGGTGTGTCGCAATTAAAACAAAACTAAGAGGTCGCATTGAGACAAATGATGACACGGTGGAAGATGTGTCATATCAAATGGAAGAGATGTCTAATGTAAATGAAGTGATTCAAGTTGAACCCATTAGTGGTTTATGTGATGAGCCAAACACCGGCGATGAAGTTGATGACGAAGAAGATGCTGATGAAGATGCAACAGACCACATTGGTGTATCAAGAATTCACTCCTTTGATGATGATGATTTTGAGAATGAATGGGATTCCAATTAGTTATTTATGTTTCAACTATATATATATATATATGTTAACCTATTTTTAATCAACGATGTAATTTATGTTTGTTATGTTTATATATTTTTGTTTAGTATGTTTATGTTAACCTTGTTTAGTGTATGTTTGTTTGTTTAAATGTATATGTCTAGCATGGCATCTCACTCAGGATCCGATGACGAGACATATGTTCCTCCACTTGTTACGGGTGATGTCGCCAGCACTAGCATGCGGAAGACTTCTACTCGCCTAGAGCGTTGTGTTCAGCCTGCTCGTGTTGTTGTTTCTGGTGGAAGATATTTGCCACCACCTGGGTCTGAGGTGCTAGTACTAGTACTGCAGGGGACCTAGTGATTCCTGCTGCTACTGAGGGCTTAGCCCCGACAGATGTTGATTCTGATGGGGTACGCACATTCACTGTTGATCGTGAGGTGGTGAGGTATAGACCTGATGGGCGTATCATATTGGAGACTGCTGGCGATTCGTAAGTATATGTATTATTATTTATTAATTTATTTTTGTTTCCTTTTATATAACTTAATATAATTTGGTGTAATAAAATTCATCTTTTTTTAATGCAGGTTTTTTCCTTCGAAGGCTACAGCTACCGCCATCACAAAAACAATCAAGGAGAATTTCACCAGCAGCTGGAAGAATTGGGTGGCTGTTAGAAAAGATACAGAGGCAGTTGGGCGGTAAGTTGTTCTACGAAATAATTAATTAATTTGGTGTATTATCTTATTGACTTGATTAATTAATTTGTATTATAATTAACAACATTATTGTAAATTTCTTAAATAGGAAAAATGTACATGGTTACCAGAGCAGCAAAGCGAAGTTGAGAGAGTCTTCCATAAGAGATGTTCCCATCGCTATTCTGAATTACCGCGGGAGGCGCGCGGTAAGAATGCGAAGCCATCTTATATGGGAGACTCAACTTGGGCTGGGTTACAGGAGTACTGGCAGACACCAGAATTTAGGAATTTTTGTGAGAAAGCCAAGAAGAACCGTGCTTCTAAAAAAGGTGGCTGCACACACACAGGGGGGAGTGTTAATACTGCAACGCATCACAGGCGTTTGGTAAATTTATTACTTTATTACTTGATTAATTAATTATTTATAATTAACTAGTCATTTTCATATGTATTAATTAATAATTTGTATATATATATATATATATATATATATATATATATATATATATATATATATATATATAGGAGGCGAGGGAACAAAGGGCAATCACTTTGCTTGAGTTGCATCGCTACCTTCATATGCGGGAGGACACTGGTGACTTTGCTACAGATCGGGCGAGGAATATTCAGGTAAAACTACTTTTACAATTATATATTAATGTTTATTATTTATATTAATCTTTATATCAGGCGAGAAATATTATATTAAGACTACTTTTGCTATAGTTATTTATTTGTTGGGTTATTTTTTTTTAGGAGAGCTTCCAGGGTGGGCTGACTGAGTACCATCAATCACAACAGAGCAGTGGGGCAGCTGATATCGATCCAGTGGAGGAGGCTAGAGTAGCTCATGATATTTGGGAGAGAGCAGTTGGTCCCCAAAAGAGTAATCATATGGTGGGATCAGGTGGTATTGGACCGGCTGCTTTCCGAACAAGCATTAGTCCGAGTCTATCAGCTTCACAATATTCTAGATCCTCGAGTACTGGTCGCTCTATCTTATGTTCCCAATGCTGGTGAGTTGCATGCTGTTACGCAATTGACGCAGCAACTGAGCGAGGCCTAGTGTCAGTTTGCCGAGCGGCAGGAGCAAAATGAACGGGAAGTGCAGGCGCTTTGGGAGAAAGTCAGGATAGCTGAGGAGCGCATGGAGGAGCAGGCTAGGGTAGCTGCGGAGCGCATGGAGGAGCAGGCTAGGTTAGCTGCGGAGCAGGCTAGGATACATGAGGAGCGCTTTAAGTTTTTGCAGGATCAGCTGATGTCTCAGCACTCGAGGCCATCCTCATCACATATGCCATCCTACCTGTCGCAGCAGCATTACAGCGGTGCATTTCAGCAGTGGCCTCAGCAGCAGTATGCACACCAGTATTCCCAGCAGTATGCACCTCAGCCATATCAGCCATACCAGCAGCCCCAGCAGCAGTCACCCCACCAGCCAAACCAGCCAAACCAGCACCCCCAGCGGCGGTCACCCCAGCCGCCCCACATCGATCTTGATAATATCGATTCGATTAGTTCTTTTCTTTCATCTGATGATACCTATTATCAGGGTGATGAGTCAGACCAGCAGCCGCCCCAATAGCTTTGGATTATTTTATTTTGTTGTATGAATATTTTTTTTATTGTATGGATATTTTTTTGTTGTATGGATATATATTTATTTAAATTAATGATTAATTTTCATTCCTAATTTTTATGTTTTTAAATAGTAAATTAATTAATTATTAAATTTTATTTTTTTATCAATAATTAAAGTTTTTAATAAAATAATCAATTAAAGTTTTTAATAAAATAATATTAACTTTTTAAATAAAAAAACGGTTTTCCGGCGGATTTGTGGACTTTCCGGCGGATAAATTCATACGAATTTTTTTTGGATTTTCCGGCGGATGTTTCGCCGCCAAGAAATCCGCCGGAAACCATTTCCTGCGAGCTAGCTACCGGCGCCAAAAATCCGCCGAAAAGTCCACATTTTCAACGAATTTTTGGCTTTTCCAGCGAATTTTGCCCGCCGAAAAAACAATTTTTCTTGTAGTGACTTTTTTTTTAATAGCAAACAAATTTATATAACATAGTACCAATATATATTTTCATAAAGAAAAAGTAGTTTGGTTGATGGCAATTACCTCATGCAAAACCTTTTTCAATCGAATGGTTAATTAGCATCTTTGCAATTATTTTGTATCGACAACGTATAAGTGAGATTGGTCTATATTTAGACTGTTTGAAGGCTCTCCTTCTTCTAGATTAGTGCTATGAATAAAGTAGTACAACCTATTACTCATACACATTCTTCCTCTTGTTTATTTTATGAGTGATATGTTGATTCTATTGACTATATATTTCTAGGAGGTAGTTGTTAGTTTTAGTGGTTTTCCTTTTCTGGCATCTGACTTTTCATTAACCACTAAAAAAAAAGAACATAACTTCAAATATGCATCCTTTACAATATCCTAACACGACTTCAAAAATACTCTTTTGAAAACTCTTACACATGGTTAATGAAAAATATCATCCTTCACAATATCCTAACACGACTTCAAAAAGTTCACTAGGCTCTGAGAACACAACCTAAAGGTAAAATATATAAGTGTTTTGTAAACGTTGAGAGTGTAGCTTCGAATCCGCAATGGTTAACTTTTTCCTTTACCATATGTACTAGACCACAAACATTAAGTGCAAGTTCGTATATGCATGCAAGCTCTAGTTTCTTCCCCCTTATCACACATACTAGACCAAAAAATCACTAACTCTCACGTTTGCTTATTTTTTACGAAGCTACATCAAACTATTCCTGTCAAAAAACAAAATTACGTCAATCTCAATTTTTAGTTTGTACTCCTCCGTCTCATAATATAATGCCCCATTCTACTTTTCACAGTTATTAAGAAAAGTTGGTGGTGTAATTAATAAAATTTTGTATTATTATTACTAAATTACCCTAACATTTTCTGTTAATTTTTCATATACCAACACAATTTAGTACTATTAATAAAAATATGTTTAGAAAAAAGAGTAATAAATGTATCTAGAAAGTTATAAAGAGCCTTATATTTTGGTACAAATTAAAATGAAAAAAGAGTATTATATTTTGAGACGGAAGGAGAATATCACAATTTGAGTGAAAAATCTGCGAACAAGTGGCCAAAAGACTTCGAAAATAAAAACAGCACAATACCTGCATTTCTGGCAAAACAATGTCAGAAAAATCGAAAAGTTGAAGAGTATAGACTAATATTGAAAGTAAAACTTCTATTGCCAATTTAGTAACTCACACATGCATTACCTGCATTATTACACATGTATAGTCACCTTCCAATCTTCTTTAATAACGTCACTTATACTGTATCCAACAAATTAAACTTGTCCTAACGTTGTATATGGTTTTTTTCTTCTTATATTGGAAAAGCATCATATGTAGGACAAATGCTAAAGTCATCAATGAGCCATCACTTATGGACCCTGAGCTTTGGAAAAACTATGGACTTCGAAGGGACATGGGTGGAAAGTGGAAAGTGGAAACAGGTTCGTGGTGAATATTTTAGTATATTTTTTCATGGAAGTTTGTTTCCCCGTTTTTTTTTATGTCTTTCTGATATTTTCACACTTTTTATATTTTTTACATTTTCATCTTTTATTTTTCATCACATATTATATCTATCTTTTTTTAAAAAAAAATTGGGGAAGGGGGAATTTTATTAATCAAAGTGGCATTAATGACCATTTTACAACTATCTCCGAAGGGATTTGAACTCAGCACCCTTGAGGATATAAGACTAGCTCTTACCACTGAACTAGCATCTCAATTGTATATTATATCTATCTATTTCTTTCTTTCTTTCCTTCTATATATTTTAGAAAATAAATAATGCTTAATGTTATTAGGGCTCTATTTGATAAAAAATAGCGGATAGTACATAAACTAGCTTATATATAGAAGATGAGTTGATAGTAGAAAGCTGATAGCTGATAGTAGATAAGCTAGCAAAATGAATTTAAAATATAACGTAAATTTAGCGGCCGAACTAGCTTATAAATATAAAATGACATAAGCGGGCATTTATAATTTATTAAAGCTTAAAAATGGAGAGAATATTCATTTAATGGAGGATAAATGAGAAAAATTTAATTAAAGTAACTAAGTTAAAAATGAGAGAAAAAATAAAAAAATTATAAACTATAAACTTAAACGCTACTTCAAGTAACATTAAAAAAACATTATAAGTTAGTTATACCAAACACTTACGATTAAAAGTATATTCGCTATAAATTATCCGGTATAAATTAGATGATTATTGCCAAAGAGAATCTAAATGCATTATGTAACAAATGCAAGAATAGTGTATGTGGCAATAATTTTTGCTTCCGACAAATGGCCCAAGTTGTATATATAGTAAGTTTTGATGGTCAAATACACCTTCGTTATTGACCAAAAAAAGATACATGTTCATTCATTTTTTTAAGGATTTAATTTAAATAGACAATATATGTATCGGTGTTTTATACTATCTATCAATTACAGATTGACACATCATTAAAAATAAATTAGTCAATTGGTAACTAACCATTCAATAAAGTGTAATTGGTTGTGGTGGTAAAAACTTATATACTGTATTTGTATATAAATTAAACTCTTTTTTTAGCGAAAGAATGTACATACGAAACAACACTATGCCGTAAGAAAATATGTTAAAACATGATTAGGTATGTTTGTACTGATAAAAATAAGTGATCTTAATGTTAAATTAAATTTCATTTTTTTCATTTTACTTTCAATTTCATTATTTTCATTTTATTTTGAATATCATTTTAGTTTTGATTTAAATTTAAATTTATGATTTTATTGATAAACTAATGAATTATTAATTGGTGAATAAAATAAAATGAAATAAATAACAATTAGTGACTTTTAATTTGTTTTCTATGGTTTTGTTTCTCCACACACATTTATTACTTTCTGGTCTGGACTGGACCTTCGGCCCAAACCGATCCGGGCAGTCTAAAGACCGACCCATTATCAAGATGAAGGAATCATGACCCAAATCCACTAAGATCAACGGCTCAGATCAACCCTCGCTGCATCTCGCATGATCAACGGTCGAGATCGACCACGATGATCCAATGGCCAGTGCTGTCCCTCTAACTCTATATAAAGAGGCATTGTTCCCACTAAGAAGAAAGTAATTTTTACCCATATTGTTACTCTGCTCGCACTCTTATTCCACTGACTTGGGTGTCGGAGTGTCATTGCAGGTACCACCACCCGGGCAGGACTCTGAGCACGACCAGACATCGCTCATCCATTCAATTCATACATTCAGACTTAGGACTCGACTTCTCTTTCCCGCTCCAAGGTCGAGCACCTCAGTTCATTGGCGCGCCAGATAGGGGAACCACTCCAGGCGTTATCCCACCTCCGTTTCTATGGCTCCGCGAGGTAGACCACCCAGCCAGAGGAACCCGCTCTTGCAGAGCGTGTTTGGTATCCCTGACCAACCACAACCAACCCCAGAGGGTGTCCCGGTTACAGCTGAGAACTTTGTTCAAGGCACACCCTCTGGACTGGCCATTCAAGCAATCATCGTACTACCAGCCAACGCCGTACAACAGATTCTGGAAATGTTAGCTCAAGTGACTTCGGGGCGGGAGTACATCGCACCCGAACAATGCCGGCAAGACAATAAATCTCCGATCGAAAGAAGGAATCCATCTAGGCGACATAGATCACCTCCTAGAAGGCATCAAGTCCACCGGTCCCCACCTCGACGAAGGAATCAAGGAGGGGATCTGATGCCACATAGAGCACCACCCTCCTCGACCGATCCAACTTATTGGCCAGAAGAGCCCACTTACCAAGAATCTTCATACGACTCGTCTGGGTCACCCACCCGATCAAGAATCAGATCAGGTGATCAGTATGCTCGTCCTCATTACGAGAATCGTTCGCCAAAACGACGTAATCGCTACCAAGGCTCTCCAGAGCGACATGGTCATCGAGGCCGACGCTTCGAGGACCGGCCACCTCGCAGGGAAAGGAGTGGTGTGAGGATGGGACCCTTTACCCAAGACATTGACGAGTATCCCATCCCTCGTGCCATGGAAAAACCTTGTCGGACTTAAGAATGTACAACAGCATGAAAGACCCTGATGCCCACCTGAGATACTTTGATTTGACGATGCAATACCGGGGAGCATTCAGGCCGGTCAGGTGCAAGATATTTCCCCTAACTCTGGAGGGGCCGGCCTTGGAATGGTTCACAGAACTAAGTCCGAACACCATCTCCACCTGGGAACAGCTCGCTAGGGTTTTTTCAGCCTGTTTTACAGCTTCAAAGGTGAAAGCCAAATCGCACGCAATCCTGAAAGCGATCAGACAGGAGTTTGGGGAAACACTCCGCGATTACGTAGAACAGTTTAACAAAGAACCAGGTGCCGTAAGAGGACTGGAAGACGACATGAGACCGTGGTTCCTCCGAGACGGACTGCGTACCGGTACTTTGTTTGAAATTGAAGTGGCCGTGAAAGAACCGCTCGATTTAGAAACTTTCCTGCGCAGATCTCAAAGATTCATGAATTATGAAGAGAGGGCGATCGCCACACGAGCAGTCGCAAGGGGAACTACTGAGAGACAACCCAGGGCGATCCATGCACAAAGAGCGGGCTACGATTGAGCCCCGCATGAGCCTATGGGGCAAGGTGAGCCTGAGCCGTGACTCAGCAGACCACCCAGGGCGATCCATGCACAAAGAGCGGGCTACGATTGATCCCCGCATGAGCCTATGGGGTGAGGTGAGCCTGAGCCGCGACTCAGTAGACCACCCAAGGCGATCCATGCACAATGAGTGGGCTACGATTGAGCCCCGCATGAGCCTATGAGGTGAAGTGAGCCTGAGCCGCGACTCAGCGTAGATCACCCACGGCGATCCATGCACAAAGAGCGGGCTATACGAATGATCCCCGCATGAGCCTATGGGGGAAGGTGAGCCTGAGCCGTGACTCAGTAGACCACCCAGGGCGATCCATGCACAATGAGTGGGCTACGATTGAGCCCCGCATGAGCCTTTGGGGTGAGGTGAGCCTGAGCCGCGACTTAGTAGACCACCCAGGGCGATCCTTGCTCAAAGAGCGGGCAACGATTGAGCCCCACATGAACCTAAGGGGTGAGGTGAGCCTGAGCCGCGACTCAGTAGACCACCCAGGGCGATCCATGCACAAAGAGCGGGCTACGATTGATCCCCGCATGAGCCTATGGGGTGAGGTGAGCCTGAGCCGCGACTTAATAGACCACCCAGGGCGATCCATGCACAAAGAGCGGGCAACGATTGAGCCCCGCATGAGCCTATGGGGCAAGGTGAGCCTGAGCCGCGACTCAGTAGTTCTCCCAGGGCGATCCATCCACAAAGAGCGGGCAACGATTGATCCCCACATGAGCCTAAGGGGTGAGGTGAGCCTGAGCCCGACTTATTAGACCACCCAGGGCGACCCATGCACAAAGAGCGGGCTACGATTGAGCCCCACATGAGCCTATGGGGTAAAGTAACATATTTGTTTGATAAAGGGACATAAGAGTGAAAGGCATTAAAGGTGTGACAGATATTAACAGATGCACCAGTGTCGACAATCCATATGTGAGGTGATGTGTGAGATGTGGATTCATTTAAAGAGAAAACCATACCCACAATGGAGTCGTCCTCAGCCTCAGTGGTGCTGGTGTGAGCCATCTGTTGCTGTAGGTACTGAATCATTGCCTGATATTGCGAAGCTGTGAGGGCAGTATTGTCAGTAGGTTGAGCAGTAGTTTCTTCAACTTGATGTGTAGCAGGTGTGGTTTTCTTTTTGAGGCCAGGTGGATAACCATGCTTCTTGAAGCATTTGTCTTCAGTGTGACCATATACATTACAATAAGTGCACAGGGGTCGGTCTTTTTTGAAGTTGGATTTAGGTTTTGGCTTAGGATCTTGCTTGCCAATGGTACAGGCAAGCAGTTGTTGTGTCTTGGCAGTTTGGGTGCTTCCAATTTCCTTCTGCTTTGCCTCTTGTAACATCATATAATAGACTTGATTGATGTTTGGGAAGGGCGTTATGAGCAGAATTTGGCCACAGATATGACTGAATTCTTCATTCAAGCCCATCAAGAAGGACATAACATGATCCTTTTGCTGATTAGCTTTGCAAGAACATCCACCACAGACACAAGGGTTCGTAGGAGTGACCTTTTGAAGTTCTTTCCACAACGCCTGGATTTTTGAAAAATAAGTGCTCATAGAGAGATTTCTTTGAATGCAACCAATTAGGTCACTCTTGAGTTGGTAAATTCAAGGACCGTTTGGTTGATGAAATTGGTCATGGAGAATATTCCACATTTCAGCAGCAGATGTGGAGTAAATCACATTAGGGATTAGGTCTTTGGATATGGAATTGATAATCCAAGACGAAACCACACTGTTGTTTTGGGACCAGGATTGATAAGTGGGATCATCTTCTTCAGGTTTGGGAATTGATCCGTCAAGAAAACCGAATTTGTTCTTGGCGTTGAGAGCAATAATCATGGAATGACGCCAAGAAGTGTAATTGTCTTCGCCAGTTAACAAATGAGAGACAAGAACGGTACCTGGATGATCGGAGTTGCCGATGTGATACAGATTGGCGTAGAGATTCGCCGGAGGAGCCGCCATTCAGGGAGCGGTGAAGAACGAAAACGAAGAGCAAAAGGATAATCGGTCATGCGGAAGGAGAAGACCGGAAAACTTCTGATACCATATCAACTATTTGCACTGAGAAGGAAGAACTGAGAGAAACCTCATTTTCATTTATTGTGCAAAATGCAAAAAACGAATTCGTTCAAGGAAAGAAAAAAGAGGAGCTGAGTTTTTATGATACCCAGAACCCTAAACAGAATTGTAACAACCCATAATCTACTCTAACAACTTTCTAACTCTAACTACTAATTAAAAATACTAACAATCAAATCTATATATATATGTAAAGGAAACCCCAATGGAGCCTCCACAATGCTTCTCATGATTTTTGTCTATATTAATATTTAATTATAATTTACACATAAACAAAACTTTGGTTTTAATGAAAACACATAATTGTCCACTATCTTATTAAAATGATGTTTTAAATGAAACTAATTTTTATTGATATGAAAATAATCTTTATTTTATGGAAATTTGAAATTTCATAATAACATTTAACGACATAACTATGTAGAAAAATATAATATAGGATAGATATTGTCAAACATAAGTTATATATATATATATATATATATATATTGTCAATTTTGTATATTTATATTTATTTATAAATTATATGGAGACCTCTACAATTGATACTAAATATCCATTTCTTCTGTAATTAATTATCTTATTCAGCTTTTTTAGGAGTACTGTATTTTAAGCTTTAATTTTAACAAAGAAACAAAGAATTCCAAGAGTTGGTTAGCATTTGAATTCTTTTAGTTTAAATTTTATTTTAATACTTATCTTTACTTTATTTAAGTTTTATTTGATCTTTGATGTTTTTTAAATATGGAATGTGAAGATGTTTTTCAACTGATATAGTTTCAAAACATAAGTTAGTTCTATTAGGTTAATTAATTTCAGTTCTCTTTTACTCTATTTGAGTTTTATTTTAATTTTATTGTTTTTTAATAAAGAAATATGAATGGTTTTCTTTGATTAGTTTAAGTTTCAAAACATCAACAGGTGGGTGTTCCATAAATAATTAATAAGAGTAATAAAGTATGATAAATAAATTAGGAGAATCTTATAAATTATTTATAATTTTGTTGTTCTAAATTAATATGAAAGGACTTTACTAGACCAAAAAAAATGAAAGGACTTTCCATTTGCATAACGGAAGCCTTAACTCAAGAAAATAAAAACAGATACTTTAATACCTACCCATATTTATACATCTCAATTCCTACCATTTTTGTGAGCCACAAACATTCTTCTATAATTCCTTTATTGTTTTCTCATCCCTATTTTTTTCCTCAAGAATTTTAAGCTTTCATTGCTCCATATTTCTATGCTTTATTATTCATGGCTATATGTTATATATGATAAATTCCTATTCATAAAGAAATATGATTTAACTTTTCAATTGGTTTTTTTGTTAAGGGCATCCAAAATCACTTTATCTCCAAGGCATGCAAGAGATGTTTCCAGCAAATAGAGACCAAGGTTATGTGAAAAAACTTGCATTTTGAATGGAAGAAGGCACACCAAGAGGTTAAGATCTTAATAAAAGAAGGATATGCTAAAGGTGGGATGTTTTTTTCACACTAAGGATCAGATATTTGAGAAAAATGTTTTTACAACACATGTTTTGATTCATCTAAGATCTCCTCGAATAATACAATGTTATAGAGTAGGAACAATCTAACGTGATTATAGTTTGGCATTTATCAAGGATTGGACGTGAAAGATTCAACTGTTTCCAAAGTTATCGTTTTATAAAAAAACATTTGCAAAATATTTTACAACATCAATTTACTATTTGCTCGAAGTATACATAGATTTTATTATTAGAAGTGTGCTATTGTCTTTAGAAATAAAAAATAAGAAAACTCACATGCTTAAATCATTTTTTTTTTTGATAAGTTTTTAATAGAAGCTCAGCTAACATGCTTAAATCATGTGTTTCACGTCTGAGGAAAATTTTGAAGCGGTTACAGTAAACATAACCAATCACAAAATTTCAGTTTTTGTTTAAATCTTCATTCTATATTGGAACCTCTAGGATGCTCCTCAATATATTTATTAATTTTTTTAATTTAAATCGCAACATTTATGTTTCCTTTATTTTTAAAATCAAAAAATATATTAACATCAAACTTGATTTCTTTACTAATTATAAAATTCTAGATGAATTTAACTTTTTACATTCAATTGAAATACAATATAGAGTTTATCTATAGTAAAATTAATTTATAATTTAAATTTATCACATCTTTTAGGATTCTTCTTATTGGTTTTGTTCAATTATAATTAGCATGCAACTTATATTTTCTAACACAATATACTGACTACATTTACTATAGACTTTGTTTTCTGCAACTAACAATTTGATTTTATAATATCTCAACTTTAGAAGAGTATATTTATTTTTTTCCATTTTTATAAGTTATTTGAATAATTAATAAATCCGTTATTTATGAATAGATTTATTTATTTAATTTTTCAAGGAATTTTTGTACTTATTAAAATAGTTGTTTATGTCTCATTTGAAATATGAAATTCCTACATTTCTTTACTACTAATAATTTATATATTATATTGTCAAAAAAAATTATATTATATTTTTAAATATGAATTTAGTTAAATATTGTCTAAAATAAATAACTTTAATTTTAAACCCTATTAGTTTTGGTCGAGACCAAGGTATCCACCGCCGAACACAGTAACTAATCCCCTCCCTGGATTGGAGGCACATCGAAGGGTGGGACAGCTGGCCCAGGAATTTAAAGCTGCTGCATACCCAGCTGGCCCAGGGATTTAAACCATATTTATATATACATTATTTATATTAATATATAATTTATATATTATATTATTAAATTAAATAAATTAAATAAAAAATATTATAACAACCCAATGCAAATTATAAGAAGTAAAAAATAATAAGAAATTTTGATTTTTAAATAAAATTAATAAAAGTTGTTTTTGAAATAAGAAATAATAAGTTGACCTTTAAAATTCTTTCTGATGTAAAAATTATGCATTGAAAGAGAGGGGAGGGGTTTCACATTCATATGAATTATTCCTTTATTTGACAATAAACTCATGAATTAGTAGAATATGACAGAAAACATAGAGGCAATTAACAATTATAACAAAAATAACTATATAAATGAGTCAATTTTGGATGGTGAGGGGAGAGGTTTTTACGAAAACATTCATAATGAAAAACAAGGAGCAGAACAAAGGAGTGAGTTTCGAGAGAATAGGTATAATAGAAAAAAGGGTAAAGGTTTTTGTATAGTTATAGGCATCAAGGAAACATCTATATTTTAATATTTTTCTTTCAAAAAACATTTAATTTTAAATTATCATATATATTTACTTTTCATTTTAGTTTATTTAGATTATAACTAATATAAAAAAAATCCATTATTTAATTCCACTTTCATTTTGAACTATATTTTTAATTTTAGTTTCAATTTATGAATTATTGATCAATGATAAAAGTCAAAGAAATAAAATAATACAGATCGGTAAATTTTTATTTTCTCTAATATATGTTTTGCTTTACTCATTTGTTTCTATTATTAAAATTCATGTCCATAAATTAAACATATAAAATAGAATTAAATCTATTATTACTAAATATAATAAAGCTTAGTAACATTTTATTTTCAACAATTAAACTTATAAAAAATACTGGAAATTATTTATATTAAAACAAATACACTATATAGGAATATTGCTTTAAGTAAATAATTTTAAATATAAAAACTGCAACAATATTTTTTTTAATAATCTATTTTTAAAATACATGATTTATATCAAGAACTTATATATATTAGAGAAAATCCAAAAAATTTAAAAAAAAACTTATATAACAACTCGTGCAACGCACGGGCATTCTCCTAGTAACTAAGTAAAAGGTAAATAATAAAGCTAAAGTACTTATTTTTTTTTTGATAATCGAAGAAATTGTATTAAAGGGGGCACTAGGGGTGCCTCAGCCCGTTTACATTTAATGTAGCAATTTCAAACAAGAGTATGGATTGGTAATCCATTGTCCATAATCTACCATTCTATGTTCTCCCAACCTATGTGCTATCCATCCCCAAAGTAAACCTTTTACATGATTTAACATTTGATTTACATCGGGTAACCCCCCTCTAAAGATAATTCGATTACGGTTCACCCAAATCACCCAAACCACTGCCACCCATACCATAAACCTTACTTTTCTATTTTTCTTACCATGAATGACAATTTTGTGCTGCTTCAAGTGCTCCCAAGAGTCGCTGCAATGCTGTGATCGCGCCCCTAACCATTCAAACGTGGTTTCCCACAGCTTCATAGATACACCACATTCGAAGAATAGATGAGCTGAGTTTTCGTCATGACTAAATCAAAAGACGCAACAGGGGCTGGGTTGAAAAACGAGACCCCCCGTTGCTGTAGCATCACTCTTGTGGGTAGTCTATCCAACAGTATACGCCAACCATGTACCAAGAATTTAGAAGGAGCACCGGTTAACCAGAACTTTTCAATACCCTCCTCTGCTCCTCCTCCAAAACCTGCTGCTCGCTGTTGTTGATCAGACTGCTGTATGCGGATTTAACCGTGTAAGATTGAGTTCCCGAATTTAACCAGAGCCATTTGTCTGCTGCTTCCTTGACTGGTCCGATCTGCTTCAGCATTTCCAGCAGCAATTCAGCGCCTGCTTCCTCCTCTACTGACAGTGTTCTCGGCCATATTAATTCCCAGCGCCACATTTCTCCTTCCTATGAACCGAATTCGGCTACATCTCCTGATTTTACCTCTGACAAAGCATACAATTGAGGGAATAATTCAGCTAGCTTCCATGGACTACACCAGCAATCTTCCCAAAATTTAACTTCTCTACCATCCCCTAGCTTCAATTTGCACTACAAGAAAATTGACCTATAGCGACGGCAAATCACCGTGGGTAAAGGGTTAAAAACCGTGGGTATAGCACTGAAAACCTATACCGACGGAACATTTTGTTGTCGTCTTTATTTGGCTATACCCACGGATAAACGGCGTCGCTATAGCCTATAGTGACGGTTTTCTGACCGATGGACAAAACCAAATAGCTATACCCATGGTCACGCTTCTGTTGGTATAGGTTTTAACATGACACTTAATTTCGCTATACCCACGCCAAATTCTCCATCGGTATAGGTTTTAATTTCGCTATACCCACGCCAAATTCTCTATCGGTATTGGTTTTAGTTGTAGCTCCTAATATGCTATACCCACCACTTGTAAAGAATTTATTTGTAGATTTTGGTGACACCTCTTGTCATTAGCACTTACGATAATCAATTAAAAGCTAAATATAAAATAAATACATTTATGAAACAATAAAATAAAATAAAACTCAAATCATATTGAAAATTAATCACGTCTTACAAGCATTTCAACATATTGCCAATTAACATATACTCTTACATCAACTCTTACGATATTCTCAAAAGCATGTTAGCATATTGTAAATTAACATGTACTACTACATCCAACTCTTAGGATAATCTAAAAAGTTACAAAGAAAACAAATTGCATAAAATTAATGTAAAAGCTAAGTTTGACAGTATAAAATCAACTTCTAATCTTCATTGACGCCTTTATCTCCATTAGTGTCTGGACTTGGAGAATTCATTTGCTCTGGGGCACTAGAAGCAGTTGGAGCCTATTGAAAATAAAATAAATACAACTCAGCTTAGTTGATTTTTCCATACCTCATTTATATAAAATCTAGGAGGATAATATATTGTAACTCAATAGGAAACCAGTATAAAGTCAAGTTTAACCATATAATGGAAATGTATAGAAAACACATGCTGCAATCAAGTAATGCTCAGAGTATCTTCTTTATATCAAACACAAACTACATTCAGCTTGGTTAGACAAAGAGAAATAAGAAAACTTATAAAACTCTGAGATTTTCTCTAGCTTACACCAAACCCAATATATAGGGGATCTATAAATCCAGTTCTTTGTATCTTTCCATTACACAAATTAATGCTTTAAAATGAAGATGTAGAAAAATATTCATGACTAGTGGTAGCAAAGGTTAGCAGAGTAAGAGTAAAGAAGGCATTGATTAAGTAATGCATCCATCCTATAGATATAGAGGGAAAAATCCGTCACTAATAGAGAGGGAAAAATCCGTCACTAAACTTAAAAGTACTACAAACACAAAATTTCACCAATTCATTAAACTTGAAAGTTATACAAATTTCTTAAAAGTACTACATGTTTCTCAATGTGATTAAAAACGACCCCACTGGGGATCGAACCCAGAATCTCTGGTTCCGTAGACCAGCGCCTTATCCATTGGGCCATGGAGTCGGATTTCAAGTTTTAGGCATTAACCACACATGAGACCAACAATCTAGACCAAGACAAAGGGAATTCAAGACCACAAGGAAAGCACATAGTGAAATGATTTCTATTATGGTGTAAAAGTGCACCAAATGGCATGGGTTGCATATAATAGACGCTCGTAAAAGTGCTGTACAACAAATGATCAGAATTCAGTGGTATGGTGTAATTAGAATTAACCAACTCTTCAACAAAAAAATTATATGTATTGAGAAAGCACAAGAATGGAACTTAACATGGACAGTAAATTACGGACATAAAGTGAATCTTGGAATTATCTAATGTTAGCCCTTTTAACTTGGAGGGCGTTTAACAAATGTAAGAGTGCAAAAAGAGATGAAATATCACTAAAAATTGACAAAAACAAATATCCAACACGTAGATACTATTTCTTATCAGTTGAACTTTCAAAAGTAATGAGGACTATTTGAATGACATAGCTTGGAAATCCTACCTTAAAAAGTAGCTCCTCAATCTCCGGATATTATATCCAACCCCAACATCCTCATTAATCAGGCGTGGATTCCACATGATAAGTGGCCTTGGCTGTCAATACATGATAAGTGGACATTAAATGAAAATTATAAAAATTCAAACACAAGAATACATGACAATTTCTAAAGTAATGCAAGTGCAGTCTATGGTGGGAAATTGACTCAAAATCTAATGAATAGACTCAGACACACATATAAGAAGTTCTCACATATTTCTTTCCCTCAGGATGAGGAAATTTCATCACATTGTCCAGTTCATGCAAAGTTCTCACATATTTCTTTCCCTCAGGATTAGGAAATTTCATCACATTGTCCAGTTCATGCATGTTAAAATTTCAGATATCAAATCACAATAACCACTGACAAAAATTGATCGCATTAAAGTTAGAACAAGAGTTCAAGGATTTACTGAATAATTACTGATTCACAATAATCACTGACAAAAATTGATCGCATTAAACTGAATTTTGCATAGCAATATTTTCTAAGACTAACCTGCATTTGCTTAAACATCTCATTGAACAAGTCAAAATGATAAAAACTTTGATTTTGATCCAAAAAATATAATAAAAAAGAACCTATCTTGCTTTCTTTCACCTTAAACACTTCAAATTAAAAAGTTGTTAATCTTAACAAAGGTTAGATGGTGACCTCTTTAGAAAAATCGAAATACCAAAGAAAATCTCCACTCTTCAAAACAATGGATTTACGTCAATAAAATCTGAATTCACCAAAAACATCCAAATAAAAGCATGTTTATATACTTCTCCTAAAGTAAACACTTAGGACAAGTATCCACCCAATAGCAACAAGCAGTACAGATTCAGAATAGCATCTCAATGTTAAAAATAGTAACCAACCCAGAATAGCATCTCAATCAACACAATTACCGGATAAAAAAGCTGAGTCAGCAGTCATGCTTTAAATCTTGAGGACCAATTCAATCGGTGGAATACATCGAATAAAAGGAGCCATCTCCAAATGAACATAAAAGCAGGCTCAAAGAAGTTCATCACTGTTGTAGCTGCAGAGGACATTGAAAACCAAAATCAACATTTGCAGAGCATCAAATCAACAAAATAACTCTGACAAAAAGCATGCAAAACAACGCTTCAATTGCCTTGAAATTTAAGAACCCATTCATGATATTAAGAAATTCAATAACCCATTTTGCAATTGGAATATATGAATCCAAATCCAGGTGTGAAAAACTGTGATAGTAACAGAACCCTATTGAAATACAAAATAGAATATGGAAGGCATCGCCAGCAATGTAAGGTTAACTATAGTGGAAAAAAGTTCAAAGGGTTTTGTATCTTACATAGAAAAGAGAAACACACAATCTTCCTTGCAAGTCGCCCCTAGGAGGGAGGGCAACACAAAGTTCCTTTCACAAAGGTAAGGCTAACGAACTCGTCACCGAAGAAATCTTTCTCCCTGAATCCTGATTGTAATAAGAGCATTAACAAGAAGATAAAAATTTAAACCAAAAATTGCAAACAAGGGGAGAGGGAAAAGAGGGGGGGGGGAAGGGAACACCCACTGCAAAACGAAACAACCACCACAAAACGAAACACCCACCGCAATGACAAACTTCCTCACACTACAAAATGATTATGATTATCTAGTGTCTGCTTTTGAACCTTAGCGGCGCATTTCACTGGGTAACCAAAATCAGGTTTATCAAATAATCCTCTTTTCTCAAAAAAGCCCTAATCCCACAAAACAGATTATGTAGTTTCAACATTAGAAATTTTAGGGAGAGAAAGATTAAAAAGTGAGTAACCTTGGCAGTTGAAGTTGTCTGTTATCACCAATGTCGACACCAACCCAACGAGCCTTCCTCCTGGAATCCTGGCAGTCACAAGAAAAGAAAAAAATATAGATAGAGAGGAGGGGAATGGGGCTACGAGAGAGAAGGAGGATGAGCGACCAAAAACCAAAGAGAGATGCGAATAGAGAGAGAATGAGCCGGGAGAGAGAGAGAGAGAGAAGAAGAAGGGGGCGACGGTTTTGATGAGCGATGGTTTTGGTGAGCAATGGAGGTGAGGGTTGTGGTGAGTGGTGGAGGTGAGTGGCGGCGCTGGTTTTGAGGAGAGCGATGGTTTTGATGAGCGATGATTTTGAGGAGAGCGATGGTTCTGTGAGTGTGTTTTTTGTGAGGAAGCGTATATATGAAATGAAAAACGAAAAATTGAAAAAATGCCTATACCCATGATACCTATACCCACGGTCTATTGCATTTGTGTAGGTATATGATACCTATACCCACGGTTTTAATAACTGTCACTATAAGTCTCCGTAGGTATATGGCAAAATTCTTGTAGTGTTGATTGAATCCGAGAACCAATTTCTACCGTATGGCAAGGATTCATCAATTAATTTCAGATCTTTCCACCACACCGATTGTTGAGATTGACTCAACACCCCATCTTGGCCGTAGAGACGTTCCAAAAGTGCACTCCCTGCGTTATTCTTCTCCACTAACATTCTCCACCTCCACTTGCCTAGTAGAGCTAAATTAAAAATCTCCATACTTCTTATACCAAGACCTCCGGAATCATTGGGCAAGCAAATTCTACTCCACCTTACCCATGCCATTTTTTGAACCTCATCACTTCCTCCCACAAAAAATTTATAGTATTTTAAAAAGTCATGTATCATGGAATAATTTTTTTTTGGTTAAAAAGTCATAATATGGAAGGAGGGAGTAATTTCAAAGAATGTGATCGATCGAAAACGATGATTGACAGTGTGAGTGAGTGAGTGAGCAATGTGTGTGTGTCTCTCATGATAGTGATGTGTAATATTGGTCGTTGCCTGCCCGTCCGTGATGGGATAAACACTTTCCTTAGCTTTTGTAAATTTGTATATCCGTGAACCACCTTTCCTTCTTCTGATGATGTGATGTGATCTCTCTCTATTTATTGTCCACCATTTCCTTTCTCTCTCTTTCTCTCTCATATTTTCCTTTCTTTCATCACCACCGATCGAGTTTCTGTGCTAGTGCAGTGAAGTGAACATACATGTGCAGAAAGCATATGGTACCACCACTACCACTTGAGACTTATGACCATGCATGAATAGTAATCTTGGCCAAATTAAGAAGAAAAAAATGAATATGTTGATTAACTAATTTTATAAGTATGACTTGTTGTGAAATTAACCGCAGCTGGTACGTGTAGAGTGAAATATTTGTGAAGTCAAATAATTGATGATGAGATAAGATGGTAAAAGTTATTGGGTGTCCACATTTAATTTGTTTTTGAAATGATGACAGAATATATATGACCTGGTTGGAGACAAATGACATCAAAGATATTAATTGTCATTTGTCGTAAGTGGTGTCTCCAAAGACTTTCCATAATGGCTGCTTATAGTTTTGCAGCAAAAACTAATGGCTGAGAAGTGGTTTCCGGTGAACGTACGTACTGATCTCTAGTGTGTCAATTTGATCGATCCAGTCTTGCTGTACTGCCTGGCCGTGATTTTATGACCATGCAATAGATTGATCTAGTACAGCTAGCCAAATTGTTTTCTTTTGGAGGTGTTGCTGGATATATAGAACTACCTTATAGTAATATTTACTGGCCGGGTGTGGATTTGTAGCACATGGGAGGTGATGTTTAGATATACATGAATAGTAATATAATAATTTTTTCTGATGAAAATTATTGATCTTCTATCTGTCAAGTCGCAATACATTACAGGGGCACACACAAGTGGAATGATGAATGGTTGAAATGAATCTGAATTTTGAGTAGTCCACAAGAAGGCAAAACGTCTCATCCTATTCCTATGTATATCTGGGACAACCATACTAGTATAGTATAGTGTGTCTATATATATAAATATATATATATATATATATATATATATATATATATATATATATATATATATATATATATATATATATATATATATAATTATTAATGTGATATGTGGTAGGGGTGGAGGGGAACCAAAAACGGTGAGTATGGTCTTATCCTATGTCACGATATACTATACTAGTATTGGTACTACCTAATATGGTCTTAATTAAATAGAATCTTAAATAAATGAGTATGTGAATATCAAACATAGATATTAAGAATTTCAAACTTCGGTCCTCCTTGTATACCATACAGCACACTTGCGATGGAGCGTTTCTCCACGAGTATGCTAACTCGATCTGTTGACTATTGTATATTTAAGGCTAAATATATATTTTGGCCCTTTATCTTTGGGGTTGTGGTCACTTTGGCCCTTTATCTTTTTTTTTTCTCATTTTAGACCCTCATGTTTTTTGTTTGTGTCATTTTGGCCCCTGCCGTTATGTTTATGTTTTTTTAGGCAAATTTTTAAGGACGAAAATGAAATCAATTAAAAACATAAGGGCCCAAAATGAAATCAATTAAAAACATAAGGGACTAAAATGAAATCAATTAAAAACATAAGGGACCAAAATGATAACGGCAGGGGCCAAAATGATACACACAAAAAACATGAGGGTCTAAAATGAGAAAAAAAAAGATAAAGGGCCAAAGTGACCACAACCCCAAAGATAAAGGGCCAAAATATACATTTAGCCTATATTTAACTAACTGTAGTTTATGTTAAACTGTAGTTAGATTGATTGTAACTCTAGCTGTTAGCTCTAGTTAGTTTATTGTTATGATAGTCCGTTAGATCAGTTTACATTATTATTGTATATAAGCTTGCAGTACAGTTACACAATTGATTCAATGAGAAAATATGCAATTCTTCAATTCTTTGCTCTGGGATCTCACATCATCAAGATGGTATCAGAGCTCAATTCTTGAGCTCTGGTTTTCGCCATTGCAATCGTTCTTTCTTTCTTCTCATTCGATACACTATGATCTTGAATCATTTCCTTTTCGAATCGATTTTGCATCTCATTGCATCTCGATTCTTGATTTTTCATTCGATTAGGGTTTCACTTTCGGATCGATTTTGTGTTTCCTGCACTTCGATTCTCGATTCATAATTGCTTGGGTTTTCACCTCGCAGTTTTTCCTTTTGTTCAAATCGAATCTGTTGTGTTCTGTATTCTCGTTTCTCTTCGCCCTAAATTGATGGCAAACCAGAATTTTGAACAATATGTTGATTTTGCAACCAATTCCTCAAATCCTTTCTACATACATCCTAATGAGACACCTGCGGTGATCTTAGTTCAACCTACATTGGAAGGAAGCAACAACTTCCAACCATGGATTCGTTCAATGCGCGTGTCGTTGATCTCGAAAAACAAAATAAGCTTCGTTGATGGAACACTCACAGCGCCATCGAAGACCAGTTCGATGTACAATCAATGGTTTAGATGCAACAATTTGGTGTTGGCGTGGCTTCAACGATCCGTATCTGCAAGCGTGATGAAGTCTATCGTTTTCTTTGACATATGATGTCTGGAAAGATCTTCATGATCGTTTTGATCAAGGAGACATGTTCAGAATTGCTGACATTCAAGAAGAAATCTGTAAGTTGTCGCAAGGTACGCGTGATGTGTCTGAGTATTACACCGAATTGAAATCTTTATGGGATGAGCTTGAAAGCTTTCGTCCCTTCTCCCTTTGCACTTGTGCTATTCCATATACATGTAGTGCTGTACAGAATGTCAAAAATTTTAGAGATCAAGACTACACAATTAGGTTCTTGAAAGGTCTTAATGAAGAATATTCGCATGTTAGAAGCCAAGTCATGATGATGGATCCTTTTCCCCAAATTACTAAGGCTTTCTCTCTTGTCATTCAACAAGAGTGAAACATTAATATTACCAATCCATCATCTGGAACTGAGGCTGAGAATGAAACCAAGACTACCTCTATTGTGAATAATGTGCAAAGTTCCAATAGAGGAGGCTATGGGAATCGTGGCAGAGGGAGGTTTGGACGTGGACAAGGTAGAGGACAAGGTTCGACTCGATTGTGCACTCATTGCAACAAGACAAATCACACGATTGAAACTTGCTATTTTCTCCATGGGTTCCCACCTGGTTATCAAACAAGAACTCAGAAGAACTCAACAAATGCTGCAGCCACTGATAGTGAAGCATCAAGACAAGAGAGCCAACAAAATGGGAATGGAACCAACAACAATATAACCATCACCCAGGATCAATACAAGGCAATTATGGACTTAATTCAACAATCCAAGCAACGAGGTCAAGGTTCTTCACACTCTGCCAACACTGTTCTGACTCAAACTCCTGCATCCAACCAAGTTTCCTCTTACAATATGGACATAGATCCAGTTTCTGGTAAGAAGTTCATAGTTTGGATAGTAGACACGGGAGAAACTGACCATATCATTTCTGATTTAAGTCTTTTCACTAGTTATAGGCCTACTGAACCCACTAAAATCAATTGTCCCAATCATACAACAGTTTTTGCCACTCACATAGGCACAGTTCACATTTCCAAAGACATAATTCTGTATAATGTACTCTTGTTGAGAACTTTGGTTCCAATTTGATGTTTGTATCTGAACTTGCCCTAAGCAGCAAAATTTCTATGTTCTTTAGTGATGATGGTTGTTTTCTATTCCAGGCCCTTACCAAGCGGATGATTGGATCAGCTAAGCTGGAGAAGAAGCTCTACAAGTTTTCCACGCAAATAACTGTGCCTGTTAGTGATCTGCATTCTACTTGTAATGTTGTCCAACACCCTACTTTACCTTGTAAATCCAACATTGGCACTATAGAGATACATCTAGACTTTGGCACATGAGACTAGGACATATTTCTCATGATAGGCATCATTGTATATCCACACAATTTCCTTTTATTCATTTTGAAAATAGCAAAACTCCCTGTGATGTATGTAAATTTGCTAAACAAAGAAAACTTTATTTTCCAATTAGCACTTCCAAGACTACTCATTGTTTTGAATGACTTCATGCTGATATTTGGGGACCCTATTCGCACACTTCCATACTTGGACACAAATATTTTTACACTAGTAGATGATTTCAGTAGATACACTTGGATCATCCTAATGAAAAATAAATCTGAAACCCGTTCCCACCTTACTTCATTCATAGCCTATATAGAAACACAATTGAACACAAAATTAAAAACACTTAGAAGTGACAATGGTGTAGAGTTCCTCATGCATGACTTTTACCTTAACAAATGCATTATTCACCAAACATCTTGTGTAGAAACTCCTCAACAAAATGGTCTTGTTAAAAGAAAACATCAACATATCCTCAATGTCGCCCGTGCCCTCTTCTTTCAAACCAATTTGCCCCACAAATTGTGGAACTTTGCTGTCCAAACAATCCATTCACTTGATAAACAGAATTCCTACACCCATTTTACACAACAAAACCCCTTTTGAAATACTCCACAATAAGCCACCTTCCCTCACTCACCTTAAAACTTTTGGGTGCCTTGCCTATGCTTCCACTTTAACTGCCCACAGAACCAAATTTGATCCAAGAGCTACAAAAAAGGTTTCTCAGGATACATAGAAGGCCTCAAAGGCTACATCCTACATGACATCACCTCACACCAACTCCTACAATCTAGGAATGTGATTTTTTATGAGGAACACTTTCCCTTTCACACCACTTCTTCCACACCAGCTCAACAAACAGTCACTGTATCTACGCCATTGCCAAGCTTTCCCTTTGATACCACCTTTTCAACCAACCCAGAAGCACCAGTTGACTCAAACCCTCACTCTTTTGAACCATCCTCTATAGATTCTAGCAACAATTCATCTGAAAATGAACCAGCTAGCAATACTGACCCGACCAGTAGCCATGAACCCTCATCAAACTCTCCCAGCACTCTAATTCACAAACTCAACCTCTCACCACTCAACCCACCAGATATTCAACTAGAGTCTCACACAAAACCAGTTATTTGCAGGAATACCATTGTAGTTTCTCCAGCTTGGCCAATCATCCACAAGGTAATTCCTCATCATACCCTTTATCTTCTGTTATTTCCTATGACAAATGTGCCCTACCATATAAAACTTTTAGCTTCTATGTTTCTTCCACTTCTGATTCTCTAACCTTCACCCAAGCTTCTCTACATCAATGTTGGAAAAAGGCAATGAAAGCTGAGCTTAATGCCCTTGCCTCTAACAATACTTGGTCTCTTGTTGATCTCCCTGCAGAAAAACACCCACTTGAACAATTAGACGTCAATAACGCTTTCTTACATGGAGACTTGAATGAAGAAGTATACATGACTATTCCACCTGGTCTACTCAGTTCAGATTCAGCTTCCACTAACAAAGTGTGCAAGCTCAATAAGTCACTGGCTTAAAACAAGCAAGTCGCCAGTGGAATCACAAGCTTACCACCACCCTTCTTTCCCTAGGGTACATTCAATCTGAGGCTGACTACTCTTTATTTGTCAAGTCCTCACCATATTCCATCATTGTGTTACTGGTTTATGTTGATGATTTGGTTTTAGCAGGTAACAGTATGAGTGAAATAACTATTGTTAAGCAGGTGCTAGATGCACAGTTTCGCATCAAATATTTTGGTGCTCTTAGATTCTTCTTAGGTCTAGAGGTGGCACGATCTAAAACAGGTATTGTTCTCAATCAAAGAAAATACACATTGGAACTACTTGAAGACTGTGGTGTTCTTGCTGCCAAGCCTCAATCCACTCCTGCTGACCCTTCTGCCAAGCTCAGCAGCGGCGAGGGGACCCTTTACTCTGATCAGTTTGCATACAGGCGCCTAATTGGGCGCATAATTTATCTCACCAACACACGTCCTGACATAGCTTATTCAATACAGCAGCTTAGCCAGTTTGTTGCTAAGCCCCTAGACACTCACTTTCAGGCTGCCACTCGTGTGCTTCGTTACTTGAAATTAGCACCTTCACAAGGTCTTTTATTTCCTGCTGATAATCCTTTAAACATCTCAGGTTTTGCAGACTCAGATTGGGCGTGTTGCAGTGACACCAGATGCTCAATAACAGGGTACTGTGTATTTGTTGGCCCTGCACTTGTGTCCTAGAAGTCAAAGAAACAAAACTCCGTGTCACGTTCTTCATCAGAAACTGAATATAGAGCTTTGGCAAGCCTTGTTTGTGAAGTGCAGTGGCTGCACTATCTACTCAAAGATCTCCACCTTGCCCAAAGTAATGCTTCAGCCGTTTATTGCGACAACAAATCAGCTATATACTTAGCACATAATCCCACATTCCATGAACGCACAAAACATACTGAAATAGACTGCCATGTGGTGCGAGAGTAGATTCAAAAGGGAGTGGTGCATCTTCTCCCAGTTAGATCTGAGGCTGAACTTGCGGATGTGTTTACCAAGCCTCTTCATGCTACCGCCTTCCATGGTTTCATTTCCAAGTTGGGACTTTACAACATACACAGTCCAACTTGAGGGGGGATGTTGACTATTGTATATTTAACTAACTGTAGTTTATGTTAATTAATTGTAATTAGATTGATTGTAATTCTAGTTCTTAGCTCTAGTTAGTTTATTGTTATGATAGTCAGTTAGATCAGTTTACAATATTATTGTATATAAGCTTGCTTTACAGTTACACGACTGATTCAATCAGAAAATATGCAATTCTTCAATTCACTGCTCTCTGGTTCTCACATCATCAAGACGATCAATGCGCTTCTATGCCAAAGTCGTTTGATGGTGGAGATATGTTGGAAACTCAAGTGTGAGTGGTTAGTTCCACATCAACTATGAATGAGCTATATGAAGGATATATAAGAGAGGGGACCCAACCCATATGCCTGATGCCTTAATGGTTTTTTAATACATCAATTTGCTCCATGATAACACATATTTATATGAGTTATTTATGCTCTTATTACTTAAATTAATGCAAGTTCTCAAGTAATATTCCTGCTTTATTTATTAAATATTAATTATTTAGAGAAAAGAAGGGTTAGAAGCTAATTTGTTATCATTTGGCACATATGGTGCCTTTGTGAAGATTTTAATGCTTTTGTTCAGTGTTACAGCGTTAAGCGCTATAGCGCTATATGACGGTGGGCCAGCTAGAGATCAAAAAGAAAAGTTACATTTTGGAGCCTCACTCTTTATGTCAAGTTAGCATATCATTTCTCTGTGCCTAAGACTGGCGCGGCTGCCAACCATTGGCTAGTGTGGACACTTGTCCACTTGTTGTTGGAAGATCACTTTTGGTTGGTGGGGAATGTGTTGTCTACTTTTTGGAAAGCTACTTTTTGGCGAATAAAGAAATATATCTCACTTCTTCTTCCTCACTTCAGACATTCGAGACCTGGAGAGTTTTTGAAGGAAAAACTTGACACCATTTTCCTCCATTAATCCTCCATATGAAGCTTTTGTTTTTCAAGTGAATATCATCATTTCTTACGTTGTGTAGCTGCTATAGCGTCATCTACCCGTCTCATGAGAGGGAGCTCACGTATGTATCTTTTGCAACCGTGTCTCCTCTTTTTATTTTCGGTAATATGAACATTTTGGTTTGTGTTGTGTTGATGATGCCCAATATGAGCTAAACACTTAGTAGTTGGATTGCTTGGAACTTTGTAATGAATTTTTAGTATTGCTAATATGTGATGTTTGCGTTTCAATCTTTGTGTTTTAGTGCTTTCAAACTTGTTTTGAGATTGACCAACTGAAATGGGTACATTCTTAGGTACAGAGATTCGAACTCAAAGGTTGATATGAATGAAAGGTTGTTTAAAGACATTTAAACAACTTTTTTCTTAACTCTAGACATAGGGGAGCAATAGTTCATAAGGTGAATACTGTGGGTTCTTTATTATACAGGGGTGGACTTATTTAGAACTTAGAAATAAGAGTCTTGTAACAAAACTCTGACGTCAATGACCGAAAGGCACAACATCATATGCTACAGCACTTAGCGCTATAGCTAGCGTCCAATGTTATAGGGCTTTACTTTAAAGGATTTACTTAGGGAAAAGCAGTCAAACTCATTTTATTAACACTTGAACCTTCTTATACTGTTTTCATACAACATCTTTATCATTTCTATGCTCATAAACATATTGTTATTATTTTTCTTACTTCACTAGAGTGTTAACTAATTAAACTTTAAAATTAACATCAATCCCTGTGGGTACGATCTCTACTTATCAATATATTACTTGTTGCGATTGTGTACACTTGCACAACTACTTTCCGCACAACACTCCATAATTCACAAACTACTAAGAAGTTCTTGGACTTGATGGAGACTATTGGTGAATTATCTTGGAAATACCTCATTCATTATAATCCAAACTTGCTTATAAACAAAGGAAGTTCTCTTTATATTGAACTAACAAACTAATCCCAAGTTAAAAGAGAACAATAGATTTCTCTTTATATTGCTTACAAACAAAGGAAGTTCTCTTTATATTGTCAATTATCATTTAATAATCCTTACCATTCCTACATTACCCTATTCGATTATATTAATGACAGACCAATTTTATATGAATACATGTGCAAACAATAATTAATTAAGAGTTTTCTTGGAATAAAAGCATTTAATTAAAAGAGTAAAAAATTGTCAAATTTTGCTTATATTTTTGACCCATTTTTTTACTTATATTGGTGGAAGGACTTTAATTAATGGCTAAAGTGCTCCCGGGGTCCCTTATCTTTATTTAAAGTAACGAATTAGTCCTTTATGTTTTTTTTGTCCCAAATAGGTCCTTTATCTTTCAAATTTTTGACACATAAATCCTTTTCCGTTAACAGTGCTGATTTATGTGTCAAAAAAAAGGATTTATGTGTTAAAAATTTGAAACATAAAGGACTGATTTGGGACAGAAAAGGATTTATGTGTCAAAAATTTAAAACATAAAGGACTGATTTGGGACAAAAAAAAGATAAATGACCAAATCGTTACTTTAAATAAAGATAAGGGACCCCGGGAGCACTTTGGCCTTAATTAATCGTATTCTATAACCAATGAATGAGAGCAACGATGGAATTATATATTGATGATTTTTGGAGCAACAATGAAGTATGTATCGATGATTTCTTCAACTTTAGGTGAAAATTCACTAAGGTGAATATACACTTGTTCGGTATTGTGCTACCGATCTTAGTGATTGGTATTACGCAGTTAGTAGATATTTTATCCTTGATTCTGTCTCTGTCTTCAGGCCTTGAGAAGAAGATCTTGTTCGATCTGGAGAGGTTCGATCTTGAGATGTTCGATCTTAAGATGTTCGATCTTGAGATGTTCGATCTTGAGGTATTCGATCTTGTTCGATCTTGAGGGGGCGATGTTGTACCTGCAATGACACTCCGACGCTCAAGTCAGTATTTGAGTGAATGAGTGTTTTGTTAGAAAAGTGCTTACCATTAATGAGCATTGAATGATGTATTTATAGAGTGCAAGTGGTGTTTGCTTTGGTCGATTTGGGCCGTCCGATCTTGCAAAGTGATCTTGGCCATTGAAGAATGGACTTTGCTTTTTGAATGGGCCTTTCAACAATTGGGCCTTGGAGGAGGTGTAAAAAGTAGAAATTCTAATTACCATAACAACACTAATGCTCACCCTGTGTGAGAGACGTAGAGAGAAGGGAGAAGAACGGTGTTTTTTGTAAACCCCCCCCCCCCTAAACCCCATACCCCCATATTTGATTTTAACCCAAAAATACCCCTTTCATTTTTACCAAAATCTGATCAGGCCCCACAAAATTCTAAGATTCCCGGAAATATCTAAAAAAATGTATTTTCGGAATACAAATTAACCTTCCGAAAATACCCAGGTATTTCCAGAAATTCAAATTTTTAACCTTCCGGAAATACCTTTTTTTGACGTATTTTCGAAAAGTTTTATTTTTTATACTTCCGGAAATACCTTATTTTTGGTATTTCCGGAAATTGTTTTTTTATCTTTTTTTTACCAATATGGCTACGACAGATGGCAGAGGCCCCTTTATGGATTTATCGGATGCGTTTACCACATCACGGGTTTTTCGTACTCGGGATATTGTTACCCATTGGGCTAGAGATATCGGGAAAGCCAACGGAGTAATTGTCATTATTATTCGATCCGAGTCGAGTGAGAAAGGTAAAGGGAAGAAAAATAAAATTGTTTTTTGTTGTGATAGACATGGGAGATATAGTGGAGTAGATGTTAGGTGTTCTAGTAGACACAAGACCTCAAAAAGGTGTGGTTGTCCATTTAGATTAAAAGCTAAACCACTCGATCCTCCTAGTCTTGATTGGAAGGTCAAAGTTATGTGTGGAATTCACAACCATGAGCCTCTGAAGACTATCCTTGGAGCAGCAATATTTGGTAAGTTCAACAAGGAGGAGCGATTAGCAGTTGAGGAGCATATGTGGTTGGGAGTGAAAGCAGCAAAAAGTCTAGAGTCAATAAAGAGGATATTTACCAACAATTTGAGGAACATATCACAGCTGCATAGAACCCACAATAGTCTCCAGAAGGGAAAGAGAGGAAGTAAGACTGAGATGCAGGAGCTTCTGACACTGATTCAGTCTCATCATTATATTTGTTGGACCAGACGGCTTGAAGGAATTGATATTGTTGAGGAGATCATGTGGTCACACCCTGATAGTATCAAGTTATTGAGGATGTTTCCTAATGTCTTGATTATGGACTGCACCTTCAAGACCAACAAATATGCATTGCCTCTACTTAAGATTGTTGGTGTCACTTCTACTGAGTTGACATTTTCTGTTGCATTTGCTTACTTGTCTCACGAGAGATATGATGACTACACATGAGTTTTGCAGAGCTTAAAAGATTTGATCGTATTAGATATCCCACTTCCTCAGGTTATCCTCACTGACTGTGAGGAGGGATTGATGAATGCTATCAAGGTTGTGTTTCCCGAAGCAGTTAATTTGCTTTGTCGGTATCACATTAACAACAATGTGAATGCTAAAATTAAGAAGGCTGTCAAGGGAGATAGGGTGAAGTCAGTGATGAGCCTTTGGTATGCAATAGTTGACTCTGTATTTGAGGATGAATTTTATGAGAATTTGCATGATTTTGAACAATCATGTGCTGATATACCCCAGCTCCTCAAATATGTGAACAAGTATTGGCTGTATCCTCACAGGGAAATATTTTGTGAACCGTGGACGGATAAAGTGAAACACTATGGAAACACCACGACTAATAGGTACGTTAATATTTTGCTTGTGCTTGAAATTTATTTCGAGTCAATTTTTTTCTTATGTGTTTTAATTTGTTACATATAGGGTTGAGTCAGCCTATTGGTCATTGAAGAGGTCACTGGGTTCTAGTGGAGGTGACTTATGCAGATGTTGGGAATCCATGCATGGGATGATCAATACACAAATTGATAAAATTGTCGGTTCTTTTCAAAAGAGCATCAACCGTGTAGATGCCCGGCACAACACTCCATTCTACAAGAATCTACACGGTTTGGTGTCTCATGAGGCATTGAATCATATAGCTCATGAGTTTGAAGGCATCATCATCAACGAAGATGATCATGATGTCTGTTTCGAGGGGCGAGACACGTTCCAGTGTGGTTTAAAACACAGCATAACATTCGCTGCCCTGAAAGAGAGACTACTGCGTAAGGTGCAACCGGAGGGCGACGAGCTTGAAATAACTAGTATAATTTATCGGAAACCAGCTTGGGTTAATGGACGTGTGCACTGGTCTGCAATGGATGTCAACAACGACGATGACGTCCAAGCCATGATGGCCATTCATGTTTTCTTTAAATGGAAGGGTTATCTGCATTTATACGTCGAAACCCAGAAAGACCGTCGCTGAGATCCTTCGTCGTTTCACTCCACCATCTCAGTAGTTTCTATTATGTTTTCATTTTGTTTGTTGTTGCAATCTGTTATTTTAAATCAATGTAGAAGGCGTTTTTAATTAATCAAATAAATGTTTCATTTTTTATCTGGATTTGAGGGGTAGTTTCCGGATTTATCTGGATTTGAGGTATTTCCAAAAATTTTGTGGATTTAATGGGTAGTTTCGTCCGTTTGGTCATTTTGGGAGTAGACGTTTTAAGAGGGGGGGGGGGGGTAAAAAAATCAGCCGGAGAAGAGAGAGGCGTGAATGCGTAATAAATGCCAATAGTTTATTTTGCTATAGTAATTTTATTTTTAAAATTGGGAGGTTTTAGTAGCCGCGGGCACAAGGTTATTTATGGATAAACTTGAGACATATTTAAAGACCACGTAAGATATGCTCTAATAAGCTACTATGTTGTCAAATTGTCGGTTCTTTTCAAAAGAGCATTAACCGTGTAGATGCCCGACACAACACTCCATTCTACAAGAATACACGGTTTGGTGTCTCATGAGGCATTGAATCATATAGCTGATCATATAACATTTCAATCATATAGCTGGTCTTTAAAAAAAATTACATTATCTAAACAAATCAGACTCATACTTTATTAACTCGATCCATATTTCCACCCATGTATACATGTTATACATGTGAATAGTATTGTTTATGATTTTCACATTTTACCATTTATTAAATATCTTAAAATTAAGAGTTTGTTTGAATAAAGAGTTTTGGAGGATTTTGGAAGTTAGGGTTTTCGAGGGTTAAGTCTATATGTTGATATGTATTTGAAAAAACAACATCGTAGATGATTATTTATTGTAAAAAAAAAATGGATGATCATATAACATTTTCAATCACAATTCATTTATTTTTTACAACATTCTATAGCTTTCTTAATTTAGAAAATAAAAATGAACTCTCCTCTTCCCCCAAAAGCCCCTCCCTAAGTAGGTTTTTAAGATTGCAAATAACACAATACATTTAAAAAGGTAAAACCAAATCTAATCTATAACAATAACACGTTAAAATTTAAAACAAATGGGACATATTTAAGCAAAACCTTAATTAAACTAAAAAAATTATTTGTGAGAATCCAAACTCATAATTTGAAGCGTTGGTGTTTATATGTTTTGTAATGCTTTATATAGTAATTGTAATGTTGTTCTATCTTACAAGTTACAAGTACATTTGCTAATTTAGCGCCAATTATGATGGCACCAAAAACGCCACGGTACACATAAAAATCTAATCAAAATGGACACTTTTGTTTTCCCTTCTCCCTCGTTTTGGGATTGGTGTTGGGGTTCTTGTTCCTTGCATTGCACCTCCCCCCAAAACCAAACCGATTCGGTTACACTTATTTCCCAACAACCTTCCCATTGCCAAAACAGAACACAACAGAACAGAAGACAACCTTAATTAATTTCACTCCAAATTCTGTTGATGAAAATTTAATTTGATTTGATTATTATCAATGGGGATATTGTATGCATTGGTGGCTAGGGGACAAGTGGTTTTGGCTGAGTTTAGCGCTATTCAGAGCAATGCAAATGCGGTGGCAAAACAAATACTCAACAAAATCAATCAAGGGATTGATAATTACAATGATAGCAATGTTTCCTTTTCACATGATCGCTATGTTTTTCATGTTAAGAGAACCGATGGCCTCACCGTTCTTTGTATGGCTGATGAAGCTTTCGGAAGTAAGCTTCAATTTCAATCTCTTTTTCTTCTTTTCTACATTCATCGTGTTTCGAATAAGGGTTGGTGAATCGAATGAAACAATTTTTATCATTTGTTCTATATGTGACTATTAATTATCCTCGGCGTAAGATATTTTTTACAACGTCAGCCAATCACGAAATTACATGTCATAAAAATATTTAATTTTATCTCAACTATTTGAGTCTTTGCTTGGTGCAGGAAGGATTCCATTTTCATTCCTTGAAGATATTCATAATAAATTCGTGAAGACATATGCTCGTGCAATTCTTTCAGCTCCTGCTTATGCTATGAATGATGAGTTCTCAAGGGTACTCAGCCAACAGATGGATTATTACTCTACAGACCCAAATGCTGACAGATTAAACCGTCTCAAAGGTGAAATGACTCAGGCAAGTTAACAATAATTAAATATACACAAATTTACTTATCGTTAATTTTAATGTTAGAGCATGTGAAGACTAAATAGTTGTGGTGATATATATATATATATATATATATATATATATATATATATATATATATATATATATATATATAGGTGAGAACCGTGATGATTGACAACATAGAGAAAGTGTTGGAGAGAGGTGGGAGGTTGGAAATGCTGGTTGAGAAAACAACATCAATGAACAGCAACTCAATTCGTTTCAAAAGGAATTCCCGCCGTTACAAAAATAACATGTGGTGGAGAAATGTTAGACTAACGTAAGTCTAGCAACTATGTGTCTACACTTTTGGTTAAGACAAAGCAACATCGTCACTAAATACTATGTTGTTAATTTCTTATAATGTTTCATTTTTTCTTCATGCAGGGTTACACTTATAATGATTTTCGTAATCGTTTTTTACATTATACTCGCCTTTATGTGCCATGGTCCTTTGTTGACTTCCTGCTGGAGATAAGCTATGGAGGCTAACAGTAAATTTTTTTTTTTGCACTACTCTTTTACCAGATCGTTGTACGGCTTATTTTAGTTCTTAAGGATATTATGTATTGGGTCAACCAAAAATGGAATGGAATTTACCGTATTATGATGCAATCATTTATCAGATGCTACCATTATAGGCTTGTGCATATACTAGTATGTTTTAGAAAATTACTACGCATTCTGGACGGGTTTGCACTTTGCAAGGTACCCTATTGATAGACAATACTGAAGGATTTGTTTTTAAATTTTTACCAATATGAACTTCAAGTGCTACTTTCACAAAATATGAACTTCAAGTGCTTTGAGTATACCTAATTCATTATCAATGAATTGAGGGGGTGCTAGAAGAGCTCCTGTGGTGGGTTGACCATTAGAATAGAAACCCAAATGTGCAAACCATTACTGTATGCAGACATAACACTTCAGAGCTACTATTGACACCTTTCATCTTTGTTAATATACTTCCAAAATCTAGTACCTAGAATGAGTCAAAAAAACGAGCCGAGAAAACACAAAAACCATGAAAGAAATTGATTTAAGAATTAAAATTACATTTCTTTGCCACCTCAACTAATTAATGACACATCATACATGACACTTAAGACGCCACACCAGCAGTTAACTGCCAGTGTGAGAGACCAAACTGAAACGAAAATGAAAGGTGAGGGACCAAAACAGACCCAAAAAAAAATAAATGATCAAAATGAGACCTAGAGCAAAGATACATGACCAAAAGTACTATTTAACCAAAAATATAGAAAATCGATTGCCTGTAGCGACATAGTTACACGAGGGCAATGACCGGGAGTGGTGGGAGGGAGTTTGGGGGACGTCCTGTAGAGAAGTATTTTTGTAAACCCCATGGTGGCAAGGGCTGTGGATGTCAAAAACTAGGTGTGTATGTAACTGATGCTAAGTAAAAATAATTCTGAGCCCGGGTTTCTTTCTTTAAGACTACTTGTTTTGGCCATTTTATGTTTCCGTCATACTTTTCATGTTTCAGTTCAATATTTTCTTGTTCTGATCAATACTCCAAATTAGGCTTGGCCATCACCATTCTGTAAATATATTATGTCATGTTTCACTTAGAAGCTTTATTTTTCGAATAATAATTCACCTTCTTTATCTTCAAACTTCGATTGAGGATGTAAATCTTTTGTTTCATACTCTTTGCATCAGTTGCCATCGTTTATCCAATGCTCAACCATGGCCTTGAACAAATAAGAAACGTGTGTGTATATATCATAAGAAATACTTTAATTTCTATGATTTTGAAATCCCTAAATAAATAGAACAGTCCAAAAGGAGAAAAGATGCTGAACCTTTACAAATCAAGAGAAGTCTACCTAATTAAATTCATCAACAGTGAGCCAATCATTTGACTCATCTTCAGAATCCTTACCTTTAAAAGGGACAGCCTTCTGCCTGCCACCTCTCTCCGAACGTTCACGTAGCTGAACCCAGTCACTTGAACCATCAGGTGATGAACCCCTGAAGGCCTCCCCATGGCCTGATAATTTATCTGAGCTATCACTTCTATAATCCTCTAGGTCACTGCAAGAGACATCCTCTTCCTGTTTCAGTTTGGTACAGGAAGTCAATGAAGTAGCATCAGTATCTGTTTTTTCTGACCATTTTTTGCTACTGATCATGTCATCGATTTCTAAACCCTTTGTTGCATTTGTAACCTCAGTCAAAATCAGGTTTTGCTCAAATGGGATACTTTCTCTTTCACTGTCCCCTCTACCCTCTTGATGAGTATCCACAATACTTGAGGTTTTGCATTCTCCAGCCTGCTTGTCTTTTCTCTCTCCAAGTTTCTGAAGAATAACATTTCTTGCTTCAACAATCTAATAAAAAGAGAAAAACATATGCATGATATTAGTTAATGTTTCCACTCCAACATACATTTAGCAACAAAGATAATCTTCAATTGTATATATGTTTGGCGCAATAGACCAAACAATCAGAACATCTATTACACAGCCAAATCATCTGGATGGAATGCCATAGAACAAACAAGGAACACTATTAACACAGAAGAAACTTGTGGTACTGATCTATGAACTTTTATCAAAAAGATATTGGACAATGCAGAGGCTGGCAACAGATAACTGCATTGGCATTCATTCATGTATGACAAACAACAACACAAGCTGCAATGCTGAAGAAGAATAAAACACTAGGAAGGAATACTTTCATTAAGCATGTAGAAAATGAATAAAGCACGACTTGTCATCAAGAGCATATGATAAAGGCTAAATGATTGTCAATGCTGCTTTTATAGTGCTTTGCTTAAACAATTTTTTGTTGCTGCCGTGTACAATACATGCTCATGATGTAATAGTTTGTTTTTCAAGTCACAATAACATTCGACAATGTAAAATTACAGATAACATGTTTCAAATAGTATAATGACCGAATCTGAATAACAAGCATGAACAAAATGCACATGAATAAAAGATCTAAAGAAGGTTTTTCAATAACTGTATAAAAATCAAAGGTCTTGCTATTCATGTGAATTATTTGAAAGATAATATTGAATAAACATGGCTTGCCTTGGGAGTTGATAGACGCCCAAAATCATGCTGATTAAGTCTTGGAATAATTAATAAAAAATAGATCATCCAAAACTTTTCCACATTCATGTAACTGCAAAGGTTCTGTCTAAGTGTAACAAATTCAGGCACCAACCGCTCTATAGCCAATGCATGTTCTCTCTGAGAATTTGACAGGCTAAAATCTGCTGAAACAAATCAAATTTCTGTATCAATATCTGCCAATGTCCTTATATATTTGAGAAGGATGAAATAAGGAAAAATGCATATGGTCAAAAAAAGAAAAATGCTTGTTTTTAGGTTGATTGTACTCATGCTGTGGAGTCAAGATTCAAAACTAGTTTTTTTTTTTCAAAGAACACTTACATGGGTTTTAATTTTAAACAAGATACGTGAAGAGAAAATCACAAGCACTTTGGAGTTTATATCGACAGATGATAGTGTGAACTAGCTTCACTAAAGGAATAACCAATGCATTGATGACGGAGCACTACATCAGCTGTTGTAAGAAATTTCACCCAACATAATTCTAAAAGGCTAATTCTAAATAATACCGTGTTGAAAGTCAAAATGACATGCAACTTAGATGTAAGACCTTTAATATTTGCTAAGTAAAACTACATTTTGCCATGTTTATAGCAGCATCAGCAGAGATGGATCTAAGGAGGGGCGAGCCTATGCTTTAGCCCCTCCCTCCCTGAGAACTTCTAATAAAAGTATGTCTTGAAATATTGTGTGCAAGATTTTTAGAAAATTTAAGCTATTAATCTATTATGTGTATGCGTAATTGAGGTAAAAACACAATATTACCCCATCTGAAGTAGTCCATTACCCCATTGGGATCGATCCAATTATATGTTCTTATAGGGATTAGTATTAGTACATTTTTTATATACAACAACATATAAGTTGAGAATCTTTTTAAAGCATTTTTCTGTAAGTTTATTTCAGCTTTTTCACAAAAAGTTATATTTCCATAAATCATTTTTAGAAGATTTCATATTTGTTTAAATATTTGAAAAAAAGATTTAATAGCTTCTTAAAAAAGCTATAATTTATTGTAACCAAATTTTAAAATAAAAAATGAGTTGGTGCTAAGTTTTTCGCCCCATCTGACAAACTTAAACTTGTGATCCGTCCCTAAGCATCAGCATTAAGGATACCACACAAAATAGTGAACAAGTGGAAGTTTGATATATGTCATAACAAGTGAGATGAAGCTTCAATTCTTTCTGTAAATTGTTATATCACGCATTCCCTTTCTCCTACCACGTTGACATGAAACAAAGTGAACCACAATTCCAGAGTACTGCATCTTAGAAGCAAGGCGGGTTGGTCCTTCATATATTCATATATAAAGAAAATAGTAGAGGTTTTCTTTGGGCACCAAAAAGTTTGGAGGTTGAGGTTTCCCCATTCTAGGGTCACAGAATGTCATAAACCTTGGTGAAAGAATATGCTAGCACATACAAATGACCTACCAATGAAGGATTACAGGTAGGAATGGAACAAAACCTTTTTGTTGACATAGTTTTATCTTTACCAGTTGAGCCTACCCATATTGGTTGATAACTTCAGGAATAGGATTTGATATACAAACTAAGCTACCACGTCATACTCAAGAAGCAGTATTTCCCATACATGGCCACTAGCATTCATCATTGTCAATGCTTTAAATCAGGTCAATTAGCCCAAAAAATATAACTTAATACATCTGGTATTAATTTTTACAAAAAAAGAAAATGTACTTAGCATAAAATATGTCGTGCATTCCTCCCAGCTTGGCAGGATACAGTGCTTTCCAGCAGAGAATCATAAACTGCGTAAGCGTAACAATCACAATCCATTTCTCTAAACTCAATTCAACGTGTTCATGATTCATAATAATTTATGAAATAACGTATAAGTAAAACCATAAGGTATACCGGTTTCATACCCACTAGCAATTTCATATTCCTGTCTATTTTAGAATTTAGATGCTAGAAACGACTCGTTACTAACGCAATTACAAGCTTAAATTTTCTTTGAAAAAAAGTGCTTGAAACTAACATGAGCCAATTAGCTTGAGAAGTTTAAATTAAATTAAGAGGACAAGCGTACAATTAGCTAACTAAGCAATTACAAACTCTATCCTAATAAGATTGTACAGATTGAGTTAAGCAAACAAAGAATCATAATCAGAATAATTAACAAATAATACTAAGGATGCAAACTCTATCCTAACAAAAGATATTTAAGGATGCAAAGTTGCAGTACCGTTGTGGAGTGGGAAGGGGAATTCAGTCCAACATTCAGGCCGCGTAGAAATTTCCTTCACGAAACGAACAACATCATCAGTTGTCCCAGGCACCGCACCACCATCATCAACGTGTTGTTGATCGGGTTCGGATTGCAACAATTGAGAAGCGAACTTGGAGATTCCGGTGACGGCTTTTTTTGGAGAGAGAAGGGAGAGTGAGCTCTTGAAGCTTCCGCCGATCTCCACAAGATCGTTCCGGATACCAGCCAGAGTTTGCGAAGACGGCGGAGAAGACTCGCCGGAAGGAGGAGGAGAAGAAGGCGGTGGAGCGAGGAAGTTGGCAACGCCGCGGAAAATAAGTGATATATCGTCCTTAACGCCGTGGCTAACGGCGGAGGATGAAGACGGTGATGGCGGCGTAGAGGAGTGGATAGCGGTGCGGTGAAGATTAGAAGAATCGGGGTCAGGGTTGTTGGACTTGAAAAGCCAAGACATTTTTTCTTTATTTTTTAAAAATTGAAATTCTTGATTTTTTTTTTTTGAATTCAAGTATTTAAGCTATTTTTTCTGCTGATGATTGTGGGGAGCAGGTTTGGAGACTCAAAGGAAGTGAAAATGGAGACTCAGTCTAGATGAAGAACAGAAGCTTAGCTTAGTTTCCTATGTTTCATTTTCATCTGGAAACAAATGAATATAAATGATTAACTAATTAGGTAGGAAAAGATTTCAGCCCAAATTAAACTATATTTTTTTTTCGATAAGCCCAAATTAAACTATATTAAATTGGTTGAATTCATTTTTCTACACCAAAACTCGTTGAATTCCTTTCTTAAGAAGAGAGTATCTTTACTCCTTTTTATGTGCACATCCTTTTTCTCTAAATTATTAAACTCTTAACTATTTCGGCCTTAAACTAAAAAAATATAATAAAAAGTCCATAAATTATTTTATGACCGTTTGGATTAGATTGTTTTTAAGTTTATAAAAAACAATTTACAGATATAAGTAAGTTTTTATGTTGATTCACAAATACTTACTAACAAAAATTATATTTTCATGAGTTGTTTTTCCATAAATTACTTTGACAAGCTTATAAATAATACAAAAAAATTTATTTATTTGCATAAATTGTTTTAAATAAGCTCTATCCAAACGGGCCCTACATCTATTATTTACTCTTTGAAGTATTAGTCTTTCCTTTTAAAAAATAACTGAAGAACTATAAAGTAATTTATGGATTATTTATTATATTTGTATGGTTTGTGGACTAGGTTTTTTTAATAGTTAAAAATTGTATGTTAGTTAGGTCTAAGATTTATTAGAGTCAAGAAGGATTTACAACTCAAAAGTTGTCAATAGTTAAAAAAGTATGTAAGTTATGCACTAAACTCTTCTTAATAATATTGATATTTCGGTAAAACTAATGGATAGTAGATGAATTAGTTTATAGCCGATAAGTTGATTGTGAATAGCTGATAAACTAACACAACGAATTTAAAATGTTTGGTAAAATTAGCAGTTGAACTAGTTTATAAATATAAAATATTATTAACTGACATTTGTAATTAATGTTTAAAAATGAGAGAGCGTATTTATTTAGTAAGGGATAAATGAGGAACTTAATTAAAGTAATATGGGTAAAAAAGAAAGAAAAGTGAAACGCTATAAACTACAACTTCAAACGCTACCTCAAGTAGTATATGAAAAACACTATAAGCTATTGAAATGATGTTATAAGCTCTTAGTACCAAATATTTAGGCCTTGTCTGCTAATAATTAAAGGATTGCGGATAAGCTAGCTTATAGCAGATGAGCTGATAGTGGATAGCTGATATGAGATAAGCTAGCAAATTAAACTTAAAGTGTTTGGTAAAATTAGCGGTTGAACTAGCTTATATATAAAATGACATAAATAGACATTTGTAATTGATGTTTAAATATGAGGGAAAATATTCATTAATGGGGGATAATTGGAGAATTTAATTAAAGAAACAAGAATAAAAATGAGAGAAAAATAAAACGCTATAAGGTATAAACTCAAACACTACTTGATTTCAAAAATACACTATAAGCTACTAAAAAGGGCTATAAGCTACTAAAAAGGGCTATAAGCTAATGTTGTCAAACACTTACAAAAAAGTCCATCCACTATAAGCTAGCGGTTTGGTGTTATCAAACAAAGCCTTAATCTTACCAAACAGAGTCTGACTACAAACTAATCTGTCGTAAGTTGTTCGCTATTTGAGTCTATCTCTTTCCTCAATTATTTTCTCTCTCATCTTATCTAATTTTCTCTCTCATCTTTTTCCCACTAAAATAAACCTAAAGACACTAAAAATACCTACACGTAAGGCCCTCAATCCAAATCCCTCACTAAATATGTTGATGCTATTTCCAAAATTGTGAAACACACATAAATTTCACTCAATGGTGGAGTGGGCGTTTAGAAGAGCATTGAAGAAAGTGTTGTTATGAAATCATAATAAAGGGTTTAAAAGATGAATCAACTTTAAGTTGCTAAGATGAGCTTTGTTGTGTCATATCATTTTTAAGCACCTTACTTGTATTTCACTCCAGTAGTGCAATCCTTAAGAACCAAATTGGCGAATTTGGGATATGATGACATAAAATAATTTTTATTACTTGGAAGCTCAAATTTTACTAGAGACGTAATCTCCTTTTCTACCATTATCCTTGGTGAAAGCGCTTATCGGTCTAACCTATTATTATCAATGTGAGACGACGTACAAAGGTGGCAAATCTTAACGTAATTCAATAGGATAAGTATGTTAAGCAAGATGGAAAAACAGTTTATCTTCTTGAAGTTGAGTGTCTACAAAGAAACACATTAGTTTCTTACAAATAATGAAGAGCTTTGTTAGTTCACAACAACTATAGGTTTTGACCGTGTTTCATTTAGATTGAAAGGTTCTTCAACCGATCCGATAAGAAAATAGAGGAAAACGGGATCAAAGACGTAAATGGATCAAGAACACAGATATATTGATAAAATTCTGGTTACAAGTTCCAGCAAACCCCAAGGCCATTCGAGAGTGCCTCGGATCTCTCCCTTGACAAATGAGTACTTTTTGACTGATTGGCTAATTGACATCTACTCACTATATATAGGCAACATGCCTTAACACGATCAAGGCCAGCCACATTCGAAGGAGGGTGCACATCGAGAATTCGATCGGTGAGTAAAGGCACGAGTCTTTCCAAATTCCATTTTCTGATTTCCTCCCGTTACTTGTTATCAATAAAACGAGTACAATTTTCTTTCATTTGGAGTTCCACTTCAGAGAGTACAGAGCCAAACTCTACATCGGTAGTCTTTTTACACCAAGAGGAGGCAAGGTGTAGTTATTAAGAATATTTATTAAGCAGGTCTTTATATTATTATAGTAGACAAGAATATTTATTACTTGCTATGTTACATTATAGCAACTAATAACAACTCAAATAACTATTTACTATTTGTTATTTCTGTACGGCAAACTCATGGTACTCCACAATTGAAGAGTCTCTAGGTTATTATTATTTTTCTTGTTAATCTCAGTGTACCCCTATTTCAGTTGTAATATTTGTTGTGAGCAGTTAGGATTCGGTTTAGTCACAGCTGACCTTAGTCTTATGTATAGACTAAGTATGCAGTGGGGGATCAATAACAAGTACTGAAATCAAATTAGAAACTGAGAGAAGGGCAAAACACAAGAGGATTGAAAACTCTAGTTGTTAGGGATCCCAGAGAGTTGGGAAAAATATTGTGAGATTGTAATTAATAGGGTTTCAAGCCTATTGTGGCATCAACAATTCAATAAAACTAGTCTTAAAGCAATTTGTTTAGACCCCAGATGTACACATCACTTGATGTATGTACACATCACTTGATGTGGAACTGAATGATCAAAGATTGAGTTGTTCTCTCTTTTTTACCTTTTTCTTTATACTGGTTCTCTGCAACATCCAAACAATTATTCCCGCACTGCACTAGACTTCTACTAGTGGAAGTTGCACATAAAATTGTATGTTTTGGAATTTTACCATTTTTACAAAGACGTCTACTAGTGGATCCCTAACGTGTTTTTTGGCTTGATCTTGAGTTGTGCTATTTCTTTGAGCCTTTATTTGTTTTTGATTCCGCACTTATCTATTGGGTGGAAACCGATTAATGTCTTTTATTCTAACACTATCAATAATCAATAATAAGAGGAGCAGCAACTGTAGATAATCATGTCATGTTATTTTCACTGAGATGAAATAACATCTTACCATCCTTCTTCATAGATTTCAGACTTGTATTGTGATTTTCTTTAGTCAACGCTAATGTAGCTTTACAAGTACCCGTGCTAAAGGAAGTTGCCACTACAAAGCATTAGAAAATTGGTCCACTAACAATTTGACCAAATAAAGAGGGTTAAAAGAAATAGAAACTTTTTAAATAAACCTTTTAAATTATTGACCAAAAAAAAATAATAATAAACCTTTTAAACCAAACTTTTGAAAAACTTTTTTTTATTCAAATAAATATAGATTTTTTTTGTTCAACCATTGTTGGTTGGTTATACATAGAGTGTCTCAATGCTTTCAACGAAAAAATGGTCTTCGTTTGTGCTTAAGAGCAAATGTTGCGCTGGTCAATATTGAATTGTCCACTGCAAGAATCGGACACAGGAGCACCGGGTCGACCTCCTATGTCCCAAAGTAGCTTATACTACTGGACCAATGGTGTGGGTTTCAAACAAAAAATATGGAATGGAACATACCTCAAATTTCAAGAAAAGAAATAAGAAGTATATATAGTGTTCTGGACTGGGCCGAAGCCCATTCCAGCCCTCAACCCGCTCGCGACCCGACCCATTAACCAAACAGGACAATGACCCGGATCCACCATAATCAACGGCGCAGATTGATCTTCGTTGAGTCCCGCATGATCAATGGACCAGATCGACCACGATTATCCAACGGTCCACGTCGTTCCTACGGCCCTATATAAGGAATAACTGCCTCCATTAAACAGGTAGACATATTACTCCCTAATCACATGCTTAGACTTTGATCCTACCAACTTGGGCGTTGGAGTGACACTGTAGGTACCACAACTCGTTCGATCTTCCGAGCCCGTCCAGACATCCTCAGACACAACAACACACACGAGCAGAAAAAGCACTAAAAGCTCGTCCCTACACTTCCAGGGGAGCACTTCAGTACATTGGCGACCACAGTGGGAGAACCACACTGGCCGTTTTTCCCATTCTCAATCCCATGGCTCTGCGAGGCAGACCTCCGCGTCAAAAGAACCCGCTCTTACAGGACGTGATTGGTATTCCTAACCAAACACGGTCAACTCTAGAGGGTGTTCTTGTTACCGAGGAAGACACTATTCAAAGGGGACCATCAAGAGCGGCTACTCAAGGGAACATCACCCTCCCGGCCAACACTATTCAACAGATTCTAGAAATTTTTGACTCAGGCGACTTCAGGACAGGAACAGTCCGTGCAAATTCCAGATTCAAGGGGAGATTCCTCGAGAAGGCATAGATCACCGCCCAGAAGGCGTCCCGTGCACAGATCCCCGCCCAGAAGGTGTCTCTTCCACCAATCGCCCCCCCTAGGCAAAGGATTCGGGGGAGGACCAGAACAACACCATCTTCAACCGACCCCACTTATTGGCCCTCCCAGGAAGAATCTTCATACGACTCATCCGGGTCGGTCATTAGATCGAGAAGCAGATCACACGATGGGTTCGCTCACTCTCATTATGAAAATCACTCATCAGAACGTCCCATTCCTGATTCCTCCCCAGAGCGACGTGGTCATCGAGGCCGACATCTCGAGGACCGACCACCTCGTAGGGAAAGGTATGGGGAGAGGACCGGCCCTTTTTCTAGGTACATTAATGAATACCCCGTCCCTCGTGCCTTAGAAAAACCCCCGTCGGACCTAAGGATGTACAACGGCATGAAAGACCCCGACACCCATCTAAGATACTTTGATCTAACAATGCAATATCGAGGGGGACACAGACCAATTAGGTGCAAAATATTCCCACCTACACTCGAAGGACCAGCCTTGGAATGGTTCACAGAACTAAGGCCAAATACCATCTCCTCCTAGGAACAACTCTCCAGAGCCTTATCAGCTCGCTTTACAGCTTCAAGGGTGAGGCCCAGATCGCACGCAATCCTTAAGGCAATCAGGCAGGAAGTGGGAGAGACGCTACGAGACTACGTAGAACATTTTAATAAAGAGGCGGGCACCGTACAGGGACTACAGGACGACATGAAATTATGGTTCCTCCGAGACGGACTGCGTACTGGCACTCTATTTGAAATTGAAGTGGGCGTAAATGAGCCGCCCAATCTAGAAACCTTCCTCCGCAGGTCTCAGAGGTACATGAACTACGAGGAAAGGGAAATAGCCACGCTAACAGTTGCAGGGGGCATAGCCAAAGAAACCCAAAGTGAGCGCGACTACAGGCAGAAGAAAGATACGGGAGGCCCTTCCAAGGACTTCTGAGACTTTAAGTCCAAAAGATATACAGACCGAACCAAGCTAAACACATCCTATGCACAAATCCTAAATGAATGTTCAAACGCTGAGTTCAAAAATATAAGAAGGCCCGAACCAACAGTCCTAAAAGAAGGACAGCGCCCGTCCCGCAGATACTGTCGTTACCACCGTAGCAACGGCCATGACACCAATAATTGCATGGCCCTAAAAGATGACATTGAAGACTTGATCAAAAAGGGTAAGCTAACCCAATACATCAAGAAGGGGCAGAACGACGAAGCGGGCGTCAAACCGGATATCAATGAGGGGCTAAGAGCAAGAGGAAAAGAACTCGAGGAGGAGGAAGAAATTCTAGACAACAGAAAACCTAGAGCACGACAAGTCGCCATGGTTATTACCGGTGGATGCCCGAGCGACGAGGGAGAAACCAACAAATCTATAAAAAGAAGATGGAAGGAAATTATGAGCGTTACCTATACCTCTATCCCCCGGGTTCCCTCAATAAGACCACCCATATGCTTTACTGATGATGATCTACTAGATGGAAAGCCGAACAAGCAGATCCCACTAATAATAGTTGCCGTAATGGCCAATGTAGAAGTTAGAAGGAACTTGGTCGACCAGGGGAGCTCAGCGGACATACTTTTTGAAGACCTCCTGGACGTCTTAAAAATTTCAAGACGATCTAAGACCACATAGGGGCTCGGACTTGGTGGGTTTCAACGGTTCATCATCAACACCCCTTGGGCGCATCGATCTGATGGTCACCTTCGAGGATGACAGCACGGACAAACTGATAACTCATATTTATATGAGTTATTTATACTTATTCAAAGTTAAATCATGCAAGCTCTCTGGCAATAGTAGGTTGTTTCTAGTAAAGTTTCTGTTAGTTTATTGCTTTTAGTTAGAAAGGGGCTAAATTACAAGTTCTAGGCATTTTGGTGCCAATTGGCGCCTTTGTGAGCGTTTTGATGCTTCTTGTGTTTGTGCAGTAATCCAAATGTGGCAACGTCTCTCATCACGTCTGAAGAAGGGCAGCAGAGCAAGAAAATAATATCTCATTTTGGCGCGCATGTAGTGATGGTCAAAGATCTGGAAATGAAGAAGATCTTCTCTCTCCTCAGCGCTGACACGGCTGACGCACTGTAGCAGTGCGGTGTCACTTCAGGGCAGAGTCAACTCGCAAGCAAACTTGGAAGGTGGGGAATGACATCAGCAAGCATGTGACCCTCTTTTGACCATGGCTATTCTCTCTCTACAAAAAGGCAAGGGTGCACCATGCGGATTACACACGACTCCATTCATCATCCACCTTCCTCCATTTTTCAGAGATAGTTTTTCTAAAAGAAGTTCTGGACACAGACTTCTTCATTTTAAATTTTCTCAAGGCCCCAAGTTCCATCTTCATTCGCAACCATTACTGTAAGGCTCAGACGTTGTAACGTCTTTACAGCGTGCATGAAGGAAGGCCACCTAGGCGTATCTTTTGCGTTTAGTCTTCTTTTCTCTATGTACGGTATTTGGATTTTAACTCCTCTTATTTCTGTAAGGATGCTCATCATGAGCTAAACATTGGTAGTTGGGTTGTTGTTTTGCATGTAATGAACCTCTAGTTTAATGTTATGAAGTATTGATGATTATGCGTTTTAAATCTTTGCATGTTAATATTTCCAAACTTGTTTTGAACTGATCACTTAAAATAAGTAGATTCATAGGTACAGACATGGTCTATGAAAAGAACTCAAAGATTTATGTGAATGAAAAGGTGCACTAAAGACATTTAGGCATTTTTATCTAAATCTAGACATAGAATGGATAATAGTTCATAGGACATTGCTGTGGGAACTTAAAATACAGGAGTAGGCCTACTTAGAACCTAGACATAGGAATTCTAGTACTTGAAGCTCTGACGTTTTGTGACTGAAAAGCACAGCTCTTTTGCAACAGCGTTCAGACGTTATAACGTCTATGCAACATAGCATTTGTACGTAATAACGTATAAACGTTATAACGTCTGACTAGAGGAGATTTACTTGCATGCAGCAATCCAACTCATACTATTCCATATTCACAACCACTTCTTGTTCACTTGCTTTATTTATGTTATTAGTCTTGATACCAACTTTTAGTGCCGATTTGTTACTTGTTTCACTTGTGTTTTAAAGACTTGAATTCTGAAAGTTAATCAATCCTCGTGGGAACGATCTCTTACTTTTATCCACTTTATTACTTGTACGACGTGTATACTTGCACTGATATTGCGATTATAGCACACACGAGCGCAAACACAAACCATTATACAGAACCGTAAAAATGGATTTTTTGGTGCTCCCGCTCAAATAGGTCTACCAGTTCATTATAGGCCGACCAACATTTGGACGACTTGAAGCTATTCACTCCACCGTCCACCTCAAGATGAAGTTCTACTTAGATAAAGGAGAGGTCGTCACTCTCCCAGCCGATCTCTCCTCAGCAAGAAGGACGTTTTATATGAGCTTAAAAGAGCAGGGGGGCGAGAAATGAAAGCATGTATGGAAGAAAGTCCAAAACAACGAGGAAATGAAGTGAATATGACTGATCTAGATGCTCATTACGACCCAGATAGCGAGACAGAGGATGAAGACGACCCATTAACCAAGGAGCTGAGAAAAAGGATCAGAAGACCAGAGTCGGACGGAGAGTCTATGCATATCCAGCTCGGGAGCGATCCCGAGAAAACAGTGAAAATTGGAAAAAAAACCTCCCAGACAAAGTACGAGGAGAGCTCATCTAATGCTTAAAGAAACGTTCCAACTTCTTTGCATGGAGCGCTGTTAGGACTTTGGCAAGTGTACCAAATGTCGTCGCAAGTAATAAAATACGGTAAGTAACCGGTCGATTCCACAGGGATTGTGTTTTATTATCAATAGGCAAATAAATTAATCCTTAGACGTAATAGTTGGACGAAAGTGAAGTAACGGTAAAACAAAGAAAACGTCTGTAAACAATAAAATAAGAGCGATTAGGGGTCGAATCTTCTCCCCTCACCTATCCTATGATCCTTCAGTTAATCTCAAATTGGTTGTTTAAATTACCAGATTCAATTCACAAAATTAGGTTAAGGACAATCCCTTGCCTCAAAACCCCTTTTACCTAATTGAGAAACCCTAATCCCTTAGATGATTCATGCCAACAGGTAAAGCAATAAACGCAAGAAATGGAGAATTCACATATCCAATCCCATATTCCTATGGTGATCACAAGTATGTGATCTACTACCCCCATATCAAGAATGTAACCCATATCCCTATGTGATCACAAACCCTATTTCATTACAACTAGCATATGTAGAAATAAAGCATTACACAAAGGCATAGACTTATGATAAATTAACCAAACAACTGAATCAACCATAACAAAGTAATCAATAGATAGGTTTGGGGAGAGTAATCTCTCCCTAATCAAAACAAACTACATGGACAACATCAAGGAAAGAGAAGATAGAAATAAGGAGAAGTTACACATAGAGGAATCCATGAGAAGTCTTCAAAACCTTGTTCCCAAGTGATTAGAAGCTCCCAAAAACGCCCCCAGCTGCTGCTCCAAAGTGTGGCTCAGATCCCAAGACGAAGTCCCTTCAAAAATTGCTGAAACTGCTTTAAAAACCCTAATTTTCACGCACCATCGCGACGCGGCCCGTGTCCGTCGCGTCGCGACAAAAGACAGAAGCTTCAGGCCTCACAAAACTGCTTCAGGTCGCGTCGCGAACCCTCCTGGTCGCGACGCGAAAAACAACAGAAAGTTCTGACTTGCAAAATTCCTCCAGATCGCGTCGCGAACCCTCCTGGTCGCGATGCGAAAAATAACAGAAAGTTCTGACTCGCAAAATTCCTCCAGATCGCTGCATTTCCGGGCAAGTGTCTGTGATACAATGAAAATCCCAGATAGTGTCTGTGATACAAGGAATTACTTACAATTGAACTTCCTACTACAATTATCTAAAACTGAACTAAATCCCAGATAATGACTGTGATACAATGAAAACCCTGCACAATTGGTCCTAAAAATGCCTAACTTACATCATATAATTGAGAGTCAACACAACCCCAAACTTAAAATTTTGCTTGTCCTCAAGCAAACAATCAATTCAGACTGTGGCTGATTTTTCTATTTAGCTGTTACATATAATACATCAACCTTAAACACATCAGCACATCAACTATCATCATCAATCTAATACAGTGGCAGGACAACTAAATTGTAAATACCGAATCATAAGCAGGCAGCATTCTCAAGTTTTCTCTGTACGCACATCTCACCAGTGTTTCACTCTTGAGGTGTTTCGGGTATTCACTCAATTCACAGTACCTGCATCATCGTTTCATAGGCTTGATAGAGTTCTATATCATTCTATACATTGAAATGCATACACACATTTTGAGGACTTTAAAGGTTATAGCGGGGGCTTAGGTAAAGGTGGATACATTTGGATAAGTAGGTTGCACTTGGAGTTAGGCCTACCTCTCTTTTTGTCAATTTGACGCAATACTCACCCATTTTCCCAAGCATTTAACAAAACAAGAGAAGGATTTTATTTATTTAGTTTTCTCTTCTTTTTTTTTATATGTATATATATACATATATATATTTTTTTTTCTTTCTTTCTTTTCTTGTTCCTTCTCTTGTATACCACCCCAAACTATATTGTTGCTATTCCACGAGCAACCCCAAACTTAAAAGTTTTCCCACTCTCACAGCTTTTGTTACCTAACTCCAAGTTAAGAATTAACTAGGCTATGATTTTCAGAGAAACAGTATACAATTTTTTTAACAATAGGCTCAGAGGGGCTAGCAGAGGATAAACATTAATTAGGTGTGGTTTGAAAGGCTCAGGGGTGCCAAAAGAAATGCCTCAGTGTGTATGAAAATCAAATGCAAAAACAATTAAGCACAATGTCAAGTTCTGCAGACTAATGCAGGCAAGGAATACACACAATATATATAAGAACGTGTTTAGGCTCAAACCTCACAGTTGGGATCATAGAGATGGAACTTGAGAGATGCTGCTCACAGATGATAAATAACTTCCGCAACGTTTGTCATGACCCCTGCTATTACTTGATGATAAAACTTGAAGTGCGAGTGTCAAAAGGAAAAATGCAAACATGCGACCCCAAATGCCACACATCATCACCATTGACGCTGCTTTAACAAAACAAAAACAAAATATAGGGCAGTGGTGCCTCAATATCACAGAGTAAGTCAAAATTATAGAGTACAGACCAAATTGCAAAATAAAGTCAAAAAGGGAGAAGTACAACTAAAAGTGCAAAATAAAATGTCTGAATAAAACAAGAGAATGATAAATGAGCCTCCTGCTCAAGGGAATGAAAAGTGGCGCTCACCAGTGGGTTGCCTCCCACCAAGCGCTTCTTTAACGTCACTAGCTTGACGTTTGTCATCCCACTATTAAGGTGGCTGATATGACACAAAGAAAACATCATCCTTCTTCTTTCGCTTCTGGGGCAGGAACATCATGAATTTGAAACATAGTTGTAGATGCTTCCATACCCTTTTAAGGTGAAGGGTGATGAATAAGGCATAGAAGGAGTCTAAGTATATGTCAATCTCCTCACTTCTATCCTCCTTGCTACTTGGAAGAATAATAGGAACCATGATTTGTTGGGTTTTTTCTTGTTGGGTTTTCACCCCTTCCCCACATTGGGAGCTTTGATCTTCCCTCCAAACTACATGCTCCTCCATTTCAATCTTTTCTTCTTCCTCATCTTCCTTATCCTCCCCAGATTCTTCTTTTGTTGGGGCTTGTTCTTCTTGTTCCTCATTGGTAGTGCATAACCATGGGTAATTTTCTGATATAGTTACCCACTCATCCTCACAGTTGCACTCCACAAGATACTCCCCACAAGAATCGCAAAAGGTGCGTGTCACACATTTTCCATTCAAGTGGGGTTCTTCACAAAAATTACCGCTAAGTGAGGGTGGCGTGGACTCTATGTGCTGAGGTTGGTCAATTTGCGGCTCATGTGGCTTCCCCATGTTTATCATTTCTTGTTCTTGGGGCTGGACGAGAATCTTGGACATATGCATAAACTCGGACAAAGCATCTTCCAACCGAGAAGCTTGCTCTTTAGGCTGGAAGATAGTCTCAGTCATTTGCCTAAACTGGGCCAAAGCATCTTCCAACCGAGAAGTGGATTCCATGAATTTTTTTTTTCTTCGGGACAAACAGCATTCGAACTTTGCCCCTGCTACACAGTTCACTGAAACACTTCAACAAACCGTTAACAAGTCCAACACTATACAAAGTATCTAAACAAATAAAACAAAAATAAAATACTGAAATAAATAAAATAAAATAAAACAAATAAGAATTAACTCAAATGCCTTGTTGACAATGAAATCAACAATCCCCGGCAACGGCGCCAAAAACTTGTTAAGACTTTGGCAAGTGTACCAAATTCGTTGCAAGTAATAATTTAAACGGTAAGTAACCAGTCGATTCCACAGGGATTGCGCGTTGACAACAATATCAAAATTGTAAATTCTTAGATTGTAGCGATTTGGTAATTTGAGTAATAGTAACAGTACACAAACGTGAATTGATAATGCGAGAAAAACGACTAGGGATCGAATCCTCTCACCTCGCCTATCACATGAACCTTAGCCAATTCAAGTTGGTTATTCAATTTCTAGATTTAATTCACTAATTAAGGTCAAGGGCAATTCCTTGTCTCAAGACCCCTATTACCCTAAGAGTTACCCTAATTCCTTAGGTGAGTCATGCCAGAGGGTAACGCATTAAGATTGAGAATTTTAATGAATTCACATAAGCTACCACATATTCCTATGATGATTACTAGCATGTGACCTAATTACCCAATTTCCAGCTACTAATTCATATTCATATGCAATCACTAGCCTAGATCATCACAATTATCATATGTAATTGAAAAGCATTAAGAACATAGGTAATTAGACAAAGTAAATCGAATAACAACCGAATTGACTAGAACAATGGTTCACATGATAGGGTTGGGAGATTCATCTCTCCCTAATCTTAGCAATTTAGTTACAATCCATCCTAAGAGTAGAAACCAACATAAAATAGAAGACAAACATAAAGGAAGACATTAGAACCTTCAATCCCTTGTTCCCAAGTGGTGAGAAGGCCCCAAAATCGCACCATCCAGCTGCTCCAAAGTGTGGCTCCAAATCCCCAAAACGAAGTCCCTTCAAAAATTGCTGAAACTGCTTTAAAAACCCTAATTTTCACGCACCATCGCGACGCGGCCCGTGTCCGTCGCGTCGCGACAAAAGACAGAAGCTTCAGGCCTCGCAAAACTGCTTCAGGTCGCGTCATGAACCCTCCTGGTCGCGACGCGAAAAACAACAGAAAGTTCTGACTTGCAAAATTCCTCCAGATCGCGTCGCGAACCCTCCTGGTCGCGACGCGGAAAATAACAGAAAGTTCTGACTCGCAAAATTCCTCAAGATCGCTGCATTTCTGGGCAAGTGTCTGGTTCGCCGAAAGATGCCACAACCAATTAAGAGGTCTTCAAGTCCCATTTAGCTCCAAAAGTGAAGGAATTACTTACAATTGAACTTCCTACTACAATTATCTAAAACTGAACTAAATCCCAGATAATGACTGTGATACAATGAAAACCCTGCACAATTGGTCCTAAAAATGCCTAACTTACATCATATAATTGAGAGTCAACAAGCGCAGCTGATATGCCGCGTATCCCACCCGAGGTGGCCTGTCACCATTTAGCAGTAAACTCATTAGTAAAATGGGTAGCTCAACGAAGGCGAGTTCAAAAGGAGGAAAAAGCACGGGCTGCAGCAAAAGTAGTCGAGGATTTGATCGAAGACGATTTCATCAAGGAAATTAAATATACCACATGGTTATCCAATGTCGTCCTAGTAAAAAAATCAAGTGGGAAATGGCGTACGTGCGTAGACTACACCGATCTCAATCGCGCATGCCCAAAAGACGCTTTCCCAGTGCCCAATATAGATCGACTAGTAAACAACGCCAACGGTTTCAAAATACTATCTTTCCTGGACGCATACTCAGGGTACAACCAGATCACTATTGTTGCACCCCGAAAAATCCCCGGTTTGGGTTTCTCAATGTACAACGTGGAAAAATTTTGGAGCCGCCACCAATATTTTAATTTTAAGACCAAAACATTGAAAAAAGGTCTTTTGGACAAGGCGGATGGTCTTTTGAAAACTAGAGATATAGGTTCGGGGGTCGATTACGCGCGAGGAAGGTGTTAGCACCGCGCACGTCCTTTCTACCGAAAGGGAACCTCTAATTAAATGTGTGGTTTTAACGTTTGATTTGAAAAATATCCAAATTTGCCTATTTATTTCTTGTTTGAAGACGAATGAGAAAACTTACTGGAAATTTTATTTTTGGTGAGAAAAGGGGAAAAAGGCGGTTTTTAGAAAAAAGTGCTTGACGGGACATGGCCCGCTCCTACGTATCTCCTGGTGCGATGGAGAATTCAAAGCTACGTAGTTCTTGGTTCTTTTTTTGAAAAGTTTTTGTTTTTTATCTTTTTTAGTGAGTTTTTTTTGAAATAGGACGAGCATTAGCAAATAATTAAACTAGCAGAGGCTATGATGAATCACTGCTAAATGCTCAAAAAGAGTTGTACCGTTAGTCAAACGAACAAATGTTCTGATGGACTATTGATAACAACTTGTTTTTTATTATCTTTTTGAAAGTGATTTTCGAAAAAGATTGATTTGTACGATGATCAAACTAACAAAGGTTATGATGGATCATCGTTTATTATTCTTATGAGAAAAGGACATTGTCACTAATAGCTAAACGAACAGAGGCTCTGATGAGCTACTAGCAACAATGGGTTTGAAAAATGATTTTTGTTTGTTTTATGAAAATGATTGGTTTAGGGGGATGAAAAGAATTTTTATTTGTTGCGCTTGACGAGAACGTGGCTCGCTCCTACGTATCCCAAACGGGAATCAAAGCGACGTAGTTCTAATTAAAAAATGTTTTTAAAAGGGTTTAAAAGGGGCAAGCTGAATCACCCGAGACCATCTTCACCACTTAGAACATGATGCACTAGGCATAAGTGGGAATCATATGGTTCGTCATCAACAATGGACGATAATATACAAGAACGAGTAGATAAATGCTATAGCTAAGTTTAAATCACATGGATCACAATAACTAAATATTAACAAATGAAAAGACTGAAATACCTCTGATGAAGACAGATATTACAAATCTGAAGAACGCAAATCCCGACTAACTCTTGCAGAAGATTGACTCTGACGGACCAACGGAACGGATAGAGCGAAAAAATAAAGCGTAGAAGAGTTTTTTTTCTAAAATGTGAGGGATCTCGCAAAAATGAGTTTTTTTCTCTGATCTCGTGAAGAATGTCTGTTAAGATGTGTCTTTTGAAATGAAAAATGAGCTTCCTATTTATAGGAAATCAGATTTGATCTATTTTAGGAAACGGAGTAATCGATTATGTTGGAAATAACTTGGGAGATGTAATCGATTATTGGCTCATTGATTTTTGAGTGGATAATCGATTATGTGTGAAGGAAAAACAAGTGTATAATCGATTATCAACCTTCCTAAAAAGGTGGTAATCGATTATATGCTTAGTTACAAGAAGGGAGTAATCGATTTATTTGATAAATATGGAAACTTCCATTTGCTTCATAATCGATTATGTGTGATGTGCAAATGAGGGCTAATCGATTATTTGCTTCCAAAATGATTAGGATAATCGATTTATTGTTGTAAATAAGGAAACAATCGATTATTCGCTTTAGTAAAGATAGCAGAGTAATCGATTATGTGCTCTGAAAACATTCAGGCACATAATCTATTACCATAATCCATTATCTTTGTAAAAATATAGGATTTTAATTTCAAGCCCTCAACCAAAATATTTTTAGAAATATTTTTCAAAACTATTTTGATGCACCATGCATGTTTTGAAACACTCATCTCTCAGCTACTAAAAGTCATAGACCTTCAGTGATAAATGACCAAAATGCCCTTTTTGACCCTAAAAACCCTAATTTCCCAAAAAGTGCATTCTAACCCTAAAAATGATTTCAAAAACTTTGGAATGGTTTCTAGGACCCAAAATGCAATGCATAATTTATTTTTGTGTGGAAAATTAGGGTTTGGACCTAAGCCGGACAAAATTGGGGTATGACAACTATGCATCCCCTTGACAAAGAAAAAACGGCGTTCATGACAGGGGAAGGAAACTACTGCTCTCAGGTCATGCCCTTTGGGTTAAAAAATGCTGGAGCGACCTATCGGCGCATGATGAATAAAGTTTTTCAAAATCAAATCGGCAGGGTAGCAGAAGTCTACCTGGACGACATGATCGTAAAAAACAAAATAGATTCCGATCACGTATCCGATCTAGAAGAGGTATTTACAAAGGCTCGCAGAAACTCACTAAGACTGGATCCTGAGAAATGCGCGTTTGGAGTACGAGCAAGGAAATTTTTGGGTTTTTACCTAACGGAGAGAGGAATAGAGGCTAACCCAGATAAATGCCGGGCTGTGACAGAAATGTGACCACCTACGACAAAGAAAGAAATACAGAAACTGAATGGAATGATCGCCGCACTATCACGATTTGTAGCCCAAGCAGCAAACAAATCACTCCCTCTTTTTAAATTGCTAAAAAAAGATGCTACATTTGACTGGACGCCGGAGTGTGACCAAGGCTTGTGGTCTATACTAACCAAGCGCTAGATCAGTTGAAGACCGCCCTTCTACAACCTCCCGTACTAACAACCCCAGGACCAGGAGAAACTCTATACCTATACTTGGCAATCACTGACGAAGCACTGGCCGTTGTACTAGTACAGGAGAACGACTCAAAACAGAACCCAATTTATTTCACCAGTAAAGCCCTTCAAGGTCCTGAACTCAGGTACCAGAAAATTGAAAAATTGGCTCTAGCACTAGTCGTATCTGCAAGGTTAAAAGCATATTTTGTGGCCCATCAGATCGTCCTAAGAACGGACCAACCCATACGACAAATCCTCCATAGACCCGATTTGGCGGGAAGAATGATAAAATGGGCAATCGAACTATCAGAATTCGGGATCAAGTTTGAACCCAGATCGGCCACAAAAAGCTCAGGCCTTAGCCGACTTCCTGGCCGAGATGACCCCGACCACAGCAGTGATTGATCTCACATGGACCTTACAAGTAGACGGCGCGTCAAATGACAAGGGCAGCGGAGCGGGATTGATTCTTGAAAACTCTGAAGGAACCACCATTGAGGTAGCTCTGACCTTCTCATTTTCTACATCCAACAACCAGGCAGAGTATGAAGCGTGTATAGCTGGACTTCTGCTCCCCCTCGAGTTCGATGTGAAGAAAGTAGAGATATGCTCGGACTCCCTCCTAGCAATATCCCAAATCAAAGAAGTATTCGACACCAAGGACGTGATCTTGCAACGGTACCTTGCTCGGGTAAGAGAACTGCTCGGGCAATTTGAACACGCAGAAGTAAAGCACGTCCCTCGGGCAGAAAACACCAGGGCTGATATATTATCTAAATTGGCCAGCACGAAGAACCCAAGGAACCATGGAAGCGTCATTCAAAAAATTCTACCTCAACCCAGCGTACGGCTTGACACCGCCATAGCTCCAGATATCTGTGTAATCGAGACAGGAGACTGCTGGATCGACCCTATCCTCAGATACATCAGGGACGGAGAAGAACCAAACGACCAAAAGACGGCAGCCTTGACTAGAAGACGAGCAGCGTCATACTCAATAATCAAAGGAAAGTTGTTTCGAAGGGGATTATCCATGCCACTTTTAAAATGCCTCCCGCCAGAGGAAGCAAGCTATGTTTTAAAAGAGATACATGAAGGAATATGTGGGAACCACCTCAGAGCTCGAGCGTTGGCGAAAAAAGCACTGAGAGCGGGGTACTACTGGCCCACAATGGAAGACGACGCGAAGAAACTAGTCAAGAAATGTGATAAATGCCAACAGCACGCAGACATCCACATCGCCCCACCAATCGAGCTGAACAGCATGACAGCACCATGGCCGTTCGCTTGGTGGGGGATAGATCTGTTAGGCCCATTTCTACCCGCCCCAGGACAATTTAAGTATTTGATAGTTGCGGTGGATTATTTCACCAAGTGGATAGAAGCCGAACCTCTGGCCATAATCACATCAAGAAACTGTTTGAAATTCTTTAAAAAGAACGTCCTCACTCGCTTTGGTATTCCTGAAGTATTAGTCTCAGACAACGGGACCCAGTTTACTGAAAAGAACTTTCAAGAATATCTGACCGAGCTGGGAGTAAAACAACGCTTCACTTCTGTTGAGCACCCTCAGACCAACGGTCAAAAGAAGCCGCTAACAGGGTAATCCTTCGCGGGCTCAAAAGGCGGTTAGATGAAGCAAAGGGAAAATGGGCAAAAGAACTCCCATAGGTACTATGGGCATATAGAACGACCCCACATTCTACCACTGGTGAGTCTCCTTTCAAATTGGTCTACGGCACGGAAGCAGTCATCCCAGTCGAAATCGGAGAACTAAGCTGGAGAACGACGAACCCCAAACCCCTCCAAGAAAACGGGGAGGCAATTAGAGAATAGCTGGATCTAGTTGAAGAACTCCGTTCACAGGCCGCACTTAAGGAAGCATTGGTAAAATAGGGAATGACCACAAGATACAACGCCAGAGTCGTTCCAAGGGATTTCACAGTAGGACAACTCGTCTTTAGAAGAGCGAGCATCGGACAGAAAAATGCCGCTCAAGGAAAGCTCGCCCCCAATTGGGAGGGCCCATACAAAATTATCACAAGAACAGGCAAGGGAGCTTACCAACTCGAAACTATAAGTGGAGCGCCCATACCAAGAACCTGGAATGCAATGAACATACGAAGATACTTTGTGTAAACCGAGAAATTTACCATGTAACCTAATTATGAAATAATATTAAAGAAGCATTATATTATGATTTTTTTCTCATTCCAGGTTCGAAGCAAAACACTTGATCAAAACCAGGCGAATAAACGATTAAAAGAGGACCAGGTCGAGTTGATAGAAAATCAAATAGGCCGACCTCAAAGCGCTCAGGCGAATAAACGATTGAAAGAGGACGAGGTCAAATTCATAGAAAAATCAAATAGACCGACCTCAAAGCGCCCGCTCTGGCGAATAAACGATTAAAAGAGGACGAGGTCGAGTTGATAGAAAATCAAATAGACCGATCTCAAAGCGCTCAGGTGAATAAACGATTGAAAGAGGACGAGGTCAAATTCATAGAGAAATCAAATAGACCGACCTCAAAGCGCCCGCTCAGGCGAATAAATGATTAAAAGAGGACGAGGTCGAGTTGATAGAAAATCAAATAGACCGACCTCAAAGCGCTCAGGCGAATAAACGATTAGAAGAGGACGAGGTCGAGTTGATGGAAATATCAAATAGAAGTAAAGCATACAAAAAGTGCATTGTCATTAAAGCGACCCGGAAAAACTGGGCTCAAAAAGATTACAAAATGGTGCAAACAAATGACCAAGATTACAAGAAAACAAAAAAAAAAAATTACAAGGGACGTTCATAGATAACCATCTCCTCCCTCAGAATCCTTCCCTGATCATCCCGCTCCTCAGGTATGACAATACGACCATCAACAGCAGAATGGGCATGGTTGATGATATCACGATCAATTTCAAAATCAGGGCGAACACACCGCACCTGAGCCAAAGCTTCTTCAAAACGCTCTTGACAAATATTGTAAGTAGACTCCATCACCCGGCCACACTCCGCCACGGCCTCATCCCGCGCTTTCTCCAAAACAGCAGCCTTGTCCCCAAGCTTCTTAACCTCTTCCCCCAGCTCCTTAGTTCGATTCTTCAGCTTGCCAACCCGGGCCACCTCAAGCTGTGTCTTCCGCTCTGCTTCAGTCTTAGCGGCCACAGTATCATCTCGCTCTTTCGTCATGGCAGCAAGCGACCTCTTTGCCTCGTCAAGGGCTTCAGCAGTAGGCTTAAGAGCACCTTCATAATCAGTGGCTTTCTTCTTCCAATCCTTCATGTCCGCCCGCAACTCTGTGAGACGATCATAAGCACGAGTTAGCTTATCTGTTTTATCCAAGTTATCACCTTCCAACCACAAATTTTGAGCAAGAAGAAGTTTACCTGCGGTCCGATTCGCTTCCCCCTATTTCAGCTTCGCAAAGTAGCGGGACGAAGCCTTCCCCACACCAGCAATAAAGAGCCATGGATCTTGGCGACAGCGGTCGAAATCCGCCTCAAAAATTTCCTCCAAATTCAAACCAGGGGATGACTTCCGCTGCACCTCCTTCACCTTGGTCTTCTTTGCCAAAGGCTCGACCTCAGTATCTTTTCCACTAGTCCCAGCAATACTATGAGAACGATCCCTCTTCTTGGTGGGACCGGGTGAAGCAGTGACCGTCCCCATAGTCACTCCCACACCACCAGGGGATGGAACATCACTTGGTGAAAAATCATCTTGGGGCTTCCTCCCTTCACTGATCTTCTTCAATAACTCTTTGTACCCCATACCGGCCATTTATCCTACAAAAGAAGAAAGAACGGTCAAAAATACGAACTCATCAAAAGAAGCACAACAAAAAAGAAATATACAGATGAAACTCGTTCGCACCAAGCTTTCTCTTGAAACCATTGTCACCTGGTGCGCCGACCAAATTGTAACACTTTATCACCCCGCCTTTCATCCAAGAGGCCATATTCTCAAGAAGGCGTGGGGTTTCCAAGTCATCATCCCCAAGACGACCTCTGGTCCTATAATTATGAGGAGAACGATGATAATGCGCGTACGTCCAAGCTATAGGGAACTTCATACTGGTCACCCGTCCATGGGCGTCCACCGTTCCGACACTTTTGATGGCTTGTTCGCACAAGGGTACGACCCACAAAAAATGAGTTTTCCAAGGTTTTAAAGATTCAGAATAGGCCTTAAATATCTTCAAGTCTTGTTGGCCTTTGATACTTAAATGCTCCCAACGGCTCTTGGCACTCTTTGGCTCAGGTCGCCTACTCATCTCAAAAATCTTAAAGAAAAGGTATCGGTTACACTCGCGCCCTAGTACGTTCACCAGTCGCTCAAACACCCTGATAAACGCCCAGGCATTGGGATGCAATTGAGACGGGGCCACCCCCAAACAACGAAGTATGGAACGTTGAAAAGAAGTATAAACGCCCAGGCATTAGCGTACATAGTGAATTTCAAATTGGACGGGACCACTGCAATATGCTCGCTCGTGGAGGGACCTTCAACCGCCCAATCTTGATCCGGATCACCCACCATATGGGCAAAAAACTGCACCGCCTCACTATCAGGGCAGAAGATAGAAGGTGCCTTGTCAATCACACCATGAGAGATCCAAGAGAGATCTTCCCCAATGACCCCGCCCCAATCCGGTTCCTCAGGCTCTTCAGCAGAAACAGATTGGACGGGCTCTATAATTAATGGGTCGGGCTCTATAGCAGAAATAGACTGAACGGTATCATCTTCGGAACGCTCCAATAAGTCTTCAATCTCCATAGCATCATCAAAAGGAGCGACCTCATCACTAGATCGCTCCTTGACATTTTCCAACCCTTGAAGGGACATGGTAGGAGAAGCTAACCGCTCAGCAAAGTTAGCCAGAGCAGAAACATCAGTTGAAGTTGAGGATGAACTATCAAAAGAAGAGCCCGAACTAGACGAATCAGTAGACGAAGTAGACACGTGATCTTCAGATCGTTCCTCAGATTGAGACTCACACATAGCTCCGTGCGAGGATAAAAATACCCTGCAAGGAGCACACAAGAAGTCAGAACAACCTTGAACGAGAAGAAAAGACGTGCATATCGACCTTGGTGCGAATACGAGCCAAAACCAAAATAAATTTTATGCAAGGAATTTTAAACAAATACCTGGAGATGGAGAGAGACTGGTCACCCCTGTGATTATAAGCACAAGACGAGATGAAGTATAATTGCGACGTAAGCTAAAATTACTCACTGGGAAACACCTTGCAAGAATATCACAAAGGAAACAAGGCACCCCTTCATCTTCATCGCACGTGCCCAAGGCACCCCTTCATCTTCGTAGCACGTGCCCCCTAGAAAATTGAAACATCACATCGAAAAATGAAACGTCATGTCAGTCAGAAAGTAGCTGGCACATCTTTGAAAAACGATAAGCTCGACATACCAGAGAGACCACTGACCACTCCACTGAAAGCAACCGTTCTCAAACCTGAATCCGCTCATTAGAACGGCTTCGGCTTGGGGGGGAACTGTTCTGGACTGGGACGAAGCCCATTCCAGCCCTTGACCCGCTCGCGACCCGACCCATTAACCAAACATGACAATGAGCCGGATCCACCATAATCAACAGTGCAGATTGATCTTCGTTGAGTTCCGCATGATCAATGGACCAGATCGACCACGATTATCCAACGGTCCACGTCGTTCCTACAGCCCTATATAAGGAATAACTGCCTCCATTAAACAGGTAGACATATTACTCCCTAATCACCCGCTTTGACTTTGATCCTACTAACTTGGGCATTGGAGTGACACTGTAGGTACCACAACCCGTTCGATCTTCCGAGCCCGTTCAGACATCCTCAGACACAACAACACACACGAGCAGAAAAAGCACTAAGAGCTCGTCCCTACACTTCCAGGGGATCACTTCAGTACATATAGCTTTGTGACTTCTGAATGTTCTGCTTTGATTAATAAGAGCTAGTAATACATAGCAGATAAATAGACATAGAAATATTGTACATCACATTGTAATGCATCATAAAATAGATAGGATGAGAACATTTTGAAGTGTTATAATTATATTCCAATATCCATGAATTACCATCTTTTTATTAGCAAGTACACTTTGTATGAACGGTGGAATTTAAAACACGGAATTCATATTAATTTCAACTCAAGAAAAATGGAGTAGATAGGCAGAAACATCACTACTTACTTATCTCCCCCTCTTAGTTTGTATCAGAACAACAACCCCTAACAAATATCTTATATCTTATAAAGTTATAATTCAATAATTTGAATAGATAAGATACTCTAGTTACTAAGTACCTCACATATGTAGAGCCATAATGTTAAAAGCTGCTCTGTAGGAAAATGTGATGTATTCCATGATGGGGGGCTCAAGGGCATAATACGATTGTGAAGTTTGCATGTTATGGCGTACATAGAACTAAAATGGATCAACTAATCCTTGGCAACACATCTATTCATTTGTTCCACATATATTATTGGGGAGAAAGAATTTATTGTAAAACCTTCCAACACCTTGGCAACACATCTATACATTTCCTCCGTCATTGAATCCAATTGATTAAATTAGTCATTCACACATGAGAATGCCAATAAGAAAACAAGAAAATCAAAATTAGGTCTTAATTGCAAGTACAATGCTAAGAACTCTGGATTGCAAATAACACATTACAATATATATGACCAATCCTAATTGACTCAATGACACTCTAAAAATTCAAAAACAACGTAATAAAATTCAAATTCTAATAATTAGTAACTAATAAAATCCAGAAGAGTTCATACATAAATGTGATTTAGCTAATAACTAGCATAGCGGTGATATGAGACTCTCATGATAAATATGTTGCGCCAACCCAAGTTCGTCATGCATGATACTATACTCAAACATTCCATTAATTGGGTCATACAAAAACAAATTGTCACATATTGCAAGAAGAACACCATTCTCCGAAATGTAGAGGAGGTTAAATTTAGGGTTGTAGATGTTGAGAAGAGGAATAGTGATGAATTTGGTCCAAGAGTCTGAAGCACCATGTTTTTTCATGGACCACACAACCCAATGAGTTTGGTAAGAGTCAAAAAATGAGACACAAAGACAGTTACTCAAAACACCCAAAACAGGTTTTTCCAAAGTATGTTGTTTAGGTAGCAACATTTCGTCGTAAGTCTCCTTCTCCAAATCAAACCAAAAAATTGTCCATATGTATTTAGATAAATCAGAAGCAAGACCTCCCGCAATTATCCAATTGAGAGTGCCACTCACAAATTTTCCAAAAAGAGTAGTGGTATTAAGAGGAGATGGAATATTGTGAATAGTGGCAAAAGAATTATTTGTTGCACCAAAGTTATAAACTTTGATGACAGATTGGGTTTGAAGATCAGAAGTTTGCATGACTATGAGCTTGTACTTGTCGTTTAGTTGATCAGAACCAAAGCCAACAGACTTGATCGCACCCCACCCCACGGAGGTGCAAAAATACTTGGGGAACTTTCAGACATCAATCTGGTGGAAGGATTCCACAATGTGACAAAGTTCGTAGCAAAATCATACAAACACAATAATCCATTGCATGAACCAAAAATAAGTTTGGAGTAGTTCATATTTATGTGAATAGGTTGAGGAGGAGGAACAGATGTTGATGATTTGTTATTGTGAAAAAAAGGCTTCACGGGCCAAGACACGAAGTCTGCGGTCGAAGTCGAAGTAGAAGCCAATCGTAGATGTTTGGTGCTGCTTGTATCCGCAGTCGAATAGTGAAGGTGGTCTTTTGCGAATTGGGGATTGGAGATTAGTGTTTTCCATGATTTGCACACACACTTGAATTGCAATAGGGATCTCACCGGAAGCCTCAACAGGATCTCCACGATCAGATCGTACGGTAGAAATTTTTCTTCCAACATCTCAAACGGCTCGCTGCCTTTTTGTTTCTGATAGAAAGAAAGACTTGCTTATATTTTTGTTTGATTTGATTGAAAATAACAAGATTTATTTATTTATATACAAACTCACTCACTTTGCCTTTGACCGAGTATAGTCTGCCTAACAACCTATAATATCTCCATTTAATATTATATCTTTTTTATCTAACCAACAAATATTATATCTAGTTTTGGTTTTTATTGATATCAGTTATTATATCTATCTTTTATCTTTTAATGGTATCAGTTATATTATAGAAAGAATACTGCAGCGGAAGCAACGCCGCAGGTAAGGGAGGAGAGTGACGGCGCTGAAGTGCCGCAAACCCTAGCTAAACAAGCAGCGCAAACCATGGGATTGAGAGCAAGCCTATCGTGGAGAGTTATTATGGAGAGAGATCGGTAGTTATAAAAATAAGGAAACTACTAGCTGATAAATCCCATAATAATATAATAGGGATAATAAAAGTTGGTCAATATGCAACCAACATCACATTCACAATGTAGGGAATTTTTTTTAACTTTTCATTCTCTTGATTTTTTTACAATCCAATCTATGGCAAACTTTAGTTGGTTGTTATACATTTTATGATAGCTAAATTCAATTAAAGAATCGTTAAAGACAACATCATTGATCGACTATATACGATGCAATTTCTCTCGTCAATCATAATTCCTAGAAGGAATCGTCACTACAACATTTTAAGGCATCAGCAACGCCTGCCTAAAGTCAAAAAACCATTTATGTATCTTTCGACAACGGTTTTGAAACCGTTGTATTCGCAGGCGTTGTCTAATAAATGCTTAAAAATGGGAACCAATATTCATTTCATGATAGATAAATGATGAATTTAATTAAATTAATAAGGGTAAAAGTAAGAGAAAAATTAACGCAATAAGCTCAAATGCTATATATATATATATATATATATATATATATATATATATATATATATATATATATATATATATATATATATATATATATATATATATATATATATATATATATATATATATATAGGGGACGTATAAGGTGAGAGGAGACTTTATTGTGAGATATGAGAGGAGTAAATGTATAACCGAGAGAAACAATCGAAGTTAGAATATAATATTATAATAATATTATATCATGGGGTAATAATCTTATCACTTCATTAGTGTGAGTGAAGTATTATAAAAAACATTTTGAGTAACAATTATTTTTAAATTTAAAATTTAAAGCCTTTTATTTAACACATTGAAAACCAATTATGTGTTTTGTTGATAAACAGTTGCAAAAAAATCATTATATTCTCCACACTCCTAAAGTATCATCTCTATCGACTATCTTCCATTTTCTCCTAAGGTAAAATCATTATAAAAAGTACGTTTTTTCAACTAAAACTGCTCCTAGGAATCATGATTTTGATGTAATTCTAAACCTTGGGGCTTTGATTGTGCTGGGAATTTCTTTAATGTGAATCAATTTTTGTTTTGCTCTTGAATCTGCGGTGAATGAAGTACAAAATTGTTTGTTGATACTATGTATGTTTGTTATACCCTTCTCCCATATTCCTACACAGGTGCGTGAATGACAATATTTAAGTATAGCGGACCTGATTCAATTCCTCTGTTGAATTGTTAATAATGTTAGTATCACTTTTGCTTTCATTTAGATTTGATTTGAGAATGCTGCAAAATTTTAATTACAAAGAATATGGCGCATAGGACAATGAGTCACACCACTTTTAAATCTATGGTTCCTTATGCTGTTTAGGCAGCAACATTTCGTCGTAAGTCTCTTTCTCCAAATCAAACCAAAAAATTGTCCATTTGTATTTAGATAAATCACAAGCAAGACCTCCCGCAACTATCGAACACTAGAAGTTTGCTACCTCTCTATCTCAACCTAACCACATTGGTGCATGAAATATTCGCCAACACAAACTGTTATGGTAATTAGTATTTCGGGTACTTACACCCCCTGCGAGGCCCAAACACTTCAAGGCCCATTTGTAACGCCCCAAAATAATTTAATTATTTATTTAATTAAGTTATTTAAGGCTTACAATATTTATTTAATTTAATTAAATAATTCAAGGTTTAATTTATTTATTTTATTTTAATTATTAGAAGGTGTTTTCTCGAATTAGATGGTGCACGGGGCCCATGACCCACAAGTGAGCCCATGACCCATTGGATAGTCATAGGAGTCGACTCACTTAGGGGTCTTGGGAGTTAGTTCTCATTTTTGACTCAATTGTGAAAAGAAAGAAAAGAAACGTAAAAAGAGAGAGTGAGAAGAGGAGAAGTTGCGAAGTGAAGAGGAGAAGAAGGAAAAGGAGCGAATCACTCAAGGAGGAGGAAGAGCTTGTTGGTGTCTTGCAATTCCTTGGAGCTTTGCTTGGTGGTGCGAATTCTAAGAGGTTAGGGGGTCCTCTTTTTATTTTTAATGGCTTATGCGAATTAGTAGTGCCTAGGGTTAGGGTTTTAGAATGATTTATACGAATGAATTGTGGTGTTGTTGATTCAATTGTAATGTTGTGATATATGATTATGAAGTGCCTATGTTGAAATCGCATGATTGATGTTTGATTCTTACTAATGTGAATTGTATGTCATATGTTTGAATATATGACTTGTTGGTGCTTGTTTGGTGAAAATTGAGGATCATGATGATGATTGAATTATATATATATGATTGGGTGTTTGGTGAACTTAATTTGGTGTTTGAATTTGAAAAATTCTGGTTTTGGAAACCCCTAGGCGCCTTGGGCGCCATATGTATGGTTGCTGTTTTTTTCTGTGCCTCAGTCATGGGCGCCAGGCGCCCAGCCAGTGTGCTTGCGCCAGTTTTCCAGTTTCTGTTGCCACTGTGTTGCTGTGTGTGTTGTCACTGTGTTGCTGTGTCTGTTGCCACTGTGTTGCTGTTTCTGCGTCACTGTGTTGCCAGTTTTGGCGCCACGTGCTTGTGCCATGGGCGCCAAGGGTCCCCATTTTCTGTTACTTATTTTGCGAATTTTGATACTGGGTTTTCATGTCCAAGTTAAATGGCTCGTGCAAAACAATTTTTGAAGTCATAGGAGTTGTGGTTCGTCTTGGCCTTAGGCGCCTAGTGCATGGGCGCCAAAAATGCGTGTCACTTTTTGACAAAAATTTTATTGGGTTCTCATATTCTGAGCATTTGGCTCGTATAAAATCAATTTCGAAGTAAAATGAGTTTTTTTGCGTGTTGGAGCCTTAGGCGCCCTAGGGTGTTGCTTGTGTTGCTGAAATTCTGCTCCCAGGCGCCCTGCTGCTGGGCGCCAAGAGCTGTGCTGTGCCTGATGTGTCGAAGTGCTGAGACAGAAGCTGTCGAAGTGCTGAGACAGAAGCTGTCGAAGTGCTGAGACAGAAGCTGTCGAATTTGTTGAGACAGAAGCTGTCGAATTTGCTGAGATAGAAGCTGTCGAATTTACTGTGTCTCATTTTTCCCCTATTCTGTTTTTGACGTATCTTTTGACTCGGGTGTCCGTTTTAAGTGCTTCAAAATGCGTTTCGAAACTAATTTCAGTGTCTATCCAAATGTTCTAATTTTATGCAAAAATGGATTATTTTACTGGTGTTTCTGGGCTGAGGTGTTCAAGTGTCTAAATGGCAATTTTATTTATTTTCCCTGTGTCGTGTCAAATCCTAAACTGGCCTAATTGAAATTGGTATTGGTATGAGTGGTGGTTTGAGTTGGTGAGTGTAAAATGGTGAGATTGGTGAGCAGAGGCTTCGGCCTAATTTTAATTGGTGAGCTGATTAATGCAATGGTGAGAATATGAATTAAAATGGTGAGTTGAATTAAATGGTGAATCGATGAATCGTGTGGTGTGTTGCGATGCATTTCCATAGCATCTCATGAAGCATGTGCATTATTGGTGAGCAGAGGTTTCGGCCTAGTTTTATTTGGTGAGCAGAGGCTACGGCCTATTTGAATTTGGTGACGGATCCGACATGCATGTGCCCGTGGAGTTTGGGTTGCATTTCATGCATAACCATATATTGTGTAGTGCTGCTTGGAAATGTAAGGTTGATGTGATTGTTGCCATTGTTGTGAATCGGTGTGCCTGTTTCCCTTTTCCTATGCAGTGCTTATTTCCATATGTTATTAATTATGAAAAGAGACTCACCCTACTGCTTTTATGTTGCTTCTTATGTCGGCAACGTGCAGGTAATAACGAGTGAAGGTTACCCATGTGCCTTCGTCTGGTAGGAAGTGTCATGCTTTGATACGTAGCACCAGGGGGGGTGTCCTATGTTTATGCGTTATTTTAATTACACTGTTAGATTGTCATTGGTGATGTATTGGTTTTATTTTTCGAACTGATTTTTATTCCGCTGCTGGTAGTGACTGAATTTAGTTGATGTGAACTAAACGTTTTTTTTTATGGTGCTATGTATCTCGTGGTTTTAACCGGACTATAAAAAGTGAAGTGGTTGATTTAGTTGAGTAAGTGTAGCACTCGCTTAGATTATTTTCAAAAAAAAAAAGAAAAAAGAAACTCTGATTTTAATAAATAGTAAGGATTATTAGAAAATGGGTGTTACACCATTCATCAAAAAACAGAGTCCATTCAGCAATGGCCAGGATCACTCTGCAAGATCGGACGGTCCAAAATCCATCAAGTCAAACACCACCATAACTCTATAAATACAGCATTCAAGGCTCAATAGTAGGTATGTAACTTCCAAAAATATAGACTAACTCATTCAAATACTGACTTGAGCGTCGGAGTGTTATTGCAGGTACAACACCGCCTCCTCAAGACCGAACAAGACCAACATCTCAAGATCGAACAAGACCAACATCTCAAGATCGATCAAGACCAACATCTCAAGATCGAAAAGACATAAACAAGATCAAGGATAAGACATCTACTAACTACTTAATACCTATCACTAAGATCAGAAGCACAGTACAGAACATTTGGCAATGAAGATCCTAATACTTTTTGCACGGATTTCCGTTTTCCAGCCTGAACTATCCGATCCGCAGGGATTCCTCTGTATTTGTGCTTCGAGAACGGAATGCTCTCAGAAATGAAGATCAAAATTTGCTTGGTAAGGAGATCGTCAGCACTCAACCGATCCTCACCAACGGAGTAAGAATGTGTAGATCGGTTAAAATGGCCCTGACTCCAACCAATAGGAAACTTGGTGGAAACCAAAGTAAGACCATCAGCACCGAGCTTCCCTACACAATCAATGGCTTTGTCATTTACCGGTTCGACCCAGTAAAAGAACTTTTCCAATTCCCCGTCAGTGAGTCCGCATAAGCTTTAAAAACCTTTGCACCTCGCCGCGAGCGGAGACTGACATGCTCTCGACCGGACTTAGCTTCACCACTGTTCCGGTTAATCTCGAACAGATGAAAGAAAAGCAGAGTAGAAATCGGTCTCTCCAAATGAATGCACAATAGTTGGAAGGCTCGGAGGAAAGCCCATGCATTTGGATGTAACTGGGAGGGTGCTACATCCAACTCCGCCAGAACAGTTTGCTCGAAAGAAGTAAAAGGAGGCCGATTGTTCATCTCGTTTATAAGCATATGGTACAAAGTGAACTTAAGCTCTCCTGGCCACGAAGTTATATGCTCTCCGTCTTTCATTCCTTCAATCCTCCAAACGTTCCCTGAACGCCCAGATGCCCTTTTTCCGATTGACCCATATCAAAACCGAATCGGTACAAAGATTCGATCTCCAAAATTTTGGTGGAAACCCAATCGAATGGACGACTATCTCACGCCGGTACATCGTGAGCTCCAGGACCGGTACTGGAGTAACCATCAAGTGAAGTACTAGAAGCTCGACTGGTACTTGGTTGACTCGAAAGGTGACGCTCAAAATGCTCTTCAGCATCGCCTTGGTCGGACTCATCTTCGGGGACAGAGCTTGTCCCAAGGTCTGTTTCAGAACCCTCTGATTCCCCCAATTGAACTTCCTCATCAGACTCTGAAGTGAAGGTCGTCACATCCACCATACGATCTTCCTCCATATCTTCAGCAGCACCCCCGGTTAGTTCATTAGCATCATCTGCAGGCGAAGAACTTCCAAAGTTATCCTCCGCTTTATCACCCGTAGGGGCAGAGGCAGAATGCTCTTGCACCTCAGGAGCAGCGAATTCGGTTGGATCGACACGAACTTCAGGGATTTCACCACCAGAAGCCATAACCGTTGTAAACTCTTTACGATATTGCGTGACGTCTCTACGGGCTTGTTTTGTCCTCGCCAGATCGGATCTGCAGAAATGGGGGACGAAGTGTCAGGATTAAGATCGGGAATGGGTTCGCGAGCAAGTCGGAACCCGACCTGACGACCCCCATTCTGAGTTTGTAAAATAAAAGGACTGGGGGAAGTCCAAACACAAATAAAAAGGAATAGAAAAACAATTAAAAGCTAACCTCGAAATGGAGCAGAGAAGTTGATCGTTTCTGAAAAGAATGCACTTGTCGATCTACCGATCCAACCTTAAAATGCTTCAAGCTATCTCCAAAACTATTTCGCCCAAAAAGGAAGCTCGACAGTTCTTAAAAATCAGCAATCAAAACAGAAGAAGCAAAGTAGCGATCAATGGAAGGATATGACCCTTTATTTATAGTGGGGCGAAATTAATGGGCTTGGGCCTAGAAGTCGAAACGTCACGTCCAATCAAGGTCCATTGGTTCGCACGCTAAAAAACAAAACGTCACCATCACGCGCCGCCATTGTGATGCACGCCATGTCAGAAACATTAAATACCTGGCACTGATTCCGAAGCGTTGTCTTCCTCACTCAGAAACTCGACACTTTTTATCATCGACCAAAATTTCAAGATCGGCATCAATTCAAGGCTAAAGAAACTTCTACTCAAAAAACCTACAACGCAAGGTCGCATCAGCTTATCAAGTCAAGATCGCTCCTCAAGCGACCAGACTTGGGGGGCCACTGTTATGGTAATTAGTACAAAATACTGACTTGAGCATCGGAGTGTTATTGCGAGTACAACACCGCCTCCTCAAGATCGAACAAGACCAACATCTCAAGATCAAACAAGACCAACATCTCAAGATCGAACAAGACCAACATCTCAAGATCGAAAAAACATAAACAGGATCAAGGGTAAAGACATCTACTAACTGCTTAATATCTATCACTAAGATCGGAAGTACAGTAGAGAACACAAACTAAATCAAATAACAACTTAACAAGTACCATAACAACGTTAATTATTGTCAAACTTGCGTGTATAATTCATTGGTTTTAGCATTGTAAAGTTTTTATGTCAAAATAATGTTTTTAAACTCCAAGTCCAATTCCAGAACATTTTTAAATTTCCTAAAGTATTGTTTATACATTTCCCCTATCATTGAATCCAATTGTTTAAATTAGTCATTCAGACATGACAATGCCAATAAGAAAACAAGAAAATCAAAATTAGGTCTCATTTGCAAGTACAATCCTAAGAACTCTGAATTGCAAATAACGCATTACAATATGTATGACCAGTCCTAATTGACTCAATGACACTCTAAAAATTCAAAAACGACGTAATAAAATTCAAATTCTAATAATTAGTAACTAATAAAATCCAGAAGAGTTCATACATAAATGTGATTTAGCTAACTAGCATAGCGGTGATATGAGACTCTCATGATAAATATGTTGTGCCAACCCAAGTTCGTCATGCATGATATTATACTCAAACCTTCCATTAATTTGGTCATACAGAAACAAATTGTCACATATTGCAAGAAGAACACCATTCTCCGAAATGTAGAGGAGGTTAAATTTAGGGTTGTAGATGTTGAGAAGAGGAATAGTGATGAATTTGGTCCAAGAGTCTGAAGCACCATGTTTTTTCATGGACCACACAACCCAATGAGTTTGGTAAGAGTCAAAAAATGAGACACAAAGGCAGTTACTCAAGACACCCAAAACAGGTTTTTCCAAGGTATGTTGTTTAGGTAGCAACATTTCGTCGTAAGTCTCCTTCTCCAAATCAAACAAAAAAATTGTCCATATGTATTTAGATAAATCAGAAGCAAGACCTCCCGCAATTATCCAATTGAGAGTGCCACTCACAAATTTTCCAAAAAAAGTAGTGGTATTAAGAGGAGATGGAATATTGTGAATAGTTGCAAAAGAATTATTTGTTGCACCAAAGTTATAAACTTTGATGACAGATTGGGTTTGAAGATGAGAAGTTTGCATGAGTATGAGCTTGTACTTGTCGTTTAGTTGATCATAACCAAAGCCAACAGACTTGATCGCACCCCACGGAGGTGCAAAAATACTTGGGCAACTTTCAGACATCAATCTGGTGGAAGGATTCCACAATGTGACAAAGTTCTTAGCAAAATCATACAAACACAATAATCCATTGCATGAACCCAAAATAAGTTTGGAGTAGTTCATATTTATGTGAATAGGTTGAGGGGGAGGAACAGATGTTGATGATTTGTTATTGTGAAAAAAAGGCTTCACGGGCCAAGACACGAAGTCTGCGGTCGAAGTCGAAGTAGAAGCCAATCGTAGATGTTTGGTGCTGCTTGCATCCGCAGTCGAATAGCGAAGGTGGTCTTTTGCGAATTGGGGATTGGAGATTAGTGCTTTCCATGATTTGCACACACACTTGAATTGCAATAGGGATCTCACCGGAAGCCTCAACAGGATCTCCACGATCAGATCGTATGGTAGAAATTTTTCTTCCAACATCTCAAACGGCTCCTGATAGAAAGAAAGACTTGCTTATATTTTTGTTTGATTTGATTGAAAATAACAAGATTTATTTATTTATATACAAACTCACTCACTTTGCCTTTGACCGAGTATAGTCTGCCTAACAACCTATAATATCTCCATTTAATATTATATCTTTTTTATCTAACCAACAAATATTATATCTAGTTTTGGTTTTTATTGATATCAGTTATTATATCTATCTTTTATCTTTTAATGGTATCAGTTATATTATAGAAAGAATACTGCAGCGGAAGCAACGCCGCAGGTAAGGGAGGAGAGTGACGGCGCTGAAGTGCCGCAAACCCTAGCTAAACAAGCAGCGCAAACCATGGGATTGAGAGCAAGCCTATCGTGGAGAGTTATTATGGAGAGAGATCGGTAGTTATAAAAATAAGGAAACTACTAGCTGATAAATCCCATAATAATATAATAGGGATAATAAAAGTTGGTCAATATGCAACCAACATCACATTCACAATGTAGGGAATTTTTTTTAACTTTTCATTCTCTTGATTTTTTTACAATCCAATTTATGGCAAACTTTAGTTGGTTGTTATACATTTTATGATAGCTAAATTCAATTAAAGCATAGTTAAAGACAACATCATTGATTGACTACATACGATGCAATTTCTCTCGTCAATCATAATTCCTAGAAGGAATCGTCACTACAACATTTTAAGGCATCAGCAACGCCTGCCTGAAGTCAAAAAACCATTTATAATATTGTATTCGCAGGCGTTGCCTAATAAATGCTTAAAAATGGGAAACAATATTCATGTCATGATAGATAAATGATGAATTTAATTAAATTAATAAGGGTAAAAGTAAGAGAAAAATTAACGCAATAAGCTCAAATGCTATATATATATAGGGGACGTATAAGGTGAGAGGAGACTTTATTGTGAGATATGAGAGGAGTAAATGTATAACCGAGAGAAACAATCGAAGTTAGAATATAATATTATAATAATATTATATCATGGGGTAATAATCTTATCACTTCATTAGGGTGAGTGAAGTATTATAAAAAACATTTTGAGTAACAATTATTTTTAAATTTAAAATTTAAAGCCTTTTATTTAACACATTGAAAACCAATTATGTGTTTTGTTGATAAACAGTTGCAAAAAAATCATTATATTCTCCACACTCCTAAGGTATCATCTGTATCGACTATCTTCCATTTTCTCCTAAGGTAAAATCATTATAAAAAGTACGTTTTTTCAACTAAAACTGCTCCTAGGAATCATGATTTTGATGTAATTCTAAACCTTGGGGCTTTGATTGTGCTGGGAATTTCTTTAATGTGAATCAATTTTTGTTTTGCTCTTGAATCTGCGGTGAATGAAGTACAAAATTGTTTGTTGATACTATGTATGTTTGTTATACCCTTCTCCCATATTCCTACACAGGTGCGTGAATGACGATATTTAAGTATAGCGGACCTGATTCAATTCCTCTGTTGAATTGTTAATAATGTTAGCATCACTTTTGCTTTCATTTAGATTTGATTTGAGAATGCTGCAAAATTTTAATTACAAAGAATATGGCGCATAGGACAATGAGTCACACCACTTTTAAATCTATGGTTCCTTATGCTGTTTAGGCAGCAACATTTCGTCGTAAGTCTCTTTCTCCAAATCAAACCAAAAAATTGTCCATTTGTATTTAGATAAATCACAAGCAAGACCTCCCGCAACTATCGAACACTAGAAGTTTGCTACCTCTCTATCTCAACCTAACCACATTGGTGCATGAAATATTCGCCAACACAAACTGTTATGGTAATTAGTATTTCGGGTACTTACACCCCCTGCGAGGCCCAAACACTTCAAGGCCCATTCATCAAAAAACAGAGTCCATTCAGCAATGGCCAGGATCACTCTGCAAAATCGGACGGTCCAAAATCCATCAAGTCAAACACCATCATAACTCTATAAATACAGCATTCAAGGCTCAATAGTAGGTATGTAACTTCCAAAAATATAGACTAACTCATTCAAATACTGACTTGAGCGTCGGAGTGTTATTGCAGGTACAACACCGCCACCTCAAGATCGAACAAGACCAACATCTCAAGATCGAACAAGACCAACATCTCAAGATCGATCAAGACCAACATCTCAAGATCGAAAAGACATAAACAAGATCAAGGATAAGACATCTACTAACTACTTAATACCTATCACTAAGATCGGAAGCACAGTACAAAACATTTGGCAATGAAGATCCTAATACTTTTTGCACGGATTTCCATTTTCCAGCCTGAACTATCCGATCCGCAGGGATTCCTCTGTATTTGTGCTTCGAGAACGGAATGCTCTCAGAAATGAAGATCAAAATTTGCTTGGTAAGGAGATCGTCAGCACTCAACCGATCCTCACCAACGGAGTAAGAATGTGTAGATCGGTTAAAATGGCCCTGACTCCAACCAATAGGAAACTTGGTGGAAACCAAAGTAAGACCATCAGCACCGAGCTTCCCTACACAATCAATGGCTTTGTCATTTACCGGTTCGACCCAGTAAAAGAACTTTTCCAGTTCCCCCTCAGTGAGTCCGCATAAGCTTTAAAAACCTTTGCACCTCGCCGCGAGCGGAGACTGACATGCTCTCGACCGGACTTAGCTTCACCACTGTTCTGGTTAATCTCGAACAGATGAAAGAAAAGCAGAGTAGAAATCGGTCTCTCCAAATGAATGCACAATAGCTGGAAGGCTCGGAGGAAAGCCCATGCATTTGGATGTAACTGGGAGGGTGCTACATCCAACTCCGCCAGAACAGTTTGCTCGAAAGAAGTAAAAGGAGGCCGATTGTTCATCTCGTTTATAAGCATATGGTACAAAGTGAACTTAAGCTCTCCTGGCCACGAAGTTATATGCTCTCCGTCTTTCATTCCTTCAATCCTCCAAACGTTCCCTGAACGCCCAGATGCCCTTTTTCCGATTGACCCATATCAAAACCGAATCGGTACAAAGATTTGATCTCCAAAATTTTGGTGGAAACCCAATCAAATGGACGACTATCTCACGCCGGTACATCGTGAGCTCCAGGACCGGTACTGGAGTAACCATCAAGTGAAGTACTAGAAGCTCGACTGGTACTTGGTTGACTCGAAAGGTGACGTTCAAAATGCTCTTCAGCATCGCCTTGGTCGGACTCATATTCTTCGGGGACAGAGCTTGTCCCAAGGTCTGTTTCAGAACCCTCTGATTCCCCCAATTGAACTTCCTCATCAGACTCTGAAGTGAAGGTCGTCACATCCACCATACGATCTTCCTCCATATCTTCAGCAGCACCCCCGGTTAGTTCATTAGCATCATCTGCAGGCGAAGAACTTCCAAAGTTATCCTCCGCTTTATCACCCGTAGGGGCAGAGGCAGAATGCTCTTGCACCTCAGGAGCAGCGAATTCGGTTGGATCGACACGAACTTCAGGGATTTCACCACCAGAAGCCATAACTGTTGTAAACTCTTTACGATATTGCGTGACGTCTCTACGGACTTGTTTTGTCCTCGCCAGATCGGATCTGCAGAAATGGGGGACGAAGTGTCAGGATTAAGATCGGGAATGGGTTCGCGAGCAAGTCGGAACCCGACCTGACGACCCCCATTCTGAGTTTGTAAAATAAAAGGACTGGGGGAAGTCCAAACACAAATAAAAAGGAATAGAAAAACAATTAAAAGCTAACCTCGAAATGGAGCAGAGAAGTTGATCGTTTCTGAAAAGAATGCACTTGTCGATCTACCGATCCAACCTTAAAATGCTTCAAGCTATCTCCAAAACTATTTCGCCCAAAAAGGAAGCTCGACAGTTCTTAAAAATCAGCAATCAAAACAGAAGAAGCAAAGTAGCGATCAATGGAAGGATATGACCCTTTATTTATAGTGGGGCGAAATTAATGGGCTTGGGCCTGGAAGTCGAAACGTCACGTCCAATCAAGGTCCATTGGTTCGCACGCTAAAAAACAAAACGTCACCATCACGCGCCGCCATTGTGATGCACGCCATGTCAGAAACATTAAATACCTGGCACTGATTCCGAAGCGTTGTCTTCCTCACTCAGAAACTCGACACTTTTTATCATCGACCAAAATTTCAAGATCGGCATCAATTCAAGGCTAAAGAAACTTCTACTCAAAAAACCTACAACGCAAGGTCGCATCAGCTTATCAAGTCAAGATCGCTCCTCAAGCGACCAGACTTGGGGGGCCACTGTTATGGTAATTAGTACAAAATACTGACTTGAGCATCGGAGTGTTATTGCGAGTACAACACCGCCTCCTCAAGATCGAACAAGACCAACATCTCAAGATCAAACAAGACCAACATCTCAAGATCGAACAAGACCAACATCTCAAGATCGAAAAAACATAAACAGGATCAAGGGTAAAGACATCTACTAACTGCTTAATACCTATCACTAAGATCGGAAGTACAGTACAGAACACAAACTAAATCAAATAACAACTTAACAAGTACCATAACAACGTTAATTATTGTCAAACTTGCGTGTATAATTCATTGGTTTTAGCATTGTAAAGTTTTTATGTCAAAATAATGTTTTTAAACTCCAAGTCCAATTCCAGAACATTTTTAAATTTCCTAAAGTATTGTTTATACATTTCCCCTGTCATTGAATCCAATTGATTAAATTAGTCATTCAGACATGACAATGCCAATAAGAAAACAAGAAAATCAAAATTAGGTCTCATTTGCAAGTACAATCCTAAGAACTCTGAATTGCAAATAACGCATTACAATATGTATGACCAGTCCTAATTGACTCAATGACACTCTAAAAATTCAAAAACGACGTAATAAACTTCAAATTCTAATAATTAGTAACTAATAAAATCCAGAAGAGTTCATACATAAATGTGATTTAGCTAACTAGCATAGCGGTGATATGAGACTCTCATGATAAATATGTTGTGCCAACCCAAGTTCGTCATGCATGATACTATACTCAAACCTTCCATTAATTTGGTCATACAGAAACAAATTGTCACATATTGCAAGAAGAACACCATTCTCCGAAATGTAGAGGAGGTTAAATTTAGGGTTGTAGATGTTGAGAAGAGGACTAGTGATGAATTTGGTCCAAGAGTCTGAAGCACCATGTTTTTTCATGGACCACACAACCCAATGAGTTTGGTAAGAGTCAAAAAATGAGACACAAAGGCAGTTACTCAAGACACCCAAAACAGGTTTTTCCAAGGTATGTTGTTTAGGTAGCAACATTTCGTCGTAAGTCTCCTTCTCCAAATCAAACAAAAAAATTGTCCATATGTATTTAGATAAATCAGAAGCAAGACCTCCCGCAATTATCCAATTGAGAGTGCCACTCACAAATTTTCCAAAAAAAGTAGTGGTATTAAGAGGAGATGGAATATTGTGAATAGTTGCAAAAGAATTATTTGTTGCACCAAAGTTATAAACTTTGATGACAGATTGGGTTTGAAGATGAGAAGTTTGCACTACAACAGAATTGTTAAAAAAGGGCGCCATCATCAGGGGCGCTTTCTAAAAAGCGCCCCGGATGTCCAAAATACGGAGGGCCATCAGGGGCGCTTTTTAAAAGCGCCCCTGAAGGCCCTCCGTATTTTGGTCATCAGGGGCGCTTTCTAAAAAGCGCCCCTGAAGGCCCTGCGTGTTTTGGCCTTCAGGGGCGTTTTTTTAGAAAAGCGCCCCTGAAGGCCAAAACACGCAGGGCCTTTAGGAGCGCTTTTTAGAAGCGCCCCTGATGCCTTATATTAAAATTTCTTATTTCCCCATCTCCCTCTCATCAGATCTCACTCCCTCCACGACTCACTCTCCCTCTCCAAACCTAAACACTCCCTCCACGACTCACTCTCCCTCTCCCTCTCCCTCTCCCTCTCCAAACCATTTAGATTAGAGTGTTACACATACGACGACCGCTCTCATTCTTTGTTCCAAACGGTGTCCGGCCACAGCGCACCGCCAGCACTGCTACACATACGACGACCGCTCTCATTCTTTGTTCCAAACGGTGTCCGGCCTTCTCCGACCAGAGACAAACTTCTCTGACTTCCGCTGTTGGTGAGTAATGCCACCACCACTGGGTTTGATTTTGATTTCTATTAGTAACTATATATCGATTCCCCCTTTGATAAAAACCCTATTTCGATTCCCCTTTCTCTATTATGTTTCCTAGATTCCCATTTCGATTTCGGTTGAGCTGTGGGAACTATGTTTTGGTTTGGGGTTTGGTGGTTTTAGATTATCTGATAGTTACTTTTCTATTTTTATGGTAATGTCACATGTAATTGATCCAAGAAAGCCGTTTCACTTATTTCACGATGGTTCTTTACTAGTCTGCATTAGTGGAACTTCTAATTACCTTCCATAATTTATTGGTGATTGTGAGGTTCCATTTGTTATGTTATTTGTATCTGGAAGCTGCTGTTCATGAAGGTTACGCGCATTAGAACTTCTTGTATGTTGGCCTTATAGTTAGTGTTTCATTTCCAGCCTGCACCTCTCTGTAAGGTTTTAGGCTCTGATTGGACATTGGAAGAAAGAGCTAGTTTTTTTTTTGCTACCCTGGATACTTTTCAATCTTGTTTCCCTTGATCCCACTTCTTTTGATCATTAATGGAACTATGAAAGTTTCTACCGATACTAATGTTGGTTTTGAGGATAGTTTCACTGAGCTCTTTTCTATCATATTTTGTTTGACAATACTTTTCTATCATATTATTCACCTATAATAAAGTGTAAATATTCCAAAAGTCGGGTGATTTTCAAAATTTATTTAAGACTTGGGTGAATGGTAGGCCTTTGTTGTTAATTTGAATTGATTATTTTGTCCTCTGCTTTACAGGTACGTTTAAGCAAAACATTTGGGTTTTTGGTTAATATTATGAGACAAAGTGGGGGAATCTTGTTTCTGTTTTAGGATAGGGCAGAGTCCTTTGTTTTGTGTTTATCGTAGCCAGAACTGTAGATTGATTTCCTTCTATGTTTGGTTACCAACTTACCATATTGTACAAGAGCCATGCACGCATTTTCAACCTGGCCAATAATCTGGGCTTTGGTCCTATCAAGCGCCTAATGTTCATAAAATATATTGACCCACTTTAGAGCCTTAGTTCTCCACTAGTTTCTTTTGAATCAAAATTTATTTTTCTGTTTTTTCTTCATATATGATATAACTTCTGATCAATTTGGTTTCTAATATTAATGTTATTGCTATTATCCAGGGAGACATTCCACTCCAACGAGACTTCTCCAAGGAGACTTCTCTTATATATATGGTTATACTAATTAATGATAAGCTTTGAGTAGTCTGAGTTTTATAGCAATAGCTTGTGTTTGATTTGTGGATGACTTTCATGAATATAGGAAGACTTTGGAGGGGGACACCCAGACCCCAATTTGACATATGCAAAAGAGTTAATTAGTTGCTCGCATGGGATTGGGAAAAACAGAATCAAAAGGTGCTGCTGATGGTGGGCTGAGCTGGAGAAGTTAGTATATAAGTTAGTATATGGTAAGCTGACATAAATATATTTCCTTTTTAAATAAAACAACCACAGAAACTTAATTTGTTTAGTGTTTAGCATGTATCTTTGATTTAGAAAATATTGTAGGAATATGTAGGACATCCAATTATTAGAATCTTGTAGTTGTTTGGTGGCACATCCCATTTCTTTAACATGTTTGTAGGACCCATTATTAGAATATATGCTTCTGCTTTTGTTTGGTGGCACATGCTGGTTTCTTTTCATTAATTGCCTGCTAGCTAATTAATAATTATTCGAGTAAAAACAAAGTTATTTTGACTGATTAGGGTTTAATATTTTGGAATTGCATGCATAAACGGTTATATCATGTGTTCTATGCTTGCTGGTGCAACTTGCAGCACCTAGTTGGCCATTATATATATTCTCACTGCCTGTCCCACCTTACATCACATGTCTCATTTTTGTAACAGCAAATACCTTGAATTGGCATACCAGATGAAAGGTTGACCCTAGTGTTGTGGAAAAGGAAGTGGAAAAAAACCTTAGAGTGAGAGAGAGAAACCTTAGCGCTGCTTCGCTCCTTCCGGCCTCACCTTCGGCGCTGCGCCTCGGTCCGCCGCTGGGAAGCCTAGCCACGTTAAGGTTCATCAGACTGAGATGTATGCTACGTAAATGGAGAGAGAAACTAGAGAGAGAGAAAGAGAAACAAACGACAGAGAGAAGGCGAAGAGGCAGGCGAGAGAAATTCGAGAGAGAGAGAATGCGAAGGGTCAGGCTAACACTGAGAAGCTGAAAAGCTTCGATGGAGGAGGAGAATGGCAGCTAGTGCAGAGGCGAAGGAAAGCGTCCGCAGCCATGAGAGGGAAGATGGATGTCGCTGGCGGCTGGGAGGGAAGACAAGAAGACACTGTTTCATTCTTTTTCTCTGACTTTCCAGATTCACATGGGGCAAAGGAGATGCTTAGGGCCTTTGCTTTCTATGGCAAAGTGGTGGAGGTTGTTATACCTCCTAAGAAGAACAAGTGGGGAAAACGTTTCGGTTTTGCTCGCTTCATTGACGTCGAGGATCCTCAATACTTCGCGGTTAAACTAGATAACATGATCTTTGGCATTGAAAAAATCCATGTCAATCTTCCAAGATTCACAAGAAGCAAGAACGCAGCAAGCATCATGGAAGTGCAACCGAAACACGGCAGCAGCACGCAAGCAAGGGTGGTGCGCAAGGCTTGGAAGGCTAAGGGTCACGAAGGGGAGAAGGAACCGAAAGGGAAGCCGAATGGTCCGGTCCATGAGAACGTGAAGGAAAAGGCCACAGCGGAGAAGATGAATGGTCCGGCCACGCTGGAAACGCGAAGGAAACATGGCGCTGCAACCGAACAGCATTATCACGCAAGGAAGGAGAATCGCTTCGGAGCAAATGGTGGGAGGAAGTCAAATGGCCACGGCTATGGTAGAGGAGGAGCTTCTCTCCACAAGACTCACAATCCGAACGGAAGGTATGTTAACTACACTCAATACGATCAAAAAATTGTTTATTTCAGGAAAAAGAATTTGTCGGAGGTATGCTATAATGCTTCACCGGAAGAGTTGGAAGGCTTCAGGAAGATGTTTGTGGGGGTTGTAAAACACGCTGGGGATACTCACTCGATCCAGGAGTGGTTCAATACGCAAGGCCTCTTCTCTATTAAGGCAACACCAATGGGGGCGAACCGCGTCCTTTTAGAAGAAATGGAGGAAGGTACGATTCAAGCGATAATAGACGAGGCGGAGGAGTGGGTGAGAGAGAAGTTTGATGTTATTAGACAATGGAACCCGGATGAAGTGGATAATGAAAGATTGGTATGGGTTCGCTGTCATGGTATACCGGTACAAGCATGGAACAATGATTTTTTCTCGACGCTGGCTCGTACATTCGGCACCTTCATGGGAGTGGACGAAAACACCAGGAAAATGAAGTCTTTGGATGTTGCTAGGGTGTTAATCCGCACACGATGTTATGATGCATTTAACATGGTGGTGCATGCCAGAATAAATGACTCAATGTTCGACATTAAGGTGTTAGAAGAATGGTGTGGACCGATGTACTGGGAAGGTCTGACGTCGGCCTACGCCTCCAACAAAACCGAAGAAGGAAATAGTAGCGGCTCAGAAAGCTCAGAGGAGGAGGATCCACCCTTATTCCATAAAGAGGGTCCTTGGGAAGAGGGCGTAGAGGACGATGATGAAGCAATCGTTAATAAATTACTGGAAGTGGAAAAACTGAATTTGGAGGAAAGGAATGCAAACCTTGCACAGGTATCACGAGAAGACGATCGTGAAGTGTGTGGAGGTGAAGCCGTTGGAGTAGACATTGCGGCGGTGGACGTAGAGAAAGTTGGGATGGAGGCTGAGGAGAATACTCATGAGGATGAGGTGGATAAAGGGAAAGACGTAGCAGTGGTTGATAAAGGTATAAATGATCCTTTGATTGACACGCATACCTCAGCAACCCAGGTAGAGGCTGAGGATTGTTATTCAGGGACTCAAGTAGTGGAAAAGGAAACAGGTGATAAGAACGAGGTAAATGGGCCTGCGGACGTAGAGGCTCAGGAAACGGAGGGGGTGTCAAACAGTCTTACGCTTAGTAACTCCTTCGGGCCTTTGTTGAGGACTAACAAGAAACTCAAAAGGAAAGGAAAGTCAACCAGGTGCAGTAATGATCCTGAGGGGGAAGTGAACCAAAGAGTGGTAGTTGGAATAATTAACGAGGAGGCAAGGAACCTAATTCCATCCACTAGTCTTTCCAATGGGACAATCGGTGATTCAAAGATTCATATTGTCTCGCGTAACCCACCGGGGTCCAATCTCTCCTTGTCCACTAACTGTGATATGAATGGAACAGCCATAGGTGATGTATCAGTGGGAGACTCCGGCATAAGAGTTGGCAACGAGCGGTACCTGCTGGATCATGAACTGTCTATCGCCAACAAGGTGTGGAGCTTTGCTAAGGAAACCTTGGGGGTGACTGGGAAAAACAGTGACGAGGAATATGCAGGAAGAATCAGGTCACTGGAAGTAAGGGATCAGAGTGCGAAGGGAAGGAAGGGGACAAAAGATGGTTCCAAATGAAGATTGCAACGATTAACATGAGAGGGTGGGGGGGCGCAACAAAGAGGAAGCGTCTAAAGAAACTGATAGTAAATGAAAAGATTGATTTTTGCATGATACAGGAAACAAAAAGCTGTGACTTGTCAAAAAGGTCGGTGGGGAGTATCTGGGGCAATCAAGACTTTGATTGGCTGAGCAAAAATGCAAATGGAATGTCGGGAGGAATGGTAAGTATATGGAAAGCAGACATCCTGGAGGTTATGTTCTCGTTCTCTGGAGAGCACTTTATAGGAGTCTGCGCGAAAGTTCAAGGTAATCTTTGCTATTTGGTGAACGTATACTCAGCATGTAATATGGCTGGGAAAAGGAGACTGTGGAACAATCTACGAATCTTAAAAGATGACTTTGAGGCGGGAGAGTGGTGTATTGCGGGTGACTTTAATGCTGTTACCTCTAGGGCAGAAAGGAGTGGTTGCTTATCTAGTTTCAACAACGTGGAAGCAAGAGAATTCGTATCATTTATGGAAGACATGGAGCTAGTGGATGTGCCTGTGTTGGGTAAGAAGTTCACGTGCTTTGGGTCAGATGGTAGGGCGAGCAGATTGGATAGAATTTTGTTGACAGAAGGCTTGACTGCAAAATGGAATGTCAGTGCGCAGTGGGTAGGTGACAGAGAAATCTCAGACCACTGCCCTGTTTGGGTGGTAACCTCGGCACTCAACTGGGGGCCTAAACCTTTTAGGTTCAACAACTGCTGGTTAGAACACGCGGAATTTTCGGAATTCGTCAAAGGGTGCTGGAATTCGTTTCAGGTAAAAGGCAAAGCATCTTTTGTACTAAAGGAAAAATTGAAATTACTGAAGGAAAAATTGAAAGTGTGGAACCGTGAGGTGTATGGCTATAAAGATCTGAAAATCGAAAATATAGTCCGGGACTTGAATGAAGTAGAGAGGGTGGCAACGGATGGAGGAGGTGTGGACGACGAACGTAGAAATAAATTAAATGAGGAATTTTGGAAGGAACTTCATGCAAAGGAAAGTCTCCTTGCACAAAAGGCAAGAGTAAGGTGGATTGCGGAAGGAGACTCTAATAGTCGGTTCTTCCATGCGTGTATGAAAGGAAACCGGAGACGAACACAGTTGTTGAAACTCATGGTGGATGGTGTATGGCTTGAAGACGTGGGGGCAGTGAAAAGGGGGGTCAAATGTCACTTTGAAGATAAGTTCAAAGAAGGTGACACCAACAGGCCAACTCTTGACGGGGTGAGTTTCAAGCAGATCTCTGGGATGGATAACGATATGTTAATCGAACCGTTTTCATTGGAGGAAATTAAGGAGGTGGTATGGGAATGTGATGGAAACAAAAGCCCAGGACCGGATGGATTCAACTTCAAATTCATCAAGGAGTGCTGGGATCTTATTGGGCCGGAAGTCTTGAATTTCTTTGAGGAATTCTATTCTAGTGCGAGACTCCCAAAGGCGATAAGTGCTTCTTTTCTCGCACTTATCCCCAAAAATAATAATCCACAAGGTCTTGGGGAGTATAGGCCTATCTCTCTCATTGGGTGCTTATACAAGATGCTTGCGAAGGTGTTAGCAGGCAGATTGAAGAAGGTCCTGAAAGGGGTAATTTCAGATTGTCAAAGTGCCTTCCTCGCAGGTAGGAACATACTGGACGGAGTGGTTGTTGTTAACGAGATTATGGATATGGCAAAGAGGAAGAAGCAGAAGTGCGTGGTTATGAAAGCGGATTTTGAAAAGGCCTATGACTCAGTGAGTTGGACGTATCTGGATTATATGTTAGGCAGGTTGGGGTTTGGCGAGAAGTGGAGAAATTGGATGCGGGCATGTATCTCTTCCAACTCAATTTCGGTGTTGGTCAATGGAAGCCCAACGGAGGAATTTGTGGCTCAGAAAGGCCTCAAGCAAGGGGACCCGCTTGCCCCTTTCTTGTTTCTGATAGTGGCGGAAGGACTGGCGGGCTTGGTAAGGAAAGGAGTTGAATCAAACAATCTTAAAGGATTCAGTGTCAATAACTCTTTGTCAATTGAGCTCTTGCAATTTGCGGATGACACAATTCTTTTTTGTGACGGTGGTGTGAAGAGTATATGGTGTTGGAAAGTAATACTAAGAAGCTTCGAGATGGTTTCTGGACTAAAGGTAAACTTTGCAAAAAGTAATGTAATTGGGTTGAATACTGAAGACAGAACTATGGAGGGAATCTCGCAATTCTTGGCATGCAAAGTGGGTGCGGCTCCCTTCAAATTTTTGGGGGTTCCGATTGGTGCGAACCCGAGAAGAGCGAGCACGTGGCAACCCATAATAGACTCCATTAAGGCAAGATTAAACAGTTGGAAAAGTAGACAATTATCTATTGGAGGACGGGTTACACTTATCAACTCGGTCCTCGCATCGCTCCCGTTGTATCTCTTCTCATTCTACAAAGCTCCAAAGAAGGTAATTACGGAGATTACGAAGATTCAAAGACGATTTCTTTGGGGAGGTGATGAGGAGAATAGGAAATTGGCCTGGGTAAGGTGGGAAACTATCTGCTTACCTAAAGAAAAGGGGGGTCTGGGGGTGAAAAATCTGGAAGTGTTTAATGTGGCTTTACTAACAAAGTGGAGATGGAGAATCTTGGTCGAGGAAAACAACCCAATTTGGAGGGCGGTTTTGGTAGAAAGGTATGGATTAAAAGGGAGATGGCCCGACATTTCCGAGAATAGAAGAGGGTGGGAGAAGAAGTCCCTTTGGTGGAGGGATTTGTGCTTACTTGGGGAGGACATTGGTCTGCAAGAAGATTGGTTTGGAAACCTGGTAAAAATCAGAATAGGTAACGGCAATTTAGCGAGGTTTTGGCAAGATGCCTGGATTGGGAGGGAAAGCTTGGCAGAATTATTTCCGGATATGTATGCACTATACAGGCCAAAGGAGGCCATGGTGAAGGAGTTTGGGCAATGGACGGATGTAGGGTGGCGTTGGACCTGGGATTGGTGCACAGCCCTGCAGCAGCAAAACGCTGCACTGGCAGTTCCGGCTGCAGCCATACAGCAACTGCTACTCGATGTATCGCTGTCACAGCGTGAGGACAAGTGGATATGGCTACCGGACACGATGGCTGGGTTTACGGTGAAAAAATGCTATGCTTCGCTGTTGTCTTTTTTTGCAGGTACAGCAGGTAGTGCGCAGCCCGTCAACTCTGAAGCGTGCAAGAAGATCTGGAAAAGTGACGTACCGTCCAAAGTTCAAATCTTTGCGTGGAGAGTCATCCTGAAGCGCATTGCTACACGGAGCGCGCTGCATCGAAGAGGGATTATCCAGTCACAAAATGAATTGAGTTGTGTGTTATGCCTTCGGGATGAAGAAACGGTGGACCACTTATTTTTGGATTGTGGAATTGCTAAAGCAATATGGAGGAGTGTTTTTGCTTGGATTGGAGGATCGATATGTGATACGGATAACATTGCCACTCATTTTGTGGAATTTGGAAACTTAGTGAAGGGAAAGAGACAAAGAGGAGTAAAACATCTTATATGGATGGCGGTTATTTGGAAATTATGGATGGCTCGAAACAACGTCATGTTCAATGGGGAGGTGGTCTCCAGCCCGAGCATAGTAGACGGAATCAAGGATACGGCATGGAGCTGGTTCAAGGCAAGGCGAGGGAGGAATTGTAAGGCGACGTGGGCGGATTGGTATAATTGCCCGATGGGCTGTTTTTCTATGTTGTAATTCAATCCTGTAATAATTGTTATTGAGAGATCTTTAGTAGGGGGAGAAGCAGTGGGTTAGGACATTTGTCCCACTGTTGTACGTTTTCCTTCGTGCGGGGTACTCTTTTTCCTCTCTGGGTCTTTTTCCCAAGGGGGTTTTGGCTCAGGGAGGTTTTGAGGAGGCCCTCCCCCTTTCATTTGTAAAAGGCTGGGCACGCCCTGTGCTCCGTTTAATACAAAAATTGCTTATCTAAAAAAAAAACCTTGAATTGGCATATTACTCCTACTTGTTGATTAATTCATTTTTTTATGTCTAGTTCGAGTACTTTTTGCGGAGGTTCGAGTTCTGTCTTGTTGCCGTTCACATCTAGGTCAAGTTCGTTGTTGCTTCCCCTTGTTACGGTCAATTACTGTCACTTTATGTGAGCTTGAGATGTTTTTTCCGCCTTCATTCTTTGACATAATGATTCATTTGATAGTTCATCTAGTTAGAGAGACACAGTTGTCTGGCCCATGTTACATGAGATGGATGTACCCGTTTGAGCGGTACATGAAGATATTAAAAGGATATGTTAAAAACCGATCACGACCCGAGGGTTGCATTGCTGAGCGCTACATTGTTGAAGAAGCTATTGAGTTCTCCACCGGCTATCTATCTAGTGTTGAATATTCTGTTGGGATGCCAAGGGAACGTCACATTGGAAGTGTTGGTAAAGGGATAACAGGAAGGAAAATAGTGAGGGTATCCAGGAAAGAACTAGAGCAAGCACACTTATATGTTCTGCACAATGATAATCAGATTGATTCTTATGTTGCCAAACACATGGAAATTCTTAAGAGTGACTACCCAACTAAGAGTGAAGTTTGGTTAACAAAAGAACACAATCGGAGTTTCATACAGTGGCTAAAAGATCAAATTGATATTGAGTTTGTTTCGAATCCTACTGCGATTTCTGAAAGATTGAGATGGTTAGCAAAAGGTCCAACTATACATGTTTTCTCTTACACTAGTTATCTACAAAATGGGTACACGTTCTATACAAAATTCCATGATGATCAGAGTAAAATGCAAAATAGTGGGGTTACTCTTGTAGCTGAAACTATGCATACATCAGGTGCGAAAGATAGAAATCCCATTTACGCGAATATGTCATACTTCGGTGTCATACAAGAGATATGGGAGTTGGATTACAATATGTTTTCGGAGCCTGTGTTCAAATGTAATTGGGTTGACAATAATAATGGTGTACAAATAGATGACATGGGCTTCATGCGGGTGAATTTCAACAAGGTAGGGTACAAAGATGAACCTTTTATTTTAGCCTCGCAAGCCCAACAAGTGTTTTATGTCACTGATCCAGTTGATATGAATTGGTGCATTGTTTTATTGACAAACAAAAAATTTTTGGTGAATGACCTCGGGGATCAAGCTCATGAAGATATTGACATTGAGGACGACCCTTTCTTCGGGTCATCACAACCAATAATACGGGAAAATACTTCTACAGAGGAAATTTTGTATGTTAGACATGATCATAACGATGGAATTACGTTTCGTCGAAAACAAAGTAGTAGGAAGCAAAAAACAAAATATCATACAATTAAAGAAGTGGCTAGTAACATTAGATCGAGGAAAAGGAAAAGGTAATAATATATCATGCAGAGTTTCTTTTTTATTCATTTTCATATTGTAATTAAAAATTAACTTAATTGTTAAAATAACATATAGCCTAATAGCAATTGTTTTATTGTGTTGCAGGTGAGATGACTTCCCCGAGTGATGATAGTGCACATGACAGTGGTCATGAGAGTGAACATCAGCCCCAAAAAAAGTTCACTCGTCGTGGAATGACAGTTAAAAAGAATATAATCATTCGGGGAAACAAAGGCCTTCCTAAACTTATTGTACGATACTTACTAATTAACTAATTTTGTTACGTACTTTTAATTGTTTGTTATCTAATTTACCCAAGTAATAATGCAGGTCCAATGGAATGCTAAAAATCAAGCAATTGGTGCCAACGGGAAACAATTGAAAATGTTCCTTGGTGTCAGAGCAAGGCAGGATGTACCAATTACAATCAGCAGTTGGATTAGTAAAAAGGAGGCCTTACTCGAGAAGCATAAGGATGAGCTATGGCATATGATACAAGTATGAGTCTTATTTTTGACTTTTAGGTTATTTTATAATTAAATATGTAAGTTTATTTATAATCATTTTGTTGAATGTAAGCAGAAATACTTTGATGTGGATGACTCTCATAAAGACTATTGTCTTATGAAAGCTGGAAAGGCGCATAGAAAATACAGATCAACTCTAACAAAGATGGTGAGAGATGATGACGGGAACATCAGAAGCCATCCTCCACCACCGTATGCAGATAGTATACCATTGGAGGATTGGAGGGCATTTGTTATTTCACGTGAAGAAGAGGAATTCCGGGTTTGTACAATTACATATCATACATATACCTATATTTGACACTTATAAGGTATTCATGTAAAAACATGTGTCTTTATAGAGAAGGAGCCAAGAAAATCGCGAGAGAGCGCAGCGTCCTGAATACCCTTGGAGAGCCGGTGTTACAGGTTATGCTGAGATTGAAGAGCGAATGGTAAGCACGTTATCTTTTATTTTATCTTTAATTTATTAAATTAATCTTCTGAATTATTTAGTAATAGACGGTAAATTTTAATAGCTGCGGGAGCAAGGAAAAGATCCTGCTCAGGAATCTATTGACCGAGATGTTTTATGGTTAGAAGCAAGACAAAACAAAGATGGTGTCGTTGACCACCCAAGAACGAGAGAGGTGGCACAAAGAATTGTAAGTATGATAAAATTCTTGTCTTTCATTGTAGGTGAATAAATTAAACTTAAATAATATTTGTGAATCAGGAATCAATATCTCAATCAGTATCACAAGGAGATATTTCAAATTGTGATGGTCCGAATGACATCCTTGCCCGTGCACTGGCAATTGAAGAATATCCAGGACGTGTAAGGGGTTTGGGATTTGGTATTACTCCAACCACATTTTGGACTTCAAAGAGGCAAAAAAAAGAAGCGGAACGAGAAAGTAGAGAAAAAAGGTTGGAAGCCACTGTATCGATGCTAGTACAAGAACTTAAAGAACTAAAAGATAGAGTTGGTCCAAGGACTAATGATGTACCATCTCCTGACCCAGATAGCTTCAGGGATAGTTGCAATATTGCGTCCAATGAGGTTAACAATTGTCAATGTGAATTATTTATATCAAACCCGCTTACTTTGGTTGCAAAGGGCTTTGTTTGTAACACTGAGGGCTCCACCTTGCACAATCTTCCTATGCCTTCAAATCATGTGAGAGTCAGTGTTCAGTTTGTTGTTGTCCCTGATGCTGAATTGCCGGTACCAATTGATACTGCAGACATGACTCTTTTGACTGTGAATGATGCACTTGGCACTTTCGTGGCATGGCCATCAAATCTTATCAATGTAAGGAGCAATTAATACATTTGTTAATAATTCATTGCTTATTGTCCCATACTTGAAAACTAATTAAATTTTTAAATATATAGGTACCAAGAAGCAAGAAGCAGGTGTCTAGCCGGGATGGGAGTCAATCCCAACCTCGCAAGAAGCAAGTGTCTAGGGGAGTTTGTAGCGGGAATGAAATTCGGTCCCAGTCCCCCCTTTCTAGTGCTCGCAATAAATCCGTGTCTCGGCAAGTAGATAAGGGAAAGGATATTCAATCCCAACCACCCTCCTTGGGGGAATTCATCACTTATATAAGGATTCATGCCTCCACAATGTCTGGTGCTGATTTGATACACGTATCGATTGATGAAGACATCTTCGGAGTTGCCGACACAATTTTTCTTTCAAATCAAGAACTTGAAGAGGTATATGAGCACAAGTGGGCATCTGCGGCTACTATTCAAATATATATCAGGTATAATTATTATCATTATTGTTATCGTTGTTAGGATCAATGATGCAATTACAGTGGCCGCAAATTTACTTGATAAGTGAATGGAAACTAATAGGAACGTGGTATTGTAAAATATAAGAAACTATGGAGCTATACTCCTTAACAATAACAAAACAGAATTCTAAAGAAGAGTCGAACAGAAAAAATGCAGAACTGTAAACGAGAAATAGGATATGAACTTCTCCCTCAAACATGATGCTTGCCCAGATTTTTCCAACTAATTTTCTCATCCCCTTTCATTCTGTTACACCACTTTATATAATTCCTCTCCTCCACTCTGTGTGCTATTGGGTATTGTTGCAGCTAATGGAGGTATTGTGTGCTATTCTGTAAACGAAAAATGCAGAACATGATGCAGTAATCTTTCCAACTAATTTTTTCCAACTAAATTGTTATTGTTGCTGATATGTAAATCAACATACTCCCCATTACCATACTAACTGTGTGCTAATACCATGACTTAGGCATTCCTGTTACCATTCCTGTTGCTGATATGTAAATCAACATACTCCCCACTGTACATTTATTATCATATGTTAATTTATTTGTCTACATTTTAACTATAGGTATTTGTACCATGTGATTTTGAGCACCATGGAACAAAGACAAAGATTTATATTTTTGGATCCCGAACGTACTTTTCTACGCAACCTTCATATTGACAAAAAAATGACAAAAAAGCAACTTCAGGACGTGAAGGAAGCGGTTAAAGAAAGCAAGGAAGCGATAAAAGCCTATATCAATACACGCTTGGCTTCGGCACTTGAAAGCAGCTGTGATTGCTGGTTTTTGGCACCCATTAACTTAGGAGGGTAAGAAATTTAATCTCTCTCTCTCTCTCTCTGTCTGTCTCTCTCTCTCTATATATATATATAATGTGTTTTTTCAAAAATGTCTTATTTATTTAATTATCGAAATATTTTGGTAGTGTACATTGGGTATTGTTGGTGATTGATGCTAGGAGAAATAGAATTTTCTATTTGGATTCGTGTCACGGTGATTATAGCAAACACGCCATGATGAGAGGAATGTTTGAAAGGTGTGTATTTAGATACATCGCATATTTCAATATTAATTATGTATCTATTTCGATTAATTAATATAGTTATATGTATGATGTTTCAGTTGTTTGGCAACTTTTTGGGCATCAAATGAGGTTAGGACTAGAGGTGGGAACAATAAAACAAATTGGATAGTAATAAAGGTAAGTTTATAATCAATATTATTCTTATCCATGTAAATTTTGCTCGCATTTTAACAATTAATTTTTTTTTGATTTGTAGTGTCCGAGACAACCAAACAATGTTGATTGTGGATACTACGTTATGAAGTATATGAAGGACATAATCACTGACATACAAATGGAAATTCCCCTAAATGTATGTAATTTATATAGTTTCTTTTTTGATAAGCTAGCAATTCCATATCAAGCATTTAACAACTTAGTTCTAACTTTATTTTATTTTATTTTATTTTGGAAGTATTTTCCAGGATACGAGGTTGGAGCTCCATTTTCTGATGACATACTTACTGATGTCAAAGGCGAGTGGTGTCATTATGTTGCTTCTTTGATTAATCAAAATCGAAATTCAAGTCATTTTGGGTAGCTTGTTTTTTTGCTCATTTTGGGTAGCTTGTTTGTACTCAATAAGTGGACATGTAAATTTTGTTGCTACTTTGTGGACATGTAAATTTTGTTGCTACTTTGTGGACATGTAAATTTTGTTGCTACATTGGATGTCATATTATTTTTGTTCTCTCTATGTATGGATATTAGATGCATTTATAAGTTTTTTATTTGGAATTTGATTTTGAATTGGCTGGTTTGAAAATTTGATCCCCCAATTCAATTGGTTATTTTAGGTTGTTGTTGCTGCAGGTTTGATTTGGAACTGGTTAGATTTGGGACTGGTTAGATTTGGTAAAAAGAATTTAAAAAAAAAAAATATAGCATCAGGAGCGCTTAGGAAAAGCGCCCCTGATGTCCTTTGTCCTTTGAAATTCAGGGGCGCCTCTTACAAGCGCTCCAGTTGGTCACCTGCGCTATGGCCATCAGGGGCGCCTCTTACAAGCGCTCCAGTTGGTCACCTGCGCTATGGCCATCAGGGGCGCCTCTTACAAGCGCTCCAGTTGGTCACCATCTACAGGAGCGCAAGCTTTAGGGGCGCCCGAAAACGCCCCAAATGGATAAAAAAAAGCGCCCCTGATGGCCTTTTCTGTTGTGGTGTTGCATGAGTATGAGCTTGTACTTGTCGTTTAGTTGATCATAACCAAAGCCAACAGACTTGATCGCACCCTACGGAGGTGCAAAAATACTTGGGCAACTTTCAGACATCAATCTGGTGGAAGGATTCCACAATGTGACAAAGTTCTTAGCAAAATCATACAAACACAATAATCCATTGCATGAACCCAAAATAAGTTTGGAGTAGTTCATATTTATGTGAATAGGTTGAGGGGGAGGAACAGATGTTGATGATTTGTTATTGTGAAAAAAAGGCTTCACGGGCCAAGACACGAAGTCTGCGGTCGAAGTCGAAGTAGAAGCCAATCGTAGATGTTTGGTGCTGCTTGCATCCGCAGTCGAATAGCGAAGGTGGTCTTTTGCGAATTGGGGATTGGAGATTAGTGTTTTCCATGATTTGCACACACACTTGAATTGCAATAGGGATCTCACCGGAAGCCTCAACAGGATCTCCACGATCAGATCGTATGGTAGAAATTTTTCTTCCAACATCTCAAACGGCTCGCTGCCTTTTTGTTTCTGATAGAAAGAAAGACTTGCTTATATTTTTGTTTGATTTGATTGAAAATAACAAGATTTATTTATTTATATACAAACTCACTCACTTTGCCTTTGACCGAGTATAGTCTGCCTAACAACCTATAATATCTCCATTTAATATTATATCTTTTTTATCTAACCAACAAATATTATATCTAGTTTTGGTTTTTATTGATATCAGTTATTATATCTATCTTTTATCTTTTAATGGTATCAGTTATATTATAGAAAGAATACTGCAGCGGAAGCAACGCCGCAGGTAAGGGAGGAGAGTGACGGCGCTGAAGTGCCGCAAACCCTAGCTAAACAAGCAGCGCAAACCATGGGATTGAGAGCAAGCCTATCGTGGAGAGTTATTATGGAGAGAGATCGGTAGTTATAAAAATAAGGAAACTACTAGCTGATAAATCCCATAATAATATAATAGGGATAATAAAAGTTGGTCAATATGCAACCAACATCACATTCACAATGTAGGGAATTTTTTTTAACTTTTCATTCTCTTGATTTTTTTACAATCCAATTTATGGCAAACTTTAGTTGGTTGTTATACATTTTATGATAGCTAAATTCAATTAAAGAATCGTTAAAGACAACATCATTGATTGACTATATACGATGCAATTTCTCTCGTCAATCATAATTCCTAGAAGGAATCGTCACTACAACATTTTAAGGCATCAGCAACGCCTGCCTAAAGTCAAAAAACCATTTATGTATCTTTCGACAACGGTTTTGAAACCGTTGTATTCGCAGGCGTTGCCTAATAAATGCTTAAAAATGGGAAACAATATTCATTTCATGATAGATAAATGATGAATTTAATTAAATTAATAAGGGTAAAAGTAAGAGAAAAATTAACACAATAAGCTCAAATGCTATATATATACATATATATATATATATATATATATATATATATATATATATATATATATATATATATATATAAGGGACGTATAAGGTGAGAGGAGACTTTATTGTGAGATATGAGAGGAGTAAATGTATAACCGAGAGAAACAATCGAAGTTAGAATATAATATTATAATAATATTATATCATGGGGTAATAATCTTATCACTTCATTAGTGTGAGTGAAGTATTATAAAAAACATTTTGAGTAACAATTATTTTTAAATTTAAAATTTAAAGCCTTTTATTTAAAACATTGAAAACCAATTATGTGTTTTGTTGATAAACAGTTGCAAAAAAATCATTATATTCTCCACACTCCTAAGGTATCATCTCTATCGACTATCTTCCATTTTCTCCTAAGGTAAAATCATTATAAAAAGTACGTTTTTTCAACTAAAACTGCTCCTAGGAATCATGATTTTGATGTAATTCTAAACCTTGGGGCTTTGATTGTGCTGGGAATTTCTTTAATGTGAATCAATTTTTGTTTTGCTCTTGAATCTGCGGTGAATGAAGTACAAAATCGTTTGTTGATACTATGTATGTTTGTTATACCCTTCTCCCATATTCCTACACAGGTGCGTGAATGACAATATTTAAGTATAGCGGACCTGATTCAATTCCTCTGTTGAATTGTTAATAATGTTAGCATCACTTTTGCTTTCATTTAGATTTGATTTGAGAATGCTGCAAAATTTTAATTACAAAGAATATGGCGCATAGGACAATGAGTCACACCACTTTTAAATCTATGGTTCCTTATGCTGTTTAGGCAGCAACATTTCGTCGTAAGTCTCTTTCTCCAAATCAAACCAAAAAATTGTCCATTTGTATTTAGATAAATCACAAGCAAGACCTCCCGCAACTATCGAACACTAGAAGTTTGCTACCTCTCTATCTCAACCTAACCACATTGGTGCATGAAATATTCGCCAACACAAACTGTTATGGTAATTAGTATTTCGGGTACTTACACCCCCTGCGAGGCCCAAACACTTCAAGGCCCATTTGTAACGCCCCAAAATAATTTAATTATTTATTTAATTAAGTTATTTAAGGCTTACAATATTTATTTAATTTAATTAAATAATTCAAGGTTTAATTTATTTATTTTATTTTAATTATTAGGAGGTGTTGTCTCGAATTAGATGGTGCACGGGGCCCATGACCCACAAGTGAGCCCATGACCCATTGGATAGTCATAGGAGTCGACTCACTTAGGGGTCTTGGGAGTTAGTTCTCATTTTTGACTCAATTGTGAAAAGAAAGAAAAGAAACATAAAAAGAGAGAGTGAGAAGAGGAGAAGTTGCGAAGTGAAGAGGAGAAGAAGGAAAAGGAGCGAATCACTCAAGGAGGAGGAAGAGCTTGTTGGTGTCTTGCAATTCCTTGGAGCTTTGCTTGGTGGTGCGAATTCTAAGAGGTTATGGGGTCCTCTTTTTATTTTTAATGGCTTATGCGAATTAGTAGTGCCTAGGGTTAGGGTTTTAGAATGATTTATACAAATGAATTGTGGTGTTGTTGATTCAATTGTAATGTTGTGATATATTATTATGAAGTGCCTATGTTGAAATCGCATGATTGATGTTTGATTCTTACTAATGTGAATTGTATGTCATATGTTTGAATATATGACTTGTTGGTGCTTGTTTGGTGAAAATTGAGGATCATGATGATGATTGAATTATATATATATGATTGGGTGTTTGGTGAACTTAATTTGGTGTTTGAATTTGAAAAATTCTGGTTTTGGAAACCCCTAGGCGCCTTGGGCGCCATATGTATGGTTGCTGTTTTTTTTTGTGCCTCAGTCATGGGCGCCAGGCGCCCAGCCAGTGTGCCTGCGCCAGTTTTCCAGTTTGTTGCCACTGTGTTGTTGTGTCTGTTGCCACTGTGTTGCTGTGTCTGTTGCCACTCTGTTGCTGTTTCTGCGTCACTGTGTTGCCAGTTTTGGCGCCACGTGCTTGTGCCATGGGCGCCAAGGGTCCCCATTTTCTGTTACTTATTTTGCAAAATTTGATACTGGGTTTTCATGTCCAAGTTAAATGGCTCGTGCAAAACAATTTTTGAAGTCATAGGAGTTGTGGTTCGTCTTGGCCTTAGGCGCCTAGTGCATGGGCGCCAAAAATGCGTGTCACTTTTTGACAAAAATTTTATTGGGTTCTCATATTCTGAGCATTTGGCTCGTATAAAATCAATTTCGAAGTAAAATGAGTTTTTTTGCGTGTTGGAGCCTTAGGCGCCCTAGGGTGTTGCTTGTGTTGCTGAAATTCTGCTCCCAGGCGCCCTGCTGCTGGGCGCCAAGAGCTGTGCTGTGCCTGATGTGTCGAAGTGCTGAGACAGAAGCTGTCGAAGTGCTGAGACAGAAGCTGTCGAATTTGTTGAGACAGAAGCTGTCGAATTTGCTGAGATAGAAGCTGTCGAATTTACTGTGTCTCATTTTTCCCCTATTCTGTTTTTGACGTATCTTTTGGCAGAGATCTACATCAAGACAATTGTGAAGTTGCATGGCGTCCCGCTTAGTATTGTATCTGATAGAGATCCAAGATTCACTTCTGAATTTTGGAAAAGTTTGCAGGAAGCTTTGGGTTCTAAGTTGAGGTTGAGCTCCGCTTATCATCCGCAGACAGATGGTCAGACGGAGAGAACTATTCAGTCGTTAGAGGACTTGTTGAGAGCATGTGTTCTTGAGCAGCGAGGTTCATGGGATTCTCATCTTCCGTTGATAGAGTTCACCTACAATAACAGTTTTCATTCTAGTATTGGAATGGCACCGTTTGAGGCGTTGTATGGTCGGAGATGTAGGACTCCGTTGTGTTGGTATGAATCTGGGGAGAGTGCAGTGTTGGGGCCTGAGATTGTGCGAGAAACAACTGAGAAGGTAAAATTAATCCGTGAGAAGATGAAAGCGTCGCAGAGTCGACAAAAGAGCTATCATGATAAGAGAAGGAAGGATTTAGAGTTTCAGGCAGGTGATCATGTGTTTCTGAGAGTCACTCCGGTGACTGGTGTTGGGCGTGCCTAAATCAAAGAAGTTAACTCCCCGTTTCATTGGTCCGTATCAGATTACGGAGAGGGTGGGAAGTGTTGCCTATAGGGTGGCCTTGCCGCCTAATCTTTCGAACTTGCATGACGTGTTTCACGTGTCACAACTTCGAAAGTATGTTCCGGACCCGTCTCATGTGATTCAGATGGATGAAGTAGAGGTACGGGATAATCTCACGGTGGAGACTATGCCTGTGCGAATTGAAGATAGAGAAGTGAAGATTCTGAGAGGGAAGGAGATTCCTTTAGTGAAGGTGGTTTGGTTAGGAGCTGCTGGTGAAAGTATGACTTGGGAGCTGGAGAGTAAGATGCGGGAAGCATATCCGGAGTTGTTTGATTCAGGTAATTTCGAGGACGAAATATTCTAAGTGGGGGAGAGTTGTAACGCCCCAAAATAATTTAATTATTTATTTAATTAAGTTATTTAAGGCTTACAATATTTATTTAATTTAATTAAATAATTCAAGGTTTAATTTATTTATTTTATTTTAATTATTAGGAGGTGTTGTCTCGAATTAGATGGTGCACGGGGCCCATGACCCACAAGTGAGCCCATGACCCATTGGATAGTCATAGGAGTCGACTCACTTAGGGGTCTTGGGAGTTAGTTCTCATTTTTGACTCAATTGTGAAAAGAAAGAAAAGAAACGTAAAAAGAGAGAGTGAGAAGAGGAGAAGTTGCGAAGTGAAGAGGAGAAGAAGGAAAAGGAGCGAATCACTCAAGGAGGAGGAAGAGCTTGTTGGTGTCTTGCAATTCCTTGGAGCTTTGCTTGGTGGTGCGAATTCTAAGACGTTAGGGGGTCCTCTTTTTATTTTTAATGGCTTATGCGAATTAGTAGTGCCTAGGGTTAGGGTTTTAGAATGATTTATACGAATGAATTGTGGTGTTGTTGATTCAATTGTAATGTTGTGATATATGATTATGAAGTGCCTATGTTGAAATCGCATGATTGATGTTTGATTCTTACTAATGTGAATTGTATGTCATATGTTTGAATATATGACTTGTTGGTGCTTGTTTAGTGAAAATTGAGGATCATGATGATGATTGAATTATATATATATATGATTGGGTGTTTGGTGAACTTAATTTGGTGTTTGAATTTGAAAAATTCTGGTTTTGGAAACCCCTAGGCGCCTTGGGCGCCATATGTATGGTTGCTGTTTTTTTCTGTGCCTCAGTCATGGGCGCCAGGCGCCCAGCCAGTGTGCCTGCGCCAGTTTTCCAGTTTCTGTTGCCACTGTGTTGCTGTGTCTGTTGCCACTGTGTTGCTGTGTCTGTTGCCACTGTGTTGCTGTTTCTGCGTCACTGTGTTGCCAGTTTTGGCGCCACGTGCTTGTGCCATGGGCGCCAAGGTTCCCCATTTTCTGTTACTTATTTTGCGAAATTTGATACTGGGTTTTCATGTCCAAGTTAAATGGCTCGTGCAAAACAATTTTTGAAGTCATAGGAGTTGTGGTTCGTCTTGGCCTTAGGCGCCTAGTGCATGGGCGCCAAAAATGCGTGTCACTTTTTGACAAAAATTTTATTGGGTTCTCATATTCTGAGCATTTGGCTCGTATAAAATCAATTTCGAAGTAAAATGAGTTTTTTTGCGTGTTGGAGCCTTAGGCGCCCTAGGGTGTTGCTTGTGTTGCTGAAATTCTGCTCCCAGGCGCCCTGCTGCTGGGCGCCAAGAGCTGTGCTGTGCCTGATGTGTCGAAGTGCTGAGACAGAAGCTGTCGAAGTGCTGAGACAAAAGCTGTCGAAGTGCTGAGACAGAAGCTGTCGAATTTGTTGAGACAGAAGCTGTCGAATTTGCTGAGATAGAAGCTGTCGAATTTACTGTGTCTCATTTTTCCCCTATTCTGTTTTTGACGTATCTTTTGACTCGGGTGTCCGTTTTAAGTGCTTCAAAATGCGTTTCGAAACTAATTTCAGTGTCTATCCAAATGTTCTAATTTTATGCAAAAATGGATTATTTTACTGGTGTTTCTGGGCTGAGGTGTTCAAGTGTCTAAATGGCAATTTTATTTATTTTTCCTGTGTCGTGTCAAATCCTAAACTGGCCTAATTGAAATTGGTATTGGTATGAGTGGTGGTTTGAGTTGGTGAGTGTAAAATGGTGAGATTGGTGAGCAGAGGCTTCGGCCTAATTTTAATTGGTGAGCTGATTAATGCAATGGTGAGAATATGAATTAAAATGGTGAGTTGAATTAAATGGTGAATCGATGAATCGTGTGGTGTGTTGCGATGCATTTCCATAGCATCTCATGAAGCATGTGCATTATTGGTGAGCAGAGGTTTCGGCCTAGTTTTATTTGGTGAGCAGAGGCTACGGCCTATTTGAATTTGGTGACGGATCAGACATGCATGTGCCCGTGGAGTTTGGGTTGCATTTCATGCATAACCATATATTGTGTAGTGCTGCTTGGAAATGTAAGGTTGATGTGATTGTTGCCATTGTTGTGAATCGGTGTGCCTGTTTCCCTTTTCCTATGCAGTGCTTATTTCCATATGTTATTAATTATGAAAAGAGACTCACCCTACTGCTTTTATGTTGCTTCTTATGTCGGCAACGTGCAGGTAATAACGAGTGAAGGTTACCCATGTGCCTTCGTCTGGTAGGAAGTGTCATGCTTTGATACGTAGCACCAGGGGGGGTGTCCTATGTTTATGCGTTATTTTAATTACACTGTTAGATTGTCATTGGTGATGTATTGGTTTTATTTTTCGAACTGATTTTTATTCCGCTGCTGGTAGTGACTGAATTTAGTTGATGTGAACTAAACGTTTTTTTTATGGTGCTATGTATCTCGTGGTTTTAAGCGAACTATAAAAAGTGAAGTGGTTGATTTAGTTGAGTAAGTGTAGCACTCGCTTAGATTATTTTCAAAAAAAAAAAAGAAAAAAGAAACTCTGATTTTAATAAATAGTAAGGATTGTTAGAAAAGGGGTGTTACACCATTCATCAAAAAACAGAGTCCATTCAGCAATGGCCAGGATCACTCTGCAAGATCGGACGGTCCAAAATCCATCAAGTCAAACACCACCATAACTCTATAAATACAGCATTCAAGGCTCAATAGTAGGTATGTAACTTCCAAAAATATAGACTAACTCATTCAAATACTGACTTGAGCGTCGGAGTGTTATTGCAGGTACAACACCGCCTCCTCAAGACCGAACAAGACCAACATCTCAAGATCGAACAAGACCAACATCTCAAGATCGATCAAGACCAACATCTCAAGATCGAAAAGACATAAACAAGATCAAACATCTACTAACTACTTAATACCTATCACTAAGATCGGAAGCACAGTACAGAACATTTGGCAATGAAGATCCTAATACTTTTTGCACGGATTTCCGTTTTCCAGCCTGAACTATCCGATCCGCAGGGATTCCTCTGTATTTGTGCTTCGAGAACGGAATGCTCTCAGAAATGAAGATCAAAATTTGCTTGGTAAGGAGATCGTCAGCACTCAACCGATCCTCACCAACGGAGTAAGAATGTGTAGATCGGTTAAAATGGCCCTGACTCCAACCAATAGGAAACTTGGTGGAAACCAAAGTAAGACCATCAGCACCGAGCTTCCCTACACAATCAATGGCTTTGTCATTTACCGGTTCGACCCAGTAAAAGAACTTTTCCAATTCCCCCTCAGTGAGTCCGCATAAGCTTTAAAAACCTTTGCACCTCGCCGCGAGCGGAGACTGACATGCTCTCGACCGGACTTAGCTTCACCACTGTTCCGGTTAATCTCAAACAGATGAAAGAAAAGCAGAGTAGAAATCGGTCTCTCCAAATGAATGCACAATAGCTGGAAGGCTCGGAGGAAAGCCCATGCATTTGGATGTAACTGGGAGGGTGCTACATCCAACTCCGCCAGAACAGTTTGCTCGAAAGAAGTAAAAGGAGGCCGATGGTTCATCTCGTTTATAAGCATATGGTACAAAGTGAACTTAAGCTCTCCTGGCCACGAAGTTATATGCTCTCCGTCTTTCATTCCTTCAATCCTCCAAACGTTCCCTGAACGCCCAGATGCCCTTTTTCCGATTGACCCATATCAAAACCGAATCGGTACAAAGATTTGATCTCCAAAATTTTGGTGGAAACCCAATCAAATGGACGACTATCTCACGCCGGTACATCGTGAGCTCCAGGACCGGTACTGGAGTAACCATCAAGTGAAGTACTAGAAGCTCGACTGGTACTTGGTTGACTCGAAAGGTGACGTTCAAAATGCTCTTCAGCATCGCCTTGGTCGGACTCATCTTCGGGGACAGAGCTTGTCCCAAGGTCTGTTTCAGAACCCTCTGATTCCCCCAATTGAACTTCCTCATCAGACTCTGAAGTGAAGGTCGTCACATCCACCATACGATCTTCCTCCATATCTTCAGCAGCACCCCCGGTTAGTTCATTAGCATCATCTGCAGGCGAAGAACTTCCAAAGTTATCCTCCGCTTTATCACCCGTAGGGGCAGAGGCAGAATGCTCTTGCACCTCAGGAGCAGCGAATTCGGTTGGATCGACACGAACTTCAGGGATTTCACCACCAGAAGCCATAACCGTTGTAAACTCTTTACGATATTGCGTGACGTCTCTACGGGCTTGTTTTGTCCTCGCCAGATCGGATCTGCAGAAATGGGGGACGAAGTGTCAGGATTAAGATCGGGAATGGGTTCACGAGCAAGTCGGAACCCGACCTGACGACCCCCATTCTGAGTTTGTAAAATAAAAGGACTGGGGGAAGTCCAAACACAAATAAAAAGGAATAGAAAAACAATTAAAAGCTAACCTCGAAATGGAGCAGAGAAGTTGATCGTTTCTGAAAAGAATGCACTTGTCGATCTACCGATCCAACCTTAAAATGCTTCAAGCTATCTCCAAAACTATTGCGCCCAAAAAGGAAGCTCGACAGTTCTTAAAAATCAGCAATCAAAACAGAAGAAGCAAAGTAGCGATCAATGGAAGGATATGACCCTTTATTTATAGTGGGGCGAAATTAATGGGCTTGGGCCTGGAAGTCGAAACGTCACGTCCAATCAAGGTCCATTGGTTCGCACGCTAAAAAACAAAACGTCACCATCACGCGCCGCCATTGTGATGCACGCCATGTCAGAAACATTAAATACCTGGCACTGATTCCGAAGCGTTGTCTTCCTCACTCAGAAACTCGACACTTTTTATCATCGACCAAAATTTCAAGATCGGCATCAATTCAAGGCTAAAGAAACTTCTACTCAAAAAACCTACAACGCAAGGTCGCATCAGCTTATCAAGTCAAGATCGCTCCTCAAGCGACCAGACTTGGGGGGCCACTGTTATGGTAATTAGTACAAAATACTGACTTGAGCATCGGAGTGTTATTGCGAGTACAACACCGCCTCCTCAAGATCGAACAAGACCAACATCTCAAGATCAAACAAGACCAACATCTCAAGATCGAACAAGACCAACATCTCAAGATCGAAAAAACATAAACAGGATCAAGGGTAAAGACATCTACTAACTGCTTAATACCTATCACTAAGATCGGAAGTACAGTACAGAACACAAACTAAATCAAATAACAACTTAACAAGTACCATAACAACGTTAATTATTGTCAAACTTGCGTGTATAATTCATTGGTTTTAGCATTGTAAAGTTTTTATGTCAAAATAATGTTTTTAAACTCCAAGTCCAATTCCAGAACATTTTTAAATTTCCTAAAGTATTGTTTATACATTTCCCCCGTCATTGAATCCAATTGATTAAATTAGTCATTCAGACATGACAATGCCAATAAGAAAACAAGAAAATCAAAATTAGGTCTCATTTGCAAGTACAATCCTAAGAACTCTGAATTGCAAATAACGCATTACAATATGTATGACCAGTCCTAATTGACTCAATGACACTCTAAAAATTCAAAAACGACGTAATAAAATTCAAATTCTAATAATTAGTAACTAATAAAATCCAGAAGAGTTCATACATAAATGTGATTTAGCTAACTAGCATAGCGGTGATATGAGACTCTCATGATAAATATGTTGTGCCAACCCAAGTTCGTCATGCATGATACTATACTCAAACCTTCCATTAATTTGGTCATACAGAAACAAATTGTCACATATTGCAAGAAGAACACCATTCTCCGAAATGTAGAGGAGGTTAAATTTAGGGTTGTAGATGTTGAGAAGAGGAATAGTGATGAATTTGGTCCAAGAGTCTGAAGCATCATGTTTTTTCATGGACCACACAACCCAATGAGTTTGGTAAGAGTCAAAAAATGAGACACAAAGGCAGTTACTCAAGACACCCAAAACAGGTTTTTCCAAGGTATGTTGTTTAGGTAGCAACATTTCGTCGTAAGTCTCCTTCTCCAAATCAAACAAAAAAATTGTCCATATGTATTTAGATAAATCAGAAGCAAGACCTCCCGCAATTATCCAATTGAGAGTGCCACTCACAAATTTTCCAAAAAAAGTAGTGGTATTAAGAGGAGATGGAATATTGTGAATAGTTGCAAAAGAATTATTTGTTGCACCAAAGTTATAAACTTTGATGACAGATTGGGTTGGAAGATGAGAAGTTTGCATGAGTATGAGTTTGTACTTGTCGTTTAGTTGATCATAACCAAAGCCAACAGACTTGATCGCACCCCACGGAGGTGCAAAAATACTTGGGCAACTTTCAGACATCAATCTGGTGGAAGGATTCCACAATGTGACAAAGTTCTTAGCAAAATCATACAAACACAATAATCCATTGCATGAACCCAAAATAAGTTTGGAGTAGTTCATATTTATGTGAATAGGTTGAGGGGGAGGAACAGATGTTGATGATTTGTTATTGTGAAAAAAAGGCTTCACGGGCCAAGACACGAAGTCTGCAGTCGAAGTCGAAGTAGAAGCCAATCGTAGATGTTTGGTGCTGCTTGCATCCGCAGTCGAATAGCGAAGGTGGTCTTTTGCGAATTGGGGATTGGAGATTAGTGTTTTCCATGATTTGCACACACACTTGAATTGCAATAGGGATCTCACCGGAAGCCTCAACAGGATCTCCACGATCAGATCGTATGGTAGAAATTTTTCTTCCAACATCTCAAACGGCTCGCTGCCTTTTTGTTTCTGATAGAAAGAAAGACTTGCTTATATTTTTGTTTGATTTGATTGAAAATAACAAGATTTATTTATTTATATACAAACTCACTCACTTTGCCTTTGACCGAGTATAGTCTGCCTAACAACCTATAATATCTCCATTTAATATTATATCTTTTTTATTGATATCAGTTATTATATCTATCTTTTATCTTTTAATGGTATCAGTTATATTATAGAAAGAATACTGCAGCGGAAGCAACGCCGCAGGTAAGGGAGGAGAGTGACGGCGCTGAAGTGCCGCAAACCCTAGCTAAACAAGCAGCGCAAACCATGGGATTGAGAGCAAGCCTATCGTGGAGAGTTATTATGGAGAGAGATCGGTAGTTATAAAAATAAGGAAACTACTAGCTGATAAATCCCATAATAATATAATAGGGATAATAAAAGTTGGTCAATATGCAACCAACATCACATTCACAATGTAGGGAATTTTTTTTAACTTTTCATTCTCTTGATTTTTTTACAATCCAATTTATGGCAAACTTTAGTTGGTTGTTATACATTTTATGATAGCTAAATTCAATTAAAGCATAGTTAAAGACAACATCATTGATTGACTACATACGATGCAATTTCTCTCGTCAATCATAATTCCTAGAAGGAATCGTCACTACAACATTTTAAGGCATCAGCAACGCCTGCCTGAAGTCAAAAAACCATTTACAATATTGTATTCGCAGGCGTTGCCTAATAAATGCTTAAAAATGGGAAACAATATTCATGTCATGATAGATAAATGATGAATTTAATTAAATTAATAAGGGTAAAAGTAAGAGAAAAATTAACGCAATAAGCTCAAATGCTATATATATATATATATATATATATATATATATATATATATATATATATATATATATATATATATATATATATATATATATGGGACGTATAAGGTGAGAGGAGACTTTATTGTGAGATATGAGAGGAGTAAATGTATAACCGAGAGAAACAATCGAAGTTAGAATATAATATTATAATAATATTATATCATGGGGTAATAATCTTATCACTTCATTAGGGTGAGTGAAGTATTATAAAAAACATTTTGAGTAACAATTATTTTTAAATTTAAAATTTAAAGCCTTTTATTTAACACATTGAAAACCAATTATGTGTTTTGTTGATAAACACTTGCAAAAAAATTATTATATTCTCCACACTCCTAAGGTATCATCTCTATCGACTATCTTCCATTTTCTCTTAAGGTAAAATCATTATAAAAAGTACGTCTTTTCCAACTAAAACTGCTCCTAGGAATCATGATTTTGATGTAATTCTAAACCTTGGGGCTTTGATTGTGCTGGGAATTTCTTTAATGTGAATCAATTTTTGTTTTGCTCTTGAATCTGCGGTGAATTAAGTACAAAATTGTTTGTTGATACTATGTATGTTTGTTATACCCTTCTCCCATATTCCTACACGGGTGCGTGAATGAAAATATTTAAGTATAGCTGACCTGATTCAATTCCTCTGTTGAATTGTTAATAATGTTAGCATCAGTTTTTCTTTCATTTAGATTTGATTTGAGAATGCTGCAAAATTTTAATTACAAAGAATATGGCGCATAGGGCGATGAGTCACTCCACTTTTAAATCTACGGTTCCTTATGCTGTTTAGGCAGCAACATTTCGTCGTAAGTCTCTTTCTCCAAATCAAACCAAAAAATTGTCCATTTGTATTTAGATAAATCACAAGCAAGACCTCCCGCAACTATCGAACACTAGAAGTTTGCTACCTCTCTAACTCAACCTAACCACATTGGTGCATGAAATATTCACCAACACAAACTGTTATGGTAATTAGTATTTCGGGTACTTACACCCCCTGCGAGGCCCAAACACTTCAAGGCCCATTCATCAAAAAACAGAGTCCATTCAGCAATGGCCAGGATCACTCTGCAAGATCGGACGGTCCAAAATCCATCAAGTCAAACACCACCATAACTCTATAAATACAGCATTCAAGGCTCAATAGTATGTATGTAACTTCCAAAAATATAGACTAACTCATTCAAATACTGACTTGAGCGTCAGAGTGTTATTTCAGGTACAACACCGCCTCCTCAAGATCGAACAAGACCGACATCTCAAGATCGAACAAGACCAACATCTCAAGATCGAAAAGACATAAACAAGATCAAGGATAAAGACATCTACTAACTACTTAATACCTATCACTAAGATCGGAAGTACAGTACAGAACATTTGGCAATGAAGATCCTAATACTTTTTGCACGGATTTCCGTTTTCCAGCCTGAACTATCTGATCCGCAGGGATTCCTCTGTATTTGTGCTTCGAGAACGGAATGCTCTCAGAAATGAAGATCAAAATTTACTTGGTAAGGAGATCGTCAGCACTCAACCGATCCTCACCAACGAAGTAAGAATGTGTAGATCGATTAAAATGGCCCTGACTCCAACCAATAGGAAACTTGGTGGAAACCAAAGTAAGACCATCAGCACTGAGCTTCCCTACACAATCAATGGCTACGTCATTTACCGGTTCGACCCAGTAAAAGAACTGTTTCCAATTCCCCCTCAGTGAGTCCGCATAAGCTTTAAAAACCTTTGCACCTCGCCGCGAGCGGAGACTGACATGCTCTCGACCGGACTTAGCTTCACCACTGTTCCGGTTAATCTCGAACAGATGAAAGAAAAGCAGAGTAGAAATCGGTCTCTCTAAATGAATGCACAATAGCTGAAAGGCTCGGAGGAAAGCCCATGCATTTGGATGTAACTGGGAGGGTGCTACATCCAACTCCGCCAGAACAGTTTGCTCGAAATAAGTAATAGGAGGCCGATTGTTCATCTCGTTTATAAGCATATGGTACAAAGTGAACTTAAGCTCTCCTGGCCACGAAGTTATATACTCTCCGTCTTTCATTCCTTCAATCCTCCAAACGTTCCCTGAACGCCCAGATGTCCTTTTTCCGATTGACCCATATCAAAACCGAATCGGTACAAAGATTCGATCTCCAAAATTTTGGTGGAAACCCAATCAAATGGACGACTATCTCACGCCGGTACATCGTGAGCTCTAGGACCGGTACTGGAGTAACCATCAAGTGAAGTACTAGAAGCTCGACTGGTACTTGGTTGACTCGAAAGGTGACGTTCAAAATGCTCTTCAGCATCGCCTTGGTCGGACTCATCTTCGGGGACAGAGCTTGTCCCATGGTCTGTTTCAGAATCCTCTGATTCCCCCAATTGAACTTCCTCATCAGACTCTGAAGTGAAGGTCGTCACATCCACCATACGATCTTCCTCCATATCTTCAGCAGCACCCCTGGTTAGTTCATTAGCATCATCTGCAGGTGAAGAACTTCCAAAGTTATCCTCCGCTTTATCACCCGTAGGGGCAGAGGCAGAATGCTCTTGCACGTCAGGAGCAGCGAATTCGGTTGGATCGACACGAACTTCAGGGATTTCACCACCAGAAGCCATAACTGTTGTAAACTCTTTACGATGTTGCGTGACGCCTCACCGGGTTTGTTTTGTCCTCGCCAGATCGGATCTGCAGAAATGGGGGACGAAGTGTCAGGATTAAGATCGGGAATGGGTTCGCGAGCAAGTCGGAACCCGACCTGACGACCCCCATTCTGAGTTTGTAAAATAAAAGGACTGGGGGAAGTCCAAACACAAATAAAGGAATAGAAAAACAATTAAAAGCTAACCTCGAAATGGAGCAGAGAAGTTGATCGTTTCTGAAAAGAATGCACTTGTCGATCTACCGAACCGACCTTAAAATGCTTCAAGCTATCTCCAAAACTATTTCGCCCAAAAGGAAGCTCGACAGTTCTTAAAAATCAGCAATCAAAACAGGAGAAGCCAAGTAGCGATCAATGGAAGGATATGACCCTTTATTTATAGTGGGGCGAAATTAATGGGCTTGGGCCTGGAAGTCGAAACGTCACGTCCAATCAAGGTCCATTGGTTCGCACGCTAAAAAACAAAACGTCACCATCACGCGCCGCCATTGTAATGCACGCCATGTCAGAAACATTAAATACCTGGCACTGATTCCGAAACGTTGTCTTCCTCACTCAGAAACTCGACACTTTTTATCATCGACCAAAATTTCAAGATCGGCATCAATTCAAGGCTAAAGAAACTTCTACTCAAAAAACCTACAACGCAAGGTCGCATCAGCTTATCAAGTCAAGATCGCTCCTCAAGCGACCAGACTTGGGAGGCCACTGTTGTGGTTCGTCTTGGCCTTAGGCGCCTAGTGCATGGGCGCCAAAAATGCGTGTCACTTTTTGACAAAAATTTTATTGGGTTCTCATATTCTGAGCATTTGGCTCGTATAAAATCAATTTCGAAGTAAAATGAGTTTTTTTGCGTGTTGGAGCCTTAGGCGCCCTAGGGTGTTGCTTGTGTTGCTGAAATTCTGCTCCCAGGCGCCCTGCTGCTGGGCGCCAAGAGCTGTGCTGTGCCTGATGTGTCGAAGTGCTGAGACAGAAGCTGTCGAAGTGCTGAGACAAAAGCTGTCGAAGTGCTGAGACAGAAGCTGTCGAATTTGTTGAGACAGAAGCTGTCGAATTTGCTGAGATAGAAGCTGTCGAATTTACTGTGTCTCATTTTTCCCCTATTCTGTTTTTGACGTATCTTTTGACTCGGGTGTCCGTTTTAAGTGCTTCAAAATGCGTTTCGAAACTAATTTCAGTGTCTATCCAAATGTTCTAATTTTATGCAAAAATGGATTATTTTACTGGTGTTTCTGGGCTGAGGTGTTCAAGTGTCTAAATGGCAATTTTATTTATTTTTCCTGTGTCGTGTCAAATCCTAAACTGGCCTAATTGAAATTGGTATTGGTATGAGTGGTGGTTTGAGTTGGTGAGTGTAAAATGGTGAGATTGGTGAGCAGAGGCTTCGGCCTAATTTTAATTGGTGAGCTGATTAATGCAATGGTGAGAATATGAATTAAAATGGTGAGTTGAATTAAATGGTGAATCGATGAATCGTGTGGTGTGTTGCGATGCATTTCCATAGCATCTCATGAAGCATGTGCATTATTGGTGAGCAGAGGTTTCGGCCTAGTTTTATTTGGTGAGCAGAGGCTACGGCCTATTTGAATTTGGTGACGGATCAGACATGCATGTGCCCGTGGAGTTTGGGTTGCATTTCATGCATAACCATATATTGTGTAGTGCTGCTTGGAAATGTAAGGTTGATGTGATTGTTGCCATTGTTGTGAATCGGTGTGCCTGTTTCCCTTTTCCTATGCAGTGCTTATTTCCATATGTTATTAATTATGAAAAGAGACTCACCCTACTGCTTTTATGTTGCTTCTTATGTCGGCAACGTGCAGGTAATAACGAGTGAAGGTTACCCATGTGCCTTCGTCTGGTAGGAAGTGTCATGCTTTGATACGTAGCACCAGGGGGGGTGTCCTATGTTTATGCGTTATTTTAATTACACTGTTAGATTGTCATTGGTGATGTATTGGTTTTATTTTTCGAACTGATTTTTATTCCGCTGCTGGTAGTGACTGAATTTAGTTGATGTGAACTAAACGTTTTTTTTATGGTGCTATGTATCTCGTGGTTTTAAGCGAACTATAAAAAGTGAAGTGGTTGATTTAGTTGAGTAAGTGTAGCACTCGCTTAGATTATTTTCAAAAAAAAAAAAGAAAAAAGAAACTCTGATTTTAATAAATAGTAAGGATTGTTAGAAAAGGGGTGTTACACCATTCATCAAAAAACAGAGTCCATTCAGCAATGGCCAGGATCACTCTGCAAGATCGGACGGTCCAAAATCCATCAAGTCAAACACCACCATAACTCTATAAATACAGCATTCAAGGCTCAATAGTAGGTATGTAACTTCCAAAAATATAGACTAACTCATTCAAATACTGACTTGAGCGTCGGAGTGTTATTGCAGGTACAACACCGCCTCCTCAAGACCGAACAAGACCAACATCTCAAGATCGAACAAGACCAACATCTCAAGATCGATCAAGACCAACATCTCAAGATCGAAAAGACATAAACAAGATCAAACATCTACTAACTACTTAATACCTATCACTAAGATCGGAAGCACAGTACAGAACATTTGGCAATGAAGATCCTAATACTTTTTGCACGGATTTCCGTTTTCCAGCCTGAACTATCCGATCCGCAGGGATTCCTCTGTATTTGTGCTTCGAGAACGGAATGCTCTCAGAAATGAAGATCAAAATTTGCTTGGTAAGGAGATCGTCAGCACTCAACCGATCCTCACCAACGGAGTAAGAATGTGTAGATCGGTTAAAATGGCCCTGACTCCAACCAATAGGAAACTTGGTGGAAACCAAAGTAAGACCATCAGCACCGAGCTTCCCTACACAATCAATGGCTTTGTCATTTACCGGTTCGACCCAGTAAAAGAACTTTTCCAATTCCCCCTCAGTGAGTCCGCATAAGCTTTAAAAACCTTTGCACCTCGCCGCGAGCGGAGACTGACATGCTCTCGACCGGACTTAGCTTCACCACTGTTCCGGTTAATCTCAAACAGATGAAAGAAAAGCAGAGTAGAAATCGGTCTCTCCAAATGAATGCACAATAGCTGGAAGGCTCGGAGGAAAGCCCATGCATTTGGATGTAACTGGGAGGGTGCTACATCCAACTCCGCCAGAACAGTTTGCTCGAAAGAAGTAAAAGGAGGCCGATGGTTCATCTCGTTTATAAGCATATGGTACAAAGTGAACTTAAGCTCTCCTGGCCACGAAGTTATATGCTCTCCGTCTTTCATTCCTTCAATCCTCCAAACGTTCCCTGAACGCCCAGATGCCCTTTTTCCGATTGACCCATATCAAAACCGAATCGGTACAAAGATTTGATCTCCAAAATTTTGGTGGAAACCCAATCAAATGGACGACTATCTCACGCCGGTACATCGTGAGCTCCAGGACCGGTACTGGAGTAACCATCAAGTGAAGTACTAGAAGCTCGACTGGTACTTGGTTGACTCGAAAGGTGACGTTCAAAATGCTCTTCAGCATCGCCTTGGTCGGACTCATCTTCGGGGACAGAGCTTGTCCCAAGGTCTGTTTCAGAACCCTCTGATTCCCCCAATTGAACTTCCTCATCAGACTCTGAAGTGAAGGTCGTCACATCCACCATACGATCTTCCTCCATATCTTCAGCAGCACCCCCGGTTAGTTCATTAGCATCATCTGCAGGCGAAGAACTTCCAAAGTTATCCTCCGCTTTATCACCCGTAGGGGCAGAGGCAGAATGCTCTTGCACCTCAGGAGCAGCAAATTCGGTTGGATCGACACGAACTTCAGGGATTTCACCACCAGAAGCCATAACCGTTGTAAACTCTTTACGATATTGCGTGACGTCTCTACGGGCTTGTTTTGTCCTCGCCAGATCGGATCTGCAGAAATGGGGGACGAAGTGTCAGGATTAAGATCGGGAATGGGTTCACGAGCAAGTCGGAACCCGACCTGACGACCCCCATTCTGAGTTTGTAAAATAAAAGGACTGGGGGAAGTCCAAACACAAATAAAAAGGAATAGAAAAACAATTAAAAGCTAACCTCGAAATGGAGCAGAGAAGTTGATCGTTTCTGAAAAGAATGCACTTGTCGATCTACCGATCCAACCTTAAAATGCTTCAAGCTATCTCCAAAACTATTGCGCCCAAAAAGGAAGCTCGACAGTTCTTAAAAATCAGCAATCAAAACAGAAGAAGCAAAGTAGCGATCAATGGAAGGATATGACCCTTTATTTATAGTGGGGCGAAATTAATGGGCTTGGGCCTGGAAGTCGAAACGTCACGTCCAATCAAGGTCCATTGGTTCGCACGCTAAAAAACAAAACGTCACCATCACGCGCCGCCATTGTGATGCACGCCATGTCAGAAACATTAAATACCTGGCACTGATTCCGAAGCGTTGTCTTCCTCACTCAGAAACTCGACACTTTTTATCATCGACCAAAATTTCAAGATCGGCATCAATTCAAGGCTAAAGAAACTTCTACTCAAAAAACCTACAACGCAAGGTCGCATCAGCTTATCAAGTCAAGATCGCTCCTCAAGCGACCAGACTTGGGGGGCCACTGTTATGGTAATTAGTACAAAATACTGACTTGAGCATCGGAGTGTTATTGCGAGTACAACACCGCCTCCTCAAGATCGAACAAGACCAACATCTCAAGATCAAACAAGACCAACATCTCAAGATCGAACAAGACCAACATCTCAAGATCGAAAAAACATAAACAGGATCAAGGGTAAAGACATCTACTAACTGCTTAATACCTATCACTAAGATCGGAAGTACAGTACAGAACACAAACTAAATCAAATAACAACTTAACAAGTACCATAACAACGTTAATTATTGTCAAACTTGCGTGTATAATTCATTGGTTTTAGCATTGTAAAGTTTTTATGTCAAAATAATGTTTTTAAACTCCAAGTCCAATTCCAGAACATTTTTAAATTTCCTAAAGTATTGTTTATACATTTCCCCCGTCATTGAATCCAATTGATTAAATTAGTCATTCAGACATGACAATGCCAATAAGAAAACAAGAAAATCAAAATTAGGTCTCATTTGCAAGTACAATCCTAAGAACTCTGAATTGCAAATAACGCATTACAATATGTATGACCAGTCCTAATTGACTCAATGACACTCTAAAAATTCAAAAACGACGTAATAAAATTCAAATTCTAATAATTAGTAACTAATAAAATCCAGAAGAGTTCATACATAAATGTGATTTAGCTAACTAGCATAGCGGTGATATGAGACTCTCATGATAAATATGTTGTGCCAACCCAAGTTCGTCATGCATGATACTATACTCAAACCTTCCATTAATTTGGTCATACAGAAACAAATTGTCACATATTGCAAGAAGAACACCATTCTCCGAAATGTAGAGGAGGTTAAATTTAGGGTTGTAGATGTTGAGAAGAGGAATAGTGATGAATTTGGTCCAAGAGTCTGAAGCATCATGTTTTTTCATGGACCACACAACCCAATGAGTTTGGTAAGAGTCAAAAAATGAGACACAAAGGCAGTTACTCAAGACACCCAAAACAGGTTTTTCCAAGGTATGTTGTTTAGGTAGCAACATTTCGTCGTAAGTCTCCTTCTCCAAATCAAACAAAAAAATTGTCCATATGTATTTAGATAAATCAGAAGCAAGACCTCCCGCAATTATCCAATTGAGAGTGCCACTCACAAATTTTCCAAAAAAAGTAGTGGTATTAAGAGGAGATGGAATATTGTGAATAGTTGCAAAAGAATTATTTGTTGCACCAAAGTTATAAACTTTGATGACAGATTGGGTTGGAAGATGAGAAGTTTGCATGAGTATGAGTTTGTACTTGTCGTTTAGTTGATCATAACCAAAGCCAACAGACTTGATCGCACCCCACGGAGGTGCAAAAATACTTGGGCAACTTTCAGACATCAATCTGGTGGAAGGATTCCACAATGTGACAAAGTTCTTAGCAAAATCATACAAACACAATAATCCATTGCATGAACCCAAAATAAGTTTGGAGTAGTTCATATTTATGTGAATAGGTTGAGGGGGAGGAACAGATGTTGATGATTTGTTATTGTGAAAAAAAGGCTTCACGGGCCAAGACACGAAGTCTGCAGTCGAAGTCGAAGTAGAAGCCAATCGTAGATGTTTGGTGCTGCTTGCATCCGCAGTCGAATAGCGAAGGTGGTCTTTTGCGAATTGGGGATTGGAGATTAGTGTTTTCCATGATTTGCACACACACTTGAATTGCAATAGGGATCTCACCGGAAGCCTCAACAGGATCTCCACGATCAGATCGTATGGTAGAAATTTTTCTTCCAACATCTCAAACGGCTCGCTGCCTTTTTGTTTCTGATAGAAAGAAAGACTTGCTTATATTTTTGTTTGATTTGATTGAAAATAACAAGATTTATTTATTTATATACAAACTCACTCACTTTGCCTTTGACCGAGTATAGTCTGCCTAACAACCTATAATATCTCCATTTAATATTATATCTTTTTTATTGATATCAGTTATTATATCTATCTTTTATCTTTTAATGGTATCAGTTATATTATAGAAAGAATACTGCAGCGGAAGCAACGCCGCAGGTAAGGGAGGAGAGTGACGGCGCTGAAGTGCCGCAAACCCTAGCTAAACAAGCAGCGCAAACCATGGGATTGAGAGCAAGCCTATCGTGGAGAGTTATTATGGAGAGAGATCGGTAGTTATAAAAATAAGGAAACTACTAGCTGATAAATCCCATAATAATATAATAGGGATAATAAAAGTTGGTCAATATGCAACCAACATCACATTCACAATGTAGGGAATTTTTTTTAACTTTTCATTCTCTTGATTTTTTTACAATCCAATTTATGGCAAACTTTAGTTGGTTGTTATACATTTTATGATAGCTAAATTCAATTAAAGCATAGTTAAAGACAACATCATTGATTGACTACATACGATGCAATTTCTCTCGTCAATCATAATTCCTAGAAGGAATCGTCACTACAACATTTTAAGGCATCAGCAACGCCTGCCTGAAGTCAAAAAACCATTTACAATATTGTATTCGCAGGCGTTGCCTAATAAATGCTTAAAAATGGGAAACAATATTCATGTCATGATAGATAAATGATGAATTTAATTAAATTAATAAGGGTAAAAGTAAGAGAAAAATTAACGCAATAAGCTCAAATGCTATATATATATATATATATATATATATATATATATATATATATATATATATATATATATATATATATATATATGGGACGTATAAGGTGAGAGGAGACTTTATTGTGAGATATGAGAGGAGTAAATGTATAACCGAGAGAAACAATCGAAGTTAGAATATAATATTATAATAATATTATATCATGGGGTAATAATCTTATCACTTCATTAGGGTGAGTGAAGTATTATAAAAAACATTTTGAGTAACAATTATTTTTAAATTTAAAATTTAAAGCCTTTTATTTAACACATTGAAAACCAATTATGTGTTTTGTTGATAAACACTTGCAAAAAAATTATTATATTCTCCACACTCCTAAGGTATCATCTCTATCGACTATCTTCCATTTTCTCTTAAGGTAAAATCATTATAAAAAGTACGTCTTTTCCAACTAAAACTGCTCCTAGGAATCATGATTTTGATGTAATTCTAAACCTTGGGGCTTTGATTGTGCTGGGAATTTCTTTAATGTGAATCAATTTTTGTTTTGCTCTTGAATCTGCGGTGAATGAAGTACAAAATTGTTTGTTGATACTATGTATGTTTGTTATACCCTTCTCCCATATTCCTACACGGGTGCGTGAATGAAAATATTTAAGTATAGCTGACCTGATTCAATTCCTCTGTTGAATTGTTAATAATGTTAGCATCAGTTTTTCTTTCATTTAGATTTGATTTGAGAATGCTGCAAAATTTTAATTACAAAGAATATGGCGCATAGGGCGATGAGTCACTCCACTTTTAAATCTACGGTTCCTTATGCTGTTTAGGCAGCAACATTTCGTCGTAAGTCTCTTTCTCCAAATCAAACCAAAAAATTGTCCATTTGTATTTAGATAAATCACAAGCAAGACCTCCCGCAACTATCGAACACTAGAAGTTTGCTACCTCTCTAACTCAACCTAACCACATTGGTGCATGAAATATTCACCAACACAAACTGTTATGGTAATTAGTATTTCGGGTACTTACACCCCCTGCGAGGCCCAAACACTTCAAGGCCCATTCATCAAAAAACAGAGTCCATTCAGCAATGGCCAGGATCACTCTGCAAGATCGGACGGTCCAAAATCCATCAAGTCAAACACCACCATAACTCTATAAATACAGCATTCAAGGCTCAATAGTATGTATGTAACTTCCAAAAATATAGACTAACTCATTCAAATACTGACTTGAGCGTCAGAGTGTTATTTCAGGTACAACACCGCCTCCTCAAGATCGAACAAGACCGACATCTCAAGATCGAACAAGACCAACATCTCAAGATCGAAAAGACATAAACAAGATCAAGGATAAAGACATCTACTAACTACTTAATACCTATCACTAAGATCGGAAGTACAGTACAGAACATTTGGCAATGAAGATCCTAATACTTTTTGCACGGATTTCCGTTTTCCAGCCTGAACTATCTGATCCGCAGGGATTCCTCTGTATTTGTGCTTCGAGAACGGAATGCTCTCAGAAATGAAGATCAAAATTTACTTGGTAAGGAGATCGTCAGCACTCAACCGATCCTCACCAACGAAGTAAGAATGTGTAGATCGATTAAAATGGCCCTGACTCCAACCAATAGGAAACTTGGTGGAAACCAAAGTAAGACCATCAGCACTGAGCTTCCCTACACAATCAATGGCTACGTCATTTACCGGTTCGACCCAGTAAAAGAACTGTTTCCAATTCCCCCTCAGTGAGTCCGCATAAGCTTTAAAAACCTTTGCACCTCGCCGCGAGCGGAGACTGACATGCTCTCGACCGGACTTAGCTTCACCACTGTTCCGGTTAATCTCGAACAGATGAAAGAAAAGCAGAGTAGAAATCGGTCTCTCTAAATGAATGCACAATAGCTGAAAGGCTCGGAGGAAAGCCCATGCATTTGGATGTAACTGGGAGGGTGCTACATCCAACTCCGCCAGAACAGTTTGCTCGAAATAAGTAATAGGAGGCCGATTGTTCATCTCGTTTATAAGCATATGGTACAAAGTGAACTTAAGCTCTCCTGGCCACGAAGTTATATACTCTCCGTCTTTCATTCCTTCAATCCTCCAAACGTTCCCTGAACGCCCAGATGTCCTTTTTCCGATTGACCCATATCAAAACCGAATCGGTACAAAGATTCGATCTCCAAAATTTTGGTGGAAACCCAATCAAATGGACGACTATCTCACGCCGGTACATCGTGAGCTCTAGGACCGGTACTGGAGTAACCATCAAGTGAAGTACTAGAAGCTCGACTGGTACTTGGTTGACTCGAAAGGTGACGTTCAAAATGCTCTTCAGCATCGCCTTGGTCGGACTCATCTTCGGGGACAGAGCTTGTCCCATGGTCTGTTTCAGAATCCTCTGATTCCCCCAATTGAACTTCCTCATCAGACTCTGAAGTGAAGGTCGTCACATCCACCATACGATCTTCCTCCATATCTTCAGCAGCACCCCTGGTTAGTTCATTAGCATCATCTGCAGGTGAAGAACTTCCAAAGTTATCCTCCGCTTTATCACCCGTAGGGGCAGAGGCAGAATGCTCTTGCACGTCAGGAGCAGCGAATTCGGTTGGATCGACACGAACTTCAGGGATTTCACCACCAGAAGCCATAACTGTTGTAAACTCTTTACGATGTTGCGTGACGCCTCACCGGGTTTGTTTTGTCCTCGCCAGATCGGATCTGCAGAAATGGGGGACGAAGTGTCAGGATTAAGATCGGGAATGGGTTCGCGAGCAAGTCGGAACCCGACCTGACGACCCCCATTCTGAGTTTGTAAAATAAAAGGACTGGGGGAAGTCCAAACACAAATAAAGGAATAGAAAAACAATTAAAAGCTAACCTCGAAATGGAGCAGAGAAGTTGATCGTTTCTGAAAAGAATGCACTTGTCGATCTACCGAACCGACCTTAAAATGCTTCAAGCTATCTCCAAAACTATTTCGCCCAAAAGGAAGCTCGACAGTTCTTAAAAATCAGCAATCAAAACAGGAGAAGCCAAGTAGCGATCAATGGAAGGATATGACCCTTTATTTATAGTGGGGCGAAATTAATGGGCTTGGGCCTGGAAGTCGAAACGTCACGTCCAATCAAGGTCCATTGGTTCGCACGCTAAAAAACAAAACGTCACCATCACGCGCCGCCATTGTAATGCACGCCATGTCAGAAACATTAAATACCTGGCACTGATTCCGAAACGTTGTCTTCCTCACTCAGAAACTCGACACTTTTTATCATCGACCAAAATTTCAAGATCGGCATCAATTCAAGGCTAAAGAAACTTCTACTCAAAAAACCTACAACGCAAGGTCGCATCAGCTTATCAAGTCAAGATCGCTCCTCAAGCGACCAGACTTGGGAGGCCACTGTTATGGTAATTAGTATTTCTGCTACTTACACCCCCTGCGAGGCCCACACACTTCAAGGCCCATTCATCAAAAAACAGAGTCCATTCAGCAATGCTCATCAGTAGGTAGGTAACTTCCAAAAATTTAGACTAACTCATTCAAATACTGACTTGAGCGTCGGAGTGTTATTGCAAGTACAACACCGCCTCCTCAAGATCGAACAAGACCAACATCTCAAGATCAAACAAGACCAACATCTCAAGATCGAACAAGAGCAACATCTCAAGATCGAAAAGACATAAACAGGATCAAGGATAAAGACATCTACTAACTGCTTAATACCTATCACTAAGATCGGAAGTACAGTACAGAACACAAACTAAATCAAATAACAAATTAACAAGTACCATAACAACGTTAATTATTGTCAAACTTGCGAGTATAATTCATTGGTTCTAGCATTGTAAAGTTTTTATGTCAAAATAATGTTTTTAAACTCCAAGTCCAATTCCAGAACATTTTTAAATTTCCTAAAGTATTGTTTATACATTTCCTCTGTCATTGAATCCAATTGATTAAATTAGTCATTCAGACATGACAATGCCAATAAGAAAACAAGAAAATCAAAATTAGGTCTCATTTGCAAGTACAATGCTAAGAACTCTGAATTGCAAATAACGCATTACAATATGTATGACAAGTCCTAATTGACTCAATGACACTCTAAAAATTCAAAAACGACGTAATAAAATCCAAATTCTAATAATTAGTAACTAATAAAATCCAGAAGAGTTCATACATAAATGTGATTTAGCTAACTAGCATAGCGGTGATATGAGACTCTCATGATAAATATGTTGTGCCAACCCAAGTTCGTCATGCATGATACTATACTCAAACCTTCCATTAATTTGGTCATACAGAAACAAATTGTCACATATTGCAAGAAGAACACCATTCTCCGAAATGTAGAGGAGGTTAAATTTAGGGTTGTAGATGTTGAGAAGAGGAATAGTGATGAATTTGGTCCAAGAGTCTGAAGCACCATGTTTTTTCATGGACCACACAACCCAATGAGTTTGATAAGAGTCAAAAAATGAAACACAAAGGCAGTTACTCAAGACACCCAAAACAGGTTTTTCCAAGGTATGTTGTTTAGGTAGCAACATTTCGTCGTAAGTCTCCTTCTCCAAATCAAACCAAAAAATTGTCCATATGTATTTAGATAAATCAGAAGCAAGACCTCCCGCAATTATCCAATTGAGAGTGCCACTCACAAATTTTCCAAAAAGAGTAGTGGTATTAAGAGGAGATGGAATATTGTGAATAGTTGCAAAAGAATTATTTGTTGCACCAAAGTTATAAACTTTGATGACAGATTGGGTTTGAAGATCAGAAGTTTGCATGACTATGAGCTTGTACTTGTCATTTAGTTGATCATAACCAAAGCCAACAGACTTGATCGCACCCCACGGAGGTGCAAAAATACTTGGGGAACTTTCAGACATCAATCTGGTGGAAGGATTCCACAATGTGACAAAGTTCGTAGCAAAATCATACAAACACAGTAATCCATTGCATGAACCAAAAATAAGTTTGGAGTAGTTCATATTTATGTGAATAGGTTGAGGAGGAGGAACAGATGTTGATGATTTGTTATTGTGAAAAAAAGGCTTCACGGGCCAAGACACGAAGTCTGCGGTCGAAGTCGAAGTAGAAGCCAATCGTAGATGTTTGGTGCTGCTTGTATCCGCAGTCGAATAGTGAAGGTGGTCTTTTGCGAATTTGGGATTGGAGATTAGTGTTTTCCATGATTTGCACACACACTTGAATTGCAATAGGGATCTCACCGGTAGCCTCAACAGGATCTCAACGATTAGATCGTATGGTAAAAATTCTTCTTCCAACATCTCAAACGGCTGCCTTGCTTGCTTCCTTGCTTTTTGATTTGATCTATAGAAAGACTTGCTTATATTTATTTATTTATATACAAACTCACATAACAACAGCCTATTGATTTGAACGAGTCTGTATAACAACCTATAGAGAGAATATCTCCAATTAATATTATATATCATTTTTATCGGTATCCGTTATTATATATCTATCTTTTATTTTATTTTTTTGACGCAAATATCTATCTTTTATTGGTATCGGTTATCCGTTATTATATCTATATTTTATCTTTTATTTTACTTTTTGGACCAGATCTTTTATCTTTTATTGGTATCAGTTAGTTAGTAATTGTATAGAGAGAATACTGCAGCGCATGCAAACCATGGGATTGAGGAGCCTATCGTACGGAGAGTTATTATGAAGAGAGAAACCCTGGAATTCACTTGTGGTTTAGGGTTAATATAGCGTCTATATAGCATGCCTCTAAAACGATCTTTCTCAATTTTAACTTTTCATTCTCTTGATTTTTTTTACAATCCAATCTATGGCAAACTTTAGTTGGTTGTTATACATTTTATGATAGCTAAATTCAATTAAAGAATCTTTAAAGACAACATCATTGATTGACTATATACGATGCAATTTCTCTCGTCAATCATAATTCCTAGAAGGAATCGTCACTACAACATTTTAAGGCATCAGCAACGCCTGCCTGAAGTCAAAAAACCATTTATGTATCTTTCGACAGCGGTTTTGAAACCGTTGTATTCGCAGGCGTTGCCTAATAAATGCTTAAAAATGGGAAACAATATTCATTTCATGATAGATAAATGATGAATTTAATTAAATTAATAAGGGTAAAACTAAGAGATAAATAAATGCATTAATAAAATTGACTTGGTTGACATTTGTTTATAGTTGAGTCTAAAGATATAGGTACTGATTTGCTTATAAATGAGTCCAGAGAAAGTACTACTTAACTAACATACTATTCTGATCCCTATTGAATAACTGATGTATCTAATATGGACGAGAGGGAGTACTACTTATGTGCCTAAAAGCACTTTGGCTTAAATACAGTTTTGGTCCCCCTATTTTGACTAATTCACGATTTTGGTCCCTAAAGTTTTAATTTGACGATTTTGGTCCCCCTATTTTCCCAATTTGAAAAATCAAGGTCCCCCACCCCAATTTTGACTCAGTTTGACTCACTCATCCTACGTGGCAGTCCACGTAGACTGCCACGTAGGCGCACCCCCCACCCCCTACCCCTTCTTCTTCCTCGCCGCACCGTCACTCACCACCTCTCTCTCTCTCTCCTTCGCACCACCCACCACCCACCTCACTCACCGTCAGTCTCTCTCTCTCCTTCGCACCACCCACCTCCCACCTCCCACCTCTCTCCTGCGACCTCCGTGACGAGCGAGAGCGAGAGCGACGACGAGTGAGAGAACGGCGAGAGAGGGAGAGCGACGCGACGAGGGAACCACGACGAGGAGGGAGAGCGATGGTGAGAAGAGAGGGGGAGGGATTCGCACAGGGGGGGATTCGCACAGGGGGGATTTGCAGAGAGGGGGAGGGACGGTGGTGAGAGGGGAGGGACGGTGAGGAAGGATCGGTTGGGGGGGTGAGATGCGAAGGAGGGAGAGAGGGTGTGGGGGGGATTCGCACAGGGGGGGATTCGCACAGGGGGGATTTGCAGAGAGGGGGAGGGACGGTGGTGAGAGGGGAGGGAGGTGAGGGAGGATCGGTTGGGGGGGTGAGATGCGAAGGAGGGAGAGAGGGTGTGGGGGGGTTCACGGAGGGGAAGGGGGTGGGGTGGGGAGGGGTCACGGTGGGGAAGGGGGGGTCACGGTGGGGGTGGGAGGGGTCACGGTGGGGGAGGGGGGAGGGGAAGAGGAACAATGCGAAGGGGTGGGGGGGAGGGGAAGATGAACAGTGGGGGTGGGGGGTGCCACGTAGGCTGTCACATAGGACAATAAGTCAAAATTGAGTTTCAATTTTGACTTATTTAAGAGGGGGACTATGATTTTTCAAATTGGGAAAATAGGGGGACCAAAATCGTCAAATTAAAACTTTATGGACCAAAATCGTGAATTGGTCAAAATAGGGAGACCAAAACTGTATTTAAGCCAAGCACTTTAATAGTTTTTTTATACACACATTTGTGGCTTAACACAAATAGTAATTTATGTCGTAGCTGCAACCACCTCAGAAGAAAATTAGAATTAAACATAAAAGTAATCGATAAAAATCACAAGCCATGTATGACACCCATATTGTTCATTTCATGCAACACTTTATTATTATTATTGTCATATCAGAAATAGTAACTTATAAATATCTAATATCCCAGTTATGGCAAAAAGTTAGAAAATTATATGATGAGTTTGAATGAGATGCTCTATTTTAGCATCCAGACAACGGTTTTGAAACTCTTGTATTTGCAGGCGTTGCCTAATCTTCAGGCAACAGTTTTTTGCTAGCAAAGGCAACGCCATCAGAAAACTGTTGCCATTGATAACACCTAGCGGTATACCGGTGCATACGCACAGGTACTGTCGTTAGAGCTGTCAATGGGCTGGGTTCGGACCGGACCGGCCCATCGGGCCAAACAGTGTATGCGGGTCGGGTCAGGCCAATCCGATATTTTGATGTGCTGCAATATTTTCGGCTCGAGCCCGCCCAACACCAGCCCATGGGCCAACGGGCCACAAATCATTGACTTTTTAGAATTTTGACAAAAATAGTTTTAATGTCACGTTAAAATATCGAGCTGATACAAATTATGACTTTCACGGTGTAGTTTACAATTTCTTAGTACTTTAGTGTTTGCTAACTTTAATTAACTTTTTTACTTTATTTCATTGGACATGACGGGTACAATACAAACAGAGAAATATTAGAGATTTACACAAAATTGCTCCATTTTCTTTACTTTTTTATTAGAGATTTACACAAACGGAGGAATATTAGATATTTACACAAAATTTCTTTACTTGTTTATTATTTTTTTACTTAAAAAAATTGCTCCATTTTCTTATTGGACCATATTTTAAAATTTAAAAACTAAAACATGGATTTATGGCCTTTGATATTGGGCCTTAGTGAAAGCTCCCAATGGCCCAATCCGTAACAGCTTCCAAACCCCCCATCTTTCTTTAGGCACTATGACTTGGATTTTGTCACCCTATATAAGCAATGTTGTCAAGACATTAGTAATACTCATAAGATGAAATTTCCTAAAAGCAATCTAATATGGTATGAGTATGACAGTGTTTCAGTTTAATTATCAACTTGTATACCGATAATTTACTATTCAGTACTTTCATTTGACAAAATAAATATCGCTATACGACTCGGTTGACAAAATAAATATTGCTAAGATTAAACATAAAAAGAAATAATATAATCATGAAAAACATAAAAACTTCATCAAATATGGTTTCAAAATCATTATCATGAATGGACTAACGATGTAGCTTCCAAGTCTAAGCTTGAAGCATAACATTCCGATTGAAGAGAAATACTATTATGAAGGAAATAAAGCTTGAAGCATAACATTCCAAGTCTGACCCATTTGTAAAGCTACAATGTAACTTTAACAGCTAGTGAAGTTGGTTTCCCCAATCTGACACTTTCCTCAAGGTTAGGGTTCTTGGTTCAAATATCAAATCTTTTGAAGAATTTGGTTCTTAAGACCTCTAAGAACCTGAATTTGGTTCTTTAGATTCATGGAAATCCGAAAATGGAAGAAGAAGAAGAAGAAGCAGCTCACCCAAAGGAAAGTGAAACGATGATTGCTTTGTCGGGGATGGTGATGCAACAGCTCCGACGAACTGGGCGACCATGTTAGCTTCGGTGAAATCTCCTACCAAATCTCCTTCCACAACGTTTAGCAAAAGTATGGAAATGGAAAGCACAATTATGTGATTCTGAGGAAGGAAGAAGAGGATAGAATAAAATAAAAGAGGGACAGTTTTTGTTTTGAAGAGAGAAAGTGACCATGGAGAGAGAGAGAGAGTGGATAAATTCAAAATATTTAGAAATGAAAAGTGAGAAGAGATGGAAGAGTAAGTGGTGGTAAGATATTTGAGTAACAATTTATGGACAAAAAAGGGCAAAATGTAGATGATGTAATAAGGGTAGTTAGGTATTTTTGTAGGTAGGTAAATGGCATCAATGAATAGTAGAAGACAACGGTTTTGGAAATATTCTTTGAAACGATTTAAAACCGTTGCAGTCAATGGCAACGGTTTTAAATCCGATGTCTTATATAAAACCATTATCTTTTTACATCATATACTACGCTTTAAAACCGTTGCTATAGATATGAAAAAAATAAAAAATGTATATTAATGTATCTTTAGAAGTTCATTTCATTTATATGCAAGAGAACAAAAAACTAGGTGTAATCATACAAATTTAAGACAAAAACTTGATTAATTACACAAAAAATCAATAAATACATGTATTAGGTTCCTACTTTAATTACACAATTTGAACAACCATTATGCTCTTGAAGTAACCAATTGCAACTAAACACCTTGAGACTATTGTGCTTAGCCACTTCATTCTTTTTGAACTTCCAGTAAAAGAATAGTAGTTAATAACACTAATCAAATACTCAGCAAAAGAAACAAAGACATAAAAGAGGACCTCCATGACCACAAGCAATTAGCTTTATTAACATCAAGATGTGAGATTCAAACAAATATAAAAACAATACGTGAAAATTATAATAAAAGATAACATCTAAAAGGAAAAAGTATTAGGTGTCAGCCTTGTGTAACCAATGCAGACTCATTGCGTAGCATAACCAGAGCAAGAAACTGTGGGAACCTTATCATTCTTCTTATTGGCCTGTCAATGGAAATTCATTGAAATTAAAAAAGAAATCATGAAGGAAGCCAAAATAAGTGTTAAATAATTGTGCCAAAATTTAAGGTGTAGCTATTTTTTAATGCGTAAAGAATAAATAGTAATAAACATACTTAACAAGGGAATTTGCTGATTATTAGATATGAAAATAAAGATCAAAGTTGGGAAGCAAGATATTGGTTAATGGATATTGCCCATACACACCACATACCTTATTTAGTATTTATATTTGTCAATACCATGTAACCTGAAACTGGTAGTGAACATATGGCTGGCAAGAACCCCTTGGCAAGTACCTCATAAGATTTGAGCTTCGTGACTTTTCCATAATAACAACATGGAATTTTAGTTGGTCATTGAAAATAATCAAGATATTCTTTTTTTTTTCTTCTTATAATTTCAATAATAATTAATATTCTAGCATGTCTTACCATTGGCAGCTTTACAATGTCTTCATAAGAAGGGCATGCACTTGATTCAAAGATTAATGTAGCCACGTAAAAGTTTGTGTATGTGTGTGTGACTGTGTCTCTTGGTAGAGCTGTCAATGGACCGGGTTCGGGCTGGCCCGGCCCGGCCCATCGGGCCAAACAGCGTATACAGGCCCAACAAAACTACTCTTAAATAAATGGTAAACGGCGCCAAAACTACTTTTAGGTTTTAACTCTGTTGCGGTCTCCAATAATTTCTCATGGTCGCGCAAAATTCACGTGAATCTCACTAAATATGTTGATACAATTTCCAAAATTGTGAAACACGTGAATTTCACTCATTTGTAGAGTGGATTTTAGAGAAAGAATATTAAAGAAAATGTTGGCAAACCACCCGATTTTAAAGCATCTACAGTGATGAATCCATTTTGAGTTGCTTAGATGAACTCCATTGTGTCATATCATTTTTAAGCACTTATTTTTTACTTCAATAGTACAAACTTAAATTGCTCATATTGGCGGATTTGGGATATGATGACTTAAGATAAATTTTATTATTTGGGATATGCCGACAAAAGTTCAGAACCTTGCTGAAAGCGCTTATCTGTCTAACCTATTGTGGCAAATCTTAAAGTAATTTAAGAGGATAAGTATGTTAAGCAAGTTGCAAAAATAGTTTATCTTCTTGAGTTGAGTGCCTACAAAGAAACCCAACTTCACATATTTTATAAGAACAAGGTACATTGGAAACAATAGCTGTTCATGCACGCAAAGCCATTACAGCAAGATAGAATTGAACATATTAGAAAACTACAATGATAATATGATTATATTACACATGGCAATGAATAAAAAATTGTTCATTACACCAATATATTCAGTTCTCAGACTTGACGTATTTTCATTGGATAAATATTTGTCTGAAACACATAATGAATATACTGCCACCATATATACAATGAATTGAAACTGAAATTCACAACACTGTCCAATTTATCAAGAACAAATTTCCTGCTAATGCGTTAACGGCAATCAATCAAGGACGAAAGAAATTCTACGTGGTTTGAATCGAAGCTGATTATCAATTACCTTGTACATAAAAAATCATAAAACCAAAACCCTCCCCCTCTGTTACTTATTCAAAAAGAATTTCACTCTAGCTATCTATGGCACACAGACACAACTTATGATACAAATCTGTCTATTCTTGTCCCCCAACCACAGAACCGAATGTTGTCGAGTTGTATTTTTTTTCCCTTCCGCTTATTAATGATTAGTTTTCCAGAAGATATGTCTAGATGAGACCTGTATATGGATTGTGTGATTGAACTGGCATACCTGAGCCATAGGGGTGAACAGTTGCTCCGTAAGGATTTCCAAAAGGATTTGCAGATTGTTGTTGAGGTGCCATCATCATCATTTGTTGCTGTTGTTGATACATGAAAGCTTGTTGCTGATTTGACATAGCTGCCATCTGAACAGAATGTGGAGCGGCCATTGTATTAGAAGCGAAAAATGGATCATGCATCGTTGGTTGCATCATGGTTCCAGCTGGCGTTGGCTCCCATGGATTATAGCTGACGTTTTGGTTGTTTCTTCTGAGTGCATCGTCGTATAGACTGTCTAGTGTAAGCATGTCCAAACCTCCAGCCTGATTACCCAATAAGTCAACTCACTTGTTATTAGAAACAAAATCATAAGTGCAAGTGCAAGCAAGGGTTTTGATCTGTAGCACCGACACTTCCAGTTGAAGACATGTTTGGTGTCTGACACCTATCGTGTCAGACACCGACACTGAAGCCGACACTTCAGTTACTTATATTTTTCAAATTAAAACCAGTGTCCGCGTGTCAGATGTCTGTGTCTTCATAGGTCATAATCTACGAAGCACCGACACGAACACAGACACCAGACACAACACTGACAGCAAACACCGATGATAATTTGAGACGATGAAAGTAATTGAAGTGTCGGTGCCATTGTCCGACACTGGACATGTCTTCAACTTACAGTGTCGGTGCTACAGAGGTTTTGACAGTGTTTCATTTAGATGCATGCACATCTTGAGAGACAGATTTACATTCACAAATCATATGAGCTAATAGAATCGTTAATCGAGTTTACTATTGAAGAAGACATACCAACTTGCTAGCTGCTGTAGCAGTCTCATTTGAACTAGGAGCAGTGACAAGTGCTAATTCCCATCCTGTGGTTCCATTTGCATGATTTGAAACAGCAGGAGGTTGTTGATCAGCTGAAATACCATTAACAAGAGATCATTATATCAATTTTCATCAAAACATGTTATCTAATTTAAATATCTAACAGATCATTCTACTATTGAGTTCTTTAACTCCCAACAAAGTGCAGAAAAAGGAAAACGGTGCTAGAGTATAGTTCACTCTCCTTGAAAAGAAAACCAGTTCAGTCCACTGTCCACCTCTATGAACTAATTATTTTTGAAGGTGAAGGACAACAAATTACCGACGGGAACTATGGCTAAAGCAAGGGAATTCTTCTCATCCAGCTCTGAAGCAGCTGGAACAGGATCCTCCAAATTCTAGTTAGCAAGCAAACAGGAGAAAAATTCGTTAGCACAGGTAAAAACAACTATGTTATAGGTAAGCATTACCAGAGGAGCGAGTCGGCAATCAGCCTCGTAGCAAAAATAGGACAGCTAAAAGAAAGTGATTACCAAGAGATCAGGTGGTGGTTGTACTGGTGGTGTTTCCACTTTCACAGGTTCAGAAGGTGGAGGCGGCGAGGGTGAAGCTGGATGTTCATCCCGCACGTCCGGTGACTTATTGTATTCAATAGCCAAAACTTCTTTTGGAGAGGCAATCTTGTTTTCAATGGCCAGCTTTTAATCAAAATGGAAGCACTGGTTAGTAAATCCACACTTGCTCTTTCTGATTGCTACCATATCAGAAACCCACAAACAGTGACATAAAGCGGAGTTATTGATGTTCATCCATACCTGATCCTTGCGAACAATTAGTCCCTGAGGAGCATCTTTGACATACTCTTCCATGGCTTGAAGAAATGATGAGGGGGGCTTCATATCAACAATTAATTCACTTAGTATTATATTTGATTAAAAAAATTGAAAAACCCCGCTAAAACTAAACCGTGATTGGCACAGACAAGCATGATATAAGATCAAACCAACCTGCTCAACTTTAATAAACTTCTCTCCACGTCCAATATCAAGATTACGGCATATTTCATAAAACTCTGACAGTCTCTCAGCCTGAACTCATATAAAGCATGTTTAAGTATAATTTTCTGGATTCATTAATTTAAGAATAGAAAAGAAAACTTTGACGTAAGAGATACCTGCTGTCCAACCCTTCTGTATATATCAAGAGCTTTCTGAGCATCTTGGCGTTGCATCTCAAAAAACTGTCACAAATCACAATAGTCTCGTAAATACATAGGAAGTTGCACCTTAGGTTCAAATTCATGAAGATAACCAACCATGCATACCTTATCAACCATGTTAACAGTTCCATCACTAATAGCTTGATAAATTTTAATGCTTTCCGAAGCAACCTATTTGTTTGCAATATAAAGTATGTTCAGAAAGGCGATGAAAGCAAAAAGAAACAAAAAGTACAGTACGGTTAAACAATTGACCTACCATTGAGAGTGCTAATTGAATCACAAAATTATTCACAGCTGCTCCTTGCGGCTGCACCATACAAAAGTTAAAACAATTTGTTCAACATTAATGCCGCTTGCATTTTAAAATTTGTTCATTAAAATCAAAACCGTTAACCACCATATGTGAGATGTTTGGGTCAAATTTCAACCGAGCTCGAACCATTTGTTTAAAAAACTCACCTGGCAAGCTATCACTCGATAGAGAAGTTGTTGTAAAGATGGCAACTGCTCTAGCAATTCTGCAGTATCCAAATCTTTGGTTCTCTGTGACAAAATTCACAATTGGTAAATTTCTCCTTAATAAAATGTATGCATATAGTAAGTTTTAAAACAAATGAAAAATAAAATTAATCTTACGGGACGATCCGCCTCAATGTCATACTTCAACACACGAAAACATTCCAGCCTTTCCTCCAAAAATAATGCATAAGTGCGGACCCATCCAGAATAATCCCATGCTGATCAACAAAATAATGAACGATACGAAACTACAAAATTCAATAAATATAGTAACAAAAATGGTAATAAAGTCCATTATAAGGAGAAAGACAGAAGCACCATTTGGACTGGAATCATCTTTAAAATGAGCCATGTTGAGCATATGACTTCTGCTTCTCCCATAATTAATGAGTTCTTCATGAAACGTGGGATCCACCTCTCTTAGAGCACGATGAATAACAATTAAAGTTTTCAATGCAACCTACACAGATAAAGTCACTTGTCAATCAACCGAATAGAAGCAGCACAGATACACGCAAATGCATGCTCAGCGGCGAGTTACATGAGAATTACAGAATTTTATCAATAAACAGATAAAGAAGGTAATGAAAAACAAGTTTCGGCAGATATTTGTTAAAACGTGAGTACGTGACATTTCATCAACCTTCACAATAAAGAAAAGAGGCAAACAAATGATAATTCGTAAAAGCTTGATCACACTGACATTCGCAGTCCTTGACTGAATACATTTAAAAGATTTCCTTCCATATAAAAAAGGATAAGATTTAAAGGGGCGGTGTACATACAGCCCAGTTATGAGTCTTTGATAATCGCCTGGCCAGAGCGTGGATGCAATAGGCAACATCAGCTCTAGGTCTGGTAGCTGAGATTGCGGAAAATATAGCTGCAAAAGAGAGCGCAAAATACTTGTAATCAAACCCCTAACTAATCCAATGATTGTCTCTTCTACAATCTACAAATATGCAACAAATGTTAGAAACATTAACTAAGGGAGATAACAAACCTCGTATGTGTTTTTCCTTAGCCGGACGTTCGACATGATTCGTAGCTCTAACTATAGCAATGTCCAAATCCTAGAACACGGTAAAATCATTCAGAACAAACACAAAATTCGCGATCCTATTAAACATGGTATACATGCAAAAATCATTCTACCTTGTAACCACTGTTGACCTTAGCCAATGAGACTGTTGTTGTATCCTTAAGAGCTCCAAGTGCTTTCCTCAGACTATTCTGCGTGCCACCAGACATGCTCTCCCTTTCTAAATCACACAATTCTGACAGAACTCAAAGAAAGAAAAAAGATTTCTGTCATTCCCAAATCTCACTCCTTTCATTGTAAAATCAAATATTCAATTTCAAACATCAAACACTGTTATTTTTAATATACCTAATTACTATTTAAATAAAAAGAACAATAATTAAGTGCAAATAATTAATATATCTTAAATTAAACTTGATAACGTAGTTGATTAATCACTGTTTTCAGATCCAACTAAGGAAACATACATCACCGACAAAAAATAACTCCCAAGTTCTGAATAACTTGAGAAACAGACTTCAAAATTGACAATAATAACCGAACAAGTTTTAACCTTAAACGAGGAATATGAAGAACTGAGACATAACATAACAACCAGAACACAACAATTTAATTTAATTGAAAAAATAAAAAATAAAATTAAATAGCGCATTGTTAATTAAGAAAAATAGTGAACTCACACAGAATTTTCCAGCAAGGGAATAAACAAGAGGAGTGGCTTCTTCTTCAGAGACACAAAAGGAAAAGCACGATCTACGACGTGAATTGGATTTATTTGAAGGTGAAGATGATTCGAAGAGAGAAAAGGGAAAGCGGAAAGAAGAGAGAGAGAGAGAGAGAGAGAGAGAGAGAGAGAGAGAGAGAGAGAGAGAGAGAGAGTGGCGTTGTCTGCGTCGAGCAGAGAGAGAGAGAGAAAGAAAAGTCGACTCGACAGACAATATGAGCTTGGTTTGGTTGGTCGTCGGCGTCTGTGACGTTGTTTTTATGATTTTTATTTTTTATAATTATTGTTTTGTTGTTGAAAAAAATAAAGACCAAAATGAAAAAACGGAATTGAAAAACAAAAAAAAATACTACTACTTGGCTAAGGCTTAATCTCTGTGTCAGAAATACGGTATTTTAGGAAGGTGTACTGCTCACCGTGGTTAAATTGGGATTTGATCCCAATGCCATGCTTATGCTTTTGTCTCTACCTTCTTCATTTTTGGTCTCTTCTGCCAACTCATAACTCATTGTTTCCCAAAACTGTCACACGTTTTCACAATTTGTTTTTTAAATTAAAATATATATAGTAATAAATTTAATCTTTTTTATGTAGATAAAAATGTAGATCACTCTCGGGTAGTATTGTATCATATCAAGAAAATTTTGGTATTATATCAAGAAAATTAAATGGAATTAATAAATATTCTTAATTAGAATGGATTTCATTATTTTTGTGTTTATTTTATTCTGGAGTAATAACACTTAATGATTACTATAGAGTGTGTCAAAAAAAAAAGATTACTGTATTATAGAGGAATGAATATTTGGATTTGGTCTTTTATCTTTTTTTTTCTCGCTTTTGTCCTTTATGTTTTAAATCTGTGTCAAAATGATCCTTTATGTTTAATATATTTCAATTTGGTTGTTCAATTGGTATGATATGTTTCAGTTTGGTGGTTATGTGTCTTTGTTTTGGAGGAACAAACTATGATACAAATTGAATGACCAAACTGAAATATATTAATCATAAATGACCACTTTGACATAGATTTGAAACATAAAGAAACAAAGCGAGAAAAAAAGTTAAAAGACTAAACTGGTGATTTAAATATTTTTGTATAATATAAAAATAAACTAGTGTTTTTTTATTTATTAAAATCTCCCCTTATGGACCAAACAAGCAAATTTCATCCTCTTCTCTCAATTTTTTTACGGGCAAGGTTAGTAAGGATGGGGGAATGTTAGTTTCCCGAGTTTGAACTTGGGACCTCATACTTGCACTCATTTGATGCACTTCTTCAACATTTATTAGCTCAACTGAGCTACCTGCTTGGGATCATCCTCTTCTCTCAATTAAACACATTATCAAATTGCCCTCTTTTTCGTCCATTAAAATATTTTCTCTCACATCTCATTAATTAAACCAAACATTTACTCTTAAAGAAGTTCTTAAATCGTGAAACATTATCATATAAATCAGGAGTATAATTGAATGATAACATGGTTTTACTAACAACTGACATGAGTTGGTCTGAGCGGTAATTGAGTTCGGATCCCACATCAAGGTCTCGAGTTTGATACTGCATACCCAATGACATGGTAACAAAACAAACTAACAAATGTCCTTAAGAAATCTAAAAATCGATTTTTTCTATATTGAAAATAACTTTTAAACTCTCAAAAAATTTAATGTAATACTACTTCCAACACATATTCTATTTTTGGTTCTTTGACTAGTGCTCTTAAAGCGCTTGCTAGCCTTTGCCATAGCTAAATCCGTAAGGCCTAATTTAACCGGCAAATATCGAAATTGTTAGACTGAATATCATGTCTCGGATTCGAATCCAGAACCTCACAGTTGTGTGTGTGTGTGTGGCATTTGCCACTCCATCTAGAACCAAAAAAAATTAGTAAATTCGGATGTTAAATTAGCTTTATGCAAGTACCGGATGATGCATTTTTCAAACATAGTGTTTGGTTTTGCAGCATCGAAATTTGATTGTTTTAAAAATTTATTTTACTTAAAATTGAGCTATACATAATATGATTTATATTTGGATACATCGGCCAGACTTAATTTTTATCATGTCATGTTTGTTTGATAAGTTGAATTAAAATTACTTTTGAGTGTGCAATTACGAAATGGATCTTAATACACTAACACAAAAATAAACTCCAGCAGGAGGAGACATACGTGACATACGATATGAGTTGGACAATATTGATTTCAATTAAAAGTAGAAATTACAAATCTTGCTTATGGTAGAATCAACTTTAAGTGGGAAAATTTATTTTTCAATTTAGAGCCAAACATTCACCCAACTTTGACAAATCACTCCTACCACTTTAAATGTGAGTTGGTTCCCGCTCAACACATAAGCAAACAAATCAAGATTATTGAATTTATTTAAGATTATTTTTGTGTAAGTTAGTGATACAAATCAATCAGAAAATAAAGAGAACATATTTTCACAAGTGGCTGTAAAAAACAGCAACATTCTCTGTGAATTTTGGTGATCTTCCATTAATCATATACCAAAAGGGATAGTAGTGAAAGAGATAGATTGATATAAAATAAAGTTGGCCAGTTTGAGTGGGTATATAATTTCCTGAATCAGCATAGCTTTAGGACTACTCTATGGTGGCAAAAGCCCTTTGTCTTGTATTAAAAATTGGAGATGATAGAGTTGAGAAGTTGCTTAGTATTGAAACAAGAAAATCTCACGATAGGTTCCACCTAGGTAGCTAATTAAGTCCAAAGAGTGAATAAATACACATAATATTTTGTATACCCAATTTACTGATTACGTGTTATAGAAATTAATGACGTTAACAATTCAAAAAAAAAACGTAGTCATTAGTTAAGTGGTGGAAAGGCCCCATTAACGCACTATTGGACAATGATTGCCACCATGCATGCACTAAGATCAATGCTTTAAAACATACTTGCTCGTCCCATTTTATTTGATGTTTTAGTAAAATCAATTTTTCCCAAATAGATTGTTGTTATAGAATTCTAATGTAATTTTTAATATTCTTTTCCATTTATACCCCTATTAATGATGACAATTCTTTACATTTAATAAATGATTCACATTTTTTATGTAGAAAGATAAAATGTTAAATAATAAATTGGACAATATTTTTAAAAAAATCTAGACTCCTAATCATTTTTCTTAAAAAGTGTGTCAAAACCTTAAACTGCAAACAATTTGGGACGGAGGGAGTATATAAAAAGTATATAAATAAAATTGGGCCAAGTTTGTTGTGGTCTCTGAATTCCAAATTTGAGCAAGGTCGGCTGCTTTTGATTCTCAGAAAAAGTGTTCTCCAACTATTAAATTAAGGAATGCAGTATATTGTAATCCCTCTATCCTAATTTGTTTTGTTTGCGGTTTAAAGTTTTGACATACCCTTTTGAAAAAATGATTAGTAGTCTAATTTTATTTAAAAATGTTGCATGATTTATCTATTAATTTTTTTATCTCTATACTTAAATGAACGTGAGTCATTTATTACATGTATAAAACTCTCATAATAAAGAAGGACGTAAGTGAAAAAAATATAAATGGTTCATTGAAAATGTAAAACAACCATCAATTCAGAACAAATTGATTTTGTTAAAACAAGAAATAAAATGAGACGGAGGAATTATTTTAAAATTCATGACCCTAACAAGCTAGTTTTTTCTTGTTCAGAATAGACCCTAATTTACCAACATAATGTGGTATAAGTGGTAGATACTTGAGTCCATTAACTAATTAGTCTTAGGTTCGATCTTTGGCTGGTGAGTATGGAAAAACATTGTTGGGAGAGGTAAACCCCTTAAATAGATCTCTGATACCTCGAAAAATTAGTCTCCACCGTCGTCGTAGAAGATACTTTAGTTTAAAAAAGAGAATAGACCCTAATTTGTCATTCTAGTCGAGTGGATCTTCAAGTAACTTCTTTATAACCTTCCTTAATTAAAGCCTTTGACTTTGCTGTAAATGTCACGATATATTCTTACAAGCTTAAGTCCTTTAAACCCATTGAGACTAATATGAAAATCGATGAGCGAATATGAGTATGTTTGATTAGGATTTTAAAGACAGTTTTCTATATTTAAAAAAAATAAATTTCAATGATACTCTTGGTTTTTGTTGGTATCGATATCTGGTACGTAAAATTAATTCAAAATTTAATTTATTTAAAAATAATTAAATATAAAAAATAATATGTCATTAAGTAATTGGATATTGGGCACCATACTCAAACCAAATTCTAGAGTATCGGAGTATTCATCTTTAAAAAAATAAGAAAGAGTAAATGTATTATTTCTTAATTTTTTTAAAACAGAAAAAGTATTTTTAAAAATGTAATGAAGAAGAGTGTCTTGTTTTTCACTTCTTAAAATTTGAATTAAACAGCAAAATATTCTGTTTAGTATTATTATTACAGGTGCGCAGGGTCGGTGGATCATGCTATGCAAGCAGGAAATTGGTTGTTCACGTGTCAACAGTTAGCCACGTGAACATTATAGCATTAGACAATGAAATTAACCAACCAACAAGGACTTCTGACTCTGCCAATTTAAACGTTGTTTATGCAAAACAAGCTTAAATACATCTTGAAGGCTTTAAGTTACCCTATATGTACTGTGTACACACACATGTCATGTTTTTTATTTACTTGGTATATAATTATAATATATAATATAAAAAAGAATATTTATTGTTCTTCTGTCAGTTTTTAATTGGAGATACATGATCTTTTCATTTTTTACACAGAATGTTGGCATTCAGCAAAAAATCACATATACAAAAACTGTTGTTCACTTCCCCCTATCCGATTCCTTGCCAGTATTGTTATTCAAAGACAGCGATTTTAAATAATACAAACTCTTGAATCTTAATCATGTTTTTGTAAATAATAATTAAATATTTTAAATTAAAAAATATACTGATTACATCATTAATTAATTTTTAACTGCCGACCCTTTGACCACTAATACACTCTCTAACAAAACGATATTTCTACTTATAAAAAAGTAGGCTTCATGGTGGCTCCTATTCCAGTCAAAAATAAAATGGTGGCTCTCCTTTGACGTACCTATCAGAACTCCAAAGACCAAAAACTGAGGAAGAATGCTCCGGAGACCCATATGTGAGAATCCATTCATTATCTCAGACTTCAGACTTTCAGCTTAACATGTTATATAATACAACTACAGCCCATCGAGTTTTAAGGAAAAAAAAAAATTTCACTGAAAACATATTTTAGAATAAATAAATAAACAAGTAATTCAAAAACATTAATAAATTAGTATTTTCTCGATAATGTAGAAAATATAAAACTATACATCATGTTTGATCGCACATAACATGCTTTAGCAAATTACAAGAGTAAAGGAGGTGGGAACTGGGAAGTAATGCAATTTCAAGGCATTTAAAAAAAACGTTTCCATGCTTCCCGGGTGCAGTGCAGCCATGTATGGAAAATTGCTATAATTATTTTTTTTATTCTTCCTCATAAAAAAATTACAATTTCAATCTAATACATGACCCACAAAAATAATTTGAAAAAATACTACAATTGCAAATGCCACAACTCATTTGCTCCTAAACACCCTACAAATACAATGTTTCCAAAATTGGTTGAATCTGCCATCAAGATCTCTTCACAATAGCAGTAGCAAAGAAAGGATGATGACCTAATGTAAATGAAATCTTCACCGTTGGATCAGGTGCTCCTAGCCTGCAAATGACATTCAAGGCAATGTTGTTGCGTTCTGCTACTTGCTCTATTCTCCGCAGCTCAGCCATCATTTCAGGGTCATTAGCAAAACTACTTTTCAACTCTTTTGCAATCCTCTGAGACTCCTTGAAGTAATCGCACATAGCTAGAGTCTGAAGAAAAGACAACCAAGTAAAAGCCCGTCTCTTGAAGAAACAAAAACAACACTTAATAGTTTTCAAAAGAGTACTCACAGAGAAGTTAGCATGGGCGGTTGAATCCTTATATGTCAGATATGAAATGCCATCAGGAAGGCAAGCTTTCAGTAAAAGCTCAAATTGCTGAATAAATATCTGGAGAAAAAAAACTATATGTGAATTCACTTGCAAATGAAAAGCTTGATTCAAAACACAAGTAATCCTTTCATAGAGAACTCTGTTGTTAAGGATTAGCCATACATAAATTTGTCTTGAGCTCATATTTTTAGATTTTGGACCTAATTCAACTCTACAAAACTGACTTATTATAATGGAGGGGTGTCCATTCTCTGTAAACTCTTTTCAGACCTTAGAGTACCTTATCTCTAGTCGACATGAGACTTGTGTTTTTCCCGATACATATACATGTTATTGTCAAGTATAACAAAATATACATTTTACTCAATGTCTCCAAATCTTTCAAAACCTTGAATCACAAAAAAAAGTACCTCGATACCATAGAAAAACCACTAAATGCAGTTTAGATTAATTGAAGTTTTCTTTTCACCATATGGCAAATCCGCAAATCTATCTATCTATCTATTTATATATATATATATATATATATATATATATCCTAAATTATGTTTGATCAACATGGCAAGATTACAAGTGCATTAAAAAAATGAACTAAGTTAATTATTCAATACATAAATTTGCTTCATCTTAGCCACAACAATGCAATCTTGGAGGATATAGAACCATAATTTAGTATCTGATGTTTGGAACATATGATTCCTTTCTGGTTCGAAAAGACTAAGGGCGTGTTTGGGAGTTTGGAAGGGAAGAAAATGGGAGGACTTAGGACTAATAGTAGTAATTAATTAATGGTGGGGAGAAAAAGTATTCCCCAAGCCCCTCTCCGAGTATATTTGTGGATCGAGAATTCGGTCCTTATCTCTTGTTTCATGAACATGAAACTACATCATGTGAATGAAATTACATCTCATGTTCATGAAACAAGAGATGAAGATTGAATTCTTGATCTACAAACTAAAACACACAAATTGAAAGGAAAGAACGTAAACTCACTTGAAGAAATTGAAGAAAGTACCAAAATGGAGACATGAGAGATGGAAGGGGAAGAAAGTTTGCCACTTCTTCCGTGGGAAGAATATAAGAACACACACGACACACCACTTGAGGCCACCCAAGCCTCAAGATGAGTCGATGAAGTTCTAATCCAAGAACTTGAGAGAAATCAGTTGCTCTCACACTGTCAATTTTTCATTATCATCTAAAAAAAAGTTTTTACACCATTTGTGATTTACTCTTTATATAGACCTTCTAGTGGGTAAAGTCCATAAACCTTATTGGACAAGCCCAAGTCCATGGCCTTCCTACAAACCCTACACACCTAGTTTATAAAAAAGGGTAGCTACAGCCAAACAAGCAACAAGACACACAAACTAGTCTAACTACAAGTAAAGCTAATTATATTACATTTTAATGGAAAATGAAAATTAACAACTAAGATTTTCCTATAATCAATGACTTGAAATTGTCTATGCTTTTATTCTTATTCTCCAATCTTGGTCCTCATCACTAACTAATGAATTACTACTTTTAGTCCAAAACCCTCTCCTCCCCTCCAAACTCCCAAACACACCCTGAAAGAGGATTATGACCCATTTGAAAACTATATCCAATGCTGATCATGGAAAGATTCACCACTGAAATTACTTTAGTGGGGTTAATATTTAATACAACCCAAATTGGAATTTAGTAAAAACCTGCAGAAAACAATCAGAATCTAATAGGTTACTTAATATGTTTAGACAATACTCTAATTGAAACGGTTGGCTTTAGTGTAATCCTATTCATTATTAAAAATATTAATATTCATTTGGATACTATTTTAATTTTTAGCACTTTGACAAAAAAATCCCAAAAAATTCCAAATTTTTAACTTAAACTTGCAAGTGTAACCACTAAAAATTCAGTACTGAATTTTAGTTTTTACCAACCACATCCTCTGCAGTGCTTTAACCAGGTTTTAATTACATACGAAAACTGTTATGGCAAAACAGAAAACCTTACCTCATTTTCTGTATTGAAAGGACTTTGAGGTGGAACAATCCTGCACTCATTCCTCAAAGCAGCTAGCATCTAGAAAAATAATTGGATTGCTGCTGAGTGTAAGTCCACTAAATTGAATCAACTAACAAAGCAGGAATCATATATAGCTAAAGATAAATTATCACATACACATAGTCGGTGTGGCCATGTTAATTTAGAAAAAAATACGTCTAAATTTAGCAAAATAGGGTTCAGTTTTCACCGACAGACTACTAAACTCTACCTCTATGACCTACAGACATGGGAGGAACACTCATGTCTTAAATCATAATTCCTAGAAGGAATCGTTAAAGACAGCATCATTGAGATAATATATGCAGTATTACCATGCCTAACCCTTCAGCTAGATATATTTGGCTCTGAAGAAACTTGACAGCTGCTGAGATCTGATAATTCATTCCCGCATCTTTTAAAGAATCTCTTTTTTTCTTAGCCTTCTTCTTAGCTGATCAACAGAATTCATAGTTGCATATTCAAGTCAGGAACACCATACGCTTATTTTTTTCTTCATGCAACTAAATGCACAATTACACCGTGAAAGTCATTAATTTGTAGGTAAACATAAAGCAGAGGATTTCCTCTCACATACTAGCACCTTTTGAAATAAAAACTCTTGATGAATTACTATCACACATACCAGCACCACTGCTTACTGCCATCCGCAGATGCTTCTTCTCCGCAAGATTGACCAAGACGAGGTAAATATACCAGTACACCATGCAATAATCATGAACAGCATAGAGTTCCAATTCAAATCCCAAAATGAGAAATCGAAAAGCTATCCAATATGTTTGTTCTTCCACCCACACAAGAATCTGTTGGTATATTTTGAAACATATATTCTGCCAGAACAGAGAAAATTATATATTAGTTAATTCAGTGATAACAGCTAACAGACAATCAACCAATTTAGGCCTAAAAAAGCATGTGTGCTGCAACACTCATGAAAAAAACTCACGTCACGAGAATTAATATTACTTGTAATAATAAACATCAGTCTTATGCTTCTCATGTACATTGTATTCTTCTCCAAGTTACCAGATATTGAGTTTTATAGCATGTAGTAAATGGTGTATGTAATAAGTGTTATTAGAATTTGAATTTGGGTTTGAGCCTAACCCAATCCCAAAAACTAGCTTGTGGGGTGAAGCTTATAACCATTATTAATGTCATATCACTTTCCAATGTTGGACTTCAACAATGTTGAAGTTATGGGTTTTAGATAAAGGAAGGAGAAGAGACTCTAAAATATGATTATTAATGATAATAACTTGATACAAAAGACTAAACACTAATCCCTATTTGTAGGGATACGAAACTCCTAATCCTAATTAAATAGAGAAACTAGGAAACAAATAACCATAATAACTAAGTAATATGAAAACTAATCTTAGGAGATAATCTATTCTAAGATAAGAAACTATCCTAGGAGATAATTCAATATAATATCAGGATATTTCAAGATACATTCTTATAGTCTAAAAGTAGCAAACCTCGTTGTTTGAAGTATCTGGGGCTTTCCCAAACTCCTTTTTGAAAGCCAGCTCTAACTGTGAATGCAGAATTGAATCAAAAGATCAGCTTCAAATGAATTTCTGGGCAGTCATAAATCAATTTATCTTTACTATATAAGTTTAATCCTACATAAAATGCTGGGAACCAATGTTTTTAAAACCGGGCCGGATATCGAACCGTGAGACCATCGAGTCATGGCTTAATTGGTTCGTTCGGTTCAACCATAGTTGAAATGACTAATAAATGAATAAATATATTTAGGAGAAAGAGAAATAGAAAACAAAATAATCACTTCAAGCGGTTCAACCAATTCATTTAGCGGTTCAAACCGGTTATGGGCAGTTCAACTATGGTTGAACCAACCAATTTCTGACACCTGTGCCAATAAAATATATAAGAGTAAAGAAGCTATCATGAAAATCCTCCTAAAATTTAATTCAATTTATAATTTATTTAACAAAGAAGGTGTTATTTTAACGAAGTTTGAATGTTTTTTTTTTTTCACATCCAATTGTGTTTTCTACTAAAGGCAGTCCGAGGACTCCGAGCAGTCTTTGGAAAACAAGAGATATTTTGGCGGGGGGGGGGGGGGGGATATACTTCGGAAAACAAGCAAAGGACACACACCTGTACATAGGTCACCCGCCAGTCTTGTAGCATTTTCCCAAGCTTACGCCTTTGCCATGCAGCATTTGTACAAACAATTTTGAGTAAATTTATCACCATCTGCATGTATAATATTATACAGATTATAAAAAGTGCCTAATTATATAAACTGTGGTGCATAGCCATTTCGTATGCGATGGTATGAAAAAAAAAACAATAATTTCATTACCAGTTCTAGTTGCACCATAAATTCAGTTTTCTGTATGTCATGATTCTCCGTGACTTCAGGTAATCCAGCAGCTCTAGTGATCATAGAAAACATAGGATACCGACCAAAGAGTTTCCCGTTCTGGACCAGCAGAAGCTGATAACAATAACAAGATTTGATGGGTTAAGCTTGGATAACAGTTAACAGAATTCAAACAATAGAAGTATAAATTTCACAGCAATGCATGTCTATGCTTTTAGAGACAAGCAAGTAGTGAAGCAATGAACCAATAACAAATGTCAACATGCCAATCAGATGCATGAAGACGTAATATGTTACTTTGTGTGCCTCTAAGATCCCATTGCTGGTTCTTCCAAAGTGCAAGTGTTACAAGCATCTTCTGCTTAGCCATGAATGGTAGTACCCTTAATATTTTGATTTAATGGATGTAACGTTTGCAAGTGAGAACTACTTCCTCATATTTTGTTTGACATGGTAAAAAAGTGATAATCCAGAGAGACACGCACATATATATAAATTATTTATTATTTATTATTTATTAATCAACATTGTAAAATCATTAGTTTATAAGCAATACAAGCTTATTAACCAACACAAAACTGCATACGAAAAACAGGGCATCCTGCACAGGATTCAGTGAAGGGCCAGACACATAAGGTCTATAGTAGACAATCTTCCATTTGTAAAAGGCTGATCCTACAACGTATAATGTTGAGAATATATCATACTATTTTCAAAACATTAAACGAGATACAAGGAACAAATTCTGGTATTCAAAAAAGAAAACATATATTTCTCGTCACGGGGATATCTCATAAGAGGCAGAAGATGGAAAAAGAAAAATCTATTTACAAATATTTGATAGCTAAATTACTTTTCTATATAGAAAATTCACTAAAGCAGATAATAACCAGATGAGAGAAAACTTATCAAATCAAGTAGAATCAAGGAAATTTTAAGAATCACCTGAAGATGAGCTCTAGAGACCAAATCAGGTTGGGATTTTTGGAATTTAACCGCAAAGAGTAAGGCAGCCTCCAACGACGGGTCCAATGAGTTGGAACATATAATGTCTAGATCATGAAGGAGCTTCACAAAATATTCGAGAGCCTGGAAGAGATAAACTGGAAAAATTGTAATAAGGAATTAAGTTTCATGCATTAAAAGTAACCCTCTGAAAACTTGCCTTTTCCCAACAAATAATTTTGATCGACCGTGGCGGTGTTGGAGCTGATAATCTACAATTTAAACTAGCATCAAAGCCAATTGGTTGACAACCAGATGCAGTTGTGTTGTCTATATTTTGTTCAGGCACCTGAGCATTGGCTCTAAGAAAGTCTGAAGATTTTTGAATATGATGAATCTCTGAAATGCATGCAGCTATGTGTTCTCTTGCCAACTTCAAACCTCCTCCTTGGGGTCGTTTCATAGACATCAAAAGATGGTAAAAATGCTGAAAGAAAATCAAATGTGGTGAAATTCCGGTCGAAGTAAGAGTTCTTACTGCCTAGTTCGCAAGAAAAACATGAGCTTGTAAATTAATGAAAGTTAAACTATCAAAAGACTGAGACACAAATATACTAAATACACAACTACATAAAGGTACTCTAACACACTGGTTGGTTCATGGAATGATGCAAAAGAAAGAAGAGTCCTTGGATGCATCTTTTCGACTGAGTGATTGTATTTTTCTTAAATTAATTTCGTATAGCAGTGATAGTGTTTTCTTAAAAGTATTTTCTAACCTTTTAGGTAGTAGTAGGGACAACCTTAAATGAGTGAACAACTGGTGTGAAGAAGGTTTTGCAGCAAGGTGAAACAAGTCAAAAAAATACATGAGGAAAATTTAGTACATTCAATAAAAAGATTTTAAGCCCTTTTCCATCCCTTTATTATTTCCTCACTTTTGAAGGGGACACAGATTCAAATTGGAGGAAAGGGGTCTTGTCCCCCTTAATTTCCCTCACTTCACATCCAACCAAACGCTAAGGCTGCTATAGAGAAATCCCTCACCATATTTGAAAGTGTTTTTGTAGAGAAGTGGAAGGGGTTGCTTATGACTAATATATTTTTAATTTAGAGAGTATTATAAAAAGAAAAAGAGATCGAAAGGATTCGAAAAAAATTTCTTAGCGCTTCAAAAAACCTCTTGCAATTCATTTTTTGAGCTCCCCCATATTAGGGTGTTTTAGTATTATGAAGAAAAATAAACCCTCCATTAAAGGTGGGGGGGCTATCCTTCCATCCCCTTCATTTTACCCAAAGCCCTCCCTTAACCCTCCATTGCTAAACCCACAAAGGTAGCTTACCGGAAAGTCACCAGAATTAGGTTACTGGAGCCCAGTAGTTCTGAGTAAGGGTGAGCACAGGACGAGTTAGAACAGATTATAACTAACCCTAACCCGGTCCCAAATACTGATCTAGCCATGTTTCACATCTTAACCCGTCCTTAAACCCAAATAAACCTAATAAGCTATGGGTCAATTTAAAATCGGGTTTAATTAAGACCAAAATACGAATAATATAATTTTCAAAAACATTGTTATTACTTAAATTAAATATTTTATATCTGATAAATTTGGTAAAAGTTTTATAAAATTAATGTTGATGTGTGTCTAACTTTGTTAAAAATACTGGGGTCTAGCGCAAGACGTTGGTGCACATAGTGTGAGTTCTATTAAAAATATATTCCTACTGAGTTCTATTCCTACTGATTAAAAAAGTATTAAAAATATATTCAGATATTTTTATTTTTCTATAAAATATAAGTATAATTTCTATCGCTACTGTTGCGATTATAAAATTAAAATAATGATGGTACGACTATGAAGTTAACGTCTCATACCGTTAAACTTCAACATCTACCTACTTGTTTTGAGTTGAGCGTCTAACTGAGTTATCACGATTCACAAGTATTAATGTATTAATTAAATATTAATATATGAGTATGTATATTAGGGACTGAACAGGTAACCCGAGGGCCAACCTGAACCCGTTCTAACCTGAAGCCAAGTTACTACTTGGTTGGGACAGTCCTATTTGTCCATTTTTTGTGTGCGATAAGGTTGGGATCAACCCAAAACCATTGGGTTGGGACTGGTTGGCGAGTTGGGATGGTCCTCCACACTCCTTGTTCCGAGGCCATGCACTTAAACATCCATAATGCATGGTGACCAAAGAAAAAAAATTATAGGACATGTAAATATCGTAAAAAAATTATTATTTTTTTAGGATTAGTTTCTTAAAACCACAAGTATCGTATAACATCTTGATATTATCTTATAGTATCTTAAGTTATCCTATAGGATTAGTTTCTTATCTTAGCATAACTTACCGTATCTCGTTAGATTAGCTTCCATATTCCTTTGTTATTAACATCATTTGTTTCCCTATTTAATTAAGAGTTGAGTCTTGTATTAGTATAAATAAGGGTTAGTGTTTAGTCTTCCTGTCAAATCATAATCCTCAATCATTTCAAACCATATTCCTATCTTGAAATCTTTAATCTTTCTCTTCGTTCTTTTTTAAAACCCTATAACTTCAATAATAATAATAATAACAACAACAACAACAATAAAGCCAAGTGTCTAAAACAATGGATTTGAGCACTAGGAATAGGGCATCCTTAGCTTCCCTTGTCAAAACTAAAAATATGCTAATGAAGGAAAGTTGAAAGGCTGCATGCTAATAAAACAATCGTTATCATCTTATCTTTGACGTGTGTGGATTGATTATAGATATTGCAAAGAAACAACCAATGTCTAATCATAAACTATGCATCAGTGTAATTCTATATTATTTGCAGTTTTGCATAATTGTTTAAGAGAGAAATCATAGGATAAAACCTTACGAAAACGTAATCGACATAACAGCGCTTTGCAGTAGCCTTCTTCCAGGTCGGGATTGTTTTGAAGTGGCTCTATATCTGCAACCAAATAGCTCATAACTCAATAAAAGCATAACCATACGTTGCACTTTTTTGTAATTGGGGAAAAGCCGGGATGATTTTGAGTTTGACAGTTATGAAGCTTAAATACTATAATAGCTAACACCAGATATTATGGTCAATATACGGAAAGAAATTAATTGCAAATGCTGTTAAGCTCTAACTTCTTATTTCTACTTCTATTTTTCTTTTATGAACTTCACCTGTATATATACAGCAAAACAAAATTTAAAGAGCTAGTTCAGAATGATCAATCATACGATACAAAGTTAATCTAGAATGGCATAAAGCCTGCCACAGCAGGTAGTTGTAACATTTTCAAACATAAGCATATTAATACTCTTCAAGGGTAATTAACTTCGAAATTTAATCTTTTCCTCTAGCCAATTATCACCAAGTGGCACTTTCATTCCCTTCTGCAAAACTATTTGAAACTTACGGCAATATTATGACATAAGACCTCACCAAAGCAATGCTGAAGTTTCAACAAGCAATTACCTTCCGATACTCTTCTTTTTGACAGTGATGCTTTACAAGCACGCAATTGGCGAGATATTGTTTCTTCAACAGCATTTAGCTTTGATGAACACCTTTCATCTCCATCTCCACTCAGAGGAAGGCCATATGCCATAATAAATAAATCTTCTTCCTGACACAAATAAACATCACAATATTTTTAAGAAAAGAACAAAGGAAAGCTCTGTAAGTACATGGTCTCATAATAGAGGAAAAATTAAAAATGGTGGTGACACATGTTCACTGGAGTATACAGCTTATAAAAATTAAATATACAAAATATGTTAGGAAATCAAACAACTAAAGCCACATATCTATATGTCCTCTGCTTAGAGGAAGGCTTCATGTCAGTGTAATCGAGTATATCGGTAATCATAAATAAATATCACAAAGCTTAATCCATAAAGTAAGATCCATATAAATAAATAATGAAATAAAGAATCCTAACACTTTATTCCTCAAAAGATGAAAAAGTACTGCTTGATACTTATTTGACCCAACAGGAGAATCAAAAATTTCACAGATAACTAAATCAAAAAATGTTCCTATATAACATAAACAAAAAGAAGAGCTGTTGAAATACTTTACTTCATGTGTACGAGCATCTGAGACAACCGAAAGAACTGCTTTACAGGTTGCACGTGTGACTTGACAGTAAGAGTGCAACAGGGAATGTGATGATGTTCTTTCAGGCCGTAGGAGATAGAGGCACGAATAGACAGTTTGTGCCAGTGAATGACCCCGGTGCCATGTTGCCTGCAAAATCAAATGACAACTAAGATAAAGAGAACGAAAACAAACCACATGTCTAGTACTGCTAGAGTAGAAAAACTGAAGCCATGTGCATGCACTAAAATTCTGTTTTCTGTTAGAGTTAGTTATTCTTTCTTAACCAGTTATAAAAGTTTTCAGTTGTATTGTTTTAGCTCTGATGTATGTGATCTCATTATATACAACCCTTTGTAATCAACTATTTCTTTTTTCGGTAAGTTGTAATCAACTAATTCAATATTGTAGAATCACTTGCAGTTTATCCTTTCTCTGTTATTACTATCCTAACAAGTATGGACAAAGATATTGACCACAGCCAGAAGTTGCTACTTGTGTATCTCTAAAAATTCTAATTTTGTGCCTGACTAAAATTTATGCTCAATAGATAAATTTTCACAATATTTCTTAGGGGGAAAGAAAGCAAAAACAAGGGGTAGATTTTGATGTACTCAGAGCACTAAAATACAAAGCATATTATTATCCAAAACAAAAGGAATAAAAAGACCAAAGATCGTCATATCAAGACTGCACATTCATCAGTCTCACGCCTAATGGACATGCACAGGTTGATGTGGATGTTTTTGAGGGGGGGGAGGGAGAGAGATTTTAGCCCTTGAAAATAATCTAAAAAACTAGCTACGTCTAAGATGTATCGAAGGCAAAAGCAGCATAGTGACAATACCTCACATGCTAGCAGATGGTCCATGATGTCAATTAAGCATCGGACATCAGTAGTTTTATCAGCACTAATAGGAACAGGAGCAGCACCATTCTCAATGGCTTCATCGAGAGAATAGTATGTAGAAGCAATACCTGAATCCATTTTTGGATCCATTATCTGGAGAAAAAAATCGAATAAAAAATGAATTTCATATAAGTCAAGTTTACACAAGATAGTTGTAAAATAACCAACAGCTTCTAATAATCTGTAGACATTTCTTACACTGCAGCAATGTATGCTCATTATTATCTTATTTTCGAAATGACAAGATTATCTTATCTCAAAATGACATGAATATCTAAAGCAAAATAATTGCATGATTGTATCAAAAGCAGATGCAGATTAAATCATACAACAGGATCATAGACAAAAGAAAAAACCTCCCAGTGAAAGTGCAATGAGCAAGATAAAGGAATACCTCCAAAGCAGACATGGCAGCAAAGAGATTGAAGTTATCTCCATGAATAAGTTCTCCCTCTCGAAGATCTGCAAATACAGCACAGAAATTGTGTTCAAAAAATCACTTCTAATTGACCACAGTATCATTGCAATTTGCAAAACACACTGTAAATCAATGAGCAACTTCTACATCATTGTTGTATTTAAGAATAAAATGCGATTATGCAGTGATCAAGTTAAAACAAAAAGGAAGTGTAAATTGTAGCATTAGATTCTAATGGAAAACCCTTCCCTTCAGTTGAGAATAATAAAGTTAAAAAAGAGTGTATTCGGTAGAAGAGAAAAGAGAGAGAGGGGGAGAGAGAAAGAGAGAAGTGACCTTGGCAAGCGGCATGGAGGAGGGGAGATACATCGGCCCAAACGGAGTTATCGCCGGAGGTGCGGGGAGGGACGGTGAGATCATCGGCCATAACCCTTCGAGCTTGCCTTATTGTCCCCGCCGGCTAGGGACGAGAGATTAGGGAGGGAGGGAGGGAGTGTCTTTAATTTGAGGTTAAGTAAAAGTAAAACAACACTCTGGGTGGGTTTCGGCGGCGTTTCGCATAGGCTGCTACATACATGTGCCTTCCATTTTTGTGTTGAACTTACTAGTTACTTTCGTTCGTCACTGTTTTTTATTTGAAAAAGAAAAGGGAAGACTTATGAAAACTTTACTCTAACTTTGGTGACCTTTCATTTCTCGGTTTAAATACGATTTTACCCCCTGTAAATAGGGGGTGTTTTGCTTTTACCTCCTGTAAAATTTTTTTTTAAAAAAAATATCTTGTAAATGTCACCATTTTGGCGTTAGCCCTTCTGTTAATTCCTCTGTTACAAAAAATCCTACGTGTCACACATTTGGCATTTATATTTAGTTTATTTTTTATTTTATTTGCTGATTTGGATTTTTGATTTTACCCCCTATTATTCTCTTTCTTCTCCACTCTCTTCTCTCTTCTCTCCCTCTCTCACCAACACAACCACCACACCACCACCACCACCACTCTCTTCTCTCTCTCACCCACACCGCAACCACCACACTACCACCACCACCACCACAACCACTCTCTTCTCTCTCTCACCCACACCACAACTACTCTCTTCTCTCCCTCTCTCACCAACACAACCACCACACCACCACCACCACCACTCTCTTCTCTCTCTCACCCACACCACAACCACCACAACCACTCTATTCTCTCTCACCCACACCGCAACCACCACACCACCACCACCACAACCACTCTCTTCTCTTTCTCACCCACACCGCAACCACCACACCACCACCACCACTACCACTCTCTTCTCTCTCTCTCACCCACACCACAACCACTCTCTTCTCTCTCACCCACACCACAAAACACACAGCGATTTTGTTTCCAAAAAACCCCAAAATCGAAATAGAACAAATTGAAATGAAATGACAACGATTTTGATTTTGTTTCCTCTTGAACAACAACGATTTTGTTTCCAACAACAACAACATCGATTTTGTTTCCTCTACACGGCGATTTTGTTTCCTCTTCACAACGTTTCGTTTTTGAGAGTGTGAGGTTGAAGATGATGAAGAGAGTGGTTGTGGTGTTAGCGGTGGTGTGTGAGTGGTGGTGTGTGAGTGGTGGTGGTGTTGGTGGTTGTGGTGTGGGTGAGAGAAAGAAGATGAAGCTGAGATGTTGAGGGAACAACAACAACACAGAGAGAGATGAAGATGAAGAAAGATGGGTTTAGATAAAAAAAATTATAGGGGGTAAAATCAAAACACCCCCTATTTGCAGGGGGTAAAAGCAAAGCCAAAACATCAGCAAAGCCAGCTGAAAGTTCCGTTAGACACGTCAACAAACCACTAACGGAGACTTGACAGAAGGACTAATATCAAACAAAAAAAATTTACAAGGTGTTTTTTTAAAAAAAAAAATTGCAGGCGGTTAAAGCAAAACACCTCCTATTTACAGGGGGTAAAAACATATTTAAACCTTGTTTCTATCACTCTCTTTTTTTGGTAATATTCTTTCTATCACTCTCTTCCATCAAGGATCCACTCAAATTATTTTGAAAGAGTTTAACTAGTTAGTATATATATTTGTAAAAAAAAATTCTTTTGACCAAATATTTGTAAAAAAAAATTAAATATATTTTTAGTCTCTATAAAATTTGTAATATCCCCTATTTTGCTATTTTAATTAATTGCCATGAAATAATAATTAGTGATTTAATTTAGTTGGTTGGGAACTATTTATACTGAGAATGACTTATTGATTTATTAAATATGCAAATTGTGTGTGATTGATAATTAATTGGATGTTAGTAGAATGCTTAGGGTTGATGGGAGTCATAGGGGATAGGAAGGTTAAGTGAGGGGCAAACTTGTCTTTTCCCCATCCCATATATATATTTCCTTTCAGCTGAAAAACCAAACTGAAACACTTTGAACCATTTCTGGAAATCAGAAACAGGGAAGAGAGAAAGGAAGGGTTAGGCGTGAGAGAGGGAAACTTGAGGAAGAGAGAGATCACGAAATTGTGGATGCATGTAGCATCCAAAACCAGCCCTGAACTCCTGTCATTCTCCTCTTCCCATTGATAGTAATTTCGAAGTCATCCCCTTTTCCTAGCCCAAATCACCATTGAAGACCCACCAAGCTCCATTTAACCAAAATTCAAAACAACCTGAGTTACATGTGAGTGAAGGAAGTGTTAAAACCAACTTCTGTACCTAAACCGAGTGTTGGAGCAGCTTAGGAGGCAGTTTAGTTCCTGGGTTCGAAGTGCAAGCTCTAGGAGGTTTGGGTTTCAGTTTTGGGTTGCCTAGAAGCGGTTTGTTGGAGAGTTCGTGAGTTGTCGTGGTCCTTGTTGCTGAGTTTCGGTATTGGTAGCTTCCGTCCTCAAAGAGGTGAGTTCTATAACTCGCTTAGGGATTTTTTGTGTTATGAGTTCTTTGTTTCGAAAACCAGCGTTGTTCAATTGGTCTCGAGAAGAAATAAGGTCGAAAAACTGTTTTCAGAAAACTACAAGTTTAAATTGATCAATTGCATGTGTAATTGTTTGGATGCGCTCGTTTGATTTGAATATATTGCTGGGTTATACTGTTCTGTGTGTATTCAAGTTTGAGTCTCGGTCGGAAGGGAAATTGGAATCGGAACGGAATGGAATTTACTCATGAAAAGTCTGTTTTCTGGAAAACTGATGGAGACGCACGGATCGTGTGCCTCTGTGCACGGGTCGTGCGCCCCCATCTGATGCTACACGAACTGAATTTTTAAACACACACGGATCGTGCGCTTAGTCGCACGGGTCGTGCTTATCTTTCTGAAAACCTTCTACAACTTTGTTCAACAGCGCACGGATCGTGCGCCTACACGCACGGGTCGTGTGAGACCTTCTGATCCTCAAATTCAAAGTACCTTTTTATCCATCCCAAATGATTCCAATCCTCTTCTAATCCATTCCTCATGGTTCCCCAACAATGTAAAGATACTGATATCATGGAATTGAACATGCTTGATAGAAAACTTGTGTGTTATGAACGTAACGGAAAACCGTACTTAGAGAACGCGAGAGAACATAAGTCAAGAAATGTTAACGGACCTTGAGTCCAATCATGTTAAGATAACGAACTTCAAGTTCATCATGTCATGTAAGCTAATTGATTGTAAGTCTATAAAGACATAAAAACTCTCAATTCATGTAAACACAATTCAAGTTACTTTCCCTCAGGGAAAAGTAGATGGTATACCTTGTGTATATCGAGGATGACGATCCTCCAGTTATTAGCATACTAGGGGAGGGGAAGTCATGAGCCCCAGAACCTAGGCTCTCATGTTGCTCACTTGGATTAGTGGGGATGGGTTCACTGAGACGTCCTAACCTTAGCTAAGGCGGGCTTCGAGGTGTTGTGCTAAGTTCATGTTAAAATATGATCCGTAGTCGCTTATTAGGGCTACATCAGGAAAAATCAGAAATGTAACGAGTAGTCGCTTATTAGGGCTACAAGTTACGAGAAAACACCTTGTATTCACGTGGTTGCTTATTAGGGCCATGAGTTCAGATTCAAGTATAATAAACCGTTAGAGTTGGTCAGGGGTCTCGATAGGACTCATTGAGATAATGTTTATCTCACCCTTTATGTATTGTGGTTTTTCAGAGAAGCAAAGGAAAGCTAAGGCGAAGGTTCACGGTTAGCCGGTGTGACTCGAGGAGTCCGGAAGTCTATGTTTCATGTTTTAGGCCCTTGCCCTTCTGTAGTACTTTTGTTATCGGTTGTATAACTATCATGTATAAGTTATAAATCATTTCCGCTAATTTCATGTTTTGAGTATTGAACACCAGGATAATGTATGTTTAAGTCTTAAGACTTCAGATCTTTCCGATTATGCATGGAGGTTCATTGAACCATTGATACTTATATCGAAAGTTTTAGTTGTGTTCAATATTTCATTAAGAGGAAGTTACTCTGATGTATGCCATGTAGTGCATTTCGGTGATTCTACATGTTAGAATTATCGGGGTGTTACATTATGGTATCAGAGCAGTTCGACCTAGTCGGGCTTAGATTAGTTAGGGTGGTTTTGTCCCTTGAGAAACTCTGCCATTATGCTTCTTATGATGCTAAGAGACATTGAGACTGATCAACTTAATACTTGGTGTATCGTTTGCAGAATTATGGCAGGAGGATCAAGGAACACCCCACCAATCGATCCGCATGCTGCTTGGATGCAAGGCATGATGGAAAGGCAGCAGAAGATGCTGGAAGATATGGTAACGTTGCAGCAGAATGCTCAAGTTCAACCTCAGCGGGCCCCAGAGCCGCAAGTTAACCCCAGGCAAGTTTATGCGGAATTTCTGAAGATGAAGCCATCTGAGTTCAAGGGAGGACCGGTTGTCATGGAAGCCCAGCATTGGCTGGATGATATAGAGAAGATTTTCCTGACTATGCAAGTCACGGATGAGGATAAGTTAAGATTGGCATCCCATATGCTAAAAGGGGAAGCTCACAACTGGTGGACTAATGTTAAGGCTATGATGGTGACTATGGGTACTCCCCAGACTTGGGAGCATTTCAGACAAGTGTTTTTGGAGCAGTTCTTTCCGACGACAATGAGGTTCGACAAGGAGAATGAGTTTTTAACTCTCACTCAAGGAAGTCTAACGGTGGGTCAGTACTCCGCCAAGTTTGAAGAGTTGTATCAATTCTTCGGTTTGGCTGGTTATGCCCCCAATGACAAGTGGAAGACCGATAGGTACAAGTATGGGTTAAGGGAAGACATTGCTCAAAGTCTAAGTTCTTTTGCATATACCAATTATGCGGCCATGGTTCAGCAAAGCTTATATAGCTGAAAGTGATTTGAAGAGGTTGTATGCATGTAGAAAGGTATTCAATTAGAGTAAGAAGAATGTTGGATCGTCCAACAATCAAATGGGTCCCAGGTACAACTCCAACAAAGGGAAGCAAGTTCAGTCGTCTAATTCTCCAAGGTTCAGTACGTGCTCCAACTGTGGAAGGTACCGTCAGGGTAAGTGTCAAGTGGGATCGAATCAGTGCTACTACTGCAAGAAGGAGGGACATTATGCAAATAACTGTCCAAAGAAGAAGGGTCGGGAGGATGGTGCCGCTACTACAACTCATGGCAGGGTCTATACCTTGGATGCCCAGAATGTCACACCGTCAGATAATCTACTAAGGGGTATGAAATCTCTTTTCTCTAACTCCGTTAGTATTTTATATGATTCGGGAGCGACCCATTGTTTTATATCTCAAGTTTGTATTGACCAATTGGGATTAGCTTTGACATCGTTTGTCCCAACCGCTTTCTATTAAGACTACCGCCGAGGGTAGTATTCAAACCCAGACCTTATGTGAGAACTGTCTTCTATCTATCGGAGACAGGAGTTTTGTCATAAATTTCATTTGTTTGCCAATGAAGGGTATGGACATTGTCCTAGGTATGAATTGGATGACCGCCAACCATGTGACCATTGATTGTTTTCATCGGACTGTCGGTTTTGCCTCCGAGTCAATGGAGCCACAACCGGCCAATTCTGAAGTTGTTATCTCATTCACCGATGCTAGTGATTGTTTGTTGCAAGGTGCTGAAGCTTATGTCTTGATGTTGTCTGCATCGTCTGAAACAGGTCTGGATTTATCTTCCGTACAAGTTGTTAATGAGTTTCTAGACGTATTTCCTGATGAAGCTTCTTCGTTACCTCCGGATCGTGAGGTGGAGTTCTCAATAGAGTTGATCCCTGGTACAGGGCCAATTTCTATAGCTCCGTATAGGATGTCCCCTTTAGAGTTGAAAGAATTGAAAGCCCAGTTGGAAGATTTAATTTCAAAGCAGTTTATTCGGCCGAGTGCCTCGCCATGGGGTGCTCCAGTGTTACTCGTCAAGAAGAAAGATGGAAGTATGAGGTTGTGCATCGATTACCGTCAGTTGAACAAGGTAACAATCAAGAATAAGTATCCTTTGCCGAGAATTGATGATTTGTTGGATCAACTGAGAGGAGCTGCTGTGTTTTCGAAGATTGATTTGAGATCTGGCTATCACCAAATAAGAGTTTGGGCTTTGGATATTCCGAAGACCACGTTTCGTACTAGATATGGACACTACGAGTTTGTAGTGATGCCCGTCGGTTTAACCAACGCTCCGGCTATATTCATGGATTATATGAATCGGATTTTCAACCCGTATTTGGATCAGTTTGTAGTAGTTTCCATTGACGACATCTTGGTGTACTCTAAGACGGTTGAGGAGCATGTGCGACATCTCCGAATTGTTCTGAACGTACTCCAGGAGAAGAAGTTGTTTGCCAAGCCATCCAAATGTGAGTTTTGGATGCCCGAAGTGAAGTTTTTGGGCCATGTGATATCCCTATCTGGTGTTGCAGTGGATCCCAGCAAGATTGAAGCTGTGGTAGACTGGAAACAACCATCAACAGTCACTAAAGTGAGAAGTTTCTTGGGATTAGCTGGATATTATCGGAGATTCATTCAAGGATTTTCTCAGCTAGTCCGTCCTCTCACTCGGTTGACTCGCAAGGATCAGCCGTTTGTGTGGGACTCAGACTGTGACAATTGTTTTGCAGAATTGAAAAGTCGTTTGACTTCTGCACCCGTCCTAATTCTTCCAGACCCGTCCTTAGGATTCCAAATCTATTGTGACGCCTCTGGTAGGGGTTTAGGATGTGTCCTTATGCAGAATCAACAGGTGGTTGCTTATGCTTCTAGGCAGTTGAAGCCGCATGAAGAGAATTACCCGACGCATGATTTGGAATTGGCGGCGATTGTGTTTGCACTAAAGATTTGGAGACATTATCTTTACGGGTCTCGTTTCGAAGTCTTTAGTGACCACAATAGCCTTAAGTATCTGTTCGATCAGAAGGAGCTAAATAATAGGCAGAGGAGATGGGTAGAGTTCTTGAAGGATTATGATTTTGAGTTGAAATACCATCCAGGAAAGGCTAACGTTGTAGCCGACGCTTTGAGTAGAAAGTCAATCCTTACTGCAGAGTTGATGATTCATGAGATGGCATTATTGGAAACATTCCGAGACCTCAATTTGAAAGTGAAGCCAAGGAGGGGTAGACTTGTGTTGAGCCACATTCAGATTTCGAGCTCTCTGAGAAATCTGATTCGCTCAGCCCAAGAAGTTGATTTAGTGTTGCAAGCACAAAAGAGATTGCCGAATCACACCAAAGACAGTGATGGTATGGTTTGCTTTGATGGTAGAATCTGTGTGCCGAATGAAGAGGGCATTAAGAAGCAGGTTATGGAAGAAGCCCATCAGAGTCAGTTCTCGATACATCCTGGGTCTACCAAGATGTATAGAGACTTGAAGCAGTTATATTGGTGGCCGGGTATGAAGGTGGATGTAGCAGAGTTTGTGTCTCGATGCTTGACTTGTCGAAAGGTCAAGATAGAGCACCAGACGCCAGTCGGTCAGTTGCAGCCTTTGAACATACCAGAATGGAAGTGGGAAAGCATCTCTATGGATTTTGTCATGGGGTTACCACGGTCTCGAGCAGGAAATGATTCTATTTGGGTAGTGGTGGACTGTTTGACCAAATCTTCCCATTTCATTCCGGTGCGTTCTAATCACAAAGTTGCGAAGTTGGCAGACGAGTATCTCAAGAATATTGTGAGGCTTCATGGAGTTCCCACAAGCATTGTTTGTGATCGTGATCCCAAGTTCACATCAAGGTTTTGGAGGGCATTGAATATGGCATTGGGAACGAAAGTGTGTGCGAGTACATCTTATCATCCGCAGACGGACAAATAGACTAAGAAGACCATTCAGACTTTGGAAGATATGTTTAGAGCCTGTGTGCTCGATAGTGGAGGCCGATGGGAAGATCATCTTCCATTGGTGGAGTTTTCCTACAACAACAGCTACCATTCTAGTATTGGGATGGCGCCATACGAAGCACTGTATGGGAGGAAGTGCAGGACACCATTGTGCTGGTGGGATATAGGTGAGCAGAGATTATTGGGTCCGGACTTAGTCCGCGAGACTACGGAGAAGATCCGTCAGATAAGAGAAAGGATGAAGACCGCTCAGAGTCGGCAAAAGAATTACGCCGATAAGAGGAGAAGACCGTTAGAATTTGAAGAAGGAGACCATGTCTTTTTGAGGCTTTCTCCAATCATTGGTACCGGTATCGCATTGCGAGCGAAGAAGCTCAGTCCTCGGTATGTTGGGCCTTTCCAGATTACCGAGCGAATTGGACCAGTAGCGTATCGCATTGCCTTACCTCCGGAGTTGTCCAGATTACATGACGTGTTTCATGTATCGCAGCTAAGAAAGTATGTTCCCGATCCTAGTCAGCCGTTAAATTTCGAGTCGATCGACATCCACCCGAATTTATCTTATCAGCCTATTCCAGTCAGGATCGTCGAACGTGGCGTGAAAGCGCTTCGGACGAGATCAATTCCTATTGTCAAGGTGCCTTGGGACGGTGCCTCGCCTGACGGAGCGACATGGGAAGTAGAGGAAAACATGCGGGTGAAATATCCCTATCTTTTTCGAGTGAGGTATGTTTGTTCAATTTTGAGGACAATTTTTTTTAAAAATTTGGGGTGAATGTAGCATCCCCTATTTTGCTATTTTAATTAATTGGCATGAAATAATAATTAGTGATTTAATTTAGTTGGATGGGAACTATTTATACTGAGAATGACTTATTGATTTATTAAATATGCAAATTGTGTGTGATTGATAATTAATTGGATGTTAGTAGAATGCTTAGGGCTGATGGGAGTCATAGGGGATAGGAAGGTTAAGTGAGGGGCAAACCTGTCTTTTCCCCATCCCATATATATATATTTCCTTTCAGCTGAAAAACCAAACTGAAACACTTTGAACCATTTCTGGAAATCAGAAACAGGGAAGAGAGAAAGGAAGGGTTAGGCGTGAGAGAGAGGGAAAGTTGAGGAAGAGAGAGATCACGAAATTGTGGATGCATGTAGCATCCAAAACCAGCCCTGAACTCCTGTCATTCTCCTCTTCCCATTGATAGTAATTTCGAAGTCATCCCCTCCTCCTAGCCCAAATCACCATTAAAGACCCACCAAGCTCCATTTAACCAAAATTCAAAAAAATCTGAGTTGCATGTGAGTGAAGGAAGTGTTAAAACCAACTTCTGTACCTAAACCGAGTGTTAGAGCAGCTTAGGAGGCAGTTTAGTTCCTGGGTTCGAAGTGCAAGCTCTAGGAGGTTTGGGTTTCGGTTTTGGGTTGCCTAGAAGCGGTTTGTTGGAGAGTTCGTGAGTTGCCGTGGTCCTTGTTGCTGAGTTTCGGTATTGGTAGCTTCCGTCCTCAAAGAGGTGAGTTCTATAACTCGCTTAGGGATTTTGTGTGTTGAGTTCTCTGTTTCGAAAACCAGCGTTGTGTTCAATTGGTCTCGAGAAGAAATAAGGTCGAAAAACTGTTTTCAGAAAACTACAAGTTTAAATTGATCAATTGCATGTGTAATTGTTTGGATGCGCTGGTTTGATTTGAATATATTGCTGGGTTATACTGTTCTGTGTGTATTCTCAAGTTTGAGTCTCGATCGGAAAGGAAATTGGAATCGGAACGGAATTGAATTTACTAATGAAAAGTCTGTTTTCTGGAAAACTGATGGAGAAGCACGGATCGTGTGCCTCTGTGCACAGGTCGTGCGCCCCCATCTGATGCTACACGAACTGAATTTTTAAACACACACGGATCGTGCGCTTAGTCGCATGGGTCGTGCGTATCTTTCTGAAAACCTTCTACAACTTTGTTCAACAGCGCACGGATCGTGCGCCTACACGCACGGGTCGTGTGAGACCTTCTGATCCTCAAATTCAAAGTACCTTTTTATCCATCCCAAATGATTCCAATCCTCTTCTAATCCATTCCTCATGGTTCCCCAACAATGTAAAGATACTGATATCATGGAATTGAACATGTTTGATAGAAAACTTGTGTGTTATGAACGTAACGGAAAACCGTACTTAGAGAATGTGTAACAGCCCAGGTCCAACGCATTGGCCACCCCGGCACTATTACCTCACGGTCTTCTCTACCCCTCTTGTAGAATTTTTGCCTTCCGTGGGAATCGAACCTTGCACCTGAGGCATAAGTGCAAGTTAAACACACCTCCCACTACCAATTGAGCGCGCGCTTGGTAGTGGGAGGTGTGTTTAACTTGCACTTATGCCTCAGGTGCAAAGTTCGATTCCCACGGAAGGCAAAAATTCTACAAGAGGGGTAGAGAAGACCGTGAGGTAATAGTGCCGGGGTGGCCAATGCGTTGGACCTGGGCTGTTATAGAACGCGAGAGAACACAAGTCAAGAAATGTTAACGGACATTGAGTCCAATCATGTTAAGATAACGAACTTCAAGTTCATCATGTCATGTAAGCTAATTGATTGTAAGTCTATAAAGACATAAAAACTCTCAATTCATGTAAACACAATTCAAGTTACTTTCCCTCGGGGAAAAGTAGATGGTATACCTTGTGTATATCGAGGATGACGATCCTCCAGTTATTAGCATACTAGGAAGTCATGAGCCCCAGAACCTAGGCTCTCATGTTGCTCACTTGGATTAGTGGGGATGGGTTCACTGAGACGTCCTAACCTTAGCTAAGGCGGGCTTCGAGGTGTTGTGCTAAGTTCATGTTAAAATATGATCCGTAGTCGCTTATTAGGGCTACATCAGGAAAAATCAGAAATGTAACGAGTAGTCGCTTATTAGGGCTACAAGTTACGAGAAAACACATTGTATTCACGTGGTTGCTTATTAGGGCCATGAGTTCAGATTCAAGTATAATAAACCGTTAGAGTTGGTCAGGGGTCTCGATAGGACTCATTGAGATAATGTTTATCTCACCCTTTATGTATTGTGGTTTTTCAGAGAAGCAAAGGAAAGCTAAGGCGAAGGTTCACGGTTAGCCGGTGTGACTCGAGGAGTCCGGAAGTCTATGTTTCATGTTTTAGGCCCTTGCCCTTCTGTAGTACTTTTGTTATCGGTTGTATAACTATCATGTATAAGTTATAAATCGTTTCCGCTAATTTCATGTTTTGAGTATTGAACACCAGGATAACGTATGTTTAAGTCTTAAGACTTCAGATCTTTCCGATTATGCGTGGAGGTTCATTGAACCATTGATACTTATATCGAAAATTTTAGTTGTGTTCAATATTTCGGTGATTCTACATGTTACTCTGATGTATGCCATGTAGTACATTTCGGTTGTATAACTTATATCGAAGTTACTCTGATGTATGCCGTGTAGTACATTTCGGTGATTTTACATGTTAGAATTATCGGGGTGTTACAAAATTTGAGAATATTTTTAATCCCTATAAAAATTTGACTCATTTTTAGTCTCTAAACTTTCTCTTATCAATGCTTTTAGTCCCTCACGACTTTTAATAACACTTTTTTTTGCCTTCTAAACGCTATTAAAAGTCACTGGAGACTAAACGCGGGATATGGATTCTCTACCTTGTGAACGGAAAAAGGCATGCCTTTGTCTCCGTCTCTCTCATCTCTCATTCATTTTCCTCCATATTTTTTTACATTCTCTTTCATCTTTTATGCCTTGAGGAGGAAAATATAGGGACCCTAAAAAGTTACACTTTTGACAAGTATTTACAAGATAATTAAGATAAACATCAAATATTTTTATGATGTAATAAATTAAGATTAAATAACAGTATGAAAAAATTGTAAAAAAAATAGTATGGAAAAAAATCGACCGTAGTGCATACTAATTAAGTCATTTTTTAAATGCGACTACAAAGTGAGTTAATGTACTGGTCTAATGATTGAATATCAATAATGTAGCGTGGGGTTCGGCGGTTGAGGCTGAACCTCCCTTAACCAAGGGTCGGGGGTTCGATCCCCCGCCTTGGGTACGGAGCAGCGTTAAAACTCTGGGCCAGGTGTCCTGCCCCTCGAGGCACATACAATGAGCGAGAGATTAGTCACTGTTATCCGTGCGGTGGATACCAGGGTTTACTCAAAAATAATGTATCCTTTTTAAACTCAAAAATATGAATAAAGTGAGTTTTTATTTTACAATGAATTAAGACCATGGTTGTCTCATTTAAACATTAGTTGGACTCCAAAACGGGCATGAAACTTACCTAAAAAAACGATTTTAGGGATGCAAATATAGAAGTAAATTATATTAAACACTTAAAATTGTGATTGATACCCAAGAGCACTTCAATGAGATGGTAGGGGTCTCTTCCACCTTAACCAATGTCATGAGTTTATACGAAAAATATTCAAATTTTTGGTTAGTAATTAAAACTGAGTTGACAGTTAACGAATTGTGTCAACTTGATATATCTATTAATCAAGTTCAACACTTCTTAAAAGAAATTTGGGAAATCTAGACGTCTTTATCCCCATCTTATATATTATATATATGCACATTTATTGAATATTAATATGGTTAAATATATGTTTGGCCCCCTACAAATATGACCATAATCCATTTAGGCCCCTGTAATTTTTTTTTTTAAAATGGCCCTTGCAAATATTAGGCGTTTACAGTTAATCCCCTATATTAACTTTCCATCCAAAAAACCTGATGTGGCTAATGGAGATGACGTCAGCATGACATCATCAATGATTAACAGAGAAAGATTAACAAAGAAAGATTATCGTTTTTGAATCGTGTCAATCTTTCTCTGTTAATTATTCCCTTTTTTTTGGAACATTCTGAAGTAGAACAGAATCATTTTAATCTTTCTTTGTTAATATTTCTCTGTTAATCATTGATGATGGCATGCTGACGTCATCTCTATCAGCCACGTCGGTTTTTTTGGATGGAAAGTTAACAAAGGGGCTTAACTGTAAACGCTTAATATTTGCAATGGCCATTTTAAAAAAAGATTACAGGGGCCTAAATGGATTATGGTCATATTTGCAGGGGCCAAACATATATTTAAGCCTATTAATATTAATAACATTACATTATAAGTATACCTTTATATATCGCTTTCCCTCCCAAAATCGCTCTCGGAGAAATACTGAAGTGTGCAGAAAACACAAGTAAAACTGCATCTGGTATGGTAAGTTAGGTTTTGGAACATGAATTAGAAATATTGTCGTTAAACTTCGTACATAACATCTACTTAGACCCTATGCCCCCCCCCCCCCCCCCACCAAGAAGTTATCCCATTTTACCATCTAATTTCCTAACGAAGCATAGTAAATTTTCTTACCAAATTTCTGGATTTTAGGTATTAATTTGTAATTTTTGGAAATTAAAACATCCCAAAAATTAAGTTGAGTTTTTCAAGAATTTAATATAAATAGCATTTTTAATAAAATAATTACAAATCTTGAAAAAAGAATGATTTTTTTCGAAATTTTAAAGTTGATAACCATCAAGAAAATAACCAGGCTTCACGCATAACTGATCAATGGGTCACAACTCTAGGGATAATAACCAATCAAGATGAAGAGCTTAGCTCTATAGTCCACTCTCTTGGCCCAAAATGAAAAAATTGTAAACTCGTTCTCGCAAGACCCCTACGAGAAAGCCAGTAGCAAAGAAGTAGAGGATTACCAAGAGTGAATCAAAACCAAAGTCGCAAGAGCGATTTCCGTCCACACATATGCCCTGTTTTGATAAATAGCTTAATTAAGCGCTTATGGCATAACCGTTAGAAGCTTATATGGATAAGCTATTTTTATAATAAAAGATAAAATAATGTTAAACTCAAACAATTTTACAAGTGCTTATGTCAGTAGATAAACTCAAATAAGCTGATCTCGTAATCTAAAATCTCAATTCATACCGGTAGTGGCGTGATAGTGCTTACATTGATCTTTTTGGATGCTACAAATGTATCTAATGAGGGGCCGGTTAAATGTTAACCTATCATGTAAGAATTCTGGACATGTAAATGTAAACACAATACCATCTTCTAATTTCACAACAAAGCATAGTAAATTTTTTACCAAATTTCCAGAATTTAGGTATTAATTTGCAATTTTTGGAAATTAAAACATCCCCAAAAATCAAGTTTTGAATTTTTCAAGAATTTAAAAAAAATAGCATCTTTTAAAAAATAATTAGAAAACTTGAAAAAAATAATTGATTTTTTCGAAATTTTAAAGTTAATAAACATCAAGATAATAACCAGGCTTCACACTTAATTGATCGATGGGTCACAACTCTAGTACCTCAAGATAATAACCAATAAAGATGAAAAGCTTAGCTCTATAGTCCGCTCTCTTGGCCCAAAATGAAAAAATTGTAAAGTCGTTCTCGCAAGACCCCTACGAGAAAGCCAACAGCAAAGAAGTAGAGGATTACCAAGGGTGAATCAAAACCAAAGTCGCAAGAGCGATCGATTTCCGTCCACACATAGTCCTGTTTGGATAAATAGCTTAATTAAGCGCTTATGATAAAATAATGATAAACTGCTTTTCTATAAGCTATTTTCATAAGTTATCCTAATGAGTTTATGGAAATTAGGTGAAAACAGCTTATGAACATGTCATAAGCTTTTTTCATAAGCTTTTCCAAACAATTTTATAAGTGCTTATGTCGGTAGACAAACTCAAATAAGCCGATCTCATAATCTAAAATCTTGATTCATACCAGTAGTGGCATGATAATGCTTACATTGATCTTTTTGGATGCTACAAATGTATCTAATTACAAGGGATTAAACGATCATGTGAGAATTCTAGACATGTAAATGTAAACACAATATATTATGTGAAAGGTCAATGTACATTTCAAAATCATCTAAATAAATATCAAAAGGGTAGTCTAATATTGAGCCTTCTAAGCCATATCGAATGAAGAATCATATGCAACACATCAAATGGTTTAGCTGGTCGATTCAACCGAAAATGTCTTTGAACTTTCAACACCCTTCTATGCATTTTCAAGTACTTCTCATGCGGAACACTTTTCAATATTGTCTTGATTTCAGCTATCCTCTCTGATGGAATATGCAAAGAAAATTTACTCCAATCAAGAACATCACTAAAGGGAAGTTGATAGTAATCTGAAACAATCACAGGGACACACCCTGTGTTGATAGCTTCCACAAGTCTAGGACTCGCTACTTCATACCCACTTGGACACAAGCAAAACTTGCTTTGTCCTAAGAGGGAATTATAGTCAAGTCCTTTGCGAAGATACTCATGCACTTGAACCTCTTCATCTTTTCCTTTCCAGTGTTTTAATAGCTTCTCTCTAATGTGACCATGAGCTCCTCCAGCAAAGAATGCAAGTATAGAACGATGATTGGGGTCTTTGCTAGGAATTGGTGAGCTTAAGCGGTAACCTTGCAAGTTCATTTCAGGCATTGAGACATCTTTTTGAGGATTAAACTCTTCAGATGTGTTGGCATTGCACAACACTCGAATTAAGTTCTTGAATAGCTCTCTACCTGATTCATCTCTTGTGATATCTGGTGCCTGCACAAAATGAAACACACTCATAAAATCAATCAATAATATGCAAGAAGTGCAGTTCTAAAAACTATGTTTATTGTAGTTCTAAAAATATATTTATGCACTTTAGTTTTTTTTTGGTCAAAAGTGCAATGATTTTCATTAATCGGGCAAGGCCCAAACCACTAAAACCCAATAGGGGAATATTCAGCTCAGAACAGCAACCTGAGCGGTCCAAGGGACTTACGACAAAGCGGCCCAACAAGATATAAATCATTAAGCCCAAAGGCTTAGCATATTGAGGGACTTACGATGCAATCTGCCCTTGCACTTTAGTTTTTATACATACATGTATCTCTCAATTAGAGGTGTCAAATTTCTCCCGGCCCAACGGACCACATCGATTATCCAGTGTCATTAATTGGCTGGGCTCAAAAAAAGTTGTCCAAAAACAACTGAAATATTTTGACCCAACCTAATTGGCCCATGGGCCATAATGAACCTGGTCTTATGTTTTTTTTGGATATTTATGTGTTTACTTACGTTAAAATTGGACTAAGTCGAGTCGACACGCTGTCCTATTATTTTGGGCCAAGCTACAAAAATTACATCTCAGCCCAGTTCACTTCGGCACTTCTGGCCCATTGAGACAGATTGGGACGGACCATCCAGTTTGAGAGGTCTACTCTCAATGCACAAACATACATTATATATTAGTAATAATATTTGAGGTTGGGAATTGTTACCCAGTCGTGGCAAGAGGCTAGAAGATGATCCGCTCCATTGCTCCTATTCCAGTATGGGTACCTGTTAGCTATGATGCTGGTATAATCAATGACGACCCGCATGAGTTGATCCCGAGAGTAGGTAGTAAGAGGATTATATAGGTACTCCACAATGTAGGCCACACTTATGGGTAGCATGAAGACATGGGCCTCATCTGGATTGCGGGCCGAAAATGGGCTCAATCTGCTTTCGATTTCACTCATGAAGTGTCCGTCGATGCCGTAAATTGAGCTCATGGGCCCATCATGGGCTAAGGGGGATTCACCTTCTTTGTAAGTCCACACTTTGAATCTTTTCAACATCTCTATGTGACTCCTGAAGAAACAATGGTAATAGTATTATTAGTAAACTAGTAGGATACCCGTGCATACGCACGGGTGCTGTCGTGTTTTTTTATAAATGAACTTAGACAATATTTAAATAGTTTGAATATTTCCCTGTGAAAATAAAGACAAATTTAAAGTAGATAAAAAAAGAGTTTCAAATAAAAAATGATAAATATTAAAATCTAAAAATGTAAAAGTATCATTTAAAAACAATCTGTGCATTTATCCCGTGTTTTTTTATATATCAGTGTAGTGTTTTTTTATATGTCAGTGTTGTTATCCCGTGTTTTTTATATATCAGTGCAACTATCCCGTGTTTTTATATATATCATTGCAGTTATCTTCGTATATTTTAATATATCAGTGCAGTTATCTCGTGTTTTTTTATGTATCACTGCAGTTATCTCATAGTTTCAATTGATTATTTGAGTTGATTAGTAGATTATAGTAGATAGTAAAAGATAGATAGTAGATTATCAATAAGAAATATTTATCCCGTGTTTTTTATATATCAGTGACAATTATTTGTCATTTTTTAGGTATTAGTAACAAATATTTGTCACGTGTGTTTTAAATATTAATCAGTTTAAATAGTCATTAAGTCTTCTTGTTTTTTTAGATAGTAGGTTTATAGTAGTCTTCAAAAATTATAATTATCAATGACAAATATTAATCCCGTGTTTTTTTATATATCAATGCAGTTATCCCGTGTTTTTTTATATATCAGTGCAGTTATCTCGTAGTTTCAATTGATTATTTTAGTTGATTAGTAGATTATAGTAGATAGTAAAAGAGAGATAGTAGATTATCAATAAGAAATATTTGTTTTAAATATTAATCAGTAGTTTAAATAGACATTAAATCTTTTTGTTTTTTAGATAGTAGTTTATAGTAGTATTCAAACTTTTTAATTATCAATGACAAATATTAATCCTGTGTTTTTTATATATCAATGCATTTATCCCGTGTTTTTTTATATATCATTGCGGTTATCTCATAGTTTCAATTGATTATTTTAGTTGATTAGTAGATTATTGTAGATAATAAAAGATAGATAGTAGATTATCAATAAGAGTGGAAACAGACTTCGGAGAGAAAAATTAAAATTTTAAGGTGATAACTTTTTCCAAAAAAGTGATAGTTTTTTTTAGCGTGACTCATTTACATTTTTATAGGTAATTTTAGTAGAGTAGTGTTTGTATAAATTTAGAAGTTTAGTTAAAATAAAAAAACTAAAGTGAAGTGATAAGAGAAAGAGAAGAATTGTTTATGGGAAAAGTAAAAGTAAAGTAAAAAGAAAAAAAGAAGAAAGAGAGTGTAAGAGAAAAGTGAAAAGGTGGAAAGATAGTGTAAGAAGAAAGAGAAAAAAAAAGGAATAAAGTGAGTGTAAGAAGAAAAAGAAAGAAAGAGAGGGTAATGACATTTTTACTCTTAAATTAGATATGTGTTTTGTTAATAAGAAATCCAAATTGGTAATTTCATAAGAGGTTTGTTTGTATAAATAGATAAATAGATAAATAGATTGGTAATTTCATAAGAGGTTTGTTTGTATAAATAAATATCAGATAGATATTAGACGGTGACACGGTCTCATATTAAGGGAGTGTTGTTGCCTATTATATTCCAAAGACTATAAAGAGGCATTTACAATTGCAAAGCTTGAAGAATTGTGATTTGTATTTTCCTTCTTTTGGGTAAAAATGTGACTTGCATTTTTTATTGATCTTTACAAGGAAATTCTGGAAGAAAATTATTGTGATGATTTATGAAGAAGATTTCAAGTGTTTATTAGTGCAATTAGTGTGATATCTTAATCTTAATACTCTTAAGGTTAAATTGATTGTAAGTAAGTTTAGTGGTGGTGTTTTGGAGCCAATTTTTAGGTGGGTTCCACAATCATTTTAGTGGGTCCCACAAGCAATGTGTGAGTAAGAAAAAAGGAGATATTCAATTTGCAAGAAAAAGATACATATGTCTTGGGTGGGTCCCACTATGGTAAATATTTTTTATTTCTATCATTTGTTAATCTTAAGACAAAATTAAGCAACATTGGTGAAATATAAAATTAATTTTGTGATAAAATACGTAACTTGCGGTGCTAAGCAATGTGTTTTAGGGTACTTTATGGTTCAAAAAAATTTAACTGTTCAAATAGGCAAAGTCTATTCCTCGATAATCAGTTTTGTGGGAAAAAATTAATTTCGTGATAAAATATGTAAAGTGTGACGCTAAGCAGTGTGTTTTGTGGTTTAGGGTCCGAAAAAATTTTAGATGTTCAAATACGTGAAGTTCGTTCCTCACTAACCGAGTTGGTGGGAAAAATAATTTCGTGAGAAAATAAGTAAAATGAAACGCTAAGCAGTGTGTTATGAGATACTTTAGAGTCCGGGAAAATTTTATATGTTTAAATACACGAAATTCGTTCCTCAAGGCCCAATTTGGTGACAAAAATTAATCTCTCGACAATAGACTAAAGTGCAACCATAAGCAGTGTGTTTTGAGGTACTTTAAGGTTCGGAAAAAACTTTTAACTATTTAAATACACAAAGTTTGTTCCTTAATACCCGGGTTGGTAAAAAAATAATTCTGCGACAAAATATGTAAAGTGCGACGCTAAGCAATATGTTTTGGAGTACTTTAGGGTTTGGAAAAAATTTTAACTATTCAAATACACTAAGTTTGTTCCTCAATAACCTACTTATGCGAAGAAGAATTAATTTCAGGACAAAACATGTAAAGCGCGACACTTATCAGTGTGTTTTAAGGTACTTTAGGGTCTGGAATTTTTTTTAAGTACCCATCACAAACACATTCTTCTTCAGCAAACCTCCACGTGCTTCAGAAGACCATTACAAATTCTCAACAGGAAAGTTGTTAAAACAATAGGGAAATACTTATAGAGTTGAATTTAAAATAGTTGGGTGATTCTAAATAATAATTTTATTTTTTTCTTGAAAAAAATATTTTTGTTTTAATTTTTAACTGAAATTACTTAAGTGATCATTTTTTTCATTTTAAAATTTAACCTCGATATATGTCACTAATTTGTTTCATCACATAACTTTATCTATAAGTTAGATTTGTTTTTTTACATAAAATTCTCCAATAATATACTGCGTATCAAATAATTCAAGTACGTAACAAATCAAAATATGCATAATACTGTTAAATAAGTAAGCTAGTTCGACTGTCTAGTTCGACCATGTTAAATTAGGCTAGTTCGACTAAGCTAGATTCGACAAGTAAACTAGTTCGACTTTCAGAACTGAACTGTCGAAAGATAGTTTGCTTGTGTCGAAGTTTCACTTTGATTTGATTGTATGTTTTCTATTAGTTGCTGACTCAGCATGTTGTCATGGACTGAGTATATAAGTAACATTCAGTGATGCAATAACAGAATATTGGAGTTCAGTTTTCACTTTTAATCGGTTTCAGTTACATCTTCTCTCTCTCTCCCTCTCTCTCTCTCTCTCTCTCTCTCTCTCTCTCGTGTGTGTGTGTGTGTGTGTGTGTGTGTGTGTGAGTGAGTGCAGTGACTCAAAAACTTCCAACAAATGGTATTCAGAGCGTGATTGTTGAAGTTTCTGAGAGTGAATCTAGTGTGAGAAGACGAGTGAAGTCTCAACGGTGAAAGAGAGCGTGATTGTTGAAGTTTCTGAGATTGAATCCAGTGTGAGAAGACGAGTGAAGTCTCAACGGTGAAAGTGAACTGTGATGACGACGAACGGCCATTTTCCGGCAAACTTTCTGATCCTCGACGGAAGAAACTACGATCAGTGGAGTATGAATATGAAGGCGATCCTTGGTTATCAGGATGTGTGGGATTTGGTGCAGAACGGACTAGCTCCGTTACCGGCGAACGCAACCGTTGCGCAACAAGCAACTTACAGAGAAGCGAAGAAGAAGGACTGGAAAGGACTGTGTATCCTCCATCAGTGTGTGAGTCCTGCAATTTTTGAGAAAATTGCTATATCGGAGACAAGCAAAGCAGCGTGGGACATTCTTGCGAGTTCCTACGCCGAAATTGAAGAAGGTGCGACTTCAAACTCTGAGAAGACAGTATGAACTGCTAGGAATGGAGGAGAGGGAATCCATTGCTGCGTATTTCACGAGAGTGCAAACGATGACGAATCAGATGACGTATTGCGGTGAAACGATGACTGATGAATCAGTAGTGGAGAAGATTTTGCGATCTGTGTCTTCGCGTTTTGATCACATCACTGTGGCGATCGAACAGGTGAAAGATCTATCAACAATGACGATAGAAGAACTTCAAGGATCACTTGAAGCGCATGAGCAGAGGATGGATGAGAAGAAAGTGGTGAAGCCTGGAACTGAGCAAGCTTTAGCAGTGCAAACAGGCAAAAAAACAGGGGGAAATCAAAGAGGACGTGGTAGAAGCAGAAACAATTACAGAAGAGGAAGAGGAAGAGGTAATTCTTATAACTCAAACTCTGCAAAGTCAAACACTAGTGATAATAGTAACAGTAATGAGCAGGGAAGTAGTAGTGGTGATAATTATAGGGTTAAATATGTTTTTAGTCCCTACAAAATCGGCTCCTTCTAAGTTTAGTCCCTACATTAACGAAATAGGCGTTTTGGTCCTCATCTTATTTTCCCGTTTTCAATTTTAGTCCCTCATGACTTTTAATAGCGCTTCAAAACTTTTAATAGCGCTTTTTTGACCTTTTATAAGCGCTATTAAAAGTTTTGAAGTGCTATTAAAAGTCATGAGGGACTAAAATTGAAAGCGAAAAAATAAGATGAGGACCAAAACGCCTATTTCGTTAATGTAGGGACTAAACTTAGAAGGAGCCGACTTTGTAGGGACTAAAAACATATTTTACCCATAATTATATATAGAGGAAGAGGGAGTAGAGGTGGCAGAGGATTTAGAGGAAGAGGGAGAAGATTCGACAATAGCCATATACAGTGTTATAACTGTGAGAAATATGGACATTTTGCTGATGAGTGCTACAACAATGTTGATGGCAATGATGCTAAAATGGCTGAAGAAGAGGAAGAGAAGGAGGAATCTCTGTTGATGGTGATTGAGGAGACAGAGAGCAGTGATGAAGTCATTGAGGAGACAGAGAGCAGTGATGAAATAGTGCAAATGGTGACAATTAAGGAGGAAGGTGAGAGTGGTGAGCACTGGTTTCTCGACACAGGCTGTTCGACACACATGACAGGGAGGAGAGACTGGTTTGTCGAAATTGATTTCTCAATCAAGAGTAGAGTAAGGTTTGCTGATGATAGAACCATGAAGGTGGAAGGTGTGGGGAAGGTGATGTTAAGAAAGAAGGATGGTTCACTGTGCTTCATTTAAGGTGTACTGTATGTGCCAGGGATGAAGAGCAATTTGCTGAGTATTGGACAGCTATTGGAGAAGGGATATAGGATGGTGTTGGAAGACAATGATATGAAGGTGTATGACACTGAGCAGAGGTTGTTGATAAAGGCAACTCTCTCCAAGAACAGGACATTTAAGGTCAAATTGGGTGTGCTGATGCAGCAGTGCTTAGCCACAACAGTCGACAAGGAAGAGCGGCTATGGCATTTCAGATATGAACACTTGAATTTTGGTGATTTGAACAGGATGCAGAGCAAGACAGTAGTGAAAGGTCTGCCTCATATCCATGTTCCAAAGGATGTATGTGCAGAGTGTGTGGAGAGCAAGATGCCTAGGGGTTCCTTCAATCCAAGTGTGACCAGTAGAGAAAATTAAGAGGAAGTTGCAGGTGATTTTCTCAGATGTGTGTGGCCCCATAGTGAAACTCCTGCAGGTAACAAGTATTTTGTTACATTTATTGATGAATTCACTAGGAAGCTTTGGATTTATTTGATTAGGAGGAAGAGTGATGTGTTGGGAGTATTCAAAAAATTCAAAGTCCTAGTCGAAAAACAATGTGGACAGAACATTGAAGTGCTAAGAACTGATAGTGGTGGAGAGTATGTAAATACTGAGTTTAATGAGTTCTGTGAAGCTGAAGGAATAACACATGAGATCACACCTCCATACACTCCTCAACATAATGGAGTGGCTGAGAGGAAAAATAGGACATTGCTTAATATGGTGAGAAGCATGTTAAAGAGTAGGAATATGCCTAAGAGATGGTGGGGAGAGGCAGTTAATACTGCGGCATATATCATTGATAGAAGTCCAACAAAGAGATTGGAAGACATCACCCCTGAGGAGGCTTGGACAGGTGTCAAGCCAAATGTATCACACTTCAGAATATTTGGGTCTGTTTGCTACAGACACGTGCCTGACCAGCAGAGAACAAAGTTAGATGATAAAGGAGAAGTGATGGTTATGATAGGCTATCATTCGACTGGAGGTTACAAGTTAGTGAATCCCGTGAATAATAAAATTGTGATAAGTAGAGATGTGGTGTTTGATGAGGGGAAGACATGGAAGTGGAGTGATTCCACTGCTGTCGAAAGTGATTCCACTGCTGTCGAACAGAATCTGTTTGAGGTGCCTGCTGGTGAAACAATGTTAGAACTTGAGGGTGAAACTGAGCCCATCAAAGAGAATGATGGTGAAGAAGGTAGTCGAGGGATACCAAGAAGATCACTGAGACAAAGACAGGTTCCTGCAAGGCTAAGTGACTGTGAGGTGATGACTGATAGTGAAGTCAATGATGAAGGTGATATAGTGCACTTTGCACTTCTTGCTGAGACAGAACCAGTAACTTGGCAGGAAGCAATGAAAAATTCTAAGTGGCTGGAATCTTTGCAAGAGGAGATCAGATCTATAGAGAAGAACATGACTTGGGAATTGGTCGAATTGCCCAAAGGAAAGAAAGCAATAGGTGTGAAATGGATATACAAAGTGAAAGTAAATCCTAAAGGTGAAGTGGTGAAGCACAAAGCAAGATTGGTGGCCAGAGGTTTCCTACAAAGATATGGTGTCGACTATGAAGAGATCTTTGCACTCGTTGCAAGACTCGAAACTGTGAGAGTTGTGGTAGCTCATGTAAGTATACAAGGGTGGAAGATACATCAACTTGATGTAAAATCTGCCTTCTCAAATGGAGAATTGGAAGATGAGGTTTATGTCAAACAACCAGCAGGTTTTGTGAAACAAGGAAGTGAGAACAAAGTCTTGAAATTGAGAAAGGCTAAGGAGCATGTTGAATGTGGTTGATTGTAATAAGTTTACTTAAATAGATTTTGCTGTATTTTGTTGTTTGTTTGTGATAGAAACTAGCTTAAGGGGGTGTGTTAAATAAGTAAGCTAGTTCGACTGTCTAATTCGACTATGTTAAATTAGGCTAGTTCGACTAAGCTAGATTCGACAAGTAAACTAGTTTGACTTTCAGAACTGGGCTGTCAAAAGATAGTTTGTTTGTGTCGAAGTTTCACTTTGATTTGATTGTATGTTTTCTATTAGTTGCTGACTCAGCATGATGTCATGGACTGAATATATAAGTAACATTCAGTGATGCAATAACAGAATACTGGAGTTCAGTTTTCACTCTTAACCGTTTTCAGTTACATCTTTTCTCTCTCTCGTGTGTGTGAGTGAGTGCAGTGACTCAAACTTCCAACAAATACTAATTATTATTTTATAAGGATATCCTATGCATCACACAAGGGTAAGGTCTAGTTGACGGTGAAGAGGAAGTAAAGATTCGTCATCACTGAATCCGCATGAATCATGCATGGTTTTGCAAATTTGTATTCTCGATCACTCATCATTTATTAAGGCTATTTTTAGGAGCTCATAAAAAAGGCTATTTTTAGGACATCCTCTTTTTTTTTTATTTGAAAAAAGGATATATTCTTTTTTTTGTGTAATAAAAAAGGACATATTCTAATTTAGTACTAGTAGTGTTGAATATTACTTTTAAATTTAAACAATCACTTATCATAAAAAGTAATTAAAAATGCTTATTTATTTTCTTTTTTAAGTGACTATATTGTTTCCTAAAAAAAGGGATCATACTCTTGAGAGATAAAGATAATTCAAACATTATAAAATCGACTTATTTTTTGACGAAAAAAAATTTAAAATTAACTTTTTTTTACCAATATTAACTTATTAAAATATTAAACATAGATTTATTACCAAAAAATATATTAAACATGGAAACAATATACACCTTTTTTATATAAGGAAACAAGATACACTATTTTTTAGGCATTATACACTATTATGATGTGGAACATACATGAATTTGGTAAATATATATCCTATTCACACTGCATCCAAAAGAAGAATAAAATCAAAGTTTAAATTGTCATCAAAAAAGTTAAATGAAAGTTTAAATTCAACCAAAAACAAAATCAAAGTTTAAATTGGTGGGAGAGTTCAATTTTGTGCTTAAACAATGTATGAACTTTTTTGTTGTTTGGGTTTTGAAAGCTATTTTTATTGAGGCAACAATTAAAAGATATTAAACCATTTGATCCTGCACTTATCCTTTTATGCTGTAAATTATTTGACGTTCCTTCCTAATTTAACGTGTGACAGATTTTATGCATATCCTCACCATTCTTGTTTTTTGACAAGATCCTCACCATTCTTTTGTTCTACATATCTTTGTCCAAAAAATTTCTCTGTTTTAGATGTAGTGTCATTACCTCACTCTAAAATTTTAAATAAAAAAAGAAAAAGAAAAAATACACTCATTTTTTTTACAGCAAGAAAAAACACACTCTTTTTTTGACAAGAGAAAAAGCACTCTTATTCATTAAGAATAATATGGTAAACATTGGTAACCAATTATTAATATATGAATTTAATTAGTATGTACTTGTAAAAATATTTTAATTTTTTTTCTTTTGTAGAGCCCTCTGTATATGCAACAAATCAGAAATTAACATGATATAAAAATGTTTGTCTTTTATCTCAATCATTTTGAAAGTCATATATATCATGATTTCCCGATTAATTTGATGGTGCACACCAATTGGATTTAATTCCATTTTTGCTTATAAAAAAACAATTAGACTCTTAGTACAATTTGAAACTTTTGTAAATATTTAGACATTTTTTAAAGCTTGTAAGTTTTTAGACATATAGGTATATATACCTAACAATTAATGTCTAGAAACAACCGATCAGATTATTGCAATGAATAAAATAAAATTATTATTTTTACTCTCTCTCTTATTTTTACACATTTATGACTTACTTATGTTTTAGGCAATGACAATTTTTAATTAATGATTTCATTATTAACAGTAAAATAGAAAATAAATATGTTTAAAATAATATGTATTGTAGAATTATATTTAATGTTTACAAGTTTCTTAAACAACAAATTTTATATTTTATTATAACTTTTTCTCATTAAAAATTTACATGCTTTATGTTGAATTTGTAACAAAAGGAAGATAAGAATACATCGTAATTAATAAAATAAATAAGTACATTTTCAGCATGTTTTTAAATTTTTTCTAACACAATTTTATCATGGATTTAATTTATATACACGGTGTATAAATGTTTCACATTATATATCTATCAATTACATGTTAACACATCATTAAAAACAAATTAGTTAATTGACAACCAACAAGAAGTCAAATGGTAACCAACTATTTCGTGAAGTGTGATTGATTACATTTGTAAAAACCTATACACTTTATGGGTATATAAATTAAACTCTTTTATTATTTAAAATAAATAAGTAAATTATTATAGAATTCATTAATTGTGAGGAAAGAGAAAAGTAAGTTTAATTTTCCCGTAAAAAAAACTTTAATTTTAAGGGGGAGAGCTAGAGAAATGAGAGAAAACAAAAACAATTATAACTTTATATTCCATAAGTTATTGTCACTCTCTCAGATAAAGTGAACACTTTTCACCAAAAAAAAAGAAGATAAAGTGAACACATATAATACGTCAAAAAAAAGAAGAACACAGAAACAACGCGAATATACAACTGTTCCCGGAATCTCTGTGTCACTGTGTGTAACCGTATAGCTAAATACAAGGCACATAACATATACTTACAGCATATATATAATTGGAAGATTGCTATCTGATAATATAATTCAAATTTAAATGTGCTGAGAAATGAGATGATAGTTAGTCGTTACTTAACTGATGAAACGCATAAGCGTTTCTGTAAACGTTTCCCCTTGGCACAAAAATTTCTTCCTTCTCTGATGTGAAATTCCTTCTTTTTATCGCTCTCCTAATAGCTCTCCTTGCTTCACCTAAGTCCTTTTCAATTCTCCACAAACTCCTATTATCCCCCTTCTGATTCTACAAATAACAAGTAATTCAATAATAACATAGATTAAATTACCAGTTCAACTAATAATAAATAAATAAAAAATAATCACCATAAAAACTAACAATCATCTCAATTAAATGTGGTATAATATCAAGTATTGCGATTGCGACATTAAATGAGATATAAACAAAATTACGCATGCATTCAATTTAATTTTACATAAAGAAAAAGACATACTTTGATGTGGTTGGCAATACTGTGAGGATATTTTATTTTTGCTATGGTAGCATTAACAGAAGAGGAGTACAAGGAAGGCTTCTTCAATGGTGCAGGTGGAACTGCTACGACGTCGAATTTGAGATCGTTTGCTGCTGGTGAGAGGTTGTTAGCAGGAAGGAGAACTACGTCGTTTCGACTATATGCATAGAGGAAAATAAGGATTAACAACGTTGCTGGAAATACAAGCCATGATATCGTTATCAAGGTTGATGCCATGGGTTTTAGGTTTGGTGATGAATGGTTCACTAGTAATTGTAAGTAATCTCTCTCACTAGCTAAGCGCCTATATGTTAATTTGTAGAAAATGAAGGGATGGGAAGAGAGACATAACATGAGGGGGATATTGATGAAAAAAGACTAAATTCTCATGGTTGGTTAAGAATAGTTTGGTCAAGAATTGATGAAGCGTTTTTTGAATTGAGAATGAGATAGATAGAGGAGGGTGCTTAATTATATATGGAGAGAAATCAAATCTCCAATATACATGATTTATAATATTTAATTCGATTAAATTCTAAGATATTCTGTATATTGGTAATGGAAAGTACGTTTTGGTTGAATTGGGAGACTATAGTGGAAAAAAGTCTTGCCCCTCTTATTACTCTACACTGGGAGGTCCTACTTCGGAGTTGGGAGAGTCTCCCCACTGAAAAAATATATACTCATCTAAAAAATTATCATTAAAAATTGATATATTTTGAACTATTTGACTGAATCGATAAAAAAGTATTTAAACTGATTTTCAAATCAATTTTTATAAGATATTTTACCAATTAAGATAAATTTCTATATTTTTTTGGGTGAAAAAAATATAGAAATTTATCTTAAATTGAAAATATTATTTTCACAATTTCTATATTTGATACATACCTTTTTTTGAAAAAATATTTGATACATACCTATAATGACCTAAATTGAAAATACAATAAATGACAGAACATATAATAACATAAATTGTTTTTTTAAGACAAAAATAATTACCTAAATTGTAAAAATTTATTTTCACAATTTCTATATTTGAAACATACCTAAATTGATTCCGTCCAATAGAAAAACTAAAGTGAACTAATTTATTTTAAAAAATTTAATTTATAACTTGTCTTTTAGAGAAAAATACTTATTTACTAGCCTTTGAAATTAAAAATTGGCTAAGCTAATAAGTTAAATATAAAACCAAATAAATTATTTTGGTCTAGGGGTCTTTGACCCCGTTCCGGTGTCCAGGGAAAGGGGCCCTGAATAATCCGGAGTACGGACGGGAGGTAAGTAAAGTCTGGCTCCAAATTGTTCCATCGGCGGGGATCGAATCCGAAGTACTAGCCAAACCCGGGTAAAACCAAATAAATTACTATAACAAAAAAAAAATATCTACATTGGCATAACCAACTCCATTGGCCTAGTGGCTTAATCTACCCTAAGATACGGGGGGTCGACCCGGTGCTCCGGGGTTCGATTCCAGCAGTGGACAAACTCGGTGTTGGCCAATGCATAATTTGATCCTAAGCACGAGCGGAGATTACTCTTTCATTGAAAGCATTGGGACACTCCGTGGGTAGCCAGCGATGGTCCTAACAAAAAAAATAGTAAAATATGAAGAATTTTGGAAAGAAACTAATTTCTCTTAATCTATGATCTATTATGAGCCTGTTTGTTACGGCTTATTTTGAAGAATAATTAATTTTGTTAAAAAAATAATATATTTTAAAAATTTTCCATTTGTTTGTTACCACTTTTTATAAAAATGAGAATCTAAAAATAATCTAAAAGTCATTTCAAATGAGAATCTGTTTTAAGTAGCTTTTCATAAAAATCTTTTTCTTAAAGAATGATTTTTTTTAAAGTAAGTGATTTTCAGTATGTTACACAAACACAAAATAACTTCTCATTTTTTAAAAATCTCTAAAACTAACAACAAACTCACTGACTTTTTAATCCGTAACAGACAGGCCCAGATTAGCTTAAATATATATATATATATATATATATATATATATATATATATATTAAATTATATCAATCAATACTAATAACAATTGAGAATGTATTTCAATTAATCTTTTTATACGTGTCATCTTATTATGTGTTTTGTTCTGGAGTGGCCCAATAGGCCCAACGAGACAGTCCAGCGCAACCTGCGGCAAGGAGGTGCTGCGCGCAGCAACCAGGTGCAACATGGGCCAGCGGCCCATTCGACCAAGGCCGGCCCAATTCGGCCCACGCAAGGCGTGCTCCGCAAGACGCGCCAACGGCCAGGGCGCCCCTATCACTATAAATACATGGCAGAGCTCCATAATCAGGTACGTTTTACTCACCTTGTGACCCTGCCCGTTGAAGCACCTCTGACTTGAGCGTTGGAGTGCCTTTGCAGGTACCACCCGCGTGCGGCTTACCACTCGGTCCTTCATCCCAGCGACCGAGCAACATCATCAAACAGCAGCAACCCATCGTATTGATCAGGTACGATCAATTGGCGACCACAGTGGGAGGCCCGAGCGCTATTCCACATCAAATCATGCCGCCGCGTCAGAAACGTACTTCATCCAGGCTCAATCAACCTGGGTCGAACGCCCAACCCGAGCATACCCCGGAGGGCGTGCCCGTGACCATTCACGAATCACAAGGCGACCCTCACCAATCTCCTGCGGTGCAGGGCGGTCGAGGACCGGTGTTGGGACGAATTCAACGGCCGGTCCAGCAACAAGAAATCCCGGCCGAGCTGGCCGATGCCGGGGTCACAGAGCCTCTCCCAGAGCATGTGACCCAGGCATTCCTCCAAATACTGCAGAACAAGAATCAGCTCATAGCCGACCGAGAAGCGCTCATCTCCCAGTATGAGCGGGCTGAAGCCTCGACCCGCCCGCGTGCGGCTCGCAGGAACAATCAAATACAAGAACCTAGGCCGCCTCCTAGATATAGGACGATGCCTAGAGGAGGCATTTCACGTAGAAGAAGTGTGTCACGCCGAACTCCTCCGCGTAGGAACAGGGTGCACAGGTCCCCCCCGGATAGGGGCGGACGACGTCGTCGGTCCCCTTCCAACGACTATGATTATGATTACGACTATGCTGACTCGAGCTACCGACTAGAGTCGAGCAGGCCGCCAACAAGATACTCGTCCGATGAGTCCTCAGGATCCCGCCGATCAAGAAGCAGGTCGTGGGACTCGTATGAGGAATTTAATGACTACCGCAACGGGGAGATAAGAGATGTCTCCCGTGCCATCAGCCAATCAAGAAGAAACTGTTCAGAGCGGCCTAGAGGACGGTCGTCGTCACATGCTCCACAATACCATGGCCCCCATGGACCCCCTCCAATTGCCGACGGATTCCTTGGCCAACCGGTCGGCCTTTACGGTCTGCCCATCGACCAAACTGCCGCCATGCAGCCCTACGGGCAGAATTACATTCCGACCGGACAAGGACCCTTCACCACTCAGACGCTATCGCATTCCAAGGGATCTCAGGAAGCCCCCGAACCTGAACAAGTTTAACGGCCGCGGGGATCCCGATAAACATCTCATGTACTTCAACAACTACTGCAGCTATAGAGAGCTAGGTCGGACAATGAAGTGCAGACTTTTTCCTCAGTCGCTCGAAGGTCGGGCGTTAGAATGGTGGGAAACCCTACGTCCCAACACCATCTCTTCTTGGGAAGGTCTCGTGACAATGTTCCTAGCCAATTATACAGCCAACCGCTGCCAGTACAGATATGAAGAGCACTTGGACACGATCGTCCAAGGAGAGAATGAATCCCTGAGGGAGTACATCGACCGATTCAACACTGAAGCCGACGCGGTCCGCGACCTGTCAGATAGAGACAAGTTGAAATATCTAAAACGTGGTATAAGAGAGGACCACAGGTTTGCAGTAGAGTTCACGTTGAACCACTATAGCGACCTCGGCATGTTTCTTCGAAGGGCCAACGATCATATGGCTTACGAAGAAAAATTGGCCTCTAGGAAGGGCGCCCGAGCGCGACCCAAAGAGGAGCACAACAGGCCAGGTAGCGAGCAAGAAAGCCACCGTGAATACCGACCTAAGAAATATGAACAGCGCACGAAGTTGAATACTCCCGTTGCGCAAATCTATTCTGAGCGACAGAACAGAGAATTCCTGAACATGAAGCGACCCGACCCCCTCATCCTCAAAGAAAGGCATCGATCGACCAAGAAGTACTGCCAATACCATTGTAGTAAGGGGCACGATACGAACGATTGTATGGCCCTCAAAGATGATATCGAAGACCTGATTCAAAGGGGAGAGCTGAGGGAGTATGTTCTAGAGGGAGATGATGAGTTCAGCCCGCGAGCTGAAGAATGAATTCAAATGACCCTACAAACTGGTACTGATACTCGATCGATCAATAAAGGACAGGCGAGCACTCTTTTTACTAAGGCTCGACCTTTTGAAAGTGTGTTTTAGTTAACATGTACGAGTGCATGCCCGAACACTCAGTAAAGTAGCGAGCGATCGAACAGGAACTAAAATTAAAATTTCGAATCAAAAGTACACAACGGGTTCACCACGGTCGAAACCGGGCGCCCAATCCACCGACCGTTCGCAAGCCGGCAAGATGCATCAAGCCTCGAATAGGCTACGCTACTTCACCCCTGTAGGTCGGCCGCGCGAGGCTACACAGGGAGCAACGAATCAAGCCTCGAATAGGCCGCGATTGGTCGCTTCCTACAGGTCGATCCCGCGAGGCTCTCCGGCGACCAAGGGTTTGAATAACCCACAAAGCGTAGGTCGCCGAGCGACCTACATCGAGCGCCATCGAAGTGGCCCAAGGGTCAGAATGACCCACAATCAAACGTAGGCCGCCGAGCGACCTACATCGGGTGTCACCGCATTGACACAAGCGAGTGCCACCGAGTTGGCCCAAAATAGATCACCGTGTTGATCAAATCGAACGTAGGATCCCGAGCGACCTACAACGAGTGTCATCGAATGGCCCCAAGGTCCCGAGCGGCCTACTAAGAGTGCCATCGAATGGCCCAAAGCGAGCGCCATCTAATGGCCCAAGCAAAGTGAGTGGCCGCGACCACGTTCCAATAGGAGTGGCAACGACCACGTTCCCATACGAGTGGCAGCGACCACACCCCCAACGGTTTACGCTAAGTCGCTCCCTGTAGGTCGGCCGAGCGAGGCTACACGGGGGCAACGAGTCAAGCCTCGAATAGGCTGCGATTGGTTGCTCCCTGCAGGACGAGAGCCCCAGGCGACCAGTCAAAACGCTTAAGCGAACTTAAGCACAATCGAAGCGACCTAAGAATAGTCGCACCCCCAAGGGCGAGTTCGATCTGAGTCGATACTTGGTAAACTGCCCAAGGGATAGGGCCGAGACCCGACCGGTTAAAACGATTCAAGCCCCAGGTCGGTCTTAAGCGAGCCGACCTGGACAAGAAGCTTTTCCTGCCAGCGAGCCTATCCTTCTCTTGCATGACCGACTTCATACCCGCTAAAGTAGAATCCAGAGCGACCTCTGCCACACCGGTCCCGCGCGACCTAACGAGGGGCATCGACCCCAGAACATCGGCCGGTCCCGTGTGACCACACCGGTGGCAGCGACCGCCTTCCCATCGGCCAAACGTCACGTCTTCTCAAACGGAGGTCGGCAGCGACCGACGCCAAACTCAACGATCAATAGGCGGCAGCGACCGTCAGTCACACTTCCACAACTCGAATGCAGGGGGGCAACGATTCAAGCCTCGGCCCGCTCTTAAGCGACCTAGGCTTGGGGGGCAACTGTTCTGGAGTGGCCCAATAGGCCCAACGAGACAGTCCAGCGCAACCTGCGGCAAGGAGGTGCTGCGCGCAGCAACCAGGTGCAACATGGGCCAGCGGCCCATTCGACCAAGGCCGGCCCAATTCGGCCCACGCAAGGCGTGCTCCGCAAGACGCGCCAACGGCCAGGGCGCCCCTATCACTATAAATACATGGCAGAGCTCCATAATCAGGTACGTTTTACTCACCTTGTGACCCTGCCCGTTGAAGCACCTCTGACTTGAGCGTTGGAGTGCCTTTGCAGGTACCACCCGCGTGCGGCTTACCACTCGGTCCTTCATCCCAGCGACCGAGCAACATCATCAAACAGCAGCAACCCATCGTATTGATCAGGTACGATCACGTTTGCTATTTAATACATTTTTTAGTCCCGTACTTTTGTGCAAGGAATGAATTAATTGCATTTATATTTGGCATTCAAAAAATGGAAAAAAATACGGTTACATTGTTTGCAATTAAATTTGACCGCCTTCTGTCAAATTTTAACAAATTCAAAATTTAAAATTTCCCACAAAATACAATTAAAATACTTCTATATAAGTTGTCATTTGGTAGGTATGAACACATGTAACAGCATTTCAGTGTTAAATATTGGTTTTTTTCAATATACATTTAAATAATGAATCAATATTTTAAATAAGTAATTGCAACTTAATATATCATGCCTTCTTCGCATTTCTTCTTCAGTTTTTTCTCAGTTATCTCATTCTTTCAAAAAAAAAATTGATAATAAAAAAATTTGAAAGTGTGAGATGAGAGGAAGGACGAGAAAAAGTTGAGAGAGAAGAAATACTAAAATAAGATTTAATTAGAGAACAATACATGACAACAAGAAATATCAGTTTTCTTTATAGTATAATGTAAGATACATAAATACCTATGTAAGAGAGACGAAGAGAGATAATTTTTTTTGTCAAAAAAAAAGAAGAGAGAGAATTTTTCTATGAAAAAGCTAAAACAAAATTTTTTGAATAGAGAGAGAACTTTTTATCTGAGAATGGTAGTACTTGTTCATAGTGCATGTTATTTTATTCTATAAATAAATAGATTATATATATATATATATATATATATATATATATATATATATATATATATATATACACCAAATCAAACTCATATCGTTTCACTATATTAGTAATGTTTATAATATAAGATGGTGTAAAAGAATGAACTTGGGAGCTAGGATAGAGTCATGATGCATTCGCAAGAGTATGAGCAACATGATTCGATTGTCTCCGAATATAGCTAATCCTTAGCTTAAATAAATGAGAAGAAAGTTATTACAATGGGAAATAATAGTTCCAAAACCTGAATTGTTGGAGGTTGCTTTGGTCATTAATTGCATTAACCACCGAGATACAATATTATCCATCTCAATGGTTAATGACTCCAAGCCCAAATCCTTCAATCAAATCAATGCTAGCCATAACCCCATTGGGTCTGCTTCTTGAGGTTGTGGTACTCCTTCAAACCACACAGTCTTGCCTTCCATGAAGCTACCATTTTCATCCCTTATGTACATCCCTATGTCATACCTGTTTTCTAGCTCAAAAAGCGCAGCAACCACGTTGCATTTAAGCATACCAACAACCGGTTTTCTCCAAACATGTTGGTCGCAGGAGGTGGTTGCTTGCTCCTTCCTGCTTTGGCTTGGCCTCTTTCTCGCGATTTCCCATGCATGAAGATGATCTATCGCTAGCTGTAGCAAAATCGTGGCTGGTTTCGTAATACCCTCCCAAACTTTGTCGTTCCTCCGTTTCTATAAGACCCACATTGCCATAGGCAATACCTTCTGATGCTCTTGAGAAAACGCTGCTAGAAGCTCAAGAAAACATTCCCGAAAGTTGAGATTTTGCTGCACAATCTATTGGGCATCACTTGTTATACCACTTGCATTCCAAACCAGGCCAGCCTATAGACAATGGGAAAAAAATGGAACTCATCTTCCACGCCATCATTGTACATAGGACATACCTCTTCACATGTCTAAGATTCATACGTGTTGATCAGCAACCCCGCAACACTCGCCAAAGCAAAATCTTGACCCGTTGTTGTATTTTGAGTCTCCAAATATGCATCCAATTACCCAAAATACGAAGGTGAGAGCTATCAATCAAGTCCTCCATGATCCCAAAATAAGCTGACAAAACCGAATACAATCCATTACGACTTCGCCACCAAATAAGCTTGTCTTCCCCACTCAAGTTGTAGAGTGCCATCTTATTTATAAGATTTGCTTCATGGTTATTAAAGAATAAGTCAACCAGTACCTCATTCCACCCATCTTTTGCCTAGTTCTCCTACTTTCATATTTTCCTTTCCCATCACTATTAGAGAACGAATGAAAATATCCTTCCTACCTTTTAACCACGACTCACCCCAAACCGAGACATGATTCCCATCATCTAACCTCCATCGAGATCCCAAGTTTCCCACAACCCGAGAAGAGTAGATGCTACGCCATATGTACCTGTGATTCTGTCCCAAGCGAGCCCCCATAAAGTCGCTATCCGAAAAATATTTGGCTTTGAAGACACGACCAACTATAATATCCGCGTGGGTCATGATTTTCTTCACCTACTACCCCACCAGAAATAATTGATCATTTTTTCAAGCTCCCCCCTAAGGTGGTTGGGAGCATAAAAGTACCCGTGCAATAGGTAAGGATCGACTATGCCATAGACTTCACTAGGACTTCTCTCCCCGCTTTTAATAAATGCTTCCCTGACCACCGTTGTACTCTTTTCCACATTCCGTCCCGAAGATAGCAAAACATCTACTTATTGTTCCAACCTATCATGGAAGGTATGTTGAGGTACTTTCTCGTCCCTATGCATTCAGTAACACCAAGCACATATGTAATATGCTCTCGCTTTACCTGAGAAGTATTCCCACTAAAGAATATTTTTGACTTGGTCATATTAATTGCTTGATCGAAAGCTGCTTCATAGATTTTAAGAATGTCGTGCCAATGTATACTTTCCTTTTCATCAGCGTTGCAAAACAAGAAATAATCATAAGCAAAAAGAAGATGTGTAAGAGACGAAGCCCCCCTACACACCCGTACACCATGTAAGTCTCCTCTCAACTCTGATTTTTTAAGCAAAGTAGTGAGTCCCTCCGCACAAATAATAAAAAGGTAAGGTGACTGTGTGTCACCCTGCCTTAACCCTCGCCCCGAAGTGATAAGTCCGACTTTTTCACCATTCACCATCACAGAGTAGTTGGCCATTTCTAAACACATAGACATCCAATTCACCCACCTCTCATCAAACCCTATCATTCTCACCATCTCCTTCAAATAGGTCCAATCAGCCCTATCATAGGCTTTGCTAATGTCAATTTTAAGAGTCATATCCCCCACCTTAGCAATTGTCTTACACTTGAGGTGATGTAAAGTTTCAATTGCTACAAGAACATTATCAAGGATGGAGCGACCCTCTGCAAAAGCCGATTATTCACTTGAAATACACTTGTGGAGGAATGGTTTCATACGATTCAGAAGGACTATCGAAATGATCTTATATATAACATTACATAACTAAATAGGCCAGCTACTATATTTGCATCATTCAAATTCGGAGGAAACTCCTCCTCCTCCTCCAACCAAGATTTCATCGTGTGAAATAACTCTACTCCACATAAATTCCAAAACCGCTTAAAGAAAGAGCATCTGGGCCAGGAGCTTTATCGGAGTGCATTTAAAATAAAGCATTTTTGAATTCCCCTATCTTCAAAGGCTTAAGAAACTTGGCATTATCCTCATCATTCAACCTAATTGAGACATGCCTTACCACCTCCTCATATTCACACTACAAAAAAATGCCTTATTAGCGACGGAAAATTAGCGACGGAACCAAAATCCGTCGCTAATAATGATGATGGCGCGCTTTTTTTAATAAAAAATTTAAATTCCGTCGCTAAATTTAAAATCCGTCGCAAAAAATCCGTCGCTAATGCTGACGTGACCGTTGTGCAGACCTTGGAAATTGCGCATTTTCAAATCCGTCGCTAAATTTCTGTCGCTAATTCCTTGGAAATTGCGCATTTTCAAATCCGTTGCTAAATTTAAAATCCGTCGCTAAATTTTCGTCGCTAATTCCATGGAAATTGCGCATTTTCAAATCCGTCGCTAATTCCTTGGAGATTGCGCATTTTCAAATCCGTCGCTAAATTTAAAATCCGTTGCTAAATTTCTGTCGCTAATTCTAATTTTTTTTATTAAACCGAATCCTCCTCTTCTTCTCTCTTCTCTTCTTCTTTTCTTTTCTCACACTTCACTCTCTTTCTCCCTTACTCTCCTCTCTCTCTACCCAAACTCACCCTACACCACCACCACCACCACCACCACCACCACCACATCATAGCTCCTCTCATCCTCACACTTCTCTCTCTCTCTCTCTCTCTCTCTCTCTCTCTCTCTCTCTCTCTCTCTCTCTCTACACACAAACCCTCTTCCCATATTTCACCTCCACCACCACCACCACTACCACCACAAAATTAGCTTCCACCCTCACTCTTCTCTCTAACCATACCCCTCTCTCTCTCTCTAACCGTCTCTCTCTCTCTATATACACAAACTCCTTCCCATATTTCACCACCACCACTACCACCACAAAATTAACTTCCACCCTCACTCCTCTCTCTGTAACCGTCTCTCTCTCTACAAAAACTCCTTCCCATATTTCACCACCACCACCACCATATTTCACAATAATTTTATAATAATTTTATAACAATTTTATAATTTAATAATATTATAACAATAATTTTATAATATATCGAGTATTAATAATATTATAATAATTATTATAACAATAATTTTATAATATATTTTAATGACGAAGACGCGCTTTTTTTAACAAAAAAACACGGATTACGAGGTGATTAGCGACAGAATTTCCCTCACTAAATTCCCTCGCTAAATTCTGTCGCTAACTTTCGTCGCTAACCATTAGCGAGGCCATTTTTAGCGAGGGATTTGTTCTGTCGCTAATTGGAGGCCACCTCACCTATCTCCTTCTGCTTTGTTACTATTTCCCCATCCTCTCTACTCAGTTTGGTTATCATATTTTTCCTCTTCTTTGCACTAGCTATGGCATGGAAGAATCTAGAATTTGTTTCCCCATCTCGCAATCAATAGCTATTAGAAATGAGAACTTTTAATTATAACATTTAGATTAAAATTAACGGTTCATATTACATCATTAAGATCTCATATGTTAATTTTAATCCAACAGTTATAATTAAAAGTGTTCTTATTTCTCACAAAAAACAAGAGTTCTCACCTGATACGCTATATATATATATATATATATATATATATATATATATATATATATATATATATATAGAGACACCACAAGAAAGTTATTCAGTACCTATTCAAGTTATCTACAGCTTAATGTCCGTCGGTAAATTCTGCATCTTCGACGGTATAGGTAGTCAGTAATGCTCTAAAAGATTTCTAGCGTTATCGACGAACATGACGATTGGAAATCAATACTTGTTTACTATATATAAAGGAATAGATTGCTTGAGAATCAAATTTGGTGTCATATTTTTCTTACAATTATGCCCTTATGGAAGTAAAATTTTTCTAACATATATTTAAATATTGGTTATGAATAAGTGTAATCTATGAAGCCCGGATACGGGATACGATATGGAGTACGACACGATACAGATACAGGGATACGGGAAAATTTTGAAAATCAAGATACGATACGGCTGGGATACCTTAATAAAAAATTAAATTAAAATTTAAATATATAAAAACATAACAGAAAAAATAAAATAGAATAGAAACACAAATAGAAAAAACAAAGATGAAAAACAGAAATATTGCATTTTATAGATATGAAAAAAAACTCCCCAAATAGATAAATAAATCACACAGAAAATATATGGATGAAAGGAATAGGACAACCGACACACCTATGTATGAGTGATTAGTCATAAAAAGTAAGGGTAGACAAGTAACTGAGACCACCCGAAATCGTATAATCTGAATAGTCAGTGGCGGAAATAGATGACTTTTTATAGACTAAGATATTCATATTAGTATGTAGTTACTCAATAAAACATAAGCAATCATTAGTCAATATATGATCAGTACATTGTAGAAATAAATACGTGTGATCATATCAAGTAGAGATAGTTACGTATATTTATCCCACCCATATCACAATGTATTATTTCTTCTATTATTATGTTACAAAAAAACATATAATTTTGTCTTTTAGTTATTGAGGTATTAAAGTGTATCATATATGAGTGACAATCAAGTGCTTAGTTGGTAAGAGGTATCGAAAAATATCTGAAAAGTATCCTTAATTGGTAAGAAGTATCAAAGATGTAACTAAAAAGTATCGAGTCAAATATTTTTTAGAAAGAATTAAAAAATTATTGGATATTCTTTGGGTACGTATCGGGAAATATCGGGTGCGTGTCGGTATTTGATACGTATCCGACACGGGTACGTCTCTATTTTTGAAGTATCGGGGCTTCATAGAGTGTAATCCTCATACATGTAAATTTGAATTTGAATTTTTCTATGCTTAGCTCAAACTTAAATTTAAACTTATCTATAAATTCACCGACTAGTATTTCATCTCCCTTTATCTTTAGACCATACATACAATAGTTTATTCGAAAGTAAATTTTCTAGAACAAAAGAATAACAAAAAAGCGAAAAAAGAGGCATATTAGTGCCCGCCTTTCCACTAGTTAAGATAATTTCTTTGGTAGTTTCGTGCCCAAATATTCCTTCTAGTTAAAATGATTTCGACAGACAATTTATCCGTCAATAATTATTGACAGATAGAGCCCTTGAAAAGTAAAATGACTATTGATAACATTTTGCATGTTGATTTAATTCTTTTCTCTTCACTCGAACCCTTTGTCACCGTCACCCTCACCTCCGCCCTCACTCCCGCCCTTGCCCTCACTCCTGACCACCATCACAACTATTTATAACCTTCCACCACCCTCTAGTCATCTCCTTCACCCTCACTCACTTTTCTTGAAACCCAACGAAACCCCAACCCACTAAAATTCGCAAGAGATCGAGGAATCACGGGTTGAAGATAATCGTAGTACTCTATAGGAATATTAGGGTTTAAAAAGAAAATATATTTGAACCAAAGGGAATTAATTTGGGAGAGAAGTTGCGAATGGACAACCCACAAAACCCTGACCCTAACCAACTAAAATTTTTAAATTGTGACTGGGGCTGAAACAAACCCACTCAATAGGAGATTAAAATTTGTGTTCTTAATAGGGGCCCAAAGGGGCTGGGCTGGAGGGCTTGGACTGTTTTAACAACTTTAATGTAAATGCCTATCTTGGGCGATACCCTTTTTTAAATCCTTTTGGAAGTCCAATAGACAATACAATATATTAAATTCATTTTGGTGGAATTCATTAACATTATGCATGTTAGATTGCATAGTAAGGTTAATATCAAGATTCTAAACTATTACCTCAAGCACTTGGATGAGATAGTTCGAGTCTCTTTCAACTTAACCAAAGTTCTGGATCTGAATCCAATCTTGAGAATGTAGCCGTGTTAAAACTCTTGAGTGAAAACTTTGCTGCCTATTGTGGCCCTATCAGGCTCGAGAGATTAGTCTCTGCAGTTACGCGCAGAGGATACCCATTTTAAAAAAACTATTACTATAGAGTTGTTTGTGTTTACTAAAGTTAATATCAAAATAGACTTGGGACCAACATTACGTATGCTAGTCCGAGTGAAACTGGACTTGAATCCTTTAAGTAAGGTCTTGGGTTTGAATCTTGTGGATAGGAAAAACATGGATTTGAGGAGACCGCACTAAAGGTAGCCGCCAGTTCTCTGGCAGATATTAGTCATCGGCAAAATAAGTAGATACTTCACATCAATAACTGTTAGATTGTGATATTTATCTTTTACTTGTAATTAGCATGCCATTCTTTATTACTTGTATTTAGTATCTAAATCTAGCTTAAGTTAATAGCTAGTTATGCACATTAGCCTAGTCCTTTTTCTCTGTATGCTGACTTTGTATATATACTCCTTTGGAGCAATCAATAAAGCTAGAGAGTTATTTTCATCACTCATTGACTTGTAACATGGTATCAGTGAACACGAGAATTTCCCTCTCCCAACTGTGTAACCGTTTTCGGTTTCACCTTCTTCTTCGTTGAGGCTCTTCGTTCCTCTGCGTCTTCAATGGAGCCAGTTCCTTCCGGTAGCTCTTCTGATGAATCTGAATGATCCAATCGCTCTGCTCGCTTCGGTCGCTCCAATCGTTCCAATCGCTCCACTCGTTCCATTCACACCAATCGCTCTTCTCGCCGCCGCTCATCGCAACCTAAGGATTACTCCGATCCTTACTACATTCACCCTAACGAGAATCCTTCACTTGTTCTCGTCTCTCCAGTGCTCGACGGTGCCAACTACCATTGCTGGATCCAAGCCATGACGATGGCGCTCGAAATGAAGAACAAATTCTCCTTCGTTGATGGTTCGATTCTCCGCCCTGATGTTTCAGATCCGAAGTTTCCACTGTGGAAGCGTTGCAATATGTTGACATTATCTTGGATCAACCATTCCGTTTCCACAGAGATTTCCTCCAGCATCCTTTGGATTACTGATGCGTACGTTGTTTGGAAGGAACTGCGTCATCGCTTCTCGCAAGGTGATAACACACGAATCTCTCAATTGCAGCGTGACATTTTCTCCATGAAACAAGGTGATGCTTCCGTTACCTCTCACTTTACCAAATTGCGAATTCTGTGGGACGAATTGTGCAATTACACGCCAATTCCTACCTGTTTGGCGGCCCCTGGTACTTGTTGCTGTTCTGTTTCAAGCATTGTTCATTCGTATCGCGAACGTGATGCAGTGATGTCATTTCTTCAAGGATTGAATGAAAATTTTGCTGCTGCTCGTGCACAAATCCTTCTGATGAAGCCTCTTCCAGCATTAGCAGAGGCATACTCCATGATTCTCCAACAAGAACATCAGCTTGATGTTCCTATTACTCCAGAGATAACTGTTGCCGCCGTTGAAGCTTCTCCTACTGTGCCTCGTGGTCGTGGCAAACCATTTCCTCCGCGCGCTCCTCGTCTCTGCACGTATTGCAAACGGACAAATCATACCATTGACACGTGTTGGAAAAAGCACGGATATCCTCCTGGCATGAAGACTACTTCTAAATCTGTGAATAATGTGTCTGTTGATGAATCTGCATCGCAACAAGCTTCTGCATCCAGCTCTGCTGCTGTTAACCTCACTGCAGATCAACTCCAAAGCTTGCTTGCTTTGATTTCTGCTGGTTCTCCTACTGCCACAGCATCTGCCAACATGGTCAGTGTGCATAATGTGACTTCCACTCCTCCAGGTACCTCTATTTTCACTTGGATTGTCACTTGGCTTGTTGATAGTGGTGCTACGGATCACATTTGCTCTTCTCTCACACTCTTTCACACCTACTATGCAATCAAGCCTCTCTTGATCACTCTACCTTCTGGAGATACGAGATATACACACTACAAGGGCACAATTCACCTTACACCATCCATTACATTATATAATGTGTACTTTGTGTCTGGTTTTAACTCCAACATTATCTCTGTTGGTCAACTTGCTGATACTATTCACTGCAGAACATTATTTGAACCAGATTTTGCTTTGTTGCAGGATATCCATTCGAAGAAGGTTCTTGGCCATGCTAAAAGAGATGGGAAGCTGTATACAATGAAGATCTCTCATTTGTCTGCTTCAGCTAAGTCTAGTTCTCCTAGTTGTAATTCTGTTTCTGTTTCCTCCACTCATATAGACTTATGGCACAGCCGTCTAGGACATCCCTCTCCCTCATGTTATACACTCATACAAAAAACACATTATAATATGTCTTCCATATCAATTAAAAACTGTGATGCTTGTCACTTTGCCAAGCAAAAGAAACTTGCATTTCCCACACACACCTTACCTTCACTTCACACATTTGATATTGTTCATGTGGACATTTGGGGTCCTCTTGCTATCCCCTCTATGCATGGAAATAAATATTTCCTCACCATTGTTGATGACATGTCCCGGTTTACCTGGGTAAAATTAATGAGAACAAAAGCTGAAACTAGAAAACACCTAACCCAATTTATTGCACATGTTCAAACACAATTCCACACCACCATTAAAGTCATTAGGTCTGACAATGGCCCTGAATTTTCCATGCCTGACTACTATCTCAACCTGGGAATTATTCACCAAAGGTCTTGTGTTGAAACTCCACAACAGAATGGAGTTGTTGAGCGTAAGCATCAACACATATTAAATGTTGCTCGCTCCCTCATGTTTCAATCCCACCTACCCACTGTGTTCTGGGACTTTGCTATTTGCCATGCCATCCTTTTAATAAACAGATTGCCCTCTCCCACTCTTAAGTCTCAATCTCCATTCTTTATGCTATATAACAAACTGCCTGACCTCTCTTATCTTCGTACTTTTGGTTCCCTTTGTTATGCCACTACCCTCACCTCACACCGAACCAAGTTTTTACCTAGAGCACGCAAGTGCATTAACATTGGTCACTCACCTGGTGTCAAAGGATACCTTCTTTATGACCTCCAAAACCATGAAATTTTCATTTCAAGGAATGTTACCTTCTATGAAAATATTTTCCCATACACCAACTCTTCAACTCCATCTCCTACTCCTCCAACCATTATCCCTTCTAAAGTCAACATTACTGACTTTTTTGGCTCATTCCCATCACCAACAGAATCCACTTCTCCCCCTTCCAGTACATCAACCATCCAACCACCATCCCCTTCTCCTACCTCCAACAATCCCTCTCCTTCACCTGAACCTAATCCACCATCCTCATCTCCAGTTCCTCAACCAATTGTTCCTCTCAGAGTCTCCAACAGAATTAAGAATCCACCCTCCTATCTTAGAGATTTGCATTGTGGACTGGTTTCCATTTCTCCAAGTGGTGCATCACCTTCCGGTAATGCTTATCCTCTAACTGATGTGCTTTCTTATGATGCTTTGTCTGCTTCCCATAGAATATTTGCTGCAGCCCTGAGCACTAACATTGAACCCAAGACTTATACTCAAGCTTCTAAGCATCAATGTTGGATTGATACTATGCAAAATGAGCTGCAAGCTCTTGCTTTGAACTCCACTTGGGTTCTCACTGAACTACCTCCAGGGAAAGTCCCCATTGGTTGCAAATGGGTGTTCAAAATAAAGCACAATGCCGATGGCTCTATTGAAAGGTATAAAGCCAGGCTAGTTGCAAAAGGATTCACTCAACAAGAAGGGGTAGACTATTCAGAGACTTTTTCACCTGTTGTCAAAATGACAACAGTAAGACTTGTTTTAGCATTGGCAGCCTCACATAATTGGCATCTATATCAACTAGATGTCAACAATGCTTTTCTCCATGGCAACCTTGATGAAGAAGTTTACATGACGATGCTTTTCTCCATATCAACTAGACTTTTTCGGTGATTTTACATGTTAGAATTATCGGGGTGTTACAAAATTTGAGAATATTTTTAATCCCTATAAAAATTTGACTCATTTTTAGTCTCTAAACTTTCTCTTATCAATGCTTTTAGTCCCTCACGACTTTTAATAACACTTTTTTTTGCCTTCTAAACGCTATTAAAAGTCACTGGAGACTAAACGCGGGATATGGATTCTCTACCTTGTGAACGGAAAAAGGCATGCCTTTGTCTCCGTCTCTCTCATCTCTCATTCATTTTCCTCCATATTTTTTTACATTCTCTTTCATCTTTTATGCCTTGAGGAGGAAAATATAGGGACCCTAAAAAGTTACACTTTTGACAAGTATTTACAAGATAATTAAGATAAACATCAAATATTTTTATGATGTAATAAATTAAGATTAAATAACAGTATGAAAAAATTGTAAAAAAAATAGTATGGAAAAAAATCGACCGTAGTGCATACTAATTAAGTCATTTTTTAAATGCGACTACAAAGTGAGTTAATGTACTGGTCTAATGATTGAATATCAATAATGTAGCGTGGGGTTCGGCGGTTGAGGCTGAACCTCCCTTAACCAAGGGTCGGGGGTTCGACCCCCCGCCTTGGGTACGGAGCAGCGTTCAAACTCTGGGCCAGGTGTCCTGCCCCTCGAGGCACATACAATGAGCGAGAGATTAGTCACTGTTATCCGTGCGGTGGATACCAGGGTTTACTCAAAAATAATGTATCCTTTTTAAACTCAAAAATATGAATAAAGTGAGTTTTTATTTTACAATGAATTAAGACCATGGTTGTCTCATTTAAACATTAGTTGGACTCCAAAACGGGCATGAAACTTACCTAAAAAAAACGATTTTAGGGATGCAAATATAGAAGTAAATTATATTAAACACTTAAAATTGTGATTGATACCCAAGAGCACTTCAATGAGATGGTAGGGGTCTCTTCCACCTTAACCAATGTCATGAGTTTATACGAAAAAATATTCAAATTTTTGGTTAGTAATTAAAACTGAGTTGACAGTTAACGAATTGTGTCAACTTGATATATCTATTAATCAAGTTCAACACTTCTTAAAAGAAATTTGGGAAATCTAGACGTCTTTATCCCCATCTTATATATTATATATATGCACATTTATTGAATATTAATATGGTTAAATATATGTTTGGCCCCCTACAAATATGACCATAATCCATTTAGGCCCCTGTAATTTTTTTTTTAAAATGGCCCTTGCAAATATTAGGCGTTTACAGTTAATCCCCTATATTAACTTTCCATCCAAAAAACCTGATGTGGCTAATGGAGATGACGTCAGCATGACATCATCAATGATTAACAGAGAAAGATTAACAAAGAAAGATTATCGTTTTTGAATCGTGTCAATCTTTCTCTGTTAATTATTCCCTTTTTTTTGGAACATTCTGAAGTAGAACAGAATCATTTTAATCTTTCTTTGTTAATATTTCTCTGTTAATCATTGATGATGGCATGCTGACGTCATCTCTATCAGCCACGTCGGTTTTTTTGGATGGAAAGTTAACAAAGGGGCTTAACTGTAAACGCTTAATATTTGCAATGGCCATTTTAAAAAAAGATTACAGGGGCCTAAATGGATTATGGTCATATTTGCAGGGGCCAAACATATATTTAAGCCTATTAATATTAATAACATTACATTATAAGTATACCTTTATATATCGCTTTCCCTCCCAAAATCGCTCTCGGAGAAATACTGAAGTGTGCAGAAAACACAAGTAAAACTGCATCTGGTATGGTAAGTTAGGTTTTGGAACATGAATTAGAAATATTGTCGTTAAACTTCGTACATAACATCTACTTAGACCCTATGCTCCCCCCCCCCCCACCAAGAAGTTATCCCATTTTACCATCTAATTTCCTAACGAAGCATAGTAAATTTTCTTACCAAATTTCTGGATTTTAGGTATTAATTTGTAATTTTTGGAAATTAAAACATCCCAAAAATTAAGTTGAGTTTTTCAAGAATTTAATATAAATAGCATTTTTAATAAAATAATTACAAATCTTGAAAAAAGAATGATTTTTTTCGAAATTTTAAAGTTGATAACCATCAAGAAAATAACCAGGCTTCACGCATAACTGATCAATGGGTCACAACTCTAGGGATAATAACCAATCAAGATGAAGAGCTTAGCTCTATAGTCCACTCTCTTGGCCCAAAATGAAAAAATTGTAAACTCGTTCTCGCAAGACCCCTACGAGAAAGCCAGTAGCAAAGAAGTAGAGGATTACCAAGAGTGAATCAAAACCAAAGTCGCAAGAGCGATTTCCGTCCACACATATGCCCTGTTTTGATAAATAGCTTAATTAAGCGCTTATGGCATAACCGTTAGAAGCTTATATGGATAAGCTATTTTTATAATAAAAGATAAAATAATGTTAAACTCAAACAATTTTACAAGTGCTTATGTCAGTAGATAAACTCAAATAAGCTGATCTCGTAATCTAAAATCTCAATTCATACCGGTAGTGGCGTGATAGTGCTTACATTGATCTTTTTGGATGCTACAAATGTATCTAATGAGGGGCCGGTTAAATGTTAACCTATCATGTAAGAATTCTGGACATGTAAATGTAAACACAATACCATCTTCTAATTTCACAACAAAGCATAGTAAATTTTTTACCAAATTTCCAGAATTTAGGTATTAATTTGCAATTTTTGGAAATTAAAACATCCCCAAAAATCAAGTTTTGAATTTTTCAAGAATTTAAAAAAAATAGCATCTTTTAAAAAATAATTAGAAAACTTGAAAAAAATAATTGATTTTTTCGAAATTTTAAAGTTAATAAACATCAAGATAATAACCAGGCTTCACACTTAATTGATCGATGGGTCACAACTCTAGTACCTCAAGATAATAACCAATAAAGATGAAAAGCTTAGCTCTATAGTCCGCTCTCTTGGCCCAAAATGAAAAAATTGTAAAGTCGTTCTCGCAAGACCCCTACGAGAAAGCCAACAGCAAAGAAGTAGAGGATTACCAAGGGTGAATCAAAACCAAAGTCGCAAGAGCGATCGATTTCCGTCCACACATAGTCCTGTTTGGATAAATAGCTTAATTAAGCGCTTATGATAAAATAATGATAAACTGCTTTTCTATAAGCTATTTTCATAAGTTATCCTAATGAGTTTATGGAAATTAGGTGAAAACAGCTTATGAACATGTCATAAGCTTTTTTCATAAGCTTTTCCAAACAATTTTATAAGTGCTTATGTCGGTAGACAAACTCAAATAAGCCGATCTCATAATCTAAAATCTTGATTCATACCAGTAGTGGCATGATAATGCTTACATTGATCTTTTTGGATGCTACAAATGTATCTAATTACAAGGGATTAAACGATCATGTGAGAATTCTAGACATGTAAATGTAAACACAATATATTATGTGAAAGGTCAATGTACATTTCAAAATCATCTAAATAAATATCAAAAGGGTAGTCTAATATTGAGCCTTCTAAGCCATATCGAATGAAGAATCATATGCAACACATCAAATGGTTTAGCTGGTCGATTCAACCGAAAATGTCTTTGAACTTTCAACACCCTTCTATGCATTTTCAAGTACTTCTCATGCGGAACACTTTTCAATATTGTCTTGATTTCAGCTATCCTCTCTGATGGAATATGCAAAGAAAATTTACTCCAATCAAGAACATCACTAAAGGGAAGTTGATAGTAATCTGAAACAATCACAGGGACACACCCTGTGTTGATAGCTTCCACAAGTCTAGGACTCGCTACTTCATACCCACTTGGACACAAGCAAAACTTGCTTTGTCCTAAGAGGGAATTATAGTCAAGTCCTTTGCGAAGATACTCATGCACTTGAACCTCTTCATCTTTTCCTTTCCAGTGTTTTAATAGCTTCTCTCTAATGTGACCATGAGCTCCTCCAGCAAAGAATGCAAGTATAGAACGATGATTGGGGTCTTTGCTAGGAATTGGTGAGCTTAAGCGGTAACCTTGCAAGTTCATTTCAGGCATTGAGACATCTTTTTGAGGATTAAACTCTTCAGATGTGTTGGCATTGCACAACACTCGAATTAAGTTCTTGAATAGCTCTCTACCTGATTCATCTCTTGTGATATCTGGTGCCTGCACAAAATGAAACACACTCATAAAATCAATCAATAATATGCAAGAAGTGCAGTTCTAAAAACTATGTTTATTGTAGTTCTAAAAATATATTTATGCACTTTAGTTTTTTTTTGGTCAAAAGTGCAATGATTTTCATTAATCGGGCAAGGCCCAAACCACTAAAACCCAATAGGGGAATATTCAGCTCAGAACAGCAACCTGAGCGGTCCAAGGGACTTACGACAAAGCGGCCCAACAAGATATAAATCATTAAGCCCAAAGGCTTAGCATATTGAGGGACTTACGATGCAATCTGCCCTTGCACTTTAGTTTTTATACATACATGTATCTCTCAATTAGAGGTGTCAAATTTCTCCCGGCCCAACGGACCACATCGATTATCCAGTGTCATTAATTGGCTGGGCTCAAAAAAAGTTGTCCAAAAACAACTGAAATATTTTGACCCAACCTAATTGGCCCATGGGCCATAATGAACCTGGTCTTATGTTTTTTTTGGATATTTATGTGTTTACTTACGTTAAAATTGGACTAAGTCGAGTCGACACGCTGTCCTATTATTTTGGGCCAAGCTACAAAAATTACATCTCAGCCCAGTTCACTTCGGCACTTCTGGCCCATTGAGACAGATTGGGACGGACCATCCAGTTTGAGAGGTCTACTCTCAATGCACAAACATACATTATATATTAGTAATAATATTTGAGGTTGGGAATTGTTACCCAGTCGTGGCAAGAGGCTAGAAGATGATCCGCTCCATTGCTCCTATTCCAGTATGGGTACCTGTTAGCTATGATGCTGGTATAATCAATGACGACCCGCATGAGTTGATCCTAGGGATGGCAAAACGGGTTTGGCCCGCCGGGCCGGCCCGCTGACCCGCCAAAAAAAGGCGGGTTGGGCTGGGGTATTGGGACCGCTGACCCGCCGAACCCGCCCCGCCAAAAAAAAAAAAACCGCGGGCTAAAGCAAAAACGGGGCGGGTCAGCCCGCCGGCCCGTTTTTTTAAAAAAAAAAAATTTAAACAGAATCACTTTATGTTTTCAACTTTCCCCTTCTTTCACTTCTCACTGTACAAACAATAACCAAACACGCTCTTCTCCCTTCAACGGCGTCTCATCTCCTTTCAACGGTGTTCCTGAACTCTTCTTCTCTGCAAGATCGAACATCTGAATCGCGTTTTTGCTTTCTGGATTGCTGAATCATCCAACGCGATTTATCTCTAGAGCGTCTTGTGCAGCATCACGTTTTTCTGCTGAATTATCTCCTGAATCACGGTTTGTTCTCTGGATCATTTTTTTGTTCTCTGGACTGTTTTGTTCTGATTCACGTTTCCCTGGTTCGCATTTCTGAATCACAGTTTGCTCCGTATCCTCCATAATACAAGTTTGCTCCCTAGTTATCATTATCAAGCAATCAAAATACTTATTTTGGTTTTTAAGATCGAATTATGGATTTGGACCTTTTGGTTGATGGTTCTAGCCTTTTAGGTGACATTTCTTAATGGTTAATCCTAGTAATTCCAATGTTATTTTTGTTTTATACTTTTAGCTGCTATATAGTTAATCCTAGTAATTCCAATGCTATTATTGTTTTATACTTTTATTTTGAATATGTCAAGAGTTTTTAAAGTAAAAATTTGTTAAAAATGCTTTATAAAAAATCTATTTTAAAAAGCAGGTGAAAAATCTTATTGAAATTGAAATGTTAAAAACATGTAAGTTTTTTGTTCAAAAATATTGAAAAAAAAAATTCAGACGGGCCGGACCGCCAACCCGCCAGCCCATCACTTAGCGGGCCGGGCCAGTCTTTTGAACTCGCCATTTTTGGCGGGCCGACTCGCCCCGCCCCGTTTTTAGCGGGCCGAAGGCAAAACGGGCCGGGCCGGGCCGGGCCGGACCGTTTTGCCATCCCTAGTTGATCCCGAGAGTAGGTAGTAAGAGGATTATATAGGTACTCCACAATGTAGGCCACACTTATGGGTAGCATGAAGACATGGGCCTCATCTGGATTGCGGGCCGAAAATGGGCTCAATCTGCTTTCGATTTCACTCATGAAGTGTCCGTCGATGCCGTAAATTGAGCTCATGGGCCCATCATGGGCTAAGGGGGATTCACCTTCTTTGTAAGTCCACACTTTGAATCTTTTCAACATCTCTATGTGACTCCTGAAGAAACAATGGTAATAGTATTATTAGTAAACTAGTAGGATACCCGTGCATACGCACGGGTGCTGTCGTGTTTTTTTATAAATGAACTTAGACAATATTTAAATAGTTTGAATATTTCCCTGTGAAAATAAAGACAAATTTAAAGTAGATAAAAAAAGAGTTTCAAATAAAAAATGATAAATATTAAAATCTAAAAATGTAAAAGTATCATTTAAAAACAATCTGTGCATTTATCCCGTGTTTTTTTATATATCAGTGTAGTGTTTTTTTATATGTCAGTGTTGTTATCCCGTGTTTTTTATATATCAGTGCAACTATCCCGTGTTTTTATATATATCATTGCAGTTATCTTCGTATATTTTAATATATCAGTGCAGTTATCTCGTGTTTTTTTATGTATCACTGCAGTTATCTCATAGTTTCAATTGATTATTTGAGTTGATTAGTAGATTATAGTAGATAGTAAAAGATAGATAGTAGATTATCAATAAGAAATATTTATCCCGTGTTTTTTATATATCAGTGACAATTATTTGTCATTTTTTAGGTATTAGTAACAAATATTTGTCACGTGTGTTTTAAATATTAATCAGTTTAAATAGTCATTAAGTCTTCTTGTTTTTTTAGATAGTAGGTTTATAGTAGTCTTCAAAAATTATAATTATCAATGACAAATATTAATCCCGTGTTTTTTTATATATCAATGCAGTTATCCCGTGTTTTTTTATATATCAGTGCAGTTATCTCGTAGTTTCAATTGATTATTTTAGTTGATTAGTAGATTATAGTAGATAGTAAAAGAGAGATAGTAGATTATCAATAAGAAATATTTGTTTTAAATATTAATCAGTAGTTTAAATAGACATTAAATCTTTTTGTTTTTTAGATAGTAGTTTATAGTAGTATTCAAACTTTTTAATTATCAATGACAAATATTAATCCTGTGTTTTTTATATATCAATGCATTTATCCCGTGTTTTTTTATATATCATTGCGGTTATCTCATAGTTTCAATTGATTATTTTAGTTGATTAGTAGATTATTGTAGATAATAAAAGATAGATAGTAGATTATCAATAAGAGTGGAAACAGACTTCGGAGAGAAAAATTAAAATTTTAAGGTGATAACTTTTTCCAAAAAAGTGATAGTTTTTTTTAGCGTGACTCATTTACATTTTTATAGGTAATTTTAGTAGAGTAGTGTTTGTATAAATTTAGAAGTTTAGTTAAAATAAAAAAACTAAAGTGAAGTGATAAGAGAAAGAGAAGAATTGTTTATGGGAAAAGTAAAAGTAAAGTAAAAAGAAAAAAAGAAGAAAGAGAGTGTAAGAGAAAAGTGAAAAGGTGGAAAGATAGTGTAAGAAGAAAGAGAAAAAAAAAGGAATAAAGTGAGTGTAAGAAGAAAAAGAAAGAAAGAGAGGGTAATGACATTTTTACTCTTAAATTAGATATGTGTTTTGTTAATAAGAAATCCAAATTGGTAATTTCATAAGAGGTTTGTTTGTATAAATAGATAAATAGATAAATAGATTGGTAATTTCATAAGAGGTTTGTTTGTATAAATAAATATCAGATAGATATTAGACGGTGACACGGTCTCATATTAAGGGAGTGTTGTTGCCTATTATATTCCAAAGACTATAAAGAGGCATTTACAATTGCAAAGCTTGAAGAATTGTGATTTGTATTTTCCTTCTTTTGGGTAAAAATGTGACTTGCATTTTTTATTGATCTTTACAAGGAAATTCTGGAAGAAAATTATTGTGATGATTTATGAAGAAGATTTCAAGTGTTTATTAGTGCAATTAGTGTGATATCTTAATCTTAATACTCTTAAGGTTAAATTGATTGTAAGTAAGTTTAGTGGTGGTGTTTTGGAGCCAATTTTTAGGTGGGTTCCACAATCATTTTAGTGGGTCCCACAAGCAATGTGTGAGTAAGAAAAAAGGAGATATTCAATTTGCAAGAAAAAGATACATATGTCTTGGGTGGGTCCCACTATGGTAAATATTTTTTATTTCTATCATTTGTTAATCTTAAGACAAAATTAAGCAACATTGGTGAAATATAAAATTAATTTTGTGATAAAATACGTAACTTGCGGTGCTAAGCAATGTGTTTTAGGGTACTTTATGGTTCAAAAAAATTTAACTGTTCAAATAGGCAAAGTCCATTCCTCGATAATCAGTTTTGTGGGAAAAAATTAATTTCGTGATAAAATATGTAAAGTGTGACGCTAAGCAGTGTGTTTTGTGGTTTAGGGTCCGAAAAAATTTTAGATGTTCAAATACGTGAAGTTCGTTCCTCACTAACCGAGTTGGTGGGAAAAATAATTTCGTGAGAAAATAAGTAAAATGAAACGCTAAGCAGTGTGTTATGAGATACTTTAGAGTCCGGGAAAATTTTATATGTTTAAATACACGAAATTCGTTCCTCAAGGCCCAATTTGGTGACAAAAATTAATCTCTCGACAATAGACTAAAGTGCAACCATAAGCAGTGTGTTTTGAGGTACTTTAAGGTTCGGAAAAAACTTTTAACTATTTAAATACACAAAGTTTGTTCCTTAATACCCGGGTTGGTAAAAAAATAATTCTGCGACAAAATATGTAAAGTGCGACGCTAAGCAATATGTTTTGGAGTACTTTAGGGTTTGGAAAAAATTTTAACTATTCAAATACACTAAGTTTGTTCCTCAATAACCTACTTATGCGAAGAAGAATTAATTTCAGGACAAAACATGTAAAGCGCGACACTTATCAGTGTGTTTTAAGGTACTTTAGGGTCTGGAATTTTTTTTAAGTACCCATCACAAACACATTCTTCTTCAGCAAACCTCCACGTGCTTCAGAAGACCATTACAAATTCTCAACAGGAAAGTTGTTAAAACAATAGGGAAATACTTATAGAGTTGAATTTAAAATAGTTGGGTGATTCTAAATAATAATTTTATTTTTTTCTTGAAAAAAATATTTTTGTTTTAATTTTTAACTGAAATTACTTAAGTGATCATTTTTTTCATTTTAAAATTTAACCTCGATATATGTCACTAATTTGTTTCATCACATAACTTTATCTATAAGTTAGATTTGTTTTTTTACATAAAATTCTCCAATAATATACTGCGTATCAAATAATTCAAGTACGTAACAAATCAAAATATGCATAATACTGTTAAATAAGTAAGCTAGTTCGACTGTCTAGTTCGACCATGTTAAATTAGGCTAGTTCGACTAAGCTAGATTCGACAAGTAAACTAGTTCGACTTTCAGAACTGAACTGTCGAAAGATAGTTTGCTTGTGTCGAAGTTTCACTTTGATTTGATTGTATGTTTTCTATTAGTTGCTGACTCAGCATGTTGTCATGGACTGAGTATATAAGTAACATTCAGTGATGCAATAACAGAATATTGGAGTTCAGTTTTCACTTTTAATCGGTTTCAGTTACATCTTCTCTCTCTCTCCCTCTCTCTCTCTCTCTCTCTCTCTCTCTCTCTCTCTCTCGTGTGTGTGTGTGTGTGTGTGTGTGTGAGTGAGTGCAGTGACTCAAAAACTTCCAACAAATGGTATTCAGAGCGTGATTGTTGAAGTTTCTGAGAGTGAATCTAGTGTGAGAAGACGAGTGAAGTCTCAACGGTGAAAGAGAGCGTGATTGTTGAAGTTTCTGAGATTGAATCCAGTGTGAGAAGACGAGTGAAGTCTCAACGGTGAAAGTGAACTGTGATGACGACGAACGGCCATTTTCCGGCAAACTTTCTGATCCTCGACGGAAGAAACTACGATCAGTGGAGTATGAATATGAAGGCGATCCTTGGTTATCAGGATGTGTGGGATTTGGTGCAGAACGGACTAGCTCCGTTACCGGCGAACGCAACCGTTGCGCAACAAGCAACTTACAGAGAAGCGAAGAAGAAGGACTGGAAAGGACTGTGTATCCTCCATCAGTGTGTGAGTCCTGCAATTTTTGAGAAAATTGCTATATCGGAGACAAGCAAAGCAGCGTGGGACATTCTTGCGAGTTCCTACGCCGGAGATCAGAAATTGAAGAAGGTGCGACTTCAAACTCTGAGAAGACAGTATGAACTGCTAGGAATGGAGGAGAGGGAATCCATTGCTGCGTATTTCACGAGAGTGCAAACGATGACGAATCAGATGACGTATTGCGGTGAAACGATGACTGATGAATCAGTAGTGGAGAAGATTTTGCGATCTGTGTCTTCGCGTTTTGATCACATCACTGTGGCGATCGAACAGGTGAAAGATCTATCAACAATGACGATAGAAGAACTTCAAGGATCACTTGAAGCGCATGAGCAGAGGATGGATGAGAAGAAAGTGGTGAAGCCTGGAACTGAGCAAGCTTTAGCAGTGCAAACAGGCAAAAAAACAGGGGGAAATCAAAGAGGACGTGGTAGAAGCAGAAACAATTACAGAAGAGGAAGAGGAAGAGGTAATTCTTATAACTCAAACTCTGCAAAGTCAAACACTAGTGATAATAGTAACAGTAATGAGCAGGGAAGTAGTAGTGGTGATAATTATAGGGTTAAATATGTTTTTAGTCCCTACAAAATCGGCTCCTTCTAAGTTTAGTCCCTACATTAACGAAATAGGCGTTTTGGTCCTCATCTTATTTTCCCGTTTTCAATTTTAGTCCCTCATGACTTTTAATAGCGCTTCAAAACTTTTAATAGCGCTTTTTTGACCTTTTATAAGCGCTATTAAAAGTTTTGAAGTGCTATTAAAAGTCATGAGGGACTAAAATTGAAAGCGAAAAAATAAGATGAGGACCAAAACGCCTATTTCGTTAATGTAGGGACTAAACTTAGAAGGAGCCGACTTTGTAGGGACTAAAAACATATTTTACCCATAATTATATATAGAGGAAGAGGGAGTAGAGGTGGCAGAGGATTTAGAGGAAGAGGGAGAAGATTCGACAATAGCCATATACAGTGTTATAACTGTGAGAAATATGGACATTTTGCTGATGAGTGCTACAACAATGTTGATGGCAATGATGCTAAAATGGCTGAAGAAGAGGAAGAGAAGGAGGAATCTCTGTTGATGGTGATTGAGGAGACAGAGAGCAGTGATGAAGTCATTGAGGAGACAGAGAGCAGTGATGAAATAGTGCAAATGGTGACAATTAAGGAGGAAGGTGAGAGTGGTGAGCACTGGTTTCTCGACACAGGCTGTTCGACACACATGACAGGGAGGAGAGACTGGTTTGTCGAAATTGATTTCTCAATCAAGAGTAGAGTAAGGTTTGCTGATGATAGAACCATGAAGGTGGAAGGTGTGGGGAAGGTGATGTTAAGAAAGAAGGATGGTTCACTGTGCTTCATTTAAGGTGTACTGTATGTGCCAGGGATGAAGAGCAATTTGCTGAGTATTGGACAGCTATTGGAGAAGGGATATAGGATGGTGTTGGAAGACAATGATATGAAGGTGTATGACACTGAGCAGAGGTTGTTGATAAAGGCAACTCTCTCCAAGAACAGGACATTTAAGGTCAAATTGGGTGTGCTGATGCAGCAGTGCTTAGCCACAACAGTCGACAAGGAAGAGCGGCTATGGCATTTCAGATATGAACACTTGAATTTTGGTGATTTGAACAGGATGCAGAGCAAGACAGTAGTGAAAGGTCTGCCTCATATCCATGTTCCAAAGGATGTATGTGCAGAGTGTGTGGAGAGCAAGATGCCTAGGGGTTCCTTCAATCCAAGTGTGACCAGTAGAGAAAATTAAGAGGAAGTTGCAGGTGATTTTCTCAGATGTGTGTGGCCCCATAGTGAAACTCCTGCAGGTAACAAGTATTTTGTTACATTTATTGATGAATTCACTAGGAAGCTTTGGATTTATTTGATTAGGAGGAAGAGTGATGTGTTGGGAGTATTCAAAAAATTCAAAGTCCTAGTCGAAAAACAATGTGGACAGAACATTGAAGTGCTAAGAACTGATAGTGGTGGAGAGTATGTAAATACTGAGTTTAATGAGTTCTGTGAAGCTGAAGGAATAACACATGAGATCACACCTCCATACACTCCTCAACATAATGGAGTGGCTGAGAGGAAAAATAGGACATTGCTTAATATGGTGAGAAGCATGTTAAAGAGTAGGAATATGCCTAAGAGATGGTGGGGAGAGGCAGTTAATACTGCGGCATATATCATTGATAGAAGTCCAACAAAGAGATTGGAAGACATCACCCCTGAGGAGGCTTGGACAGGTGTCAAGCCAAATGTATCACACTTCAGAATATTTGGGTCTGTTTGCTACAGACACGTGCCTGACCAGCAGAGAACAAAGTTAGATGATAAAGGAGAAGTGATGGTTATGATAGGCTATCATTCGACTGGAGGTTACAAGTTAGTGAATCCCGTGAATAATAAAATTGTGATAAGTAGAGATGTGGTGTTTGATGAGGGGAAGACATGGAAGTGGAGTGATTCCACTGCTGTCGAAAGTGATTCCACTGCTGTCGAACAGAATCTGTTTGAGGTGCCTGCTGGTGAAACAGTGTTAGAACTTGAGGGTGAAACTGAGCCCATCAAAGAGAATGATGGTGAAGAAGGTAGTCGAGGGATACCAAGAAGATCACTGAGACAAAGACAGGTTCCTGCAAGGCTAAGTGACTGTGAGGTGATGACTGATAGTGAAGTCAATGATGAAGGTGATATAGTGCACTTTGCACTTCTTGCTGAGACAGAACCAGTAACTTGGCAGGAAGCAATGAAAAATTCTAAGTGGCTGGAATCTTTGCAAGAGGAGATCAGATCTATAGAGAAGAACATGACTTGGGAATTGGTCGAATTGCCCAAAGGAAAGAAAGCAATAGGTGTGAAATGGATATACAAAGTGAAAGTAAATCCTAAAGGTGAAGTGGTGAAGCACAAAGCAAGATTGGTGGCCAGAGGTTTCCTACAAAGATATGGTGTCGACTATGAAGAGATCTTTGCACTCGTTGCAAGACTCGAAACTGTGAGAGTTGTGGTAGCTCATGTAAGTATACAAGGGTGGAAGATACATCAACTTGATGTAAAATCTGCCTTCTCAAATGGAGAATTGGAAGATGAGGTTTATGTCAAACAACCAGCAGGTTTTGTGAAACAAGGAAGTGAGAACAAAGTCTTGAAATTGAGAAAGGCTAAGGAGCATGTTGAATGTGGTTGATTGTAATAAGTTTACTTAAATAGATTTTGCTGTATTTTGTTGTTTGTTTGTGATAGAAACTAGCTTAAGGGGGTGTGTTAAATAAGTAAGCTAGTTCGACTGTCTAATTCGACTATGTTAAATTAGGCTAGTTCGACTAAGCTAGATTCGACAAGTAAACTAGTTTAACTTTCAGAACTGGGCTGTCAAAAGATAGTTTGTTTGTGTCGAAGTTTCACTTTGATTTGATTGTATGTTTTCTATTAGTTGCTGACTCAGCATGATGTCATGGACTGAATATATAAGTAACATTCAGTGATGCAATAACAGAATACTGGAGTTCAGTTTTCACTCTTAACCGTTTTCAGTTACATCTTTTCTCTCTCTCGTGTGTGTGAGTGAGTGCAGTGACTCAAACTTCCAACAAATACTAATTATTATTTTATAAGGATATCCTATGCATCACACAAGGGTAAGGTCTAGTTGACGGTGAAGAGGAAGTAAAGATTGACGCAAACTCGTCAATTCGTCATCACTGAATCCGCATGAATCATGCATGGTTTTGCAAATTTGTATTCTCGATCACTCATCATTTATTAAGGCTATTTTTAGGAGCTCATAAAAAAGGCTATTTTTAGGACATCCTCTTTTTTTTTATTTGAAAAAAGGATATATTCTTTTTTTTGTGTAATAAAAAAGGACATATTCTAATTTAGTACTAGTAGTGTTGAATATTACTTTTAAATTTAAACAATCACTTATCATAAAAAGTAATTAAAAATGCTTATTTATTTTCTTTTTTAAGTGACTATATTGTTTCCTAAAAAAAGGGATCATACTCTTGAGAGATAAAGATAATTCAAACATTATAAAATCGACTTATTTTTTGACGAAAAAAAATTTAAAATTAACTTTTTTTTACCAATATTAACTTATTAAAATATTAAACATAGATTTATTACCAAAAAATATATTAAACATGGAAACAATATACACCTTTTTTATATAAGGAAACAAGATACACTATTTTTTAGGCATTATACACTATTATGATGTGGAACATACATGAATTTGGTAAATATATATCCTATTCACACTGCATCCAAAAGAAGAATAAAATCAAAGTTTAAATTGTCATCAAAAAAGTTAAATGAAAGTTTAAATTCAACCAAAAACAAAATCAAAGTTTAAATTGGTGGGAGAGTTCAATTTTGTGCTTAAACAATGTATGAACTTTTTTGTTGTTTGGGTTTTGAAAGCTATTTTTATTGAGGCAACAATTAAAAGATATTAAACCATTTGATCCTGCACTTATCCTTTTATGCTGTAAATTATTTGACGTTCCTTCCTAATTTAACGTGTGACAGATTTTATGCATATCCTCACCATTCTTGTTTTTTGACAAGATCCTCACCATTCTTTTGTTCTACATATCTTTGTCCAAAAAATTTCTCTGTTTTAGATGTAGTGTCATTACCTCACTCTAAAATTTTAAATAAAAAAAGAAAAAGAAAAAATACACTCATTTTTTTTACAGCAAGAAAAAACACACTCTTTTTTTGACAAGAGAAAAAGCACTCTTATTCATTAAGAATAATATGGTAAACATTGGTAACCAATTATTAATATATGAATTTAATTAGTATGTACTTGTAAAAATATTTTAATTTTTTTTCTTTTGTAGAGCCCTCTGTATATGCAACAAATCAGAAATTAACATGATATAAAAATGTTTGTCTTTTATCTCAATCATTTTGAAAGTCATATATATCATGATTTCCCGATTAATTTGATGGTGCACACCAATTGGATTTAATTCCATTTTTGCTTATAAAAAAACAATTAGACTCTTAGTACAATTTGAAACTTTTGTAAATATTTAGACATTTTTTAAAGCTTGTAAGTTTTTAGACATATAGGTATATATACCTAACAATTAATGTCTAGAAACAACCGATCAGATTATTGCAATGAATAAAATAAAATTATTATTTTTACTCTCTCTCTTATTTTTACACATTTATGACTTACTTATGTTTTAGGCAATGACAATTTTTAATTAATGATTTCATTATTAACAGTAAAATAGAAAATAAATATGTTTAAAATAATATGTATTGTAGAATTATATTTAATGTTTACAAGTTTCTTAAACAACAAATTTTATATTTTATTATAACTTTTTCTCATTAAAAATTTACATGCTTTATGTTGAATTTGTAACAAAAGGAAGATAAGAATACATCGTAATTAATAAAATAAATAAGTACATTTTCAGCATGTTTTTAAATTTTTTCTAACACAATTTTATCATGGATTTAATTTATATACACGGTGTATAAATGTTTCACATTATATATCTATCAATTACATGTTAACACATCATTAAAAACAAATTAGTTAATTGACAACCAACAAGAAGTCAAATGGTAACCAACTATTTCGTGAAGTGTGATTGATTACATTTGTAAAAACCTATACACTTTATGGGTATATAAATTAAACTCTTTTATTATTTAAAATAAATAAGTAAATTATTATAGAATTCATTAATTGTGAGGAAAGAGAAAAGTAAGTTTAATTTTCCCGTAAAAAAAACTTTAATTTTAAGGGGGAGAGCTAGAGAAATGAGAGAAAACAAAAACAATTATAACTTTATATTCCATAAGTTATTGTCACTCTCTCAGATAAAGTGAACACTTTTCACCAAAAAAAAAGAAGATAAAGTGAACACATATAATACGTCAAAAAAAAGAAGAACACAGAAACAACGCGAATATACAACTGTTCCCGGAATCTCTGTGTCACTGTGTGTAACCGTATAGCTAAATACAAGGCACATAACATATACTTACAGCATATATATAATTGGAAGATTGCTATCTGATAATATAATTCAAATTTAAATGTGCTGAGAAATGAGATGATAGTTAGTCGTTACTTAACTGATGAAACGCATAAGCGTTTCTGTAAACGTTTCCCCTTGGCACAAAAATTTCTTCCTTCTCTGATGTGAAATTCCTTCTTTTTATCGCTCTCCTAATAGCTCTCCTTGCTTCACCTAAGTCCTTTTCAATTCTCCACAAACTCCTATTATCCCCCTTCTGATTCTACAAATAACAAGTAATTCAATAATAACATAGATTAAATTACCAGTTCAACTAATAATAAATAAATAAAAAATAATCACCATAAAAACTAACAATCATCTCAATTAAATGTGGTATAATATCAAGTATTGCGATTGCGACATTAAATGAGATATAAACAAAATTACGCATGCATTCAATTTAATTTTACATAAAGAAAAAGACATACTTTGATGTGGTTGGCAATACTGTGAGGATATTTTATTTTTGCTATGGTAGCATTAACAGAAGAGGAGTACAAGGAAGGCTTCTTCAATGGTGCAGGTGGAACTGCTACGACGTCGAATTTGAGATCGTTTGCTGCTGGTGAGAGGTTGTTAGCAGGAAGGAGAACTACGTCGTTTCGACTATATGCATAGAGGAAAATAAGGATTAACAACGTTGCTGGAAATACAAGCCATGATATCGTTATCAAGGTTGATGCCATGGGTTTTAGGTTTGGTGATGAATGGTTCACTAGTAATTGTAAGTAATCTCTCTCACTAGCTAAGCGCCTATATGTTAATTTGTAGAAAATGAAGGGATGGGAAGAGAGACATAACATGAGGGGGATATTGATGAAAAAAGACTAAATTCTCATGGTTGGTTAAGAATAGTTTGGTCAAGAATTGATGAAGCGTTTTTTGAATTGAGAATGAGATAGATAGAGGAGGGTGCTTAATTATATATGGAGAGAAATCAAATCTCCAATATACATGATTTATAATATTTAATTCGATTAAATTCTAAGATATTCTGTATATTGGTAATGGAAAGTACGTTTTGGTTGAATTGGGAGACTATAGTGGAAAAAAGTCTTGCCCCTCTTATTACTCTACACTGGGAGGTCCTACTTCGGAGTTGGGAGAGTCTCCCCACTGAAAAAATATATACTCATCTAAAAAATTATCATTAAAAATTGATATATTTTGAACTATTTGACTGAATCGATAAAAAAGTATTTAAACTGATTTTCAAATCAATTTTTATAAGATATTTTACCAATTAAGATAAATTTCTATATTTTTTTGGGTGAAAAAAATATAGAAATTTATCTTAAATTGAAAATATTATTTTCACAATTTCTATATTTGATACATACCTTTTTTTGAAAAAATATTTGATACATACCTATAATGACCTAAATTGAAAATACAATAAATGACAGAACATATAATAACATAAATTGTTTTTTTAAGACAAAAATAATTACCTAAATTGTAAAAATTTATTTTCACGATTTCTATATTTGAAACATACCTAAATTGATTCCGTCCAATAGAAAAACTAAAGTGAACTAATTTATTTTAAAAAATTTAATTTATAACTTGTCTTTTAGAGAAAAATACTTATTTACTAGCCTTTGAAATTAAAAATTGGCTAAGCTAATAAGTTAAATATAAAACCAAATAAATTATTTTGGTCTAGGGGTCTTTGACCCCGTTCCGGTGTCCAGGGAAAGGGGCCCTGAATAATCCGGAGTACGGACGGGAGGTAAGTAAAGTCTGGCTCCAATTTGTTCCATCGGCGGGGATCGAATCAGAAGTACTAGCCAAACCCGGGTAAAACCAAATAAATTACTATAACAAAAAAAAAATATCTACATTGGCATAACCAACTCCATTGGCCTAGTGGCTTAATCTACCCTAGGATACGGGGGGTCGACCCGGTGCTCCGGGGTTCGATTCCAGCAGTGGACAAACTCGGTGTTGGCCAATGCAAAATTTGATCCTAAGCACGAGCGGAGATTACTCTTTCATTGAAAGCACTGGGACACTCCGTGGGTAGCCAGCGATGGTCCTAACAAAAAAAAATAGTAAAATATGAAGAATTTTGGAAAGAAACTAATTTCTCTTAATCTATGATCTATTATGAGCCCGTTTGTTACGGCTTATTTTGAAGAATAATTAATTTTGTTAAAAAAATAATATATTTTAAAAATTTTCCATTTGTTTGTTACCACTTTTTATAAAAATGAGAATCTAAAAATAATCTAAAAGTCGTTTCAAATGAGAATCTGTTTTAAGTAGCTTTTCATAAAAATCTTTTTCTTAAAGAAAGATTTTTTTTAAAGTAAGTGATTTTCAGTATGTTACACAAACACAAAATAACTTCTCATTTTTTAAAAATCACTAAAACTAACAACAAACTCACTGACTTTTTAATCCGTAACAGACAGGCCCAGATCAGCTTAAATATATATATATATATATATATATATATATATATATATATATATATATATATATATATATATATATATATTAAATTATATCAATCAATACTAATAACAATTGAGAATGTATTTCAATTAATCTTCTTATACGTGTCATCTTATTATGCGTTTGCTATTTAATACATTTTTTAGTCCCGTACTCTTATGCAAGGAATGAATTAATTGCATTTATATTTGGCATTCAAAAAATGGAAAAAAATACGGTTACATTGTTTGCAATTAAATTTGACCGCCTTCTGTCAAATTTTAACAAATTCAAAATTTAAAATTTCCCACAAAATACAATTAAAATACTTCTATATAAGTTGTCATTTGGTAGGTATGAACACATGTAACAGCATTTCAGTGTTAAATATTGGTTTTTTTCAATATACATTTAAATAATGAATCAATATTTTAAATAAGTAATTGCAACTTAATATATCATGCCTTCTTCGCATTTCTTCTTCAGTTTTTTCTCGGTTATCTCATTCTTTCAAAAAAAAAATTGATAATAAAAAAATTTGAAAGTGTGAGAGGAAGGACGAGAAAAAGTTGAGAGAGAAGAAATACTAAAATAAGATTTAATTAGAGAACAATACATGACAACAAGAAATACCAGTTTTCTTTATAGTATAATGTAAGATACATAAATACCTATGTAAGAGAGACGAAGAGAGATAGTTTTTTTTGTCAAAAAAAAAGGAGAGAGAATTTTTCTATGAAAAAGCTAAAACAATTTTTTTTGAATAGAGAGAGAACTTTTTATCTGAGAATGGTAGTACTTGTTCATAGTGCATGTTATTTTATTCTATAAATAAATAGATTATATATATATATATATATATATATATATATATATATTTATATATACACCAAATCAAACTCATATCGTTTCACTATATTAGTAATGTTTATAATATAAGATGGTGTAAAAGAATGAACTTGGGAGCTAGGATAGAGTCATGATGCATTCGCAAGAGTATGAGCAACATGATTCGATTGTCTCCGAATATAGCTAATACTTAGCTTAAATAAATGAGAAGAAAGTTATTACAATGGGAAATAATAGTTCCAAAATCTGAATTGTTGGAGGTTCCTTTGGTCATTAATTGCATTAACCACCGAGATACAATATTATCCATCTCAATGGTTAATGACTCCAAGCCCAAATCCTTCAATCAAATCAATGCTAGCCATAACCCCATTGGGTCTGCTTCTTGAGGTTGTGGTACTCCTTCAAACCACATAGTCTTGCCTTCCATGAAGCTACCATTTTCATCCCTTATGTACATCCCTATGTCATACCTGTTTTCTAGCTCAAAAAGCGCAGCAACCGCGTTGCATTTAAGCATACCAACAACCGGTTTTCTCCAAACATGTTGGTCGCAGGAGGTGGTTGCTTGCTCCTCCCTGCTTTGGCTTGGCCTCTTTCTCGCGATTTCCCATGCATGAAGATGATCTATCGCTAGCTGTAGCAAAATCGTGGCTGGTTTCGTAATACCCTCCCAAACTTTGTCGTTCCTCCGTTTCTATAAGACCCACATTGCCATAGGCAATACCTTCTGATGCTCTTGAGAAAACGCTGCTAGAAGCTCAAGAAAACATTCCCGAAAGTTGAGATTTTGCTGCACAATCTATTGGGCATCACTTGTTATACCACTTGCATTCCAAACCAGGCCAGCCTACAGACAATGGGAAAAAAATGGAACTCATCTTCCACGCCATCATTGTACATAGGACATACCTCTTCACATGTCTAAGATTCATACGTGTTGATCAGCAACCCCGCAACACTCGCCAAAGCAAAATCTTGACCCGTTGTTGTATTTTGAGTCTCCAAATATGCATCCAGTTACCCAAAATATGAAGGTGAGAGCTATCAATCAAGTCCTCCATGATCCCAAAATAAGCTGACAAAACCGAATACAATCCATTACGACTTCGCCACCAAATAAGCTTGTCTTCCCCACTCAAGTTGTAGAGTGCCATCTTATTTATAAGATTTGCTTCATGGTTATTAAAGAATAAGTCAACCAGTACCTCATTCCACCCATCTTTTGCCTAGTTCTCCTACTTTCATATTTTCCTTTCCCATCACTATTAGAGAACGAATGAAAACATCCTTCCTACCTTTTAACCACGACTCACCCCAAACCGAGACATGATTCCCATCATCTAACCTCCATCGAGATCCCAAGTTTCCCACAACCCGAGAAGAGTAGATGCTACGCCATATGTACCTGTGATTCTGTCCCAAGCGAGCCCCCATAAAGTCACTATCCGAAAAATATTTGGCTTTGAAGACACGACCAACTATAATATCCGCGTGGGTCATGATTTTCTTCACCTACTACCCCACCAGAAATAATTGATCATTTTTTCAAGCTCCCCCCTAAGGTGGTTGGGAGCATAAAAGTACCCGTGCAATAGGTAAGGATCGACTATGCCATAGACTTCACTAGGACTTCTCTCCCCGCTTTTAATAAATGCTTCCCTAACCACCGTTGTACTCTTTTCCACATTCCGTCCCGAAGATAGCAAAACATCTACTTATTGTTCCAACCTATCATGGAAGGTATGTTGAGGTACTTTCTCGTCCCTATGCATTCAGTAACACCAAGCACATATGTAATATGCTCTCGCTTTACCTGAGAAGTATTCCCACGAAAGAATATTTCTGACTTGGTCATATTAATTGCTTGATCGAAAGCTGCTTCATAGATTTTAAGAATGTTGTGCCAATGTATACTTTCCTTTTCATCAGCGTTGCAAAACAAGAAATAATCATAAGCAAAAAGAAGATGTGTAAGAGACGAAGCCCCCCTACACACCCATACACCATGTAAGTCTCCTCTCAACTCTGATTTTTTAAGCAAAGTAGTGAGTCCCTCCGCACAAATAATAAAAAGGTAAGGTGACTGTGTGTCACCCTGCCTTAACCCTCGCCCCGAAGTGATAAGTCTGACTTTTTCACCATTCACCATCACAGAGTAGTTGGCCATTTCTAAACACATAGACATCCAATTCACCCACCTCTCATCAAACCCTATCATTCTCACCATCTCCTTCAAATAGGTCCAATCAGCCCTATCATAGGCTTTGCTAATGTCAATTTTAAGAGTCATATCCCCCACCTTAGCAATTGTCTTACACTTGAGGTGATGTAAAGTTTCAATTGCTACAAGAACATTATCAAGGATGGAGCGACCCTCTGCAAAAGCCGATTGTTCACTTGAAATACACTTGTGGAGGAATGGTTTCATACGATTCAGAAGGACTATCGAAATGATCTTATATATAACATTACATAACTAAATAGGCCAGCTACTATATTTGCATCATTCAAATTCGGAGGAAACTCCTCCTCCTCCTCCAACCAAGATTTCATCGTGTGAAATAACTCTACTCCACATAAATTCCAAAACCGCTTAAAGAAAGAGCATCTGGGCCAGGAGCTTTATCGGAGTGCATTTAAAATAAAGCATTTTTGAATTCCCCTATCTTCAAAGGCTTAAGAAACTTGGCATTATCCTCATCATTCAACCTAATTGAGACATGCCTTACCACCTCCTCATATTCACACTACAAAAAAATGCCTTATTAGCGACGGAAAATTAGCGACGGAACCAAAATCTGTCGCTAATAATGATGATGGCGCGCTTTTTTTAATAAAAAATTTAAATTCCGTCGCTAAATTTAAAATCTGTCGCAAAAAATCCGTCGCTAATGCTGACGTGACCGTTGTGCAGACCTTGGAAATTGCGCATTTTCAAATCCGTCGCTAAATTTCTGTCGCTAATTCCTTGGAAATTGCGCATTTTCAAATCCGTTGCTAAATTTAAAATCCGTCGCTAAATTTTCGTCGCTAATTCCATGGAAATTGCGCATTTTCAAATCCGTCGCTAATTCCTTGGAGATTGCGCATTTTCAAATCCGTCGCTAAATTTAAAATCCGTTGCTAAATTTCTGTCGCTAATTCTAATTTTTTTTTATTAAACCGAATCCTCCTCTTCTTCTCTCTTCTCTTCTTCTTTTCTTTTCTCACACTTCACTCCCTTTCTCCCTTACTCTCCTCTCTCTCTACCCAAACTCACCCTACACCACCACCACCACCACCACCACCACATCATAGCTCCTCTCATCCTCACACTTCTCTCTCTCTCTCTCTCTCTCTCTCTCTCTCTCTCTCTCTCTACACACACAAACCCTCTTCCCATATTTCACCTCCACCACCACCACCACTACCACCACAAAATTAGCTTCCACCCTCACTCTTCTCTCTAACCATACCCCTCTCTCTCTCTCTCTCTAACCGTCTCTCTCTCTCTATATACACAAACTCCTTCCCATATTTCACCACCACCACTACCACCACAAAATTAACTTCCACCCTCACTCCTCTCTCTGTAACCGTCTCTCTCTCTCTACAAAAACTCCTTCCCATATTTCACCACCACCACCACCACCATATTTCACAATAATTTTATAATAATTTTATAACAATTTTATAATTTAATAATATTATAACAATAATTTTATAATATATCGAATATTAATAATATTATAATAATTATTATAACAATAATTTTATAATATATTTTAATGACGAAGACGCGCTTTTTTTAACAAAAAAACACGAATTACGAGGTGATTAGCGACAGAATTTCCCTCACTAAATTCCCTCGCTAAATTCTGTCGCTAACCATTAGCGAGGCCATTTTTAGCGAGGGATTTGTTCTGTCGCTAATTCCCTCGCTAAGGCACATTAGCGACGGATTTTTGGTCATTAGCGACGGAAAAATCCGTCGCCTATACTGCTTTTTTTTTGTAGTGTCACCACGGCTACCATTGAACAAATCCTCAAAGTAATTGGAGGCCACCTCACCTATCTCCTTCTGCTTTGTTACTATTTCCCCATCCTCTCTACTCAGTTTGGTTATCATATTTTTCCTCTTCTTTGCACTAGCTATGGCATGGAAGAATCTAGAATTTGTTTCCCCATCTCGCAATCAATAGCTATTAGAAATGAGAACTTTTAATTATAACATTTAGATTAAAATTAACGGTTCATATTACATCATTAAGATCTCATATGTTAATTTTAATCCAACAGTTATAATTAAAAGTGTTCTCATTTCTCACAAAAAACAAGAGTTCTCACCTGATACGCTATATATATATATATATATATATATATATATATATAGAGAGAGAGAGAGAGAGAGAGAGAGAGAGAGAGAGAGAGAGAGAGAGAGAGAGAGACACCACAAGAAAGTTATTCAGTACCTATTCAAGTTACCTACAGCTTAATGTCCGTCGGTAAATTCTGCATCTTCGACGGTATAGGTAGTTAGTAATGCTCTAAAAGATTTCTAGCGTTATCGACGAACATGACGATTGGAAATCAATTGTAACATCCTCAAAATAATTAATCGAATTATTTGGATGTAAACCCAACTGAATTAATTTGGTACTTAATTGGTAAAATTATTGAGTGCTAAAATTAATTATTGGCTGTCACAGGGTCGTTGACCGAATAATACGGACCAAGGAAGTTTTGGAATCGAAATAAGGAATTTGGGTCAATATGGTAATTGGACCACGCCACCACTTATTTATTAATAAAATAAATATGTGTGTGTGTGTGTTAATTAAAAGAAAGGAAAGAAGAGGAGGATACGAACAGAAGAAAAGAAAACAGAGAAAGAAAAGAAGAGAAGGAAAGGAGAAAGAAGAAGAGGAAAGAAGAAGAGAAAGGAAGAAGAAGAGGAAACCCCATCACCTCAAATTTCAGCACAATCACCATCTCCCTCTCCTCTACAAAACCCATATCTTAGGTAAGCCTCTCCTCCATTTTTCCCCCTTCTATTTGACTTCGAAAATTGAAGGTTTGTGGAGAGAATTTGTTGAAATCGAGGATTAATAGGTTGTGTTGGTGATTGGGTTATGCTTAGGATCGAAGCTAGGAGCGGATTGAACGCGATTGGAAGCTCGGAACGAAGTTAGGAGCGGTTCGGTGTTGTTTGGGTTCGATTCGGTGATTTCGACGTCTCGGCAAATTCGGTTCGATATCGGTTCTCGCTTCAAGGGTGAGTTTTACTCACGCTTAGGATATTTTTGTGTCTCATTAGTTTTTACGCCAATTGGTTTCGAAAGATTTTTGGAACGAAAACCGTTATTTGAAAATATGTCGCGTTTTAATACAATTCGTTTTGATTAAGTTTTTGATTGGATTGAGTGATTTTGTGGTTTGAATTGGACTCATTTTATTGGTTGTCAAATCTGTTTTTGATCGGAACAAAGATCGGAATTGAGCGGAATAGCGGATTTCGCGAAAATCTCAAAATCTGTCGTAACAGACCCCCGTTCTGCCTGTTCGCGCCTCACCTGCGCTCCAGGCGCGACTTCAGCGCAACTGGGCAGAACTTTCTGCCAGTTCGCGCGTAACTCGCGCTCCAGGCGCGATTTCAGCGCAGTTTGACAGAATTTCAACAGTTTTTCACTGTTTTTCGTTTCGCGATAACTTTTGATCCGGGAACCCGATTGAGGTGTTCTAAGATGCGTTGGAAAGCTTATTTAGAGGCCTAACTGAATATTCTATTTTTAAGGCAAAATGATCTGTTTTTGATATTGAAAATTGTGTCGAAAAATGGTCAAATAGAGTGCGAGTGTGAACTTGGATTTTTATAAAATGTGGAATTAAAGTGTTTCGTTGATTGTCTGATTTGATGGACCGTGGGTTCATAGTACTGTAGATATATGTTTATATATCGAGTTGGGTGACGACCCATGTGTAACACACTAGGCGGGGCAGTCATGATCCCCTTCCCTAGGCTCCATGCCAATGGGAGAATGTACTATTGGTAGGGGAGTTCACCGGGATTAGCATGGTTTTGCAGTCGGTGTTGTGTTAAAGATTATTGTGCGATACACCGGGATTAGCATGGTTTTGCAGTCGGTGCCGTACTTGTTGTGTTGCGCGATACACCGGGATTAGCATGGTTTTGCAGTCGGTGCCGTACTTGTTGTGTTGCGCGATACACCGGGATTAGCATGGTTTTGCAGTCGGTGCCGCACTTTATTTATTTTACGACATACCGGGAGTAGCAGCGTTTTGCAGTCGGTGTCGTGTTATGTTATAAAAGAACTAATAAATGAACCGAGAGTGTTAGTAGGGGTCTCGGTAGAACTCACTGAGATTGTATCTCACTGTTTAAATGTTGTTGTTTTACAGATAAACAGGGACAGAAGAAACCTCAGAGGCACGAGTAGGTGGCCCCGAGTGATGGATGATGACTTAGTTCTACGTTTAAGTTTATTTCCCTTCTGTTGTCTGTGTATCACAATGCTATGGCATTAGCATTATGTTATCTTTCATTCCGCTTTCTTGTATGACTCTGACTACCATAGTTGCTGACAGGTTATGGTCTTGTTTGTATATAAGACTGTTTTGTTTAATTCAGCGAAAAATTTGTAATGGTATTCAGTGTCTGAACAGGAAATAATATCTCTGATGTATGTTTAATGTGCACTTGGGTGTTTTTAACAAATAAAAATACCAGGGTGTTACATCAATACTTGTTTACTATATATAAAGGAATAGATTGCTTGAGAATCAAATTTGGTATCATATTTTTCTTACAATTATGCCCTTATGGAAGTAAAATTTTTCTAACATATATTTAAATATTGGTTATGAATAAGTGTAATCTATGAAGCCCGGATACGGGATACGATATGGAATACGACACGATACAGATACAGGGATACGGGAAAATTTTGAAAATCAAGATACGATACGGCTGGGATACCTTAATAAAAAATTAAATTAAAATTTAAATATATAAAAACATAACAGAAAAAATAAAATAGAATAGAAACACAAATAGAAAAAACAAAGATGAAAAACAGAAATATTGCATTTTATAGATATGAAAAAAAACTCCCCAAATAGATAAATAAATCACACAGAAAATATATGGATGAAAGGAATAGGACAACCGACACACCTATGTATGAGTGATTAGTCATAAAAAGTAAGGGTAGACAAGTAACTGAGACCACCCGAAATCGTATAATCTGAATAGTCAGTGGCGGAAATAGATGACTTTTTATAGACTAAGATATTCATATTAGTATGTAGTTACTCAATAAAACATAAGCAATCATTAGTCAATATATGATCAGTACATTGTAGAAATAAATACGTGTGATCATATCAAGTAGAGATAGTTACGTATATTTATCCCACCCATATCACAATGTATTATTTCTTCTATTATTATGTTACAAAAAAACATATAATTTTGTCTTTTAGTTATTGAGGTATTAAAGTGTATCATATATGAGTGACAATCAAGTGCTTAGTTGGTAAGAGGTATCGAAAAATATCTGAAAAGTATCCTTAATTGATAAGAAGTATCAAAGATGTAACTAAAAAGTATCGAGTCAAATATTTTTTAGAAAGAATTAAAAAATTATTGGATATTCTTTGGGTACGTATCGGGAAATATCGGGTGCGGGTGCGTGTCGGTATTTGATACGTATCCGACACGGGTACGTCTCTATTTTTGAAGTATCGGGGCTTCATAGAGTGTAATCCTCATACATGTAAATTTGAATTTGAATTTTTCTATGCTTAGCTCAAACTTAAATTTAAACTTATCTATAAATTCACCGACTAGTATTTCATCTCCCTTTATCTTTAGACCATACATACAATAGTTTATTCGAAAGTAAATTTTCTAGAACAAAAGAATAACAAAAAAGCGAAAAAAGAGGCATATTAGTGCCCGCCTTTCCACTAGTTAAGATAATTTCTTTGGTAGTTTCGTGCCCAAATATTCCTTCTAGTTAAAATGATTTCGACAGACAATTTATCCGTCAATAATTATTGACAGATAGAGCCCTTGAAAAGTAAAATGACTATTGATAACATTTTGCATGTTGATTTAATTCTTTTCTCTTCACTCGAACCCTTTGTCACCGTCACCCTCACCTCCGCCCTCACTCCCGCCCCTGCCCTCACTCCTGACCACCATCACAACTATTTATAACCTTCCACCACCCTCTGGTCATCTCCTTCACCCTCACTCACTTTTCTTGAAACCCAACGAAACCCCAACCCACTAAAATTCGCAAGAGATCGAGGAATCACGGGTTGAAGATAATCGTAGTACTCTATAGGAATATTAGGGTTTAAAAAGAAAATATATTTGAACCAAAGGGAATTAATTTGGGAGAGAAGTTGCGAATGGACAACCCACAAAACCCTGACCCTAACCAACTAAAATTTTTAAATTGTGACTGGGGCTGAAACAAACCCACTCAATAGGAGATTAAAATTTGTGTTCTTAATAGGGGCCTAAAGGGGCTGGGCCGGAGGGCTTGGACTGTTTTAACAACTTTAATGTAAATGCCTATCTTGGGCGATACCCTTTTTTAAATCCTTTTGGAAGTCCAATAGACAATACAATATATTAAATTCATTTTGGTGGAATTCATTAACATTATGCATGTTAGATTGCATAGTAAGGTTAATATCAAGATTCTAAACTATTACCTCAAGCACTTGGATGAGATAGTTCGAGTCTCTTTCAACTTAACCAAAGTTCTGGATCTGAATCCAATCTTGAGAATGTAGCCGTGTTAAAACTCTTGAGTGAAAACTTTGCCGCCTATTGTGGCCCTATCAGGCTCGAGAGATTAATCTCTGCAGTTACGCGTAGAGGATACCCATTTTAAAAAAACTATTACTATAGAGTTGTTTGTGTTTACTAAAGTTAATATCAAAATAGACTTGGGACCAACATTACGTATGCTAGTCCGAGTGAAACTGGACTTGAATCCTTTAAGTAAGGTCTTGGGTTTGAATCTTGTGGATAGGAAAAACATGGATTTGAGGAGACCGCACTAAAGGTAGCCGCCAGTTCTCTGGCAGATATTAGTCATCGGCAAAATAAGTAGATACTTCACATCAATAACTGTTAGATTGTGATATTTATCTTTTACTTGTAATTAGCATGCCATTCTTTATTAGTTGTATTTAGTATCTAAATCTAGCTTAAGTTAATAGCTAGTTATGCACATTAGCCTAGTCCTTTTTCTCTGTATGCTGACTTTGTATATATACTCCTTTGGAGCAATCAATAAAGCTAGAGAGTTATTTTCATCACTCATTGACTTGTAACATGGTATCAGTGAACACGAGAATTTCCCTCTCCCAACTGTGTAACCGTTTTCGGTTTCACCTTCTTCTTCGTTGAGGCTCTTCGTTCCTCTGCGTCTTCAATGGAGCCAGTTCCTTCCGGTAGCTCTTCTGATGAATCTGAACGATCCAATCGCTCTGCTCGCTCCGGTCGCTCCAATCGTTCCAATCGCTCCACCCGTTCCATTCACACCAATCGCTCTTCTCGCCGCCGCTCATCGCAACCTAAGGATTACTCCGATCCTTACTACATTCACCCTAACGAGAATCCTTCACTTGTTCTCGTCTCTCCAGTGCTCGACGGTGCCAACTACCATTGCTGGATCCAAGCCATGACGATGGCGCTCGAAATGAAGAACAAATTCTCCTTCGTTGATGGTTCGATTCTCCGCCCTGATGTTTCAGATCCGAAGTTTCCACTGTGGAAGCGTTGCAATATGTTGACATTATCTTGGATCAACCATTCCGTTTCCACAGAGATTTCCTCCAGCATCCTTTGGATTACTGATGCGTACGTTGTTTGGAAGGAACTGCGTCATCGCTTCTCGCAAGGTGATAACACACGAATCTCTCAATTGCAGCGTGACATTTTCTCCATGAAACAAGGTGATGCTTCCGTTACCTCTCACTTTACCAAATTGCGAATTCTGTGGGACGAATTGTGCAATTACACGCCAATTCCTACCTGTTTGGCGGCCCCTGGTACTTGTTGCTGTTCTGTTTCAAGCATTGTTCATTCGTATCGCGAACGTGATGCAGTGATGTCATTTCTTCAAGGATTGAATGAAAATCTTGCTGCTGCTTGTGCACAAATCCTTCTGATGAAGCCTCTTCCAGCATTAGCAGAGGCATACTCCATGATTCTCCAACAAGAACGTCAGCTTGATGTTCCTATTACTCCAGAGATAACTGTTGCCGCCGTTGAAGCTTCTCCTACTGTGCCTCGTGGTCGTGGCAAACCATTTCCTCCGCGCGCTCCTCGTCTCTGCACGTATTGCAAACGGACAAATCATACCATTGACACGTGTTGGAAAAAGCACGGATATCCTCTTGGCATGAAGACTACTTCTAAATCTGTGAATAATGTGTCTGTTGATGAATCTGCATCGCAACAAGCTTCTGCATCTAGCTCTGCTGCTGTTAACCTCACTGCAGATCAACTCCAAAGCTTGCTTGCTTTGATTCCTGCTGGTTCTCCTACTGCCACAGCATCTGCCAACATGGTCAGTGTGCATAATGTGACTTCCACTCCTCCAGGTACCTCTATTTTCACTTGGATTGTCACTTGGCTTGTTGATAGTGGTGCTACGGATCACATTTGCTCTTCTCTCGCACTCTTTCACACCTACTATGCAATCAAGCCTCTCTTGATCACTCTACCTTCTGGAGATACGAGATACACACACTACAAGGGCACAATTCACCTTACACCATCCATTACATTATATGATGTGTACTTTGTGTCTGGTTTTAACTCCAACATTATCTCTGTTGGTCAACTTGCTGATACTATTCACTGCAGAACATTATTTGAACCAGATTTTGCTTTGTTGCAGGATATCCATTCGAAGAAGGTTCTTGGCCATGCTAAAAGAGATGGGAAGCTGTATACAATGAAGATCTCTCATTTGTCTGCTTCAGCTAAGTCTAGTTCTCCTAGTTGTAATTCTGTTTCTGTTTCCTCCACTCATATAGACTTATGGCACAGCCGTCTAGGACATCCTTCTCCCTCATGTTATACACTCATACAAAAAACACATTATAATATGCCTTCCATATCAATTAAAAACTGTGATGCTTGTCACTTTGCCAAGCAAAAGAAACTTGCATTTCCCACACACACCTCACCTTCACTTCACACATTTGATATTGTTCATGTGGACATTTGGGGTCCTCTTGCTATCCCCTCTATGCATGGAAATAAATATTTCCTCACCATTGTTGATGACATGTCCCGGTTTACCTGGGTAAAATTAATGAGAACAAAAGCTGAAACTAGAAAACACCTAACCCAATTTATTGCACATGTTCAAACACAATTCCACACCACCATTAAAGTCATTAGGTCTGACAATGGCCCTGAATTTTCCATGCCTGACTACTATCTCAACCTGGGAATTATTCACCAAAGGTCTTGTGTTGAAACTCCACAACAGAATGGAGTTGTTGAGCGTAAGCATCAACACATATTAAATGTTGCTCGCTCCCTCATGTTTCAATCCCACCTACCCACTGTGTTCTAGGGACTTTGCTATTTGCCATGCCATCCTTTTAATAAACAGATTGCCCTCTCCCACTCTTAAGTCTCAATCTCCATTCTTTATGCTATATAACAAACTGCCTGACCTCTCTTATCTTCGTACTTTTGGTTCCCTTTGTTATGCCACTACCCTCACCTCACACCGAACCAAGTTTTTACCTAGAGCACGCAAGTGCATTAACATTGGTCACTCACCTGGTGTCAAAGGATACCTTCTTTATGACCTCCAAAACCATGAAATTTTCATTTCAAGGAATGTTACCTTCTATGAAAATATTTTCCCATACACTAACTCTTCAACTCCATCTCCTACTCCTCCAACCATTATCCCTTCTAAAGTCAACATTACTGACTTTTTTGGCTCATTCCCATCACCAACAGAATCCACTTCTCCCCCTTCCAGTACATCAACCATCCAACCACCATCCCCTTCTCCTACCTCCAACAATCCCTCTCCTTCACCTGAACCTAATCCACCATCCTCATCTCCAGTTCCTCAACCAATTGTTCCTCTCAGAGTCTCCAACAGAATTAAGAATCCACCCTCCTATCTTAGAGATTTTCATTGTGGACTGGTTTCCATTTCTCCAAGTGGTGCATCACCTTCCGGTAATGCTTATCCTCTAACTGATGTGCTTTCTTATGATGCTTTGTCTGCTTCCCATAGAATATTTGCTGCAGCCCTGAGCACTAACATTGAACCCAAGACTTATACTCAAGCTTCTAAGCATCAATGTTGGATTGATACTATGCAAAATGAGCTGCAAGCCCTTGCTTTGAACTCCACTTGGGTTCTCACTGAACTACCTCCAGGGAAAGTCCCCATTGGTTGCAAATGGGTGTTCAAAATAAAGCACAATGCCGATGGCTCTATTGAAAGGTATAAAGCCAGGCTAGTTGCAAAAGGATTCACTCAACAAGAAGGGGTAGACTATTCAGAGACTTTTTCACCTGTTGTCAAAATGACAACAGTAAGACTTGTTTTAGCATTGGCAGCCTCACATAATTGGCATCTATATCAACTAGATGTCAACAATGCTTTTCTCCATGGCAACCTTGATGAAGAAGTTTACATGACGGTTCCCCAAGGTGTTGAAGTTTCCTCCCCTACTCAGGTATGCAAGCTTCAGAAATCCCTCTATGGATTGAAGCAAGCAAGTAGGCAATGGAATGCCAAGTTAATTTCATTCCTTATCCCCTTAGGTTTTGTGCAATCAAAACATGACTATTCCCTTCTCATTAAACATGTTGATGACAGTATTACTGTGTTACTCATATATGTGGATGACATTGTCCTTGCTGGCAACAACTTAACTGAAATTGACACAGTCAAATCCTTGCTGGATTCTGCATTCAGAATTAAGGATCTGGGCATTTTAAAAATTTTTCTTGGCTTTGAGGTTGCAAGATCCCCTGATGGTATTGTGGTTTCCCAAAGAAAATATGCCCTTAAGTTACTTGAGGAAGCTGGTTTACTTGCTTGCAAGCCTGCATCTACTCCTATGCTCCCCAATCTAAAACTCAGCACTACTTCAGGTGTCCCTTTGGAAGATCCTACTCTGTACAGGCGCCTCCTTGGCAGGCTCATATATTTGACCAACACTAGACCTGATTTATGTTATGCTGTGAACAAATTAAGTCAGTTCCTTGCTGCCCCTCTAACTCCTCATCTGGAAGCTGCTATGCATGTATTGAAATACATTAAATCCTGTCCTGGCACAGGCCTTTTTTTCTCTGCTGTATGTGATGCTAAACTCACTGCTTTCAGTGACGCAGACTGGGCTTCTTGCCTTGACAGTCGCAGGTCAACCACTGGCTACTGCATTTTCTATGGCTCCTCCTTGATCAGTTGGAAATCAAAGAAACGGTCAGTTGTGTCTAGATCCTCTTCTGAAGCAGAATATCGAGCCCTTGCCATCACTGCATCAGAGGTACAGTGGCTGCTTTATCTTCTTCAGGACCTTCATTTGCCTCATACTGCTGCTGTCTCCATTTTCTGTGATAATCAATCTGCTATACATATTGCTCAAAACCCTGTTTTCCATGAGAGAACAAAGCATATAGAGTTAGATTGTCATCTGGTTCGAGACAAGATACAAGACAGAATCATTCATCTGCTGCCTGTTCCTACCAAAGCTCAACTTGCAGATATGTACACCAAGCCTTTACAGCCTTGTGACTTCAAGAATTTTGTATCCAAGCTCAACATGAAGGACATTCATTGTTTAGCTTGAGGGGGCTGTTAGATTGTGATATTTATCTTTTACTTGTAATTAGCATGCCATTCTTTATTACTTGTATTTAGTATCTAAATCTAGCTTAAGTTAATAGCTAGTTATGCACATTAGCCTAGTCCTTTTTCTCTGTATGCTGACTTTGTATATATACTCCTTTGGAGCAATCAATAAAGCTAGAGAGTTATTTTCATCACTCATTGACTTGTAACAATAACACAGTTAAAAAAAATAGACTTGGGCACAATCTTGTATAATGTTCAACAACAGAAGACCGGCCACAAAAGATCCTTATCCCAAAACATGATAAAAATAAAATAATACGGTTCTGTTTTACCTTGTCAAAAAATATATGGTTCTATTTTAGCATTAATAATTTTGAGATTGAAGTGAAATACATTATGATTCAACACATAACAGAACATCACAAATAATATTTTGGTACAGATTTTTTTTTTGGGTACAAAAACATATAAACCAAGATAACTGGGATAACTAACGGTATATAAAAATAATCTTTATGAAGGGTTTCAATTTGTTTTTTTACAATCGAAGTTTAAAGAATAGGGTATTTCATTCATAGGGCCATTTAATATAAATTCGGTCTAGAGGTGGACTTTTGTATTTTTAGTAAATGTTTTATAAAAAATTATATAATTTTTCTATTTTTCATTATTATAAAATTCCCTTTTTACTAAAGTAGTAAATGTCCACTTTTGGACTAATTCTAAGAGGTCCATATTAGATTGACCCATAATTTCATGATAACTCGGTGTTATGGATTGGGCCACATCCATAATATGGCTAAAGGCCCAATCACAAGGCAGATCTATTAATTAATGATTGGGATCAAAGCCCTAGATCTAAGGGTTAATATTGGTTTCAAGCACACCTTTGACCCTATAAATAAGCATTCAATGCTAGCATTAAAGGTACACACTCTTTCCAACACTCTACCTCTAATCAGTCCACTCGCTGACTTGAGCGTCGGAGTGTCTTCGCAGGTACCACCCCGCCTCGGAACATTACGGAGTGCGGTTGATCAAGACCTACAACTACCAACTATCTCGGACCGGATCAGACCTAGATCTTGAGATATGGTACAAAACATTGGCGACCACAGTGGGAGGATCTTGTACTCTTGTTCCTCTCCCATCTCCTTGGTCAACGATGGCTCCAGTGTTACGTCAAAGGAACATCTCCAGTGCAATTGTAAGTCGGAGCAGCAGCAGCAGACCCCGAAGGTGTGGCGGTCACTCTGCCCCTAGCTCGGCTCACGCTCGTAATTCTGCCACGGCTATTATCCCCAGGAGTTCGGCCCAGAACCGACTTCCACCTCCTCCTCAGACTGTCCAGGTGCCGGTCGATGCTGTTCAACAGCTCGTCCAGCTACTAACTCAGCAGGCCGAGCTGATCAGCAGAGAAGCCAACGCTACACTCAAATGGAAGCGGAGATAGCTGAATTCCGAGCTCATAACATCCCCAACCGGATTTCTCCTCACCCTTCAAGTAGAAGGACTTCAAGCCGCAGGCGTCACCTATCTCCGGCCTGGAGGAGACACCACCACCGCTCTCCACCTCGTCGTAGGGGAGGGCGTGGATCTGGAACTCCCCCAAGTCGGACCCCCGATGACACTTACTTTCCTGAGGGTTCCCCTCGACGAAGCTCATCTCTGGCATCTTCCTCTCTGAGGCGACGATCTAGAAGTCGGGAAAGATCCCCGAGGCATGAACGTCGGCGCCCACTCTCACGACGATCTCCACCCCGGAAGAGATCGACGAAACGGAAAAGACCTTTTATCAGTAAGATCGACTACTTTCCGGTGCCAAAGCATCTTGAGAAACCCCCTAAAGGTTTGAAGATGTATGACGGGACTGGCGATCCTGATCGCCACCTCGATTACTTTGATACGGTGATGCAGTACCGTAACGTTCCTGAGGAGATTAAATGCCAAATTTTTCCCCTCACTCTAGAGAAAGTAGCTTTGGATTGGTTCAGAGCCCTTAAGCCAAATACGATCTCCTCTTGGGATCAGTTAGCCAAGCTATTTTCTGCTCACTTTGCCCACTCCAAGATGAAGCCCATATCTCGGAAGGTATTACAAGCAATTCAGTAAGGAGAAAATATTGAGTCCCTCCGGGACTACATAGAGAGATTCAACAGAGAAGCTGCTCAAGTCTGGAACCTTGATGACTCCTTCCGTCTTTACTTCATGGAGGCCAGCCTTCGCGAGGGGAGTCTATTTCAAATTGATGTCGGGGTTAACCAAACTGAATCGCTTGCGGAGTTCCTCTAGCGATCTCAAAAGTACATCGACCATGAGAAAGGAGCGATCGCGAGGAGGTCGGATGCCGAGCCCGGAGGATCTTAGCCTCGTAATGAGAAGGAAAACTGGAATGATATTAAATCTAGACCTCGTAACCGGCACCAACATTATTCCGATCTTAATGAGACCAGGGCCAAAATCTTGGTAGAATGTATGAACGCGGAATTCAAAGAAGTTAAGTTCCCCGATCCGCTCCCGCGTAGGCCGAGGCAGCGATCTAACAAATACTGTCGGTATCACCGAAGTAATGGTCATGATACCAATCACTGCAATGCTTTGAAAGATGACATCGAAGATCTAATCAAGAAGGGGAAATTGGGCCAATATGTGAAGAAGTCTCCTCGGCATGAAGGAGAGATTAAGGAGGAGAAAGACGACCCGAAAAGGAAGGGTAAGGATAAGCAAGAAAAGGAAGAAAGTTCGGAGGACGAGCAAGATCACCGGAAGTCCAAAGGTCGGACTGTTGTTATGGTCATCTCGGGAGGCTACCCCGAGGAGGCCTCGGGGAAAACCGTGAAGAGGAAGTGGAAGGAAATAATGAACACGACTTCCACCTCGGCCCCTGCGTCTTTGCCAGTCCGGCCTCCATTGGCTTTTGGCAATCTAGATTTGCTAGATAGGAAGCCGAATAAGCATATACCGCTGTTAATCAGGGCCGTAATGGCCAATTCTGAAGTACGAAGAATCCTAGTTGATCACGGGAGTTCGGCTGACATCATCTTCGCCGATATCCTTAGAAAGCTGCAAATTTTTGAAGAAGACCTCACCCCTTACAGAGGATTGCTGATGTCAATTTGACAGACCTTGATGCGAGGTATGACCCAGATAGCTCGAAAGAAGAGGGCGATGACAACTTGGCCCGAGAATTGAAGAAGAAAATCAGGCAACCTCAACCTGATGGAGAATTTGTGGAAATCCAGATGGGAGATGACCCAGCCAAAATCGTCAAGATCGGTTCCGATCTTTCTGAGGAAGTGAAGGTAAAGCTCACACTCTTCCTGAAATGTCATGCCGATCTCTTTGCTTGGTCGGCTGAAGACATGCCCGGGATTCCCTCATAAGTTACTTGTCACCAGTTAGCTGCCAACCCCAGGGCCAAATGGGTCGCCCAGCATAAAAGGGTTCAGAGCAAAGAGAAAGCAGTTGCTGCAGCTAAAGCCGTGGAAGATTTAACTAATGCCAATTTTGTAACGGAAGTCAAGTATACAACTTGGCCCTCCAACCCTGTACTTGTCCAGAAAACTAACGGAAAATGGTGCATGTGCGTTGATTATACCGATCTTAATAAGGCCTGTCCAAAGGATGCCTTTCCTGTTCCAAGCATTGATCGCCTAATCGATAATGCTTCGGGTTTTCGTTTATTGTCTTTTATGGATGCCGACTCCGGCTACAACCAGATTCTGATGTTCCCTCCCGACCAAGAAAAGATCGTCTTCATGACTGACCGCGGAAATGTTTGTTACTGGGTTATGTCATTCGGTTTGGAGAATGCAGGAGCTACGTATCAAAGAATGATGAACAAAGTTTTTCATAAGCAGATCGGACGCAACGTCGAAGTCTATCTCGATGATATGATTGCAAAAAGTGAAGGCGAGAGCCTCCACGTAGCCGATCTTGAAGAGATTTTTGCGGAAGTCCGAAGGAACAGGATGAGGTTAAACTCGGAAAAATGCACTTTCGGTATCCGAGATGGAAAATTTCTTGGTTTCTACCTCACAGAAAGAGGTATCGAAGCCAACCCGGACAAGTGTCGGGCTGTAACCGAGATGCGTACACCAACTACCAAGAAGGAGCTTCAGAAGCTTAATGGTATGGTTGCCGCTCTATCTCGCTTCATTTCCAACGCTGCCTTCAAATAACTCCCTTTGTTTAAGTTACTTAAGAAGGAAGCGAAGTTTGAATGGACTCCGGAACGGGACAAGGCCCTCTTCCAACTTAAAAAAGTTCTGTCCGAGCCACCAATCCTAACTCAGCCTAGCTCGGGAGAAACCCTATACCTGTATTTAGCAATCTCGGAGGAGGCACTTGGCGCCGTTTTCGTCCGATAAACCAAGGCCGTACAAAGCCCGGCGTACTTTGTAAGCAAAGCACTACAAGGACCTGAAATAAGATACCTGAAAATTGAGAAAATTGCTTTCGCTTTGCTCGTCGTGACACGTCATCTTCGACCTTACTTTGTCGCTCATCAGGTCGTGGTACGGACAAACCATCCTATTTGTCAAATCCTACATCAACTCGACCTGGCAGGTAGGATGATAAAATGGGCAGTAGAGCTTTCTGAGTTCGGAATCAAGTACGAGTCTAGAACGACAATGAAAGCTCAGGTACTTGCCGACTTTGTCGCAAAAATGACCCATGCCGACCCGGAAGGTGAGTCATGGACGCTTCATGTAGATGGATCTTCAAATCCTAAGGGTAGCGGGGCCGGTTTGATGTTGGAAATCCCGACAGGTGTCGTAATAGAGGTATCCCTCACCTTTGAATTTCCAACGTCAAACAATCAAGCGGAGTATGAGGCGTGCATCGCGGGACCTCGACTTGCCATTGACCTCCGAGTTACTCGGGTCACCTTGAACACAGATTCCTTGTTGGTAGTCTCGCAGATCGGAAAAGAATACGAGGCCAAGGATCCGATCTTGCATAAATATGTAACCCGAGTCCGGGAATTGCTAGCTCAGTTCGTGTTCGTAGAGGTTAAACACGTTCCCAAAACGGAAAATATGAGAGCGGATGTTTTGTCCAAACTCGCCAGCACCAAAGTTCCTGGAAACCACCGTTCCATAATCCAGGAAACGCTAAGTAATCCCAGTGTCCACCCCAATCCGGAGCTTGCCCTTTCTATCAATGTAGTTAAGTAAAGCAAAGGGTGGATTGCGCCAAAAATGAAGTACATTGAGTCGGGGGACGAGCCTCCAGACTCTCGTGAAGCCAAATTGATCAGGAGGAAGGCCTCGTCCTTCTCCGTGATTGACGGTTCTCTACAGAAGAAGCCTCTCCGCGCCACTACTAAAATGTATTGAAGGAGAGGAAGCGGATTATGTCCTGGCAGAAATCTGCGAAGGAATTTGTGGACAGCACCTCGGAGGGAGGTCACTAGCCCGGAAAGCGTTAAGGGCAGGTTATTTCTGGCCAACCATGGAGACCGATGCTGTGAACTACGTGAAAAAGTGCCAGAAATGTCCATGTCAATATTCATGTAGCTCCTCCCACCGAGCTAACTAGCCTCACCTCATCATGGCCTTTTGCATGGTGGGGTATCAATCTCTTGGGACCTTTCCCAACTGCCCCTGGCCAGGTCAAATACCTGATAGTGGCTGTGGGTTTCTTTACAAAATGGATCGAAGCCGAGCCGTTAGCCATCATCAATGCAAGGAATTGCATCAAGTTTTTCAAGTAAAACATCATGGTCAGGTTCGGGATCCCCAAGGTAGTGATCACGGATAACGTAACCCAGTTCACTGACAAAGGTTTCAGAAAGCTCATGTCCGATCTTCAGATTAAGCACCGATTCACCTCGGTAGAGCACCCCCAGACTAATGGACAAACCGAGGCTACCAACAAGGTTATCTTAAATGGACTGAGAAAATGGCTTGACGAGGCCAAAGGAAATTGGGTTGAAGAATTACCCCTATGTCTTGTGGGCCTACAGGACCACCCCTCAGAGCTCGACGGGGGAAACTCCATTCCGACTCTCTTATGGGAGCTAGGCAGTCATCCCGGACGGTAGAAATCAGAGAGCTGAGTTGGAGAACGCTCAATCCGAAATCACCAGAGGAAAACAACCAGGCTTTGAGGGAGAACCTCGACCTCGTCGACGAGGTCCGAGGTAGAGCATCCTTCAAGGAAGCAGTGATAAAACAGAGAACAGCAACCCGATACAACTCAAAAGTTATCCCTAGGGATTTCGAGATCGGCGATCTAGTTCTCCGGAGAGCCGATGTTGGTTTAGAGAACGACGCGCAAGGGAAATTTGCCCCCAACTGGGAAGGGCCTTACCGGGTCATTTCTAAGACCGATAATGGAGCCTTCGAGTTGGAAACTCTGGAAGGCAAAGCGATTCCAAGAACTTGGAATGCTACCAAGCTGAAAAAATATTACAGCTAATTTCTACTTCGAAGCCTAAACGGCGCATTGTATTCCGATGTTGTAAACATTTTCATCTTAATACATCTTCATAATTCTTCATTATCAGCAAATTCTGGGGTTCCGAGGTTAAAGGGAACCCTTCGGGAGCAATAAAACGCTCACGCTGAGGTCCTATTTAAAACCGGAACCCGGGCCACCAAACTCGAAATTATATGCGACCGAGGTAGTCGCAACCCCTTTGAGCGAGTTAAATCTGGGCCGAGACCCGTAAACTGTTCAAAGGGCTTCAAAAGTCTATGGCCGAAGCTGCCACTACCCTAAAGGGCGAGTTCGATCCGGGCCGAGTCCCGGTAAACTGTCCTATAGGCGACATACATTACTTAAGTTAAATAAACGCAAAAACAAAGTATTGACTCAAAATAAATAAAGCGTAACCGAGGTAAGTTAAACCGGGTTGAACATGCAAAATATTACAAATAATCCCGGTTACGGCCAGGCCCTCAAGTTTGGGATTGTGTTTAATTACAAAAAGATGGAGCCGACTCATAGACGAGCCCAAAAAATTTCACCAAAAAGAAACTATCTCGGAGGCATAGACTAAACGTCGGAAGGACGGGGATAGACGATGACATGCTCTTTGGTGACAGAGTCGGTCTTAACGATCTGATCTCCCTCCACGTCATGATCCACGTTCAATAACCCTTTATCAAGTGCTAATGAATGGTGGATCATGACGACTTGAGCAAGTGCTTTTTCAAAGCCTTCCCCAGCCATCTCAAGAGCCATCATCGCCGCATCGGGAGCATCAAGCTCGGTTTTTCGCGCTACCTCCTTAGCCCGCCTCAACTCCTCTTCTAACTCAGCAACCCGACCTTGGGGATCAAAGTTGAGATTGGTCCCCTCCTCCCTAGCTTTCGGCAGCTCAGCCTCGAGCTCAGAAATATGACTCCTGAGGGATGTTACCAACTCTGCGGCCTGCTTCTCCTTAGTCTCAAACCCGGTAACTTGAAGTTCAAGCTCCTTAAATTTGCTGCAAGCAGAGTCTCTCTCATTCGCAAGTTCTCCTTTTTCCTTTTGGAGGTCGGAGAGATCTTTTTGAGCATCGGAGAGATCTTTTTGAGCCTTGGCCAAAGCAACAGAGATCGACTCATATTTTTTTCGGTCTGTCTCCCTCAAAGCTCATTCCTCATCCCTCTCTTTCAGGGCACCTAAAACAAAAGAAGGTTAAGAACGTAGCCAACAAAAACAACAAAAGAAGGAAACTTTGATTCCCCACGTTACCTTTAACTCAGCCTTCAGCTTCCTCCTTCTGCACCTTCGAAATATCGGCCAGATGCCTAAAAACTTTCGCCGCAGCTTCCACAAGGTCGGCACGGTACTCCACAAATTTCTTTTTTAAGAACTCGCCATCTATCGAGAGGCTTGAAGACTTGCGCTTCTTCGAAGCATATTTACCATGGCGGCCTTTCTTTAACGCCCTGGGAGAACCACCCCGATCAGATCGCACCCTTTTCCCGGGTGTTGAGAAGAGGAAGCATGAACTGGGGGGCGATCCACCTGCGTCAAATTTTGTTGACACCTCCGATGTTGTAGATCGGCAACCGGGTCTTCAACATCTACAACAGCGATTGTGCTAAGTGGAATGGCGAGCTCGGGCTCGCCCCGTCGAGGGGTTCCTGGAGGAGTTGATTGAGCCTCAGAACCGCTTTGGTGCACTCCGGCCCTTTTTTCAGCCAAAAACTTCAGAAAGGCAAATTTGTCATTAGTCATCTTTTCTGCAAACAAACAAATTTGAAAAAAGCTTAGGGGAACCGCTTTCAAAAATAAAAAGATAAAGACATTTTATCAATATCCAACCCTACCAATTACTCTTAATACTTCGGACTTGGTACCGGCCTCGACCAAGCTTGCAATGTCAATTCCGAACTTTTTAGGGTTGGAGTAAGGGATCATGTCGGTGAAGTTGATTAGGATCGCTAGGGTTTCTTTGTCCACATCACTTAATCTACCCAAGCTGACCGTGTAGGCGTTGGGTGAGCGATTGAAGTGAGAAAGAGTCCATCCAGTGGGAAACTTAGTGGACTCTAGAGACTACCCATCCTCACTACTTACCAACATACCTTATGGCTTCGTCATTCACTGGCTCGACGAAGAAGAATTTATCTTTCCAGCTTCCTTTCAGAGAGTCGGAATAGAGCATGAAGACCTTGGTATTCCTACTAGCTCAGAGGCTAACATGTTCCCATTGCTCTTTGGACCCCTCCTCATGCCTCCTATTTATCTAAAAAAGATAGAAGAACAAATTGGCAGACACTGGCCTCTCCAAATGAAGGCACATCAACTCAAAAGCCCGGAGGAATGCCCACGAGTTGGGGTGAATCTGTGCGGGGGCTAGGTTCAAGGTACCTAATACCTCCTGTTGAAGGATTGTGAATGGGGGCGGATATTCAGGGTGGAGATCGTCACCTTGTACATGACGAACTTAAGAGCTCTCGCCCAAACCACGACATGTTGATCTTCTTCCATGCCCTCCACATTCCATATCTGTTTCATCCTCCCTGAAATCCGGTTAACGATGTGGCTCATGTCGTCCCCGACTTTATATATGTACCAGATCGCCCTCAATGTCTCTGAAACCCACGAATATTCTCGGGGGTTCGATAAAGGCATCAGCAAAGGGACATTGACCTTAAGCCAAACACCGTCTCTTCGTGGGATCACTTGGCTAAGCTTTTCTGTGCTCACTTCGCTCACTCCAAGATGAAGCCGAAATCCCAGAAGGTGCTGCAGGCAATTCGGCAAGGCGAGAATGAGTCTCTCCGGGACTATATAGAGACATTCAACTGTGAAGCTGCGCAAGTCCGGAACCTTGACCACTCCTACCGACTTTACTTCATGGAGGTGGGACTTCGTGAAGGGAGTTTGTTTCATATTGATGTTAGAGTAAACCAGCCAGAGTCTCTCGCGGAGTTCCTCCAGAGGTCTTAAAAGTACATCGATCATGAAGAAGGGGTTAACGCAGAAAGGTCACATGTCAAGCCCGGAGGCTCTAGGCCCCAAAATGAGAAAGAAAATCGGAATGGGAAGGAAAATCGGAATGACAGAGAGTCCAGGCCCCGCAACCGGCATCAACAGTATTCTGATCTAAATGAAACCAGGGCCAAAATCTTGACAGAATGTATGAACACCGAGTTTAAAGAAGTCAAGTTCCCCGATCCACTCCCGCACAGGCCGCGACAGCGATCCAACAAATACTGCCGGTATCACCGAAGTAATGGTCATGACACCAATCGCTGCAATGCCTTAAAGGATAATATTTAAGACCTGATCAAGAAAGGGAAGCTAGGCCAGTATGTGAAGAAGCCACCTCGGCAGGAAGGTGAGGCCAAAGAAGAGAAAGATGATCTTAAGAGGAAGGGCAAAGCTAAGGAAGAAAAAAAAGAAAACTCGGAGGAAGAGCAGGATTTTCGGAAGTCTAAAGGACGACCCGTAATGATGGTTATCTCGGGAAGCTACCCAAATGAAGCATCCGATAAAACCATGAAGAGAAAGTGGAAAGAAATCATGAGTGTGGCTTCCACCTCGGCTCCTTTAGACTGACCGAGCCGATCTCCTTTGGTGTTCGACGATCTGGACTTGCTAGATGGGAAGCCCAACAAGCATGTACCACTATTGATCACAGCTGTGATGGCCAATGCTGAGGTAAGGAGAATCTTGGTTGACTAGGGGAGTTCGGCCGACATCATTTTCGTCGATCTCCTTAGAAGGCTGAAAATTTCTGATGAGGACCTCACCCCATATAGAGGATCGACCCTTTCTGGGTTCAACGGCTCGCGAACCAAGCCACTTGGTTATTTGGAGATGATGGTCACTTCTGGAGAAGAACCAATGGTTAGAACCGTTAAAACCAAGTTCCTTGTTTTGCCTTGTCCCTCAATCTACAACTGCATAATTGGAAGGCCAACTCTAGGAAGGCTCGGAGCGGTAACCTCCACAGTCCACCTAAAGATGAAGTTCTATTCTCTCTGCAACAAAATCATCACCCTCAACGCCGACTTGGAGTCCGCCAAGAGGTGTTTTTATCTGCACATGAAGGCAGACAAGAAGGCTATGGAGGAGGGTGATCCCCCAAAGAAGTTGAGAAAGACTCAAAGAAGAAAGGAAACGGTAAGGCTGTCCGAAGAAGTTCTGAAAGCTCATGCCGATCTTTTTGCTTGGTCGGCAGAGGACATGCCCGGGATTCCTCCGGAGGTTGCTTGTCACCAGCTAGCTGTTAACCCCGAAGCTAAGTGGGCCGCCAACGCAAAAGGGCTCAGAGTGGAGAGAAAGCGGCTGTTGCGGCTAAATGCATAGAGGATTTAATTAATAACTTTGTAACGGAAGTCAAGTATACAACTTGGCTCTCAAACCCTGTACTCGTTAAGAAAAGTCAGGCTTTGGTTATACCGATCTTAATAAGGCCTGTCCGAAGGACGTCTTCCCTGTTCCTAGCATTGATCGCCTAATTGATAATGCTTCAGATTTTCGTTTATTGTCTTTTATTGACGCCTACTCCGGTTACAATCAAATTTCGATGTTCCCTTCCGACCAGGAGAAAACCGCCTTCATGACTGACCGCGGTAATTTTTGTTACCGGGTTATGCCATTCGGATTAAAAATGCCGGAGCTACATATCAATGGATGATGAACAAAGTGTTTCGAAAGCAGATCGGACATATCGTAGAAGTTTATCTCGACGATATGATTGCGAAAAGGGAAGGGGAGAGTCTCCATGTGGCCGACCTTGAGGAGTTTTTTGCAGAAGTTCGAAAGAATAACATGAGATTAAACCCGAAAAAATGCACTTTTGGCGTCCGAGCTGAAAAGTTCCTCAGATTCTACCTCACGGAGAGAGGCTTTGAGGCCAACCCAGATAAGTGTCGGGCTGTGACTTAGATGCGCACACCGACTACCAAGAAAGAAGTTCAAAAGCTTAAAGGCATGATCACCGCCCTATCTCGTTTCATTTCAAACGCTGCCTTCAACTAACTTCCATTATTCAAGTTACTTAAGAAGGAAGTGAAATTTGAGTGGACCACGGAGCGGGATGAGGCCCTCGCCCAGCCCAAAAAGGTTCTATCTGAACTGCCGATCCTAACTCGGCCCAATCAGGGTGAAACTCTTTACTTGTACTTGGAAATCTCGGAAGAGGCATTAGGCACCATTATCGTCCGAGAGACCGAGGTCGGTCAAAGTCCGGTATACTTTGTAAGCAAAGCGCTACAAGGACTGGAGAGCCGGTACCAGAAAATTGAGAAAATTGCCCTTGCTTTGATTATTGCGGCGCGACGCCTCCGACCTTACTTTGAGCTCTCCGAGTTCGGAATCAAGTACGAATCCAGGACGGCAATGAAGGCTCAGGTCCTTGCTGATTTCGTCGCAGAAATGACTCATGCCGACCTTGAGGACGAGGTATGAATCTTGCACGGAGACGGATCTTCAAATACAAAAGGTAGCGGGGTCGGATTGATGTTAGAAAGTCCGATCGGTGTCGTAATCGAGGTATCTCTCACCTTCGAGCTACGAGGCATGCATTGCAGGGCTCCGGCTAGCCCTGGCTCTCCGAGTTACTCGGGTCCGCCTGAATACCGATTCTTTGCTGGTGGTCTCACAGATCGGGAAACAATATGAGACCAAGGATCCGACCTTGTAGAAATACTTAACTCGGGTCCGGGAATTAGTAGCTCGGTTCGAGTTAGCAGAGATTAAGCACGTCCCAAGAGCGAAAAATAAGAGGGCAAATGTACTGTCCAAACTCGCCAGCACCAAAGTTCCGGGAAACCACCATTCTGTTATCCAGGAAATGCTCAATAGACCTGACCCGGAACTCACCTCATCTATATGCGTGGTTGACGAAAGCAAAGGCTGGATTGCGCCAATCATGGAGTACATCGAGTCGGGGGACGAGCCTCCGGACTCAAGCGAAGCTAAACTGGTCAGGAGGAAGGCGTCGTCCTTCTCCGTGATTGATGGGACCCTCTATAGGAGAAGCCTCTCCTCGCCATTGCTGAAATGCATTGAAGGAGAGGAGGCAGATTATGTCCTAGCTGAAATTCACGAAGGAATTTGCGGACAGCACCTCGGAGGTAGGTCACTAGCCCAAAAAGCTTTAAGGGCAGATTATTTCTAGCTGACCATGGAAGCCGATGCTAGGAACTACGTGAAGAAGTGTAAGAGCAGGTTATTTCTAGCTGACCATGGAAGCCGATGCTAGGAACTACGTGAAGAAATGCCGAAAATGTCAGATCCATGCCAAAGTCCATGTGCCCCCTACCGAGCTTACCAGCCTCACCTCCTCATGGCCTTTTGCATGGTGGGGGATCGATTTCTTAGGGCCCTTCCCGACTGCCCCTGGCCAGGTCAAATACCTAATAGTAGCTGTGGATTACTTTACAAAATGGATCGAAGCTGAACCCTTGGCCATTATCAATGCTAAGAACTACATGAAATTTTTCAAGAAAAACATCATGATCAGGTTTGGGATCCCCGAAGTAGTGGTAACTGATAACGGAACCCAGTTCGCTGACAAAGGCTTCAGGAAGCTCATGGACGGTCTTAAAATTAAACACCATTTTACCTCAGTAGAGCACCCCCAAACCAACAGGCAGGCCGAGGCGGCCAACAAGGTAATCCTCAATGGGCTGAAAAAATGGCTTGACGATGCCAAAGGGAATTGGGTGGAAGAACTGCCTTATGTCTTATGGGCTTATAGGACTACCCCTTGTCATACCCCAATTTTGTCTGCCCAAGTCAAAAACATTTTTTTCATAAAAAATAGAACAATAAGGTAATTCATAATGTGTGGAAAATAGTAGATTTGTGCATTTATGTGTATTCATCCCCTATTTCACATGTTTTTTTTATTTTTATTTGAATTATGCGCGCGCGTCAGTTGTAACTGCGTGAGCTGCCCTGTGCCCTTGTCATTTGGCACATGTTTTTATTTTCAAAAAGGCCATTATTAATTTTTGGCACCCAAAAACATTTTTCTTAATTTTCAGGAATTTTAGAAAATAAAATAGTGCATATTTTTGCATTTTTTGGGCATTTAAATAAAAGCAAATTAATTATTTTTGGACCAATACCAGGTCAAGGACGTGGCATACATGTTACTCTACTAAGGGTAATTTTTGTATAATTTTTTGGAAGAAAATCCTAGTTCAAAATAATTAAAAGGCATTTTTCCCATTTTTATTGCACAAGAAAGCTGAAAAAGGACCATTAAATATTCCCCGATTATTAAATGACAACTTTTATTGTCATGAATAATTAGAGGGATATTTTTATGGTGCCCAAAAATATGTGACACATTTTCAATAGGTGCACTATCATTTGCATGCCCAAAAATTCAAAATTCAAATAAAAAGTACAAAGTGTCCTTAATAAGACAAAAGACCAAAAAAGAGAAGCAATTTTCCCCCCATTTTTGTCAATTTCGAATTCCCACACTCTCATACCCTTTTTTGTAAATGACACCATCCTCTCACACTCACCTCTTCATTAGAAAATGCAAACTTATTTGAAATAGAACATTCCATCCCCATTCTACCCTTAACCCTATTTTCACCTAGACCCATATATAAGCCTACACTCCAAAATAACAAGGGAGGCCTCATTTTCACCCTAGCACACCAAAAACCTCTCCCTTTCCCTCTCCAAAACCTCTCCCTTTCCCTCTCCAAAACCATGGCCTCCCTACCCTTCTCCTTCATCCATTTTTGATTTTCTCTTTACCAAAACACCACCATCTCCCTTCATTCTTATCCCTCTTTCACATATCTTCTCCAATTTCCATTCAAGTTCAAGCATTATCATCAAGGAAGGTTTTCATCAAGCTTCCTTGGGTTGGAGTTGAAGTTCCTTGGAGGTTCTTGTTGATTTGTGTTATATTTTCTTCATCTCATTGCATTTCCTAGCTTGGATTTGAGGTAAAAGCCCTTAAACTTTGCATCATCTTCAACCTTTTTGCATCAAAACTCATACTCTTCTTTTCCTTCATCTTGCATACTCTCATAAATATATGTAAAATGTGATTTGTTGTTTGTTGTTGGTGAGAGGAGCCTTAAACACTCTTGACAAGCACTTAGGGAGGCTTGGGGTGTTTAAGGTGCCTCCCACTCTTGAATAAATTGAGTCATGTTGTTTTGTGTTGATTTTTTGCATTTGTTGTGAAATAAAATTGTTGTTTCATGTGTTGTTTGGTTCGCATATCCTATTAAAGTTAGCTTTAATTTGATTTTGTTGTTTCTCTTTGCTTGATGGGGTTTAATCATGTTGTAGATATTTGATTTTAGTGTTTTCATGCTTAGATACTTTGTTTAGGTTTGCAAATTTCTTTTCTTACATAGATTTCGCAAAAAGTAAAGAGTTTGAGAATAAATGTTGATTTGAGGTTTTAGTGTTTAAGTTATGCGATCAATTGTTCCTAAGTCTTGTTAGTATCTTTTGCTTGCTTGATTTTGGGAGTTTGATGAATAAATTTATGGTTTGACTATGTATTGGTTTCGCAAGTCATGAAGAATAAATAGAGTTTTTATATGTTTGCTTATTGTCTCAAGTTGATGATAGGCAATATGATTCTCACTTGTGCCTAATGCACATTGCTTAAAGTGATGAGGATTGTTCTATATGATTCAACCCTTTTAGTTTATATGTTGTTTAAGTTGATGATAGGCAATATGATTCTCACTTGTGCCTAGTGCACCTTGCTTAAAGTGATGAGGATTGTTCTATATGATTCAACCCTTTTAGTTTATATGTTGTTTAAGTTGATGATTGGCAAGAAGATTCACACTTGTGCACTTGCGCACACTAATTTAAGTGTTGAGGATTGACCAAAGTGATTCAACATGCTTTGGTGTTTTGATTGTTAAGATGACTTACTTGTTTAGGGTTTGCCAATGATCATGCTTGAGGCTACTCTTTTGAATTCATTTGTGCTCATCACTTCCTTGTCTACTCTCATGTGGAATCATTAATACTTAGATAGGCTCATTCCTTACATTGCATCTTCCACTAGATGTGCATTTAGATTCCCTTGCGTTTTGTAGAAATATTTGAGTATGGTTCTCGCGTAGCATTTTCCACTAGATGTGCATTTAGGTTCAATCTTGCCTACTCTTATATTCTTGCTTAATGCCCAATTCAAGTTCCTTCTTTGCCTATTTATGTGTTGTGGTCCAACATGTGTAGTCTAGGCCAATACTTGCTCAAGAATTCAAATGAGATTGTTGCTTGCCTAAGGATTCGATTTGCATTCATTGCTTTCTTTTCTAAATAGTTTAGCATGAAAATGGTGACTAGTGACAATCACCCATAACCTTTGTTAGTTTGGTTGTCCTAAGAGCCTAAATTTCAAAAAAGGATGTTTTCATATGTATAAGCTACTAGTGATAATCACCCATAACCTTTGTTAGTATGATTATCATGAACGCTTTCAATTTCAAAAGATATTTTCCTAAACATCAAAAGTCATAGCAAGTGCCAGTGATGGCCACCCATAACCATTGTTAGTTTGGTCATCATGAAGGCTTTCATTTTTCAAAAGAGATTTTTACATGCACTTAAGTGGGTTCTAGTAATGATCACCCATAACCTTTGTTAGTTTGATCATCAAAGCAAAAAGACTTTCATTTTTAAGGCTCGCCAGAACTACGTCGCTTTGATTCCCATTTGGGATACGTAGGAGCGAGTCACATTCTCGTCAAGCGCAACCATAAAAAGTTTAGCATTTGCATAACGAAAAGAAAAGAGTTATTTTCGTAACAAAAAAGAATCACTTTCGCAAACCAAGATCATTTTCAGAACAAAAACCTTTTCCTTTCTAAAATCATTTTCAACCCATCGTCGCTAGTGGTTAATCAGAACCTTTGTTCGTCTAGCCATTGGTGGCGATGTCTTTTTCCCCAAAGAACAACAAGCGATGATCACTCATAACCTTTGTTAGTTTGATCATTCGTGCCAATCAATCTCTTTCAAAAACCACTTTCAAAAAGGCAAATAAAAAATGGGTTGCTACTAATAGTCAATCAGAACCTTTGTTCGTCTGACTGGTGGTAGTGACTCTCATTTTCAAGAGTACTTAGCAGTGATTATCCATAACCTTGGTTAGTTTAATCATTCACTAAATGCTCGTCCTATTTCGAAAACTCATTAAAAAGATAAAAGACAAAAACCTTTTTCAGGAAAAAGAAGAACTACGTAGCTTTGAGTTCTCCATCGCACCGGGAGATACGTAGGAGCGGGCCATGTCCCGTCAAGTGTTTTTTTTTCTAAAAAACCATTTTCCCCCTTTTTCATAATAAATAAAGATTTTCATTAAGAATTTTTCAATAAGAAGTAGAGAGGCAAAATTAAGTATTTTCAAGTCAACACACTAAAACCACACATTTAATTAAAGGTTCCCTCTCAGTAGAGAGGACGTGTGGGGTGCTAACACCTTCCCTGCGCGTAACCGACCCCCGAACCCTATTCTCTAGTTTCGCAAGACCAATCGCTTTCCAAAAAAGGTTTTCCTAATATTTTCCTTAATAAATATTGGTGGCGGCTTCATTGTCTTAGGAAAAGTTGTGAACGAGGAAGGTTCTCTCTCAGGGACTTTTTCGGGCGCAACACCCCTCAGAGCTCTACGGGGGAAACACCTTTCCGACTCTTCTATGGGAGCGAGGCGGTCATTCTGGTTGAAGTCGAAGAACTGAGTTAGAGAACGACAAATCCAAAGTCGCCAGAAGACAATAACCAGGCCTTGAGGGAAGAGCTCGACCTGGTGGAAGAGATCCGAGGTAGAGCCTCCTTCAAGGAAGCAGTGTTCAAACAAAGGATAGAAACCCGATACAACTCAAAGGTTCTCCCAAGTGATTTTGAGGTCGGCGATCTAGTTCTCTGGAGAGCCGGCGTTGGATTGAAGAACGCCGCACAAGGGAAACTCGCACCCAATTAGGAAGGACCATACCGAGTCGTATCTAAGACCGGTAATGGCGCTTTCGAGTTGGAAACCCTGGAGGGGAAAACGATCCACAAAACTTAAAAGATATTACAGGTAGTTACTGTCTGAGCCTAAGGGCACAGTGTTTTCCAATTTTGTAAACGTTTTCCCATCTAATACATTTTACTTATTCTTAATTTATTAGCAAATCAGAGTTCCCAGGTTGAGGGGAACTATTTGGGATCGGTCAAACGATCGCCCTAAAGTTCCACGCTAAACCGGAACCCGAGCCATCGAGCTCGACACCGTCGGCGATCGAGGTAGTCGCGACCCGTTGGGACGAGTTCAATCCGGATCGAGCCCCGGTAAACTGTCCCAAGGGCTACAAAGATCTTTGGGATTCGAAATCGCAATGGTTTAATGACTGAGGCTGCCATTACCCTAAAGGGTGAGGTCAATCTAGGCCGAGTCCTAGTAAACTGTCATAAAGGCGACATACATAACTTGGGTAAATGATTAACGCGCAAAAAATAAAGATTGGCCGTGGTAAGTTAAAACTGAAATTACAACATGATTAAACAAGCAAAATGTTACAAGTTATCCCGGATACGGCTGGGCCCTCAAGTTAAAGTTTGTAATTAATTACAAGACAAAATGTCGGCTCCATTGTGAGCCCGAAACCTTGAAGTCCTTAATTAAACATTGGAAGGAGAGGGGGTAAATGATGATGTGCTCCCTGGTAGCGTGTCGACCCTAACAATCCTTCCCTCCACCACTCTGTGCTCCGGTTTCAATATCTCCTTGTCAGGAATGAAGGAAGGGAGGATCACAGTGACTTACTCAAGAGCATTCGTAAAGCCCAGTGCGCCCATCTCAAGATCCTGCTCCACAGTCTCGGCCACCTCCAACTCAGCTGCCTCTTTCTCTTCTTTGGCGGTCTTCAATGCAGCCTCAAGCTCGTTAACTCGGCCTCGGAGGTCAGAATTGGGATCGCTCCCATTCTCTTCTCTGATTTTCTTCAACTCTGCCTTGAGCTCGGTCACCCGATTTTGGAGGGTTGAATTTGTCTCAGCCACCTTCTTGGCTTTAGCCTCAGATCCCACAAGCTCAAGTTCAAGATCTTTGACCTTGCCTGTTGCCGAGTCCCTCCCAGTTTCCACTTTCCCTTTGTCCTTCTTGAGGTCGGAGAGTGATTTTCAGGCTTTGGCCAAGTCAGCCAAGATCGACTCTAATTTCTTCTGAGCCTCCTCCGTCCGAGCCTTTTCCTCGTCCTTTTCCCTCTGGGTATCTGAAGGAAAAATGACACAAGTTAAAGCATAGTCAGTGAAAGCAATAAAGCAAAGGAAAACGTAGTTTTCGACATTACCTCTGGCCCGGTTTTCAGCATCTTCTCTCTGTTTCTTGGTGATATCAGCCAAGTGCTTGAAGACTTGCACCGAAGCTTCAACAGGATCGGCACAGTACTCCTCAAATGTCTTCTTTAGAAACTCGCCATCCGCAGAGAAGCTCAGCGACTTGCGTTTCTTCGTCGTTTCCCTCCTGTGGTGGCTCTTCTTCGAAGCCCGGGGAGAATCTTCAAGTCCAGACCGGATCCTCTTGTCCTGAACTTGAGAGGAAGAAATGTTTTGTGAAGGGAGGAGATCCTCTTGCCCCAAATTTTGTTGATGTCTCCGATGTTGAAGATTAGCAGCTTGACCTTTAAGTTCTTCCGCAGTCACAATATTAATGGGAACAACATACATGATCTCGTCCCGTCGAGGGGTCGGCTGAGCCTCAGAACTTCTTTTGCCCAGGGCGAATTTCTTCTCACCTTTCGCTTTCATAGCGGAGAACTTGTCAGCAGTCGACATCTTATCTGCAAAACAAACGAAGTTGAAAATGAGTTAGAAGACTTGTGGAGTTAGTTCGAACGAATTGGGAAAAATCTCGGCACCCGACCCTACCAAGTGTTCTGAGAACCTCTGATTTGGTACCATCCCGAACCAAAGCCGCGATGTCAAAACCGAACTTCTTGGGGTCGGTGTAGGGAATCAGATCAGCACAGTGAATCAAGATCTCCATGGTCTATTTATCCACTTCACTTAACCTCCCATTGCTGACGGTGTAGGCTTTGGGCTGACGATTGAAGTGAGCAAGGGTCCAGGAATTGTCCGTCCTCACTGTACCTTCCAACGTACTTCACGGCATCGGCATTGACAGGCTCGATGAAGAATAACTTGTCTTTCCAGCTTCCTTTCAAAGAGTCGATAAATGGATGGAAGATCTTGGTATTCCTTCAAGCTCAAAGGCTCAGTGCTCCCAGCTATCTTTTGACCCTTCCTCACGCCTCCAGTTTATTTCAAATAGATGAGAAAACAAATTGGCCGACACCGGCCTCTCCAAATGAAGACACATCAACTCGAAGGCTTGGAGGAAGGCCCGCGAGTTGGGATGAAGTTGCGAGGGGGCCAAGTTCAGCGTACCCAAAACCTCCTGCTGGAGAACGGTGAACGGAAGTCGGATATTCATGGTGAAAATCGTCACCTCGTACATAACAAATTTAGGAGCAGAAGCCCAAACGACGACATGCTGGTCACTCTCCATGCCCTCCACATTCCAAATCTGTCCCTTTCTCCCTGATATCATGCGAGTGAATTTGCTCATATCACTACCTGCCTCGTACTGGGATCGAATCGTCTTTAAAGACTCAAAAACCCACGAATATTTGCGAGGGGTTGACAAAGGCAGCAGTAGGGGGACATCGACCGGCCCAACCCCGGTGCTGGAATACTCGTCGGCGTCGCTCTCGTTGTTTTGGCTTTCCTCTCCACTTTCAAAGCCAGCCTCGGATTCGGGCTTAGTTTCCTCAGACCCTTGAGAATTCGTGCTCCCTTGATCCACGGCAGTTCGGGTACTATGACCACGATGTTATCAGATCGGTTTTCGTTGGGTTGGTCCTCCTCCATTAGCTCGTTCGTTGGAACCTCGGGAGAGCGATCTTCAACCCGAAGATCGTCATCCGCCTGATAACTTGTGGGGGCTGAATCAAGATGCTCTTGATCCTCAGGCTCTGCTGACTCGGCATTCTCGGGGTGGTTTCCCATCGGAGAGTTAGGACCGAAAGTCATTAATTTTGCGATATTCAGACAGTTGGTGGTGACAACCCTGAGGGTTTGTTCGTTCTCGGCAGATCGGACCTGCCGAAATGGGGGCATGCAAAGTCAGGTTTGAGCGATACGGTGGGTCCGCGACCAAGTCGGAACCCGAACTGACGACCCCCATCCTGTATAAAAGCAGGGCAAAGGCACTAACCTCGGATACCAAAAGCTTGACGAAGTTGAATGTCTTTGCGAATCTTGACGATCTCACTCCACTGGAACGCAGAGACTCTCGCCACGATATGCTAGATCGGATGCTTAGAGATCAAATCTCGGAATGAAGATGTAAAGGTCAGTGTTCAGAGCGAATAGCAAAGATTCAAGACAAATGAATGGGAATTGAACCCCTATATATAGTGGACCGAAGCCGAAAAGGCACGTTCAATCAATGACATCAATGACGCGCGCGTGAAACAAAGTGGCATCATTACACTAGCCGTCATCGAACGGCGTGCCCGATGAATGACACTGTTGTCAAGCGCGTGATTCGAGGCGCCATCATTGAACTGACACCTCGAGTCACTCAACGGTCACCTCGATCACGCCACACAACAATGACAAGACAAGACCCGAATCTCGGACACTCCGAGGCCGGGGGAAGACAACCTAGTAGGTACAAGCCTGGCCTCGGGAAAAGTCGCGAGTTGAGGACTGAGTCCCGAATATTCAGAGGTTGGGGGCAGAAACCCTCAAAGGTATAAGCCCGACCTTGGAGAAGGTCGCCAGATCGGTCGACCATCGAATTCGAAGCATGCACAAAGCCCGGACAAGCTCGCAAGTCAGGCTCGCCCCTAGACGACCTGACTTGGGTGGGGGGAAACTATTACGGATTAGGTCGCGTCCCTTATTAGCTAAGGCCCAATGCCAGTGGCAGATCCATGAACGAAGACTGAGATCTAAACCCTAGATTGGATGGCTCTGATCAATTAGGTCAAACACACATTTGACTCTATAAATAAGCATTAATGCAATGCCCAAGGTATGCACACTGACCAACATTCTTACTTGTACTCAATTCACTCGCTAACTTGAGCGTCAGAGTGTCTTTGCAGGTACCACCCCATCTCAGATTGGAAGGGAGTCCAGTTGATTAAGACATACTACTACCAACTATCCCGGATCGTCTACGGATTCAGAGATACAGTACAAAACAGAAAGAAAACTTATTTTGGCAACCACAGCTTTTCTGAAGCAACCAACTTAGTATTACTATTTGAGTACAAGTTCTTCTCCACTCATATATCTCACTCCATGACATTCAGCCACGTGTAGGTACGTAGATTCGGAAAAGCATAAAATATCTAAGAGCAGAAAAAATATGTAAACACTAATTGAAAAATAACTCACTTTGTATTAGTGGTGGGTGGTGGCACATGTACACTTCGACCCAACTCAACCCGCAATCCAATCCAACCTAACCCACAAAATTCGGGTTGGTTCGGGTAATTGAGTTTGATTGGTTTTAAAATAAGGAGACCCATTGAGTATCCGTTGGATAGCGGGCCTCAAAATTTAGAGCTCACTAATTAAACCAAACCCAACTCATATCATTATGGTTTTAGATATACAATTTTTTTCCTGTGATGTACCATTGATAACCGCAGTCTAGGTGCAGAAACAGTTAAATAAATTCCCACTTTCAGTCAACCAAATTTCAATGTTAAAATTAGTTTCATCTACCATGAAAACTAATTAAGAGAACAAAATTTAGTCTACCTTCCAAATTATAATATATGTTATATAAAATTATTATAAACCGCATAAAAATAATTATAGTTGATTTTACATTTTTTTGCTTGTGCTATCCGGTGTTCATCAAACAGTGTACTGGACAACATATTATCCAGTACTATCCAGTCCAGTACTTACCTGTTTGCGAATCAAACAGACCCTAACTTCATACACTGACGCAAAACTATTGTGTGAATTGCATCTTGTTTTGGAAATAGGCAAAGAATTTTGTTGTCCTTTACTTTTATTTTTTGGTATTAAAAAATGCACACAGTTTGCTGTATGCTTAAGGCTGGATTCGAACTCAAGATCTTGGTTAAGCTGAAAGAGATTCCTACATTATCATCAAGTGCTATTGGGTTGTCCTTTGCAGTATGATTGGCACTATTATTAAGCATTAAATCACCAAGTTAGGAAGGAGCTCTTTTAATCACTGGTTCAAATTGTGGAGTAATTATACTACTAACCTTCTTCAAAGGAAGGAGCTATAATTTCTACCAGGAGTGACCAAGTTCAGCCAAAAAATGTCTTGCTACATCATGATGAGAGAGACAATCATGACATGACAGCAAAAATTATGCACACACAAACACAAAAGCTGAACCCGATCGAATACAAAGGGAAGAGAGAGAGATAGAGAGATTCACCTGTGCTGTGGTGGTATACAAAGGGATCCAATGCTGCAATATCCCCTGCTACTATATAGCTAGTCCTTGAATAGAAGAAGATCTACAAGATGAAAACCTCGAAGAAAAATACAAATTGAAAAGGAATCACACAGATATGTTTGAAATTTATGAATACAGTTATTATTAAATAAAGATTAATATTAAAAATACTATTGATATTACACTGAGAAATTAGAAATACCAAGAAGAGACATAAACAATGCAAGTGTAGTGTAGGGTAAAACTCAGTAGTCTGTCAAAGTCAAGGCACATGTCATTTTTGTAGTGTGTGGGTCCGATTAAACACATCCACAAGTTACCACGAATAGAAAGAAGAGTAATGTTATTTAGCCAAAATGTTCTAACCAAAAATAGTCAAAAACCAAGTTACAACACCAATTAACCAAGTTTTATAAGCCATTAACCAACCTGTTTTTTCATAGTTTTTAGTCAATAGCCTAGAAAACTGTGAAAAAGCAGGTTGGTTAATGACTTATAAAACTTAGTTAATTGAAGTTGTAATTTAGTTTTTGACTATTTTTGCTTAGAACATTTTGGCTAAATAACATTATTTAATCGAAAGCTTTATTGTAAAAATAAATTGTCAAAAAGAAAGAAAACTTATTTTGGCAACTACTACTTTTTTTGAAGCAACCAACTATATGAGTACAAATTTTTCTCCACTCACTCATATCTCGCTCCATAACATTCATCCACGCGTCCCTTCGTAGATTCGGAAAACCATAAAATATCTAAAGTCTAAACAATAATTGAAAAACAACTCACTTTATATAAAATAAACACGATTTCAACGAATTAAATATTACAAAATGAAATACTACATGATGAGCTAGCCATAGCCAGCGTGTAATAAATTAAATAAAATTTTATTAAAAGTTCCACAATGAAACCGGTGCATCAAAATCAGATATTTCCACGTCATACCAGTTACTCAAATCTGTTGTAGAAGGAGAAGGAGACATTATAGGCTCATCAGAGAAACTCATACTCGTACGCCAGTCTGAAACCTCCGGAGCAACTTCTTCCATCGCCGCCGGTTCCATCGGTTGGTTATTATTCTCATCACCGGAAAGCATTACAGCAGCTTCCATAGCTGCTTTCCTTATATCAACCGGATCAGTTGACACTGGTAATTTAACCCGCCATGCTGAGTCAGCAAAGTTAAGACAAGCTGACTTTCCACGAAGTGTGAGAGATGCAACATCGTGTGCTCTTGCAGCCATTTCAGGAGTTGTGTATGTTCCAAGCCAAATTCTTGATTTGTTGTTGTTAGGTACTCGCATCTCGCTTACCCATTTGTCTTTGTTCCTTCGACGTACTCCTCGGTACACAGGATGTCTTGTTTCTTGGAATATTTTTCTACCTGCTCGCTTTTTTGGCTGCTCCGACGCCAACATATTAACTTCTGAGTGAGGTGTTGGACTACGTGGGCTTGATGAGGAAGATCCATCTAACTCATTGGCACTGCCATAGCTGAAGTCGTCAAACGATTGCATGGAAATATTCATTCAAGAATTAGCTTGGTGAGTGTTGAATCATGAATGTGTTGTTTATGTAAGTAGAGAGAGTTGTTTGTTTCTTATGAGTGCAGTGCAGTGCAGACTATGAGTTATAGTTGAGTTTGAGTGTGTGAGTGTGCGGAGTTGATATAGATTTTTGAGGTGGGATATGACATTATTGACACGCTTGTAAGGAGGGCAGAGTAAAGGAAGACCATGTCTTTTTTTCACTATTACTTCATCCGTTCCTTTTAGTATATAACGACAAATTTGTTGAGTTAAGTTACTTCAGTTAGAAATTGAAACGGATTAGTTAGCTTACTCAACAGAATCCAGTTGGTGTATAACTGTAATACCCGAGCTATATAATGCTCTCTTCAATAATAGAATGATATCATTTTTGCCATTCTTTGTATTCAATCTTACAAATTGGCATCAGAGCTCCAACTGGGGCCTGATCTTCAAAGCGAGAAATCTCAATTTCTTCGCGTATCAAAAATGGCAAACGCGAACGGAACTGGAAACGAGGGAAACTACATGCAACCATCCATACCCCGATTGGATGGTCATTATGAACACTGGAGCTTCCTAATGGAGAATTTCTTAAGATAAAAGGAGTACTGGCATTTGATCGAAACGGGAATCATGGAGCCGGCGTGAGAAGCGGCATTGACGGAAGCACAGGAGAAGAAACTACAGGAGTCTAATCTCAAGGATTTGAAGGCCAAGAACTATTTGGTTCAAGCGATTGATAGAGCAACTCTTGAAACAATCTTGGACATAAGATACATTGAAAGCTATCTGGGAATCGCTGAAGAAGAAGTTTCAAGGAAATGCAAGGGTCAAGAAGGCGACACTGCAAGCACTGAGGAGAGAATTGAGGCCCTTGAGATGAAATCGAGTGAAACCATCAATGATTACATCCCTAGGGTAATGCAAATTGCGAACAAGATGAGGATTCACGGTGATAAAATGGAAGATGTGACGATCGTGGAAAAGATTCTCAGATCCCTAACTGAGAAGTACAACTACATAGTGTGCTCAATTGCTGAATCAGAGGACACTGACAAGATGTCAGTGGATGAACTTCACAGTTCTCTAATCGTCCATGAACTGGCATTGAATAAAGATGAAGAGCAGGCATTGAAAACAGAAGTTCAAGGGAGAGGAAATGCAAGCTCTAGTACTAGGGGCAGAGGAGGCACTAGAGGAAGAGGTAGAGGAAGAGAAAGACAAAATCGTGAAACTGTGGAATGTTACATGTTGCGTTAAAAACACACTTAGACCAAGTGCACTCTTTCGTAGAAGTATAGTATAAAAGATTATCGTGTCCACAGAGATTAATTAAAAAGTACCAAACTACTTAAAATTATTTAATGTTTAGACGATCGAATAATTGAGTTGTTGTAAAAGTAAAAAAACAAACTAAATTGAAACAAATAACAAGAATTAAAATGCTAGACTTAATCAATAGAGAGAGGTCTAAGGTCACAGTTTCACTTGCAAGCTTCGATTCCTCTATGTCTAATTCTACCTGAATTCCTTTATTTTATTCAACTACCAATCCCTTTACTAAAACTATTAATTCGTTTGGTCATTCGCGATTAATATTCTTTTTCTTAAATTAACTCTTTGGTCATGCAAGAATTTAAATTCAAGAAAAACATAAAGAACAAAAATGTTGAATGATTGGAAGACTAAATTAAAGTTTGGCCATGCATTAATTATATATAGCCCCAATTATCCTATAGGCCCACCAACTAATTGCAGTACGGTCGCCGATCAATTAATTGATTTTGAACATGCAAAGGGTGATCAATCCTAAATACGTGATTAAATAATAGGGCAATATTAATTGAAATAAAAATAGGAATTCAAACCAGAAATTAGAAATAAAAATGTCTCTAAGCAAGCAAGATTCACCTAAGACCCTATAAGAGGATTTAGGTATCCATAATAGTCAAGAACAATGAGATAAAAATAAGCTTTATGAAATACAGAAATAAAAATAACCCTGAAGTAGAGAAAGTCTTAATCATTGTCTTCAACCTTCTATTTCTGCTCCAAAGCTCTCTCACGGTGTCAAGAACGGTCACCCAAAACTCCAATCTCTCTCTGTGCGTTACTGTTCCTTTATAATATTCTGTGGTTTGTGTTGTGCCGCCTTGGCTTTTGTATTGTGTATGTGCGGCCCTTTTGTTGTGTCATGTGCGCCTCTATTTATAATTGGTAGCCAATAGGGTTCTTGATGAATTCTTTCTCCTCAAGTCACGTTGGCATCTTTTTTCCTTCGGCACTTTCAATTGGATGGGCCCTTTCCTTCTCAATTTGTGGCCGTATGGCGTTCTTTTGATTTCATGGCTTTAAGCCATTTTCTTTTCTTCTCTTATATATATATATATATATATATATATATAAATATATATATTTATTTATTAAGGGATTCTCCGTCTATAAAGAACTTAGATGACATCATAAGGTTCATTAAGGGAGGAGTAGGTGGGTGATTGAATAAATTTGTGGTCTTCTTCATCCTTTTGATGATAATAAGTCTTTACAGGGATTGTGGTTTGTCATACCCTAATTTTGTCCGATCAATTAAAATCCAAAAATTCTTATTGAGTCACATATCGTTTTAAGCGCGCGTGTCTTTGTCACTCTCGCACAACGATTGTTTGGTGCTCGTTTTATTTCATTCCGTTATTGTTATTATTTAGTTCATGGTTATTGGTACAAAAATAAATAAAGAAGCTGAATAGTCAAAAGTTTTTATAGAATATAGTTTTTCTTTACACATATGAACCAAAAAAGCAAACAAAAAAAAAATAGTACAAAAAAATTAAAAATACAAAATTTCAAAAAAAAAAAGAAGAAAAGCGGTGCAGCAGCTGGCTGCCTTCCCTAGCTAGGGTTTCTCTTTGGCTGTCCTTTTGATCCCTTTTTATCTTGCTGTTGTTCTTCCTTCGACTATCCTTTTCGCCCTAAATTGCTCCAGCTGTTGTCCTTTTAATTCCTCCTCAAAATACTGTCCTTTTGGTGTCCTAAATTTGCCCTAACTGCTGTCTGTCCTTTGACTCCTCAGCACCTCATCAATCCACCTATAAAACAGTAACACAGTCACAGAAAAAGGGGCAGCACACAATGGAAAAAAATTGACAGCAAAATAGACAGAAAAATACCCCAAACACAGTCACAGAAATATACGAATATAGGCATACAGTGACTGAAAAACACACAAATACACACAAAAATACACAGAAATCCATACGAATTTTAAAGTCAAAATTAGGGTTTCACATTGAAACCCTAATTACTAAGGTTTAGAAAGACTAAAAGGCAGCAGCTGAAACATAGGGGAGTGAACGAGGGTTCTATTTCCAGAAATTTGGCACTTAGGTCGGTTTCAAATCTTTTTTTTGCTGCTCAGTTTATATGTATGTTATGATTTGAAATGATTTTTGCATGAAGAGATGTCAACGAAAGTTTTTTTTTCCCTTTTAGAACTATTTTTTTGAACCGAATGCAGGGGGGATTGAGAGACAGTGAGACGAAAGGGAAAGAGAGAGGGGAGAGATTTTACCTCCGCCGTGCACCACCGTACCCCACCTTCAATGAAACCTACGGTCATAACACCAAACCACCATCAACAACCTCTCCTAACCACTGCCGTCTCACCCTCATAGTCGCAAATCGAACCCATCTCAGCCACCGTAAACCACCGCAAATAGTCACACTCCACCATCAACAGAACCGTCAACCATCATCAACCTTCCCCAAACGCCCTCGTTCTTCTCCCTCTTCGCGAACAACCCTCTCACCGTCGCTATCACCGTAGCCATCGCCACCACGAAAATCATCTTCGTTTTCCCTCTCCCTCTTCGTCGCAAAAGATCCTCTCTCCCCCTGTTTTTGAAGTTGCGGCGGTGAGACGAGGAAGGATTGAGATTAGGTTTACTGTTGGTTGTGAGGAGGGAGTGGACCGGTTCGGTGAGGAGGAGATGAGAGAATGGGGACGAAAACGAAGTCACGGTTGAGGGAGAGAGAGCAAAACGGCGCCGCTGAGGGAGGAAGAGAACGAGTCTAGGGTTGAGAGGGAGAGAGTGTTGCGGCGGTGAAGAGAAATAAGAATTTTTTTTTGGGTTTCGTTTTAGGTTCAGTTTATATAGTAGGCTTAAGTGCTCTCGGGGTCCCTTATCTTTATTTAAAGTAACGATTTGGTCCTTTATCTTTTTTTTGTCCCAAATCAGTCCTTTATGTTTAAAATTTTTGACACATAAATCCTTTTCTGTCCCAAATCAGTCCTTTATGTTTCAAATTTTTAACACATAAATCCTTTTTTTTGACACATAAATCAGCATTGTTAACGGAAAAGGATTTATGTGTCAAAAATTTGAAAGATAAAGGACTTATTTGGGACAAAAAAAACATAAAGGACTAATTCGTTACTTTAAATAAAGATAAGGGACCCCGGGAGCACTTTAGCCTATATAGTATGTAGTTTTTTTTTCCGTTTTGCTTTTTACACCCTTCGTTCGCTGCATGTACCCCCCCTGAGCATCTTTGTTAAAGGAAACGCAGGCTAGCCCAAAGCGAACTGGGCCCTTTTTTTGTTACACCCCATTTTTTTATACAACCCCTGTTTCTAAACGCACTCCCCGTTTTAATAGCTTGCACCCCCTGCGCAAGCCCATCTTTTAGAATGCATCCCAGTTCACAGAAAACGAACTGGGTTTGTTTTCTACACCCACTACTTTAAAATACAACCCTTTTCTGCTAATTATACCCCATTTTACTATTGCACCCCCTGTTTCTCCCTTTTTTTTAATTTCTTTTCCATAAATAAACATTTTCTTTCACAAACCTATTTTTTCCCAAATAACAAATAAATATTTGGGTTAAATATGTTTTTGGTCCCTACAAAATTGGGCCATTCTAAGTTTAGTCCCTACATTAACGAAATAGGTTTTTTGGTCCCTATCTTTTTAACAGCCACGTCACATTTCTGTTGACTGATCAAATGGATTTAACGACAGAGACTATTAATGAAAACGGAAAAAAATGTAGGGACCAAAACGCCTATTTCGTTAATGTAGGGACTAAAGACGAAAACCAAATTTTTATAGGGATCAAAAACATATCTAACCCTAAATATTTTCCCAAACATAAAAATGGTTTGTTACTAATGGTCACTCTGAGCTTAGTTTGTTTGACCGTTAATAACAGCTTCAGTTTTTAAACGAGCTATGAGTGATGACCACTCTGAGTTTTACTTGTTTGGTCATTACGAATACCTCTCCCAATTTCAAAAATAAATAAAAAACACCAAACACACAAACTTTTTCTACCAAAGAACTACGTAGCTTTGATTTCTCCATCGCACCTGGGGATACGTAGGAGCAGGGGCCCACTCCTGTCAATCACAAAAAACCAAAATTTTATTAAGTATTCCTTTTCAATTTTGCAAATAATAAAAAAGGTAAATTAGAGTGTTTTCTTTGAATTAACTTTCTTTCTACACATTAAATTAAACGGTAACCTTTCTTTTGAAAGGATGCTGTGGGGTGCTAATACCTTCCCCACATATAATCGACCCCCGAACCCAAAAATAAAGGTTTTTTCAATGTTTTTCCTATTTAATAAATATTGATGGCGGCTTCATTTCAAGAACTTCGAAGAATCCCTCCTCCGGATTTTTTGGTCGCTACAGTTGGCGACTTCATTGGGGACAATTTAAGAGGGTCAAGCCTAATTTAATTAAGTGTGTAGATTATTGTTAATTTAGTACTTTGTTTACCTTTAGCGTTTATATTTGCATGTCTATTTTATTTATTTATTTGCTTTATTGAACCTTAGGGTAGAAGACCTTTGTACTATTATCTGTATTTCTTTTGCAGCTTGGGTAGTCTAGGTATTATACCCATATCACACACGTCACTTACACATGTTTATCCACACACTTCTGAGTGGGGCCTTATACCCGGGTCTGAAAATAACCTAGGACGAGTAGAGATTATTAGTGACAGTCATTCTGGATATTATCTGTCTGACTCTCATAAAAATCTTAGCCAGAGTACGCTCTTTCATGGTATCCCACACCAGGTAGCTCGCTACCGTTGTGGATCATATCATGAAGGGGATTTTAGCTCTGGAAACCTTTGTGAGGAAGTGAATAGAGCCACCTGAGAGATTGATCACATAAGTGACCCTAGAACATGACCTATATGTAAGACATAACCTGTTTAGGACACAAGGGCATTTCGCCTACCCGCTGCACCATTACAAATATTTTTCTTTTTCTCGAAAAAAATCAAATCATCAAAACCATTTATTTCTTTCTCCCTTCTACATATATAGGAGGTGACACATAGTTGATGCTTTCTCAAAGTTGAATCACCAAAAATTTTCTTCTACTTTTCTTTTTCAACACGCGTGACATCATTCTTCCGTTCATCATACAACATCATTATTTCACAAAAAAATGTAAAAAAATCCTCACATGCATGTTATTCATCTCATTTAGGTTTGCCGGGAATTGTAAGAAGCTCGAAAATTTTGTCATAAGCAAGGCAATATGGGATCAAACAGTGAAGCAATCCAAACTCAGAACTACCCTATAGTGAAACAGCCTAATCTGACGAGTCTACGGGAATGTGCGGATTGGTTGCCGCCCATCGAGCGCAGGTCTTTTGATAGAACTTATGGGAATATTATTATGTTATTACAGTTGGAAGTGCAAACAAATGCCATTGTTGCCTTGAGCCAATTCTATGACTCTGCATTAAGATGCTTCACCTTCAAAAATTTCCAGATGGCACCTACCCTGGAAGAATATACACAGATCGTTGGTTTTCCTCAACAAGACATTAGACCCTACCAGTATCAAGGGCATTACTACACAGACGAGAAACTTGCCTCAATGTTACAAATCAGCAAGGAAAATTTGAAGCTCCAAAAGAAAAATCGAAATTGCATTGTAGGGTTCCCACAAGAATATCTGGAAAGTCAAATGAAGTCCTTCGCCGATACTAGAAATTGGGGGTCCTTTTAAACAAGTGTTGGCGTTGACCATCTTCGACATTGTTCTATTTCCACGCCTCGAAAGGTATGTGGACACGACAGCTATTGGTTCCTTCCTATCCTTCAAAGATGAAGAAAACTCATCCAACCCAATTCCGGCCATTCTCGCAGATACTTACTGTACTTTCACTCATTATAGTGAGCTAGGGGGAAAGAAGATATCGTGCTGTCAACACGCCTTGTATGTTTGGCTTCTCACCCATGCTTTCGTTAACAAAGTTAAAGTAGAAGGCCCAACTGAAGACGCTAGAGGGTGTGATGTGAAGACTATGAACACTAGTGAATGGTTGCAAGTGCTAAGGGGCCTCCATGAATACAAGGTTCGTTGGCACCCATCATGATGGAAAAATAGGCCTGCAGTAGTTTTCCAATGTGGAAAATTTCAAAATGTCCCACTCATGGGGACAAGAGGATGCATAAATTACAACCCTTCTCTGACTCTAAGACAGCTAGGGTACCCCATGCGAAATCCGCCCACCGAAGACATGTTAATCCCTTTTTACCTCCATGAGGGAAGCCCAAAAGAGGTTGACATGCTCCGGAAGATTTCTCAAGCGTGGGATATGGTTGTCCGCAAAGGACAAGAGTTTACTAAGAGGGGCGGCGATAAGGAACCCACCTTTCGTCAATGGCTCGAAAAAAGGATCCAAGACACCCGATTGCCTTACCGAAGCGCACTACGGGTTGAGGAAGAAGTACTTGAACCTACCCTTCCCACTGTCGAAGAGTTAGATAAGCTCAAAATGGCATTGTCAAAAGCCGAAGAAGAAAAGAAGGGCTTACAGGCAGAATTAGAGAAAATGCTCCTAAAAACCAAAAATTGGAGGAGAAAAAGCAACTAAGTCATTGGCCATTGAAGATAGCCGCAAGCAGCTTAAGATTGAAGAAAAGAACAAACAAGAGGTTCAAAAGTACCTAAGAGGGGAAAAGGAAGAACTAAAACGATGCAACTTGAAAATAAACCAAGCCGTTGATGATGCGCACAAGTGGAAGGAGTAATGGGAAGAATCAATGATTGCTGAAAAAACCATACAGGGCCTGCTGGTGAAATCAAAAAGAGAGTCTCGGATATTGATAGCTGAGTTTGAAGATCAAGTGAAAAGTATCCGGCGGGATAAAGAGACAATTGAAGAGATACTCCGAGAATACCAACAACCCCTGAGAAGGGAGCATGGAAGATCTGATGAGCTGAAGGACTATATCAGATATCAAGAGGAAGTTTACCACCAATTGAAGACTGAAAGCATCAAGTGGGAGACCCGCTTTGTGGAGTTGGTCAGCAAGATAGAAAACCATGAAGTCTTCATAGAGTTGAAGAATGAAAGCTTATACTGGAAAGACAAATTCTCAAAGTTGGCATGGCTGGCCAATCAAGCTATCATGGGTATCCCAAAACGTCTAAAGAAGGCTGACGCGACAATGCACCCGTTCAACACCCCGGTCCAAGTTTCCAAATTTATGGAATTTTGCAAGATCCTGATTGCAGAATTTAGGGAGAAGGCTGGTAGCACTACTAATAGAAAAAGAGAGAGGAGTGGAAGAATGAAAGCCATATGTATTTGAGCGAAATTTAAAAGAGCATTGTACTTTCCTCCATCAATGAAGTTTGTTTGTTTCACCTGCTGATCCTTTTTTTCTTGAAAATATTCTGAAACGTTAATTTATGTACTTATGACAAATAAAGACACACTTACGATTCTCGGCCTTAAACAATAAGACTCATGCACACATGCATCACTCATCTTTTCATCCATTTATATACTCATACCATGTATCCCATCAACAGAGAGTAAAAGACAAGCTGGTGCGTCAACATCGCTATTGGACTCCTTCTCAGGCTAGGAATATGGAAGCAAATCAAGACAATCCACCTCAGGATAACCCAGATAAGGCAATCCACATCAGGATGACATAGGTCAGGGTAACTAGAACCTAGGCAATCAGGAGCTTAAGGCAGAAATAGATGGGATGAAAGAACAGATGGTTGAAATCTTAAAGGTTCTACAAGCTTTGAGGAACGGGAATACAGATGAAGATGTCTCCGCTGGGAACACTGAAAATCAAGTTACCAACCCTCCTCTTCCCAATGGACCCGAAATCCCACATATAGTGTACCTTACTGGGGCTAATGACCAGGGTTACCAATGGCCTCCTTACGGACTTCCGCAAGGTTACACACCTCCGACAGTCGCTGCCAATTCGGAAGATGGTCCCTCAGGAGTCGTAGACCAAAGACAACCTGCACCGACAGGTCATGATGGTAATCCGGGGCCGCCGCAGATTCAAAACCCGAGCCCTGGTGGATATCTTGTACTGCAGGTAACTTATATTGCAGGTCAGAATTTGATGATGAAAAAGACAAAGCCAAAGTTGATGGCCAAAGTTGATGAGAGTGACCAAAGGCAAAAGTTGATGAAAGTGACAAAATATCAAAGTCACAATCCAAGACAATCAAGAATAAAGAATCAATGTCTCAAGAAATAACGGTAGTCCTTAGGGTTTGGGATTGTCTTAGGAAAAAGTGTAAGCTCTTCCGAGGGTCAGCTCATCTCTCAAAGTCCCATGATTTTCAAAATGCATGCATGCACACGTAAACATAAAAAGCATTTTGTGAAACTTATAAAATCGATTCACACTACTTTAAACTAAACTTCAAAATCGATTTCTAACTCTATGAAAGTATACAATCGATTCATAAACTCCCTTTCAAAGCAAAGAATCGATTCCTATTGTTTTTACTAAGTATACAATCGATTTACATCTCTTTCTAAACAAGCAAGAATCGATCATCATCTTTAGTGCATCCCGAAACATAATCGATTTTCCCATTTGTAGCGACCGAAAAATCCGGAGGAGGGATTCTTCGACATTTACAATGAAGCCGCCACCAATATTTATTTTTAGGAGAAAATATTGGAAAAAACCTTTTAAAAAGACAAGGGGGTTTGCAGACCAGGTTTAGGCTCGGGAGTCGTTTATGCGTAGGGAAGGTATTAGCACCCTACAACATCCCTCCTAAGGAAGGTTACCTTTTAACTAAATGTGCAAACATCTATTAATTCAAAAATAACGTTTTTACCCTTATAATAATAATAAAAAAAAAAGACTCACTAAACGGTTAGTTATTTTTTGTACTTTTTGAGAAGAATGGGAAAAATGAATTTAAAGGGAAAAGAAAGGTTTTTTTTTATTGGGGCAATTGACAGAGGTCGGCCGCCCTCTGGTCCTACGTATCTCCTGGTAGAGAATCAAATCACACGTAGTTCTTGGGTAGAAAAAATTTGTTTGTTGATGTTTTTTAATTAATATTTTGATAAAAAAATAATTTTTGATGAGTAGTAAAAGGGAATAAGGAAAAATAATTGCAAAAATAGAGTAGGTTGCAAAACAGTAATCTGAGGAGTGCAGTTAGCAGTGGGGGGTGTTGTATTACTAAAATGAAGGGCGCAAATAACAGAAGCCAGCAGCCCAATCTACGTTTTTGGGTTTTGGGCTGATTGTTTGCGAGTGGGCTTATGGACAGGGGGGGGGGCTATTTTATTAAAACTGGCTGTGTAAGTATCAATCTGATTAATTTTGTTTATTTTCCTTTAAATAAAAAAAATAAATCAGAAACAATGGGGGCATAAAAGGAACTCAATAGCAAACTTAATCCTAATTTCTTTCAACATTTTGCGCCGCAAACAGGGCAAGAGAGAGAGAGAGAGTTCTCTGGGAAGCCATTTTTTTCACAAAAAACAGAGATTGGTGGAGATGCTCGAACGACGGTCTGAAGTGGTGGGCTCGCCGGAGGTCACGGCGGTATGGGTCTGGTCATGGCGTTTGTTCGCCGTGGTGGGTGAGAGAGAGACTTTACGACGATGGGAAAAGATTCGCGTCGTCTCCGGCCACGACGATGGTGGCGATTTCCACGAATATCAATGGCGACGGGTCTGGTTTTGCAGCGACGACCGATTGGGGAGAACGACAGCGAGGAGAAGGACGCGAGGGGGCTCACGACGGTGACACGTGGTGGTGACGGGGTGGCTCACGGTCTGGTTGTGGCCGTTGGGAGGGTTCACTGTTGGGTGGTTGTAGTTTGGCGTTTGGAGGGAGGTGGGGTCGGTTTTAGCGTACGGTTTGGTGCTATTGGCGGCGGTTCACGGAGAGGAGTGACGCGTGGTGGCCGTGAGGTGACGCGGTGGTTCTGTGATGGTCGTTGGTGGTGATGTGGTGGTTTTGGGCGAAGGAAGGGTTGTTGCTGTTATGGTGGTGTGGGGCTTGCGAGCAGAGAGAAAAAGGGGGGTGTGTGGTGGCGACCACCACAGACGGTGGTCGGAAATCAGGTGGTTCAGTAGCCTTTGTTCTCTCCTTTTTTTAATTGTCTTCTGTTCGTTTCCGTTTTCTGTGAATGTGTGTGTGTTTTTGTGTCACTGTATTTGTGTGTATTTCGGTCTTTATGGGCAGATTCATAGGTGAGGGATCCAAGGACAGGCAGCAGCTGGCAGGCAATTTTTGGGTGCAAGGACAGCATCTTTTGAATCACCAAAAGGGCAATAGCTGGTCATGGGGAAAGATAGTCAAAGGAAGGACAAAGAATCAAATGGCAGCCAAGGAGAAACCCTAGCTAGGGCAAACCTGCTCCTTTTTTTCCTTCTTTATTATTTTTTGAAGTTTTGTATTTTGTTAATTTTTGTATTATTTGTACTATTTTTGCTGTTTATTTTTTTTTGGCACATATTTGTAGAAACTGTATTATATAACCAAATGTTTTGACCATTCGGCTTCCTTTTTAATATTTTTGAATCAATAGCAATAGACTAAAATAATAACAACAACGAAATAAAATAAAACGAGTGTCGAACAATCGTTTGTATGAGAGTGCCAGAGACACACGCGCTCAAGACGATACGTGACACAACGAGAATAAAAACTTTTTTTTTTGGATTTTTTAATTAGCCGGACAAAATTAGGGTATGACAGCTGCCCCTCTTTATTTATATTCTGTCGAGAAAATGAAGGGTTTTCAAGATTTCATAGGAGGAATAGAAATAAAGACGAAACAGATGCTAATTGTGTCCGATTAGTAGAAAAGTGTAGAGTTTGAGAATTAACAGAGAACGCTTAACACTTGGCACGTTGACGAGAAAGGAAATAAAGAAGGAACAATGGAGCTCTGAAGGACCACTGGGGGTCTGAAGGAGCACTGGGGATCTGAAGGACTAATTAGTCTGAATGTCTAATCCGCAGTCGATGCTTGGCGCATTGATTGGAGTTAAACTGAAGGACCGATGAGGTCTGGAGGGCATGCCTAAGCCTGATGGACCAATGGGTCTGATGGAGCGCAAACTAGGAATGGTACTAGTAAAACGGTCTGCTCGGGGGTGGCCTTTTTCGAGTGGCCATGGGGGCAAGGTCGGGTCGTTGACCTGATTTGCGCACCTCGAAGGACGTGCACTGTGTTTTTTAGGCGGACACAGCTGGTCTGAAGGGCCTGGGGCCGGATGATTCGTCGGTTGCTCGATAACGCGACGTGCGATCTGGATTGAACGACCATTGTTGGTCTGAAGGAGCGCTTGGGCTCTGAGGGACCGCTGGGGGTCTGGAGGGGTACTGAGATTCTGAATTGTGATATGAGACCAGCATTTGGAGTGCTGACTTTGGGGGAACAAAATATTGGGATTGACAGATGGCGTACTTGCCTAGAACGCACCTAATGAATGCATTTACCTGAGAAGGGAAAAGCTATTTATATTTGGTATGTCTAAAAATGCAATGAATGATGTATGCGTGCAATATAGGTATGTGAAATGGTAAGTGTTCGATGGGGTGAATGAAATGTGGCAGATGCTGTGAGTTGAAGTTGATGGGACATGGAGGTTGACGAACAACGTGTGTGAATGCAGATAAAGTAGGAATGTGGTCGTGTTGATTGATTTTGGTGGAATGATGAATGTAATGGAATGAGCAATTTTTCTCTTTTTGCTTTCTTGCTTTTTTCTTAGTATATAAATGGTGTATGAAATGCAAAGTGCGAATGTGATGCAAATGTAATGCTTTGATGCGAATGCCATGGTGAATAAAGGAAAACACGTGAACGCGAATGCATGGTACAATGATATGATTAGTGATGTAGAAAGCTTTTGGCAACGATGAGACCGACACTTGGCACGTCTATCGAAGCAAAAAAGTGTTATAGGTATGCAATGTGATGAATGTGCAATGCGAAAGTAAATGGACTACAAAAAGGCCGTGAATTGTGGGTGCTGGAGCTGGTCGGGAACTAAAACCGATGGGTGGTGTATGCGCATGCCGATAACACGTGAATGCAAATGTACTGTTGATTGCATGATGGAATGATCTATGCTTTGGTGGGAGTAACGGGTGCAATGTGGATGATTTTTGCCCTTTGGTTTTCTCTTGTTTTGCCCCTTTTCATGAATAAATGAATGAATGAACGTGCACACGTAATGCTTAGATGAAGGATTGTGGTAGCCGCATGAATTGATGTTGTATGATGCAATGATTGGATGTCTGTTGGGATGTGGGAGGTTTTTTTTTTCTTTTCGCTTTATTGTCTTTTTGGTATTTGATGAATGCATGAAATGAGAATGCGAATATGATAGGTATGTAATATTTTGATGCAAACTCCATGGTGAATAAAAGGAAGTGCATGAATGCATGGTGCGATGCTATGATGTGATTGATTGGGATGCAGACAGACTTTGGGTAATAATGAGACCGACATTCGGCTTTTTATTGAAGCAATACATGTTATGTACGGGTATGCATGTACGGATACGCAATGCGTAATGCGAAAGAAGCAAAATTGTGTAGGCAAAACAAGTCGAATGTGAATGCATGTACAATACTTGCATGAGAGAGTGGTGATGAGTATGATCAGATGCAGGGTTTAATTCTAGAATAATGAGGACATGTCTAATGCATGATTTGTTGGTAACAACATTTTTTGTAAGGATGCAAAAATGTTTGATGAGAAACAAAACTTTTGATGCTGGAAACAGAGAGCCGAACCTTTTGAATTGATCGTTCCTTGGAAGAAAGATTTTTGTTGGCTTGGACTTGAACTCTGGTAAGCTCAAGGTTGTCACCTTGAAAAGTGTGGCTTGCGGCAATGTATTAGTGCCATTTCTAGAGATCGAGATGTGTATTTGCAGATGGGTTCTCATTTGGTTATGATGACCCATGATGGTTAAGCTTTCAAGTCTAAGATGTTAACTTAGAGGGATTGTCATTATTGTGTGTCTGTCTCTTTGAAGCATTTGCTTAATAAATATGAAAAACAGTGCGAATGCAAATGAATGTGCCAGTTGACTCAGGGTTCAAGAAATGTAGGGTATAGTCACGTGTGACACATGAGTGGAGTGGAGGATGAGGTTTATTGGCTCAAGCTTATGAGAGATAAGCTTGCCCCAAGGTAAAAATGTTTGACTGCCCCAATTTTGACTTCAAATAGTGGGGAGCGAAACAGTCTGTCTTTGTCTAGGGAGGACAATGACAACTAAGGATATAGACTGGTTGAGGGATTGGGAACTATGCAGGTATTGGGGTGACGCGCGGCTAGAGATGAATGGAATGGGAGGCAGAATGATTCTTTCGGGCCGAGGGATATGATGCCCCGGTCTACAAGAGGACAAGGTTGCCCCAATCCATGAAAGGTGATGATTGCCCCATCTCGAGTGGGATTGTGACAGGGTGTAAAGTTAGAATAATGGTTTGGAAATTGATCTGTTACGGTTACATGAGTGTAGTATATGAACGGGATGAAAGATGAGGATATTTTGGGGATGCTAAAAAAATCTCCCCGAGTTTGAGTGGAATGGAGGGTGAGGTATTGCCCCATTTTGATATGATAAGTCAAGTAACTGCCTTAGTAGGGATTTGTGGTTTTCCTTGGGAAGGATTCCACAAGCTAAGACAGTCAAGAGTTTTTGATTCGATGAAAATTCACTTTGTTGAAGATCACTGTTATCTTCTCTTGATGAACTTCGAGCGTGCAAGCCCTTTTAAGTTTTTTTTTCTTATTTTCTTTTGTAATAATATTTTTCTCTTTTTTTTGAGCAAATAAATTATTCTGATTATTTTGTCCTATAATATAAGCTTTGAGAAAAATGGAAGCTGTCAATCATTGATCGGAATAGACCCTAGAATTGTAATATGGCCAAATGGTTAATGATTTATGAAGGAAACGACTATTTTACCCAAAGAAGTGTTTGAGGGTTTATTTTATACAAGGATCTTTTATGCGCTTGATGGTGTGAAGTATCAGCTCGCGATTTCTACCGCTTTGGTTTTTTCTTCTTTTTCCAAGATTTTTCGATCCTCTTTTTTTGAATTTTATTTTTTGTGATCTTTTTTCTCTTTTTTTTTTGAGTTGAGTGAGCTGATAAAAGTGACACACCATTTTTTATGTGGAATTGATCATTGTCTAGGGTGACTGAAAGATTTTTGATATTTGGCTTGAAGTGGGTGGCAAAGGGTATTTCTCTTTTTAGGATGTGGGAAAGTTGCCAAACTTCACTTCGAATCATGATTGCTTGTTTTCTCGAAATTGTAATTATAGGACAAAACTTCATTTTAATGTATTTGTTTTTTCTTTATTTTTCTCTTTTCATGCCCTAATTTTTGCTTGGGTTGCTCTTATGAGTTTTCAACCTAACGGGCTTTTCCTTTTTGGATTTCTTTTTTTGTTTTTTTTTACTCAAAGGACTTGCACGAGTGTTTGGAATGCCGACAGAAAATCTTAGTGCTCATTACTCTGCCCCAGTATGGAGCATACAAAGTGTTATTCGTGAAATTTCATCACTGGGGAAAAGCGAATGAAATACTCTTGTGGGGACTGGGCCTTTTCAGGATGGTTGGGTCTAGTTTTGAAAATGAAGAAAGATGGGGATAGTACAACTGACTCAAACAAGAGTAAACACACATGTCGTGTTAGTTTATTTTGCAAATGCTTCATGGAGAGTTAACACCGCTTAAGATAGAACAATTTTAATTGTTAAAACCACACAAGTTAACAAAATAGACATTTAAGTTTCTTATCACGGGTGTGAGATATATGTTGGCTGGTGTCCTTGGTGGGACACGCAGTGGCTAAGGGTCAAGCCTATGATATGGTCAATATTGTAGTGACCATGATGGTGAATGAGTTATTGGTGAATTCCATTGAAGGGTTAAGTGGGTGGATGGTTTCCATAAATGTGGTAGATGTGAGTAGGATGTATATGGGATGAAGAGTGAAGAACTTGTTGTTGGTGAATCAAGTTAGAATATATTTTCAACATTTTCCAAGGAAGAGGAATCAATTCGAATATATTTTCAAGAATGCATCGTTTCTCATCAAACAATGTGTCCAAAAAGAATCTTATGAGTTTCATTTTTTTATTTTTTTGGAAAAATTATTTGAATAAAGTAGAATGCATGAAATGTACAATGATTGCTTGAATGTGATAACATGATATCTTAAATGGCTATATGATTTACTTTTTTGTTTCAGCTAAAAAATGGATGGTGACTGATGCAAGAATAGAAGAAAATGAAGCAATTTCTAATTTGTCTCAATGCATGTGAGAGGACTGATGCCCTTGAGATGAATGTGAGAGGAATGAATGACTTTTGTTTTTGTTATGATGCATGAAGGAGATAATGTATTGGAGATGCATAGGAATGAAGGACTTTTGTTTTTTTTTTTGTTTTTTTTTACGATGCATGAAGATGAGTAATGAAATAATGAATGAATGTAATATTTTTTATAATCTCAATGTGATATTTATTATTTTTGGTGTATGGATGTGCAAGATGATGCACTTTGGATGAGATGAATGATATTTTTGTTATTTTCTAGATGATAAGATGCATGGTAGGGTAATGATAATGAAATGCTTATGGAAAAATCATTTTAGTATGAATGCATGATGATTTTTTTTTATATGTTTTCTTTGAATAAAGTATAATGCATGAACATATGAATGTTTGTTGTACATGAGCGACAACAGAGATGAATGAAATGCGTGATGATTTTTGAACGTGACGGAAGGATACTTTAAATGGGTATGGTTTACCCCCATTTTTTCTTATGCTTCAGCTAACAAAAGGCTATTGGATAATGAAGAATGCAACAATGGAGAAATTTCTGATTTTTATTTTGATGCATGTAGGAATAGAAACTTTTACTTTGGTTTTTTATGGGGCATGGGAGTAATGCCCTTGAAGCGGATGTGAAAGAAATAAATGACCTTTGTTTTTTTTTTGCATGAAGAGGGGATAATGCATTTAAATGAGATGATGAATGAATATATAATATTACAGTGATGTTTTTTTTTTATGTGGATATGCAAGATGGAAAAATAATACAAATGATATTTCTGTTATTTAGAGATGGTGAGATGCATGGTGGCGAAATGAGATGCGTATGAAAAGAATGGTCTTATTTTGTTATGAATGTATGATGAAGATGTAAGTGCATGAAATGCACGTGATTGTTTGTAAGATGTTCAAAGAAATGATTATTTTAAATGAGTTTATTTTTTAAAAGGTCTTGCAACATGCAAAGTTACAAATTCTCATTTATTTTATTGGATGATCAATGATGTATGAAAAGAGTAATGACATGTTTTTTGTTTTTTTTTTATCTAGAAAACGACACATGCAGGGAAAATGATTGTTTGATTCAAGTGTGCGAAGAAGAAATTATTGTAAACGACCCTTTTTTAGAGAGGCAATGCAACGTGGTGATGAAGCAAACACTCTTTTTCGTTTGATGATGATTGAATAAAGTTATGATTCTTGTTTTTTTTTGTTAAAATGTAATGCATGAATGAACACCTGACAAATGTATATTGCATGATGAAAATGCAAATGCATGAAATGCTGAAGGAATGTTCACTTGGAAAACTCAATCATTCTAAATGATTTTTTTTAAACAATGCAACATATAGTTGATGCAAATTATCATAAAATGCTAACTAAAATATATATTTTGGATGATGAGTGGGAAGAATAATGACACTATTTTCTTTTTCTTTTTATTTAGAAATGATGCATGCATAGAGAAATGATGTATTTGAACTAGAATGACAATATGAGTGAAATGATGTATGAATGTCGCATATTTAACATGCATTCCATCATTATGTGAAGCCTGCACTATTTGATGATGATCTTTAATATTTACAAATTATGAACATATGATAATTGGATTGATGATGAGATGTATGGTGGGGAAATGGTAACGTGATACATGTGAAAAGAATGATTTTATTTTGTTATGAATGCATGATGATTTTTGTATGATGGATGGAAGGAATGATGTCGTCTCATGTGCATGCAAATGAAGGAAGCATGAAATGTTGTTTTTTTTTAGTGATTTTATTTTGGAGAAATGCTAACCTAGATTAATAGAGAGAGTAAGTATAATGCCCCTGTGTCCTAGGTAGGTCATGTCTAAATTGGGATTTTCAACATGGTCTAGGGTCGCTTAAGTGATCAATCTCTCAGGTGGCTCTATTCACTTCCTCACAAAGGTCTCCAGAGCTAAAATCCCCTCCATGATATGATCCACAACGATAGCGAGCTACCTGGTGTGGGATACCATGAAAGAGCGTACTCTGGCTGAGACTTTCATGAGAGTCAGACAGATAAAATCCAGAATGACTATCACTAATAATCTCCACTCGTCCTAGGTTATTTGCAGACCCGGGTATAGGGCCCCACTCAAAGGTGTGTGCAAAAGTGTAAGTGAGGTGTGTGATGAGGGCAAAATACCTAAACTCAACAAGCTGGAAAAGATAAACAACAATAATAACAAAAAAAGAGTCGTCTACCCTAAGGTTCAATAATATAACAAAATGCTAATAAATAAGTAACATAAGCATAAGGGCAAAAACAAAATATAAAGCTAATAAAAACTTACACATTTAGTTAACCAGGCTTGACTCTCTTAATTTGTCCCCAGTGAAGTCGCCAGCTGTAGCGACCGAAAAATCCGGAGGAGGGATTCTTCGACATTTACAATGAAGCCGCCACCAATATTTATTTTTAGGAGAAAATATTGGAAAAAACCTTTTAAAAAGACAAGGGGGTTTGCGGACCAGGTTTAGGCTCAGGAGTCGTTTATGCGTAGGGAAGGTATTAGCACCCTACAACATCCCTCCTAAGGAAGGTTACCTTTTAACTAAATGTGCAAATATCTATTAATTCAAAAATAACGTTTTTACCCTTATAATAATAATAATAAAAAAAAAAGACTCACTAAACGGTTAGTTATTTTTTGTACTTTTTGAGAAGAATGGGAAAAATGAATTTAAAGGGAAAAGAAGGGTTTTTTTTATTGGTGCAATTGACAGAGGTCGGCCGCCCTCTGGTCCTACGTATCTCCTGGTAGAGAATCAAATCGCACGTAGTTCTTGGGTAGAAAAAATTTGTTTGTTGATGTTTTTTAATTAATATTTTGATAAAAAAATAATTTTTGATGAGTAGTAAAAGGGAATAAGGAAAAATAATTGCAAAAACAGAGTAGGTTGCAAAACAGTAATCCGAGGAGTGCAGTTAGCAGTGGGGGTGTTGTATTACTAAAATGAAGGGCGCAAATAACAGAAGCCAGCAGCCCAATCTACGTTTTTGGGTTTTGGGCTGATTGTTTGCGAGTGGGCTTATGGACAAGGGGGGGGGCTATTTTATTAAAACTGGCTGTGTAAGTATCAATCTGATTAATTTTGTTTATTTTCCTTTAAATAAAAAAAATAAATCAGAAACAATGGGGGTATAAAAGGAACTCAATAGCAAACTTAATCCTAATTTCTTTCAACATTTTGCGCCGCAAACAGGGCAAGAGAGAGAGAGAGAGTTCTCTGGGAAGCCATTTTTTTCACAAAAAACAGAGATTGGTGGAGATGCTCGAACGACGGTCTGAAGTGGTGGGCTCGCCGGAGGTCACGGCGGTATGGGTCTGGTCATGGCGTTTGTTCGCCGTGGTGGGTGAGAGAGAGACTTTACGACGATGGGAAGAGATTCGCGTCGTCTCCGACCACGACGATGGTGGCGGTTTCCACGAATATCAATGGCGACGGGTCTGGTTTTGCAGCGACGACCGATTGGGGAGAACGACAGCGAGGAGAAGGACGTGAGGGGGCTCGCGACGGTGACACGTGGTGGTGACGGGGTGGCTCACGGTCTGGTTGTGGCCGTTGGGAGGGTTCACTGTTGGGTGGTTGTAGTTTGGCGTTTGGAGGGAGGTGGGGTCGGTTTTAGCGTACGGTTTGGTGCTGTTGGCGGCGGTTCACGGAGAGGAGTGACGCGTGGTGGCCGTGAGGTGACGCGGTGGTTCTGTGATGGTCGTTGGTGGTGATGTGGTGGTTTTGGGCGAAGGAAGGGTTGTTGCTGTTATGGTGGTGTGGGGCTTGCGAGCAGAGAGAAAAAGGGGGGTGTGTGGTGGCGACCACCACAGACGGTGGTCAGAAATCAGGTGGTTCAGTAGCCTTTGTTCTCTCCTTTTTTTAATTGTCTTCTGTTCGTTTCCGTTTTCTGTGAATGTGTGTGTTTTTGTGTCACTGTATTTGTGTGTATTTCGGTCTTTATGGGCAGATTCATAGGTGAGGGATCCAAGGACAGGCAGCAGCTGGCAGGCAATTTTTGGGTGCAAGGACAGCATCTTTTGAATCACCAAAAGGACAATAGCTAGTCATGGGGAAGGACAGTCAAAGGAAGGACAAAGAATCAAATGGCAGCCAAGGAGAAACCCTAGCTAGGGCAAACCTGCTCCTTTTTTTCCTTCTTTATTATTTTTTGAAGTTTTGTATTTTGTTAATTTTTGTATTATTTGTACTATTTTTGCTGTTTATTTTTTTTTGGCACATATTTGTAGAAACTGTATTATATAACCAAATGTTTTGACCATTCGGCTTCCTTTTTAACATTTTTGAATCAATAGCAATAGACTAAAATAATAACAACAACGAAATAAAATAACATGAGTGTCGAACAATCGTTTGTACGAGAGTGCCAGAGACACACGCGCTCAAGACGATACGTGACACAACGAGAATAAAAACTTTTTTTTTTGGATTTTTTAATTAGCCGGACAAAATTGGGGTATGACACCATTAAACATACTCAAGCACATAATCGATTTCATCTTTATGTTAAGAAAGCACATAATCGATTTTATCTTTTAAGGAGGCACAAAATCGATTTCACCTATCTTTTAAAAGAAGCACATAATCGATTGTGTCATTTCTAAAAATGTTTCAACGTTAATATTTTTCTCATAGCCTATAAATAGAGGCTTCATTCTTCACATTTTACACAACCCATTTCACGATCAATCGCATCATTTGAAAAACCCTTTACATTTTCATTTCTGCTCTTCACGCACTATTGGCCTGTCAGAGCTGATCTCTCACAAGGGTTAGTCGGGGTTGGAATCTTCAAGTTGTAATATCTGCCTACATTAGAGGTATTTTGGTCTTTACTTTTGTAATTGTTTATTTGTTGTGATTTGTACTAGGGAGAGGGGTATCTCTCTAGGGTAGCTGTTTGTACTAAGAAGTGGGGTATCTTTCTGGGGCAGCTGGTTGTAACAGGGGTGGGGTATCTCTTGTTATTGTTGTAATAGATTTGAGGGCTCTTCAATAGGTGGGGTATCCTAGGTGAAGAGTGCCTAAGTCTTGTAAAGGTTTTCCAAGGCACCTGTAAGCCTTGTTTTGGTTAGTGGAAAATCTCACAAGGGTGTGAGGACTGGACGTAGGTCACTAGGAGGTGACCGAACCAGGATAAATCTCTGTGTGCTTTATTGCTTTATTTTCTAATTCCATCGCTTCCATTTAACCTGCGCGAAAATTAATCTAAGTCATTGAAAAGGGGAAAAGTTGTTAAAATTTTTAAATCTCAATTCACCCCCCCTCTTGAGACTGAAGCCACTTGGCAACAAGTGGTATCAGAGCTAGACTCTTATCCGTCCTCCGGGATTCAACGGAGAAGGCTATGCATATTGGAAAGAAAGAATAAGAATATTCATAGAAGGGGTAGATATAGATATATGGGATGCTGTGGAAAATGGACCTTTTGTTCCCACGCACATGGTAAATGGCGCACTTATAGTGAAAGAAAGAAACGAATGGACGGACAATGAGAAAAGGAAAGTTCAACTTAATTTTCGGGCCAAGAACATTATCACTTCCGCACTTAGTCCCGATGAATTCTTCAGTGTGTCAAACTGTAAAACTGCTCAAGAAATGTGGGACAACCTTCAAGTCACTCATGAAGGTACCAGTGAGGTAAAAAGAGCAAGAACAAATACTCTCATCCAGAAATATGAATTGTTCAGAAAGAATCAAGGAGCATCCATACAAGAAATGCAAAAGAGGTTCACTCACATAGTGAATAAGTTGGGTTCATTAGGAAAATCATTTCCTCCCGAAGACTTGATCAACAAAGTATTGAGATGCCTAAACAGAGAATGGCAACCAAAGGTGACTGCAATAACTGAGTCAAGAAACTTAACTACCATGACTCTCGCTGTTGCCAAGTGGCTTCAGTCTCAAGAGGGGGGGTGAATTGAGATTTAAAAACTTTTGATAACTTTCAAAAACGTTTTTCCCCTTTTCAATGACTTAGATCAATTTTCGCGCAGGTTAAATGGAAGCGAAGGAATTAGAAAATAAAGCAATAAAGAACACATAGATTTATCCTGGTTCGGTCACCTCCTAGTGACCTACGTCCAGTCCTCACACCCTTGTGAGATTTTTCACTAACCAAAACAACAAGGCTTACAGGTGCCTTGGAAAACCTTTACAGACTCAGGCACTCTTCTACTAGGATACCCCACCTATAAAGAGCCCTCAAATCTATTACAACAATAACAAGAGATACCCCACCCCTGTTACAACAAGCTGCCCCAGAAAGATACCCCACTTCCTAGTACAAACAGCTACCCTAGAGAGATACCCCACTCCCTAGTACAAATCACAACAATTAAACAATAACAAACGTAAAGACAGAAATACCTCTAGTGTAGGCAGATAATACAACTTGAAGAATGCAACCCCCAACTAACTCTTAGAGAAAGATTAGCTTTGACGGACCAGCGGTGCGTGAAGAGCAGAAATAAAAGTGCGAAGAGTTTTTCTCAAAATTTGCTCTGATTTCGTGAAATGGGTTGTGTAAGAAATGAACACAATGAGGTGCCTATTTATAGGCTATGAGAAAAAGAAGTTTACGTTGAAAATAATGTAGGAATCGATTCTTTGTTTAAAACATTGGATCTAGGAATCGATTCTTCTTTTAGTTGGGAATCGATTTTACTTTGTTTGAAAAATGGGGACAATCGATTCTTGAGATCCAGGAAGGCTAGGAATCGATTCTTATACTCAATGTAATTTGTATGAATCGATTCTTGGCTTGCCTGAGACATGTAGGAATCGATTCTCAGTTTAGTATAAAAGGATGTGAATCGATTCTTCCTTTAAAAAAGTTTTGCTTAGGAATCGATTTATGCAATGAAAACATATGGAGTGAAAATCGATTCTTCCTTTTCTGATTGGCCTGAAAATCGATTTTGATGTATGTATATGCAAGGTGATAATCGATTTTCATGTTTTAAAGGTTCTTTTTATGTTTACGTAAGTATGCATGCATCTTTGAAAAACTTGTGAGTGTGTGTGACTTTGAGAGGCGAGCTGACCTTCGAAAGAGCTTACACTTTTTCCTAAGACACACCCAAACCCTAAGGACTACTACCCTTATTTCTAGGGACTACCCTTACATCTTGAATCTTTCAATCCTTGAGCTTGATGGTCTTGGATTGTGACTTTTATACTTTGTCACTTTCATCACCTTTGGCTTTAGGTCAACTTTTACTTTTGTCATTTTAGCTCTTGGTCTTTTTCATCATCAAAACCTTGACCTGCAATACAAGTCCTGCATACAAGATATCTACATTCCCCCCCTTTTTGATGATGACAAAACTTTATTCATCTTACTCATCTTAAGGTGGGAGGTTAGTTCAAAACAGATAATGCATATATGTATGATGCTCCCCCTATCATGATGCTCCCCCTGACTTATTGACTGGATGCAATATGACAAGTTCTATATGCTTTATGTGACCCTATATTTCTCCCCCTTTTTGTCATGATCAAAAGGGTCGATATATGATAAAGTTTGCGAATCGAATGTCACAACTATTTGACAAGGTAAAAGAGCCATTGCTGATTTGTAAGTGATCATCAAAACTTGAAGAAAAACATATTTGAGACCATGAAGAGAATATTTTATCAAACACAGGTAAAGGCTAATCATGAGTCTCAAAAATCTGTGAAGCAGTTGTTTAAGCTTCATACATTTCATGCTGCTTAGTTTGAAAGTTGGTGATGGCAGCCGGAATATGGGAAGTAGAGTTTTGAAAAAAGATTATTCTAGATAAACAGCGATTGTGAGCATGTATTTTTCGAAAAGTACCAGAGTTAGCAGTTGATTGTAAGATGGATTAAAAAAATAGCACCTCAACTGCAGAAATTCACAAGTCACGATTTTACATTTCTTTACAGAATCACTTTGAAAAATAAAACATTTAATTGAAAACTCATTTAAATGAAGAACCAGATTTTCTTTTGCAATGGATTTGTGAAAAATATCAACTAGCTGATTTTGACGATTCAACTGACTCAATCACACTATCGCCTTTCTAACCATAACCTCTAAGAAGGTGATATATAATTTTTATATGCTTAGTCCTAGAGGGATGACCAGAATACTTTGTTGTTTCATGCCTTATAAATATTGTTCTTTAAAGATGCATGAAATGAGGTTCAGGAATTGCTCTATTTCAGTAGTCACATATTTGACTTAATAAACTATTCTTAAGCACATTTTCAAAATATAGGTGAATAAAATTTTAACCAATCTGACCTTTACCGGTGATTCTTCCTCTATTTATCACAATTCACATGACGGTTTTTTCCGGGGGTGAGTGTTAAGAACTTTATTGCGTCTCCGGTCATGCGCTTTGAGTCTTTGCTGTCAAGGTATCAATCTTCCCCCATACCTTGAAGCATACCTGCAAAGATCTAAAACAAGGTTCTCGGTACCCAAATCTCTTTGGGTCCTTGTGGGTTAGTGTTTGGTATGGTCCTTTTGGGAACCCATACCTTTTTCATATTTTGTATACCTCTTGCCCTGCAAACGGAAGCTGTATGTCCAGGTTTACCACAATAATAACATTTAATATATGATCTAGTGGAAAACTTTGGTTTATAATGCTCATGCCTTTTTATGAGATTGTTTCTATGATGCACATGTTGTACGTTAGACAATTTTTCTACAGTCCATTCTAGCTCATGCACTTTATTTTCAAAATCAACACATCTATCACAAACGTAATTTGCTTTAAAACATGCAAGACTATCATTTTCTTTTCTAAGCTCTAGTTTTTCCTTAGTTAAAGCAATAATATCATTTTGAAGATGAGTGATGACTTTCTTGGATTTACTTAATGCCTTAGCTAATTTTAAGGATTTATCATGCAACTTAGTAAATGCTTCATACAGTTCATCATAAGTATCTTGCAAAGTTTCAGAGTTAGAATATACCTTAATTTCACTTTCGCTGTCGTGGTCGGCCATGAGAGCAACTTGATCTTTTTCACTTTCTGATTTATCTGATGAGTTCATGTCATTGCTTTCCCATGCTGTGTAGGCTTTTCTACTCCTGTTTCTCTTGGATCCCTTTTTCTCAAACCTTGATCGTTTTCTTTGTAATTTTGGGCGCTCTATCTTTATGTGTCCGGATTTTCCCCATTCGTGGCAAGTTGGTGGATTTGAGAGGTTTTCCTTGCTTGAGCCTCTTTTGGTTGGAGAATTCTTTTTGAGAGATCTTTCCCTTCTCATGAACTTTTTGAATTTACTAACCATTAGTTCCATTTTCTCCTCGTCTTCATCTTATTCTTCCGAATCATCACTATCGTCGGATGAGCTTGAACTGGAAGCTTTGAGAGCTAAGTTTTTGTTCTTCTTGTCTTTTCCTTCATGCTCTGCTAGGCGAGTGAGCTCTAACTCGTGCTCTAGTAGTTTCCCAAACAGGGTGGTGAGAGTCATGGTAGTAAAGTTTCTTGACTCAGTTATTGCAGTCACCTTTGGTTGCCATTCTCTGTTTAGGCATCTCAGCACTTTGTTGATCAAGTCTTCAGGAGGAAATGATTTTCCTAATGAACCCAATTTGTTCACTATGTGAGTGAACCTTTTCTGCATCTCTGATATTGTTTCACCTGTATTCATTCTAAATAATTCGTACTCTCTGGTAAGAGTATTTGTTCTTGCCCTTTTCACTTCACTTGTACCCTCATGAGTAGCTTGAAGATTATCCCACATTTCTTGGGCAGATTTACAGTTTGAAACTCGAAAAAGTTTATCAGCACTCAAAGCAGAAGTAATAATATTTTTAGCACGTAAATTAAGTTGCACATTTCTTTTCTCATCATCAGACCATTCATTTCTACTTTTTATTGTAAGAATACCATCTACTATGTGTGTGGGGACGAAAGGTCCTTTTTCCACAGCATCCCAAACATCTAAGTCTACCCCTTCAATAAAAATTCTCATTCTTTCTTTCCAATATGCATAGTCTTCTCCGTTGAATCCCGGAGGACGGAAAAGAGATGCACCCTCTTGCGTAGACCAACATGAAGCCATTTCTCTTGAAGCTGCTGCTAGGCCCTTTATACAAGAGTCTAGCTCTGATACCACTTGTTACCAAGTGGCTTCAGTCTCAAGAGAGGGGGGTGAATTGTGATTTAAAAACTTTTGAAAACGTTTTCCCCTTTTCAATGACTTAGATCAATTTTCGCGCAGGTTAAGTGGAAGCGAAGGAATTAGAAGATAAAGCAATAAAGCGGTAAAACAGTAAAGCAGGAAAGCAGTAAAGCACGCATAGATTTATCCTGGTTCGGTCACCTCCTAGTGAACTACGTCCAGTCCTCACACCCCTGTGAGATTTTCCACTAACCAAACAACAAGGCTTACAGGTGCCTCGAAAAACCTTTACAGACTCAGGCACTCTCCTACAGGATACTTCACCTATAGAGAGCCCTCAAATCTAACAACACAACAACAAGAGATACCCCGCCCTTGTTACAAACAACTTCCCTAGAAAGATACCCCACTTCCTAGTACATGCAGCTACCCCTAGAGAGATACCCCACTCTCTAGTACAAATCACAATAACAAAATAACAATAAAGTAAATACAGAAATACCTCTAACGAATGCAGATATTACAACTTGAAGAACGCAACCCCAACTAACTCTTAGCGAAAGATCAGCTCTTGACGGAGCATCGGTGCGAGAAGAACACAAATAAAATATAAAGAGTTTTTCAGAAGTTATAGATTGTGGGAATGGGTTGGTGAGAAATGGAGGCTATGAGGCCTCTATTTATAGGCTATGAAAAAATAAGGTTTACGTTAAAAAAGATGTAGGAATCGATTCTTTGTTGAATTGCATTGGATCTAGGAATCAATTCTCTATTGACTTCTTTTAAGTAGGAATCGATTTTGCCTTACTTAGGAAATAGTAGCAATCGATTCTTGAGATCCAGGAAGGCTAGGAATCGATTCCATACTCAATGTAATTTTGTATGAATCGATTCTTGGCTTGCCTGAGACATGTAGGAATCGATTTCTAAGTTTAGAAGAGAAGGTATGAATCGATTCTTCCTTTTAAAAAGGATTTGCTTGGGAATCGATTTATTCCATGAAAGAAGTGATGTGAAATCGATTTCTCTTGAAATAGCAAGGATGCAAATCGATTATGTGATGTGAGAAAAACATTTACAATCGATTATACATTTTCAAATTGTGTTGGAAATCGATTTTGAAGATTAGTAAAAAATACTGAATCAATTTCTTTCTTTTCCAAAGTGTTTTCAAAATGGTTTTTAAGTTTATGTGTTCATGCATGCATTTTGAAAAACATTTAAGACGTGAGACTTTTGAGAGATGAGCTGACCTTCGTAAGAGCTTACAATTTTTCCTAAGACGCACCCAAACCCTAAGGACTATCCTTATTTCTAGGGACTACCCTTACATCTTGAATCTTTCAATCCTTGAGCTTGATGGTCTTGGATTGTGACTTTTATACTTTGTCACTTTCATCACCTTTGGCTTTAGGTCAACTTTTACTTTTGTCATTTTAGCTCTTGGTGTTTTTCATCATCAAAACCTTGACCTGCAATACAAGTCCTGCATACAAGATATCTACATGTTGGTACCATGATAATGGGATGAAAAAAAAATGACTGTATTCTATTATGAATGCATGATGACTTTTTTTATTTTCTAGTTAAAAGACTAACTATTGCGTGAAACAAGAATAATCGAGTTAAACGCCCCCTTGTGTCTTAATGCTTGAAGGAACACATGGTGATAAATGACGAAAATGCAGATGCGAATGCTTGAAATACGTGCATGAATGATCACTTGGAAAGGTCAGTTATTCTACATAATTTTTGGAGGCAATGTAGCACGTGACCGATGCAGAGCCTCTTTCATGTATCAGAATGAAATGCTATATACGTATCTTTGAATGATGCAAAAATGATGACATAATTTTTGAAATGATGCATGTTGAAAGAGTGTATAAATGATGTGTGGATGAAATGACGTATGGATGATTTAATGAAGCAGCAGTTTTTTTTTTGGATGAGTGAAAAAGTGCGTGAATGCTTATGATGAAATGCATATATTATTTGATGATGATTTTTGTGAATGATTATGAATGCATACTAAATGAGATATTCAATGATTTATCACAATTTTTTAATTGTGATCATGTTTTTTTATTCTTTTCTTTTTCATAAAAAAATGTAATGTATGAATGAACAAAATCGTTGCATGATGAGATGCAAGGAATGTGAATGAAGGATCACTTGAAAAGATTGACTATTCAAAATGATTTTTCGGAGGCAATGCAATATGACGATGAATAATGCTAGAAAGTGGCATTATTTTATTATTTTTCTTTTATTTTGCATGCTAGATGACTAATGCATTCGAGATGGTTAGGAATGAAAAGCTTTTGTTTTTATTTTTTTATTTTTCTATGCTTGAAGAGGAGTAACGAATATAGTATATTTTTGGGTATGCAAGATGATGCAAGTTGGACAAACATGTAGTGTCTTTGTTATTTTTTTTGGAGGATATGCATGTTAGTACCATGAGAACGAGATGTATATGAAAACAAGTGATTCGTTCTATGGTGATTTTTTTTTTTATTTTCTAGCAAAATATAATGCCTATGATGACAGATATGTATGAAGAATGCGAATGCATGTATACATGAAAAAATAAATGTTTGATCCTAATGCAATTATTTTTATTTTTCAAGAGGTAGTGCAACATGTATGCAGACTCTTATTTTTGATTTATTGGATAACAAATGATACAATTATAATGAAATAATTTTTGTTTTATTTGGAAAATGATACATGAATATGGAATTGATGCATTTAAACTAGGATGGCCACATGAGGGAAATGATGTATGAATGTTATGTTTTTTTTTTGAAATGTAATTCAAGACTTTACAAATGATGTGATACCTACACCGTGTGATCATGATTTTGAAAGATTATGAATGAATGTCAATGCATATGATGCTATTGCTTTTTTTGTATGTGAGGAAACAAAATGCATGACACTCGTAGCGATTTTTTTTAAAATGCGTGAAAAGGAGTAGTGAACATAACTTTTATGTAATATGGGGGTAGTATTTTTTTGGTGTACGGATATGCAATATGAGTGCAATTTTGAAAAAAAAATGATATCTTTGTTATTTTTTATATGACGATATGCGCGATGGGGCAATAACAATGAAATGCTTATGGAAGAATGATTTTAGTATGAATGCATGGTGATTTTTTGGCATGATGATGTCGCCTCATGTGCATGCAAATGAAGGAAAGAAGCATGAAAATGTTTTTTTTGAGTGATTTTATTTTTGGAGAAACGCTAACCAGATTAATAGAGAGGGTAAGTATAATGCCCCTGTGTCCTAGGTGGTTCATGTCTAAATTGGGATTTTCAACATGGTCTAGGGTCACTTATGTGATCAATCTCTCAAGTGGCTCTATTAACTTCCTCACAAAGGTCTCCAGAGCTAAAATCCCCTTCATGATATGATCCACAATGATAGCGAGCTACCTGGTGTGGGATACCATGAAAGAACGTACTATGGCTGAGACTTTCATGAGAGTCAGACAGATAAAATCCACAATGACTGTCACTAATAATCTCCACTCGTCCTAGGTTATTTTCAGACCCGGGTATAAGGCCCCACTCCAAAGTGTGCAAAAGTGTAAATGAGGTGTGTGATGAGGGAAAAATACCTAAACTAACCAAACTGAAAAAGATATACAACAACAATAACAAAAAAGTCGTCTACCCCAAGGTTCAATAATATAAAGAAATGCTAACAAATAAATAAAATAAGCATAAGGGCAAAAACAAAATATAAAATTAACAAATACTTACACATTTAGTTAATTTGGCTTGACTCTCTTAATTGATCCCCAGTGAAGTCGCCAGCTGTAGCGACCGAAAAATCCGGAGGAGGGATTCTTCGACGTTCTTGAAATGAAGTCGCCACCAAAATTTAGTTTAAGGGCAAACATTGGAAAATCCCTATTGAGATAATGGGGTTTTGCGGACCAGGTTTAGGCTCGGGAGTTGTTTATGCGTAGGGAATGTATTAGCACCCTACGACATCCTTCCTAAGGAAGAATACCTTTTAACTAAATCTGTAAACATTTATTAATTCAAAAATAACGTTTTTACCCTAATAAAAAGACTCGCTAAACGGTTAGTTATTTTTTGTGCTTTTTGAGAAATTGGAGAGAAATGGATTAAAAGAAAAACAGGTTTTTTATTAATGCAATTGACAGAGGTCGGCCGCCCTCTGCTCCTACGTATCTCCTAGTAGAGAATCAAATCACACGTAGTTCTTGGGTAGAAAATATTTATGTGTTGGGTGTTTTTTAATTTTTTGAGGAAATGGTTTTTGACAAAAATAGCTTTGATAAGTAATAAAATAAATAGATAAGGAACGAACAATTACAATAACAAAGTAGGTTGTAAAACAGTAATAAGAGGGGTGGAGTTAGCAGTAATAAGCGAAAATGAGGCTTTATGCAGGGGGTGCGCATACTATTAGAAAAGGGGTGTAAATATAGTTCTGAAGATTTTGATTTTTTAAAATAAAAATTAAATAGATAGATGGAGTATATAAAAGGAGACAAGTGGGTTAATGAACCCTAATTCTTTCCCTCACCAGCGCCGCACCATCGAACATCAAGGAGAGAGAGTCTTCCAGGAGAGAGAAAGAAAGAGGAGGAAAGGGAGAGAGATCGCGACTGAGAGGGAGAACGGAACGTCAGCCATGGCATGGATCATCGGACCGGCGACATCACACGGTGGCGACGGCGATATGGGGATGACGACGACGACGTTCGGGGTGCGAACGGAGGCGATGGTGGAAGGGAGAGGGACGGCAGCGAGCCCGTCTCAGGCGAAGGTGACTGCGCCGACAGTAACATTACAACAGCGATGAGATGGTGACACGCGGTGGCGCGAAGGAGATGATGACGACGGTGGGGGAACGACGCGAAGGGGTTCGCGACGTTGAGCGGCGTTGACGGAGTCGTGGTTAGGCGGGGCATCGCTTGGCAGCGACAGGAAGTGGTTTTGGGAGGACGACGTGTTGGCGATTGCTGGGAGAGAGAGGGTGGTCATGGGGGTTCTTGGTTGGTAGCGATGTTTGGTGGTTGTGGGTGGTGAGGTCGTGGTGACTCTGTTGGTGGTGAGGTCGTGGTGACTCTGTTGGTGGTGACAGGGTGGTTATTTGAGGTGACTGTTGTAGGGGTTAAAACATGAAACATGGGGTGTTGTTAGGAATCCTAATCTTCTTCTCTCAGCCTCAACATCTACAACACAGAGAGAGAGAGAGAGATTTCGAAAATCATGGCCAGGAGAGAGAAAGTGAGGTTTCAGAGAGAGAGGGAAAAAAGGAAAACGATAGGGGAAGAAGAAGGAGGGGATACAATGACTGCCAGTGGGGAGAGAGAGAGAGACGGACAGTGGTTTCGGTGGTAGTGGCTGACGGTGGTGACCACCATACGATGGCCGGAGCTTCAAGCTCCCCTTTTTTTTGGACTTTTCGTTTGCTGTTATTTTGTATCTGTGTACATGCTTTTTTTCTTTTTGTGACTGCGTGTTGGTGTTTTCAGTCACTCTCCGGGTATATTTGTGTCACTGTTTCCCCCTAATTGTGTTACTGTTTTGGGTATTTATAGGTGGATGGATGAGGTGCTGAGGACAGTCAGCAATTAGGGCAAAAAAATGGCATCAAAAGGACAACATCTTTGAAGGGAATAAAAAAGACAAGAGCTGGCACCAAGGACAGTCAAAGGAAGGACCAGGAATCAAAAAGGACAATCAAGGGGAAACCCTAGCTAGGGCAAGCAGCCAGCTTGCTGTGCCCTCTTTCTCTTTTTCCTTTTTTTGAAGTTTTGTATTTTTTTTTAAAATTTTTTGTAGTATTTTTGTACTATTTTTTTGCTGTTTAGTATAACAAAAGGCTTTTGACTATTCAGCTTTCTATTTATTATTTTATTATTTTTTGCATCAATAACAATAGACTAAAATAATAACAGCAACGAAATAAAATAAAATAAAATGAGCGTCGAACAATCATTGTACGAGAGTGGCAAAGACACGCGCGTTTAGAACAATATGTGACGTAATGAGAATAAGAATTTTTTGATTTTAATTGTTCGGACAAAATTAGGGTATGACAAGGGTAAATTAGAGTGTTTTATTTGAATTAACTTTCTTTCTACACATTAAATTAAACGATAACCTTTCTTTTGAAAGGATGCTGTGGGGTGCTAATACCTTCTCCACACATAATCGACCCCCGAACCCAAAAATAAAGGTTTTTTCAATGTTTTTCCTATTTAATAAATATTGATGGCGGCTTCATTTCAAGAACTTCGATCGCTACATGGTTTCAAATCCCTATAAGAGGATAGTGGATCCTTCATGAGAAGGATCCGTTTCTAGTTTGAAGGTTTTTAGAAGCTGAGAAGGATCTCCTAGAAAAGGTTCTCCAAGACATGGCAGTTCTAAAGTCTTCTTCGGCATTGAAATGGACTTTTATATCTCTTTCATATTTTCTTTCTTCCTACAAAATAAAGAGCAAATTAATTTAGTAATTTATATAATTAGTATATAATTGCACTAAATTGGAGTTTATCATTACAAGTGCAAGAAACTAGGTCACTACAGAAATGAATGTCCAGATTGGGACAAAGAAGCAAACTATGTTGAGGCTGATGAAGACGACTCAATGTTGTTGATGGCTATAGCAGAAACTGAAGAAAAGATAAAGAAGGAGACCTGGTTCTTGGACTCTGGCTGCTCAAACCATATGAGTGGCAACAAGAATTGGTTTTCAGAATTGGATGAAGGATTCAAGAAAACTGTGAGGTTTGGAAATGACACAAGATTGCAAGTGAAGGGAAAGGGAAGCATCAAGGTTCGTATGAATGGTGTAGTGCACACCATAACAGATGTATTCTATGTGCCTGAACTCAAGAATAATCTGCTGAGCATTGGACAGCTGCAAGAGAAGGGATTAGCTGTATTGTTTGATGAAGGATATTGCAAGATATATCACAAGAAGAAGGGCTTGATTCTTGAATCAATAATGGAGTCCAACAGAATGTTTAAACTGTTGGCAGCACCACTGGAGGAAGATGATTTGAGCAATGCTACATGTTTTCATACAACAAATGAAGATGATTCATTCATGTGGCATTGCAGATATGGGCATTTGGGATTCAATAATCTGAAGAAATTGAAGAGTAAGGACATGGTAAAGGGTCTGCCACAAATAACAGAACCTATGAAGGTGTGTGGTGACTGTTTGAAAGCAAGCAGCATAGGGATCCAATTCCAAAGAAAAGCAAGTGGAGAGCAAATGCAAGGCTGGACCTAATTCATGCAGAAATTTATGGACCAATTACACCAGCCTCTAACAGCAGCAAAAGGTACTATCTTGATTTCATTGATGATTTTTCTTGGAAGATTTGGATATATCTACTAGTTGAAAAATCTGAGGCTTTCAACAAATTTAAGTGCTTTAAGAATATGGTTGAAAAGGAAACTGGATTGAGAATTAAGTGCTTAAGAACAGATAGGGGAGGAGAATTTACTTCATTAGAATTTGATAAGTATTGCCTAGATCAAGGGATAAAGAGACAACTAACCACATCATATACCCCTCAACAAAATGGGGTAGTTAGTTGAGAGAAAGAATAGAACTATCATGAATATGGTTAGATCTATGTTGTGTGGAAGGAATATGCCCAAAAATTTATGGCCAGAAGCTGTAAACTGGACTGTGCACATCCTAAACAGATCTCCTGCCCAAGCAGTGAAAGATAAGACCCCAGAGGAGGCTTGGAGTGGCTGCAAGCCCTCTATATCACATTTGTGAGTGTTTGGATGCATAGGCCATGTCCATATACCTGATGCTAAGAGAACAAAACTGGAAGATAAGAGTAAGAAATGCATCTTACTTGGCATAAGTGATGAATCAAAGGGGTATCGTTTATATAATCCCATTGAGAAGAAGATTGTGATAAGTAGGGATGTTGTATTAGAAGAAAATGAGCATTGGAATGGGAAAGAAGATCACAAGAAAGAAGTGACAGTTGATCTTGAATGGGGAGAACCAGAAGACATGTCTGATGATGGCGAAGACAATGAAGAAGAAGAAGGAAACACAGAGCAGAACACTGATGCAAATACTGGTGAAACAAATTCTGAAAATGAGCAGAACCAAGATGAAAACATCACTGAGGGAAGAAACAGAAGGCCTCCTGTATGGCTCAGTGACTATGATAGTGGACAAGGGTTTATCTGATAAAGAAGAGGAACTGCATATGATACAGACTGATCCTGATAGTTTTGAAATTGTAGTGAAAAGTGCAAAGTGGAGACAAGCTATGGATGCTGAAATGGCCTCAATAGTGAAGAATGAGACATGGAAACTGACTGATCATCCAAAGGGAGCCAAAAGTATAGGAGTGAAGTGGATCTACAAAACCAAGTTGAATGAATTGGGACAAATAGACAAGTACAAGGCCAGGTTGGTGGCAAAAGGTTACTCACAGCAGCATGGCATTGACTACACAGAGGTGTATGCCCCTGTCAGCAGACTTGATACAATTAGAACTGTAATTGCTCTTGCTGCTCCGAGAGGCTGGACACTGTTTCAGCTTGATGTTAAATCAGCATTCCTGTATGGTACATTGACTGAGGATGTTTATGTAGAACAACCAAAGGGTTATGAAGTAAAAGGAAGTGAAGACAAAGTTTACAAGTTACACAAGGCATTATATGGACTAAAACAAGCTCCAAGAGCTTGGTTTAGTCGAATTGAATCCTACTTCCTTCAACAAGGATTCAAGGCCAGCAAGAGTGAACAAACTCTGTTTTTCAAACAGAGTAGCAATGGAGAAATTCTGATTGTAAGTGTGTATGTAGATGACTTGATATACACTGGGAATAACAGTGCTATGATGACAGACTTTAAAGAATCAATGAAGAAGGAATTTAGTATGACAGATTTGGGAAAGATGAAGTACTTCCTTGGAATTGAAGTGGTTCAATGAGAAGATGGTATAGGGATGTGTCAACGAAAATATGCTGCTGAAATACTAGAGAGATTTGATATGGCTAATTGCAATCCAGTAAAAGTCTCAATGTCTCCTAGATGCAAGCTAGACAGGGATGAAAATGGTGAGAAGATTGACAGCACCTATAAGCAACTAGTTGGAAGCCTTATGTATATGACAACTACAAGGCCTGACATAATGTATGATGTGAGTCTCATTAGTAGATATATGAGCAGTCCTACTCAAATACATTGGCAAACATCAAAGAGGATTTTGAGATACTTGCAAGGAACAATCAACTTGGGAATCATGTACAAAAGAGACAGAAATGTGGAGCTGCTGGGTTATACCGACAGTGACTATGTAGGAGATTTGGAGGATCGCAAGAGCACTTCAGGGTATGTCTTCCTGTTGAGTGGTGGAGCTGTGGCCTGGTCATCAAAGAAACAACCTATAGTCACCTTGTCATCTACGGAAGCAGAATTTGTGGCAGTTGGTGCAGCAGCATGCCAAGCTGTATGGATGCAAAAGGTTCTCAAAGAAATTGGACACTCACAAACTGATTGTATCACCATCATGTGTGACAACACTTCAGCTATACGATTGTCAAAGAGTCCCATCATCCATGGGCGCAGCAAGCACATTGAAGTAAGATATCACTACCTTAGGGAGCTGGTAAAAGCAGAATCAATTGAGCTGAAACATTGTGGAACCAAAGATCAAGTTGCTGATCTACTCACAAAACCTGTGAACAAGGAGCTGTATTTGAAGCTGAGAGATCAATTGGGAATGTGTGAAATTCCCACTATGAACTGATTGTCCTATGTTAAGTGTCCGTGTTCTCATGTTCTGTTTCAGTCAGTCTTTGTAATGTTGTGTCTGTATCTGTGTTTAGCAGTTGTATTGGTAACCTGAATGTTTGCAAACATTGAGAACATTCAGCTTAAGAGAGGGTATGTTGAGTTAAGTTAGTTCAGTTAGAAATTGAAACTGATTAGTTAGCTTACTCAACAGAATCCAGTTGGTGTATAACTGTAATACCCGAGCTATATAATGCTCTCTTCAATAATAGAATGATGTCATTTTTGCCATTCTTTGTGTTCAATCTTACAAAATTAAGGTCGATGGTTTCCAACTTATCCATACTAGCTAGATTGTTTCCTAGTACTACTGTTATAATGTTACTACTACTAGTCTACTACTACTACTTACCCTGGTGTTTCCCCTTACTACGAGTAGTTTGTTTTATCCTTCCTTAATTTGGTGAAACAAATAACCTAGCTTTGCTAGTTACCACTTGCCTGACAGCTTTACAACCTTGTCACTCCTTTCACTTTCATAAAGGTAAATAGGTCCAAGGTTTATATGCACCTCAAGAAACAGGTCCAATACTGGACTGGACCCCTCGAGTATTACCCATTATCAAAGTTTTTTTTTTGAAGATACTGACTATCAAAGGTTAGCCTTATGTGATTTTCTTTCCATAGCAGCACTCCAGAACCAGCGCGCGTTCTTGTCATCCTAATTTTCCCCTCCTTTCGATGTTTTAATTTAAGCACGTTTTATTATTCTAAGGAGAATTAGGTTCACCAATGAAGATTATACATTAAACTGTGATATATGTGATAGAAGAGGGTAATTCTGTCATATAGGGATAAGTGGGGGGTATACTTGTCAATACACATTGCAAGTTAGTTAGAGATTTACTTTACTAATTGTAATTCAGTTTTTCGCAATTAATGAGAAGTGATTATATTCCTCTCTCCTTCGTTCTCTGAAACACCTTCATCTAACAAACTCTCTGAGTGCATAGTGTGGTGAGGTTGTGTGATTCAAGCTTCACAGCTTGATTTTTGCTTGATTCTTGATTCTAGTTCCAACAATTGGTATCAGAGCTTGATCGAGGCTGGGATCGGGAAACACGAGTGGATTTGTGAGGTGTTGATCTTCGATTTCGGGAAACACGAGTGGATTTGTGAGGTGTTGATCTTCGATTTTGGGAAACACGAGTGGATTTGTGAGGTGTTGATCTTCGATTTCGGGAAACACGAGTGCGAGTGAGTGTTCGACGATAATCCATTGAATCGAACACAAAATCGAGTGAAAATGAAGGTGAGCACGAACGGAGGGAATTTCGCTGCGCAATTACCAATTCTTAATGGAAAAAACTGGGAGCGTTGGAACATTCAGATGAAAGCGCTGTTCGACTATCAAGATGTGATGTAAGTCGTGAGAAATGGCATTCCAGCAGAACCTGAAGCACATGCAACCGAGGCGGTGCGAACGGCGTACAAGGACACTAAGAAGAAGGATTCGAAGACAATCTTCTTCCTGCATCAAAGGGTAGATGATGCGAACTTCAATTTGATCTCGAAGGTGACAACAGCGGAGCAAGCGTGGGACAAACTCGAGAAATGCTACGCCGGTGGTGATCAGATCAAGAGAGCGAAGCTACAAGTTCTGCAGAGACAGTTTGACACTATGATGATGGAGGAGAATGAGAAGATCTCTGACTTCTTCGCAAGAGTGAAGGTAGTCACAAACCAGATGGCTACACAAGGTGAGCCACTAACTGATGGAAAGATCTGTGAAAAAATTACACGTTCTTTGTTAGAAAAATATGATTACATTGTGTGTGCAATTGAAGAATCGAAAGATGTAACTAAAATGAGTATTGAAGAATTGCAAAGTTCACTAGAAGCTAGGGAAGTAAGACTACTTGAAAGAGGCAAACAAAAAAGTACTGAGCAAGTTCTGTTTGCTCAATCAAATCCTAGAAATGTTGGTGAAAACAGTAGAGGTGGAGGAATTAGAGGAAGAGGACGTGGTAGGAACAATAGAGGAAGAGGTGCCTATGTTCCTAATGGTGGAAGAGGCCAAACTGATAACAGATCTAATCAACCACAGAGAGGTAGAGGCAGAGGAAATTTTAGAGGTCACAACAGTGCTAGAAGTAGAGGAGGAAGGAAGAGATTTGATAAACAGAACATTCAGTGTTATAATTGTGATAGGTGGGGACATTTTGCAGATGAGTGCTATGCAAAGAAGGAATCCCAAGGTGATGAGGCAAACCTTGCCAAAGGAGATGATGATGAGAATGAGCTTATGATGCTCATGGTGACTACAACAGATGAGAAGTGTACAATTGAGGAGTGGTATCTTGATACAGGATGTAGCACTCACATGACTGGCCACAAAGAGTGGCTTGTGAATTTTGATGACTCAAAGAAAAATAAGATCAAGTTTACTGATGGAAGGACCATAAATTCAAAAGGTAGTGGAGATGTGATGATCAGAATGCAAGATGGAACAATGTTATGCATCACTGATGTGTTATATGTGCCTGGAATGAGGAGTAACTTGCTGAGTTTGGGACAGTTCTTAGAGAAAGGGTATTCAGTGACTATGGAAGAAAAAAGACTGAAGTTGTTTGACTGTTACAACAAGAATATAGTGATCTTTGATGTTCCTTTCTCAAGGAACAGAACATTCAAGGCAAACCTTGAAGCATTAGAGCAGCAATGCCTAGCTGCAGCAGTGGACAAAGATGAATGGGTGTGGCAGCACAGGTATGGTCACTTGAACTTTAGAGACTTACATGATTTGAATAGCTTCAGTATGGTTAAAAGAAAGCCCCAAATTAACATACCTAATGAACTATGTAAGAATTGTGTTGAGTCAAAACAACATAGAGGTCCTTTCAAGAAGTTTGTTGAAACTAAAGATAAAGAAAAACTTGAAGTGGTTTATTCTGATGTGTGTGGCCCTATGCAGTGTGAATCCTTTGGTGAAGGCAAATATTTTGTATCATTTATAGATGATTTCACTAGGAAGATGTGGGTATATATATTGAAAAGAAAGAATGAAGTGTTAAGGGTGTTTAAGAAAATTAAAAGAATGGTTGAGAGACAAACTGGACCTATGATGAAAATTATAGTAACTGATAGTGGTGGAGAATATGTCAACAATGAGTTCAATAATTTCTGTGAATTGGAAGGCATAGTGCATGATGTGACCTCTCCATATACTCCTCAGCACAATGGTGCAACTGAGAGAAGAAAAAGAACAATGATGAATATGGTGAGATGTATGCTCAAGGGTAAGAATTTACCAAAATTCCTTTGGGCAGAGGCTGTCTCTACAACAGTATTTGTTCTTAACAGGAGTCCAACTAAGAGACTTTCAAAGATCACTCCAGAAGAAGCATGGTCAGGGAACAAACATGTGGTGAGTTACTTCAAAAATTTTGGCTCAGTTTGTTATAAGCATGTTCATGACCAACTAAGAAAGAAATTGGACAGCAAAGGTGAAGTAATGATATTGTTGGGTTATCATTCAACTAGTGGTTATACAATGTATAATCCAACTACCAAAGAAGTTGTAGTGAGCAGAGATGTGATTGTTGATGAATCTAAGAGCTGGAATTAGGACAAGGAAACTGAAGAAGAGCCTACAAGAGTTATGATTAAGGCATCAGCAAGTGATACATTAACTGAAACAATTCCTACTACTATAGTTACTAATGATGCAGCTGATATTGAGCAAGATAAGAGTGGAAGGCCACAGAGAACTAGACAAATGTCTAGTAGACTGCTGTAGCGACCGAAAAATCTGGGAAAGGGATTCTTCGAAGTTTACAATGAAGCCGCCACCAATATTTTATTACTTAAGGAAAACATTGAAAAAAAACCTTTTTGGACGGATAAGGGTCATTGAGACCAGAGTTGGGTTAGGGAGTCGGTTATGCTTGGGGAAGGTGTTAGCACCACACGCCATCCTTCCTAAGGAAGGTTACCTAATTAGTTGTATAAAATAATGTTAATTTTGAAAATATTTATTTTACCCTTTTATTATGAATTAAAAGAAAAAAGAAAGACTTAATAAAATTATTTATTTTTTGTGCTTAACAGGAGTGGGAACCCCGCTCCTACGTATCTCTAGGTGCGATGAAGAAATCAAAGCTACGTAGTTCTTGGGTAGAAAAAGTTTGTGTGTTGGTGTTTTTTTAATGAATATTTTCTTATTATTTTTTTAGGGATTTTAGGGCTCTTGAGTTGTACAGCTCATTCATCCTAAAAAGCTGATTAACCCGGTTGTACAACCGATTTAATCCCCTATATTTTGAAAGTTGAGTTTTCGTTCAAAGGAAAAAAACTTGTATGTTTTCTTTGTTTTTGAAAATTATTTGTTAATTTTTATAAGGGTTTTAGGGCTCTTGAGCTGTACTGCTCATTTGTTCTAAAACGCAGATTAATCCGATTGTACAATCGTCTTAATCCCCTATTTGAGAAACAATGAAAAAAAGTTGTTGAAAAAGAAAACAAAGTGGGTGGCAAAATGAGAAAAAAATGTGCAACTAGCAGCAACCCAGTTTTCATTCTCTGGCCTTCTGGGCTGATGGCCTGCAAAACAAAGCCTTATGAGCAGGGTGCTGAATTACTAAAACAGAGGGGGTGTGACAACAAATTTGAACATAAAAATAAAAAAGGTGCTGTACTACTAAAACATATGGGGTGTAAGAATGAATCTGAATTTAAAAAAAAATAAGAACAAAATGGAGCTGTAATACTAAAACAGAGGGCGTCCAAATAGTAAAAACAAATAGATTTTAAAAAAGTGGTTAATACATTTAATAAAATAAAATAACAAAAATGGGAGGGCTTCACAATGCATACAAAGGGAGTAAAATAAAGGAATCAGCTTTTCATTTATTTTCCTTTTTTTTTATTATAAAATCTGATTATTGAATAATAACAAAAATAAATGCAAATAAAAGTGGTATATAACCAAATATTAGGATTTGGGAAACCCTATTTTCAAAAAACCTGTGCAGCCACTTCCATGGAGAGATGAAGAGAACCACTCGGCCATGGCAGCAAGCTGGAGAGAGAACCAGATCCAGAGAGAGAGAGAGAAACGAGATTGAGATGAAGGAGGAGAGGATAGGGTCGCGATGGAGGGGTTGACCGCGGCGGAGCTCGCGGTGGTGATAACACCGGCGTCGGTTGCGACGCGGTGGAGATGTCGCCGGCGGTGGTTGTGACGCGGTGGTGGTGATGTGCAGGTTATATCTTTTCCTATATCTCTGACCTCTCAAACTATTCTCTTTTCATTTTTGGCCTCTGTCTCTTCTATTTAGTGGTACTATGTATATTGGTGTTGGTTTGAGCTTTGTCCGGAAGGGATTTTATAAATATGGTGTCGTGGGCAGGAGGGTTTCTGGGATGATGAAGGGCTTAACAGTTCTACATTTTTCTTGATTTCTATCAATCTTATTATTCCTCTCTATTCTCTCTCAATTTTCTACTATCTTGTTCCTCAGAATCGTTCTCCCCCCCCCCCTCTCTTTGTTCTTCTCTCTTTGTTCCTCAGAACCCTTTGAAAATGTTGTGCGGGCTGTGTTTCTTGACAGGCCGGCGCTAGATGCCAAATTGTTTATTGTACCTGTATTGGTATAGTGGCGTGGGAGTAGGCCTGCTGTGGTTGCAGAGGCATGGGAAGACAGTTGTGGAGACAAGGCTTGGTTGGACCTAAATTGGTAAAAAGCAAAAGAAAACCACTACTTGTAGCCACATGCCATGCGCGCATACTGATATTCTTTTTGTACTATTTTTAATTTTTTGTAATTATTGTAACTCTATTAATAATTTGTAAAAAAAAGAATGTGACTCTATTTTAGTTTATTTGTTACATTTCTAATATTTTACATAAACACAAAGTTTAACACAATTTTCTTTTTTTAAAAAAAAATCTAATTAGCCGGACAAAATTAGGGTATAACAGCTGTAGGATTATGATCTCATTCTAGACTTAGCAATAGGGGCATATGGTGAGCTGCTGCATTTACCTCTATTTGCTGGGTCAGAACCAGTGAGCCTAGAAGAGGCTATGCTAGATACCAAATGGATTAGTGCTATGAAAGAAGAGGTGGGGGCAATAGAGAAAAACAAAACATGGCAACTGGTGTCATTACCTGAGAAAAAGAAACCTATAGCAGTGAAATGGGTTTACAAAGTGAAAGTAAATCACATTGGTGAAATTTTAAAGTACAAAGCCAGGTTAGTGGCTAAAGGGTTCTTGCAGAAAGCTGGAGTAGATTTTAATGAAGTATTTGCACCAGAGAGGGTGGTCTATGCACCACATGGATGTGAAATCGGCCTTCCTCAATGGTGGCCTAGATGAAGAAGTGTATGTGTGTCAACCAATTTATTTTGAAGTGAAAGGAAGTGAAGGGAAAGTGTATAGATTGAACAAAGCCTTGTATGGCTTGAAACAAGCTCCGAGAGCTTTGAACAAGAGAATAGATGGTTTTTTATTGAAGCTTGGCTTTCTTAAATGTACAACTGAACATGGTGTGTACATTAAGAACAATGATGTTGCTGGAATGAAAAAGAAATTGCTCAGTTTAAAGGAGAGACGATGAAAGAATTTGAAATGACAGACTTGGGTTTAATTTCCTACTTCCTGGGAATTGAATTCAAGAAGACAAGTGATGGAATGACATGCATCAAGAGAAATATCCAAGGGATGTGCTGAGAAGGTTCAGAATGACTGACTGCAATTCTACAGACACACCTACTGCTACTGGTGTGACCTTAGTGAAGGATGCAAATGAAGAAGAGATAGATGCAACACTTTATAGACGAATGATGGGATCATTGAGATACCTCTGCTGCACAAGGCTTGATCTGTCATATGTTGTTGGATTGATCAGGTACATGGAAAGCACAAGACTATCTCATTTCCTTGCTGCACAGAGGATAATGAGGTATGTGAAAGGCACACTTGACTGTGGAATTCTGTTTCCAAATGACTGTGATGGAGAGAAGAGTACCATTCTGGGTTACAGTGACTCGGATTGGTGTGGGGATAAGAATGATCGCAAGACAACAGAAAGCTATGTATTTTTCTATGGAAGCGCCCCTCATGGAGCTCTAAGAAGGAACAAGTGGTTGCTCTGTCCTCATGTGAGGCTGAGTACATTGCTGCTGCAATGGCAGCATGTCAAGCCCGGTGACTTGACAACATTCTTGGTGAACAGAAAGTGAAAGAGAAGGGAGCCATCACCTTGATGGTAGATAACAAATCTGCTATTAACTTAGCAAAACATTCAATTGCTCATGGTAGGAGAAAACACATCAAAACTCGGTTTCATTTCCTTAGGGAACAAGTGACTAATGGGAAGCTAAGTGTGGATTATTTTTCGAACTGCTATGCAAGTAGCAGACATTTTTACCAAGCCACTGAAGATAGAGCAGTTCAAGGTGCTAAGGGACAAGCTTGGAGTGACTAAAGTGATGTGATGAACTGTGCAAAGTCTGCACTAGTGTCTATGTGGTGCTATGAACAAGTGTTGTTGCACTGAGTCTGTATTGTGTTTATATTAAGTTTGTATTTTCTTTCTGCAGTTAGATGACAGGTACAGAATTAAATGAGAGTGATAGAAGAGGGTAATTCTGTCATATAGAGATAAGTGGGGGGTATACTTGTCAAAGAAAGGGCATGAAGAAATTTGAGCGTGTCATTCGCAAGCTGGCGCTCATCGCCGCTGTTGTGTTTGAATCAAATCTGAGTAGGTGATTGACTGAGGGTATGATGCTGAACTTTTTACCTGCATTTTTTACTGATACGATGGTGTGACTGCAGCAAATGAGTATACTAATGTTCATGACAGCAGGGGGAAATTAATGGGGGCTGGTTTGTTGGAGATGGTGTCAGTGTTTGTTTATTTAATTTGTAACATCCTTTACATGTTAGAGCTAAAGGCACAGGGAAGCAAACTCATAGGTACTGCGTTACAGTACGGTGGATCATGCATAATTAATTCATTAGAATGGCTTGCTGCTGTTGTGGCTAATTAAGTGAGCTTGTTCAAGCGCCTATCTCAAGAATTCATCTATTCAATTGTGCTCATTCAAGTGTCTGATCAAGTGGAGAAATGCAGCTAGTGCTTTACGGTAGTAAGATGGAAGGGGTTGTTCTTGCTCTTGATCAAAAGGACGTGATGGTCAAATTTTCCTCACTGGGTTTTGGCCCTTTAAGGTTTTAATGAGGCCCATTTATTTGTAACGGGTTGGAGCACCCATTGTACTCCCTTTAATAAAATTTCTTTGCTTATAAAAAAAAAGCAAATTCATTTTATGATTATGAATTCAGATGATGTAGGCCACACCTTATTCTCTCCTTAGTTGCTCAAGAGAAAAAAAGATCCTTAATAAAAGTTAAAACAAGAGAAATTAAATAGTTTGAAGTTTGAACAATGATTCAGTGCTGGCAATGTATCCATGCCTGAGGATTTAATATAAACATAACCTATAATCACCATGTGTCTAACCACAAAAACTCCCAGCAATGAATACCACTCCCAGTATACCCATGCCAGAAGAATCACTATGTCAAAACAGCATCATAATCTAACTTGCAATATTTGATATATCGTATAGGAAAACAGGGAAGATTCGTACTTTTATTTTCAAATAGTGATGAATCCAATTTCTATGTGTTCATATTCATATACCATAAACTAAGCGCAATGTAAGGGAAATTCTGAAATATAAAATAAAATTTCAACCAAGTCAAACCACTAACGATGTCGCTTAGTTGAAGAGAAAAAATGTTTTTTATGTTTCTTTAATTTGTCTTACATGAAATACACAGTAAAGATAAAACAGTTCAGCAGTGAATTGTTTAGATAATCTCAATAACGTAATTCAATTTATGCTTAAAACTTAAATTCTTTCAATCACACAAGCTGCTTCTTCAGTCAGAGTACTCCAATCTTTTCGAGTTCAAGTTTCAATGTAAATTTGTGTTGGTGAAAGTTGAACTCCTCTAGATTTTTTTTGTTAGAACAAAACTGTGTGAAAGTGTGTTAGTTACACACTAAGCTTCATTGAATCAGTTACAATGTGAACTGAACTAATGGTTCATTAACCAGCAAGCAAAGGACTGGGCCAGGTCCATAATACAGGGCCCATTTACTAACTACACACCAATGCAGCTTTGATACAGGACCTATTACAATGCTTCTAACATTTTTGTCTAACATCGATAACAAGAATATCAACCATCCTATTTGTAGTAAGGAATTAATTAAAAAGTACTTAAAGAGACAAACCATCTCATGAATTAATCTAGGGAAGATTCTTGATTCCCATGCACTATTACCTCATATTTTGTGCAATTTCTGTTGTTCATGACACTTATTTCCTGAAACCAATGAATAAGAAAAGTCAATAATAGGATTAACTGCATTCAACAAGTATGAATTCTCCATCTGGCATATCCCACACATCTAGAATGTATGCATTACCTCTAGTTCTCTTTTCACTTAAATCATGTGTTGATGTAATAATATCAATGGAATTGCAAATAAAATTTAGTTTACGACCGTACCTCTGCGGTTCTTTTTTTTTGTTGACAAAAGTACCTCTGCCGGTTCTTAAAACTAATAGTTTGGAATTCTTAAAACAATGTATATTCAGAAATGTTATTTGAATAAAAAAGCGTACTAAAATAAAAATACGTATGGAATACAAATATTTTTTTTATTTTAAATTAAACATATTATATACATATAACACTGAACTTAATTTAAAACAAAAAATAAATGTATATGTGTATTCTCTCTGTATCTCATACGCATTCATATTTTGATACATTTTAGTACACTTTTTTGGTCCAAATAATATTTGTCATGTATATTTGGCCTTTGCATGTTGCTGGGTGAGTGATATAATTATGTTACATTGAGCAAGTATGATTTATAAAAACATAGAACTGAGCTTATAGGTAATAGTAATAGATAGAATATTGTTATCTTTTGCCTTGCAGTATGATTGACACTAATATTAAGCATTTAATCACCAAGTTATAAGGAACTGTTTTAATCGCTGCTGGTTCAAATTGTGGAGTAATTATATACTACTAACCTTCCTCAAAGTTAGCACATATTACACTGGAACACTTTTTGTTTGGATTAATATTGCATTGCATCTACTATCCCCTCCTTTGTTATGTGCAATTCATTAATTAAATAAAGAAAAGTATCATACAGTGTAAGAGCAATGGAAAAAGTAGGCTAGCTATGTTTCCATGTCTACTACAAACCATTGCTTTGAAAGCTTGGTTTTTCTGACCAACCTTGGAAGAAGACTCAGTACTGAAACAAGCTGTGCAAGTGGAGCAATTTTTCTGCACCTGCTTGAAGACCACAAGCATCTGAGTTATTATGTCACACTTGCACCTTTTCTTATATGCCTTAATTGCCTAAGAATCTGTCTCATTTTCATTGGCAGATTTTGCTTCATTTTGGAAAATTTGACTATGTGTATTTGTTGGAACTAGTTTTATCTTAAGCCTTGTTTTCTTTTGAGCAATAATTTCTCTTTTGCCTTTGCAAAAAGAAAAAATCCCCTACTAATTTCTACCTCTTCGGAAAAACCCCAAGTCATATAGTGGATCGATATAATTTGACTTAAAAAAAAGTTTATAAATAACAAACATTTCTCACTTTACAAGTCGATTTTTTTTAGGATTAAGTTAGTTTCAACTCAAATTCTAAAATTTTAAGGAGAGGTTAACCCCTTAAATGTATCTCAGATATCTCGAAGAATTAGTCTCTATAACCTGTCGTGAAAAAACTATATATTCTAGATCCATCGAACCACTTATCATTATTATTCATGCAACAAACTCAAAAATATTGGACATGAGAGGTGGTGTATTAGGAAAAACTCAGACCCCACGTCATATATAACATGGTCTAAAACCAAAAATCTAAGAATGGGAGTGACCATGTTAAGCAAAAAGATGTCTTACTACATCATGAGAGAGACAATCATGACAGCAAAAATTATGCATACACAAAAGCAGAACCCAATCAAAATCAAAGCAGAACCGAATGATATAAAATTATAAACTACCTAATCCCCCCAAAACCAGAAATCATGAGAGAGACAATAATCAAATGAAGTAGCACAACTATAGTAGCATCATGACTTTCCCACCGATCGAGTAACAGCATATTTTTTGGACCACAGACTTACCCATATATACCTAGACTATTATTGCGTTTACTGTCTTTAAATATAGATACTTGTATATGATTAATTAATGACTAATACGAGACTTGAGTCTCATTTGTTCTTAAAATAATGAATATGACCTCTTATATACTACTTTCAATCCACTTTATAATAAGAAAAAAAATGTAGTTTTAGGTTTATTGAATAACTGATATATCCGATCTATAATATAAATTAGATACATCAGTTATTCGATAAACTTAAAACTAGATTTTTCTCTTATAAAATGAACCGAATGTAGTATTATTCATTTTGTTAACTATTAAGTAATGTGAGACTTTTGACACTTGAAATATCCAACAACATCAAAGAGTACATGTATAATCCCAAGATGACCAAATACAAAATGGAAGGGAGAGGGAAATTCACCTGTGCTATACAAAGGGATCCAATACATACGGCAATATCACCAGCAACTACTAGCCCTTTAATTTTTTTGACAAGAAAAGACTCATCTCATTTCATTAATAACAATAGGTTCTAGGTTGACATAAACTCATAAACAGTGGAACTAGCTCGCAAGAGCGTGAGCCACACGATTAGCTTGTCTCCGAATATAACTAACCTTTAATATTACAATAAGAAACTAACGTGCCAAACTCCGTATTAGTGCTGATATCTTCTTGCACTCTATTAACCACCAATAAGCAATCCAGTTCTGTGAAGACCGAAGGTAGACCCAAGTCCGTAACCCAGAGAATAGCTTCTCAAAGTCTCATTGCATTCGCTTCCTGTGTCGCTTCTTGTGGTGTGGGTACTGGGTAGTCCTATAATAGAGAATAAAGATCTACAAGATTAATATAAATAATTAGGAATACCAATAGTACACATAAATAATAATAGTCCAAGCGTAGGTAAAACTCACCGGTCTGTCAGTGTGAGGCAGCTGTCACTTATTTAGTAGTACGTGGGTCAGATGAGACATGGGGGGTGGGTCCGATTGAAACACATCCACTGGTTTTACCACTAATAGAAAGGAAACTTATTTTGTCAGCTTACTACTTTTGAAGTAATCAACGTACAAGTTTTACTCCACTCATATCTCCTCCCTCCCTAACATTCATCCACGTGTACGTTCGTTGATAGCACTCATCCACGTGTACGTTCGTAGATTTGGAAAAGCACAAAATATCTGAGAGCAGAAAAAATATCTAAACACTATTTGAAAAAAACAAATCACTTTTGTATATTAAACTAAACACAATAACAGCGAATTAATAAACAAACAAATATATTACAAAATGAAAGACATGAACTAACCATAGCCATCCATAGCTAGCCATAGCCATATGGCCAGCGTGTAAATGTAAATAAAATTTTAAAAGTTCCACAATGAAACCGGATTATCAAATATCTCCACATCATACCAGTGACTCAAATCTGTTTCAGAAGGAGAAGGAGAGACATTATAGGGTCATCGGAGAAAATCATACGCAGGTCTGGAACCTCCGGAGGAACTTCTTCTTCTTCTTCCATGATCATCTGTTGTTGTTGTTGTTGTTGTTGCGGTGGCCGGTTATTTTCATCACCGGAAAATAATATAGCAGCTTCCATAGCTGCTTTTCTTATATCAACCGGATCAGTTGACACCGGCAACGTAACCCGCCACGCTGAGTCAGCAAAGTTAAGACAAGCTGACTTACCACGAAGTGTGAGAGCAGCAACATCGTGTGCTCTTGCAGCCATTTCAGGAGTTGTATATGTTCCAAGCCAAATTCTTGATTTGTTGTCGTTAGGTACTCGCATCTCGCTTACCCATTTGTCTTTGTTCCTACGTCGTACTCCTCGATACACAGGATGTCTTGTTTCTTGGAATATTTTTCTACCTGCTCGTTTCTTTGGATGCTCAGAGGCTAATATATTAACTTCTGATGAGTTAGTTGTTGGACTACTAAGAGGGCTTGATGAGGAAGATCCATCTAATTCACTAGTATTAATGCTGAAGTCTCCAAACGATTGCGTGAAAATATTATTCATATATTCGATTTGAGAGAGAGTTGTTCACTTGTTTGTGAAGATGAGTGCAGTGCAGAAGTGTGAGTTATATAGTCTGAATGTGAGTGTGTGAGTGTACGGAGTTTATATACATTTTGTTGGTCACACGCTTTGTAACTTACAAAGACAAGTTGTGGTTGTAGTAAAGCGGGGCAGAATAATCTTCAAAAAAAAATAAAAAGTGGGGCAGAATAAAGGAAGACCATGTCTTTCTTTCTTTCTCTATTTAGCACTACTCGCTTGTTGCTTTTTTGTAAGTAACGACAAATTAAGGATGGGTTTTTTTAGAACTTATCCATCTAGATTCCTATTTCCTAGTATAGTATACTATGTTTTACTCGCCTGTTTTCCCTTATTAGTCATCACTACAAATAAAATAAATACCGCCTCCAGCTATAAATGGGAAAGGGAATGAGTAATTTGCTTTATACTAATTTCGTCAAACAAATATCCTTGGTTTCCCACTTGCCTGACACCTCAACTCCATCGTGTATGTAATCCTTTTCACTTTATTATTATCACTAAAATTAAATATTTTTCCTCACTATGCTGCCAAATATTTTTCATCACTACTCGCTTCTATCTATTTAATTATCTAAAATAAAAAGTTTAAAAAACACATATTTATAAATAAAAGTTAAATATGTTGGCTGTTTTGTACCATAAATCTCCAAAATACGCCTAGTTTTAAGTAAAATTTTTTTTTTTAAATTTTCAGAAATACACATATTTTCGGAAGGCAGAAATATGTGTTTTCCGGAAACACCTAAAAAGAGGTATTTCCCCAAGAATGCCGTCACTGGCACCGAAGTCTTTCCGCACCACGATGGTGGGGAAATACTCGTATATCCAACACTAAAATAATAAAAAAAATAAATAAGTAATTATATAAATAAAAGTAATTAAAAAGAAATAAAAATAATTAATTAGTTACCTGCAGTAGAGAAGCGTATCCGCCAATCTGCGACGTCTCCCAGTAACATGCATCATTCAGCTAGTCGTAGAGAATAGCTAGAGCAGCTGGACCCCAAGCCCACTGGCCACACAGGGCAAAGTCCGAAATAAGAGTCACCCACTTGACAGGGACAGATGTGTGACTCTTGTCGGCAAAAATGGTGTTGTCCAACAAGTGTAGCAGATAGCATCGTGCCGCCTGATCAATATGGCCGCGCTCCATGTTCAGTGTGTATGCGGCCATCAAGAAAGAAAATTGGAATGTCGGTCCCCTGCTGAACTGACACTCTACCCAGCAGGCTGTGTGGTCAATGCCCAGCAGGTCAACTCCAGCCCGAAATAGCATCGGCAGTGTCAAAATGTGGCCGATGCGCCAACGGTGTGCCCGGTGAGCGGCAAGTGGAGCAACAGCGGACACGTCGTCCAACGTCACTGTCATCTCCCCCCACGGCATGTGGAATGAGCCTGTCTAGTCCCCAATCGGAACCTACTCCTACTGTCAGAAGGACTCTGTTCATCTCCTCCCGCTCCTGAATGCTCGCCTCGCTCTATGTTTCCTGTTCTTGTTGCCACTGAAAAAGCAAAAAAAAAATTAATCAAAACAAAATTTCAAAAAAAAAAACATTCCGGAAATACCATTTTTTGAGGTATTTCCGGAAGGTTAAATTCCAGGGAATTCCGGAAATACCTCAAAAAGAGGTATTTCCGGAAGCCAATTTTGGCTTCCGAAAATACCTCAAAAAATGGTATTTCCGGAAATCTTTCCGAAAATACGTCTATTTCCGAGATGTTTAGGGAAAAAAACTTACTTTTTTCGGAAATATGATGGAATGAGGAATGATTTCGTTTTTTTAACAATTTTTAGGGGTATTTTGGTCCGTTTGATCAATTTGGGGGTATGGGGTACAATTGGGGGGAGGGGGGTTAAAAAAAACAGCCAAATATGTTTATGTCTTCCGCAGCCAGCACACTAATTGGGAGTCAGGAGTCAACCCAATGATTATTGGCAACCTACATGTATTTTAGGGGTTCAAGCGAACCCCCTAATAAAATAAAATTAGCACTAACACTTTCGAAAAAAATAGTTTTGCAAATTCTGAAATTATCTTTTGCACCCAAGTTTTTAGTTTTGCACCAAAGTCCCTAGTTTTGTACCACTCTAATGCACACATATTTTTAAAAAGTTTTTCTCTCTCCTTTCGCCGGTACAATCACTCCCGTGACTTTCCTCTTCCCTCTCTCTCTCTCTCTCTTCTTTATTCTTTATTTTTCCTATGCTATAATTTATTTTGATTATGTTAGTATATTTAATTTGAATATGTACTGTATATTTTGAATATGTTGATTCTCTTAGTGCTATTTCATTTGAATTTAGGAACTAGTTGGTGCTATTTAATTTGTGTTGGTCTAGTGCAACACAAGTTGTGAACCTGTTAAAGTCTTATTTTTATTACATTTGTAGCGATGTGTGTTTGAAATTTTTTGCACCCCTCGACCTTGGGTTCTGGATCCGCCACCTGATTATTCCAACATTTTTCAAATGCGATCTCAACTAGTGACATTGATTGCAACCATAATCTACGTTTGAAGACCAACAATATTATTACTTGTATTCACTGAGAAACAACCAAAAATCTCTACTATACGATCTCTGAGAATTCTGCCACAATGAGATGACCCAAGAGAACCCCTTATATGTATGTACCTTAACGTTACATTTGACCCTATAACAAGGAGGAGGTGTCCAAATGACTTCTTTAATCTCTAGAGATTTACTAGTCTTGCGAGTGATGAAAAAACTTTGAGAATTACAAATTCTTGTATCGAGGAAGACATGCAACCAGAGTCGTGAAAGGCTAACAATAGCAATAATCTTGCCTGTGGCTTCCTGTAAGACTATCTTTTTATCAAAGAATCAAACGATATTTCTACAACGTCAGATGGTGCTAAATCTGTAAGCTGGGAACTAGATCTGTTTTTTATCACAATGTCCAATATAGCTAGAGGCTTGGAGAAAACTGTTAGACTTTTGGCAAGTGTACCAAATGTCGCAAGTAATAAAAGAACGGTAAGACCGGTCGTCTCCACAGGGATTGCATTGTTTAACAATGGCAAAATTATTGATTCTTAGATTGTGAAAATTGATTTGATTTGAGAATTTAGTAACGCGAAAATAAAAACGGTTGTTGAAATAATGAGGAAAGTGGTCGAATCCTCTCCCCTCACCTATCTTATGGACCTTCAGCTAATCACAAATTAATTGTTGAAATACAAGATTCAATTCACTAAAGTAGGTTAAGGACAATTCCTTGCCTCAAACCCCTTTTACCTAATTGAGTTACCCTAATTCCTTAGGTGAATCAAGCCAATTGGTAAAGCTTTAAACACAAGAAATAGAGAATTCATAAATCCAATCCCACATTCCTATGGTGATCACAAGTTTATGATCTAAAACCCCATATCAAGCATGCAACCCATATCCCTATGTGATCACATACCCTAAATCATTATAATTATCATATGTAATTATAAAGCATTAAACGAAGAGGTATAGACTTATGATAAATCAAACAACTAATTGTATTAACCATAACAAAGAATCCATAAGACAGGTTTGGGGGAGAATCATCTCTCCCTAATCATAAGAATTTAGTTACACATGGTGAAAAGAGTGCAACATAAGATAAAGGAGAAGAAGCAAATAGAGGAAGCCATAGAAGCCTTCAATCCTTGTTCCCAAGTGATTGGAAGACTCCAAAATCGCACCTCCAAGCTGTTCCAAACCCTAGCTGCGCTCCAATGACCAAGACCCTCGAAATTTCGCTGAAAATTCCATAAAACCCTAATTTCGGGGGACCATCGCGACGCGATGTAACACCCCCTTTCTAATAACTTTACTTTTAATAAAATCAGAGTCTCTTTTTTTTTTTTTTTTTTTTTTTTTTTTGAAAACAATTAAAGTGAGTGCTACACTTACTTCATAAAAATCAAGATACATAACACCATAAGGAAAAAGGTTTAGTTCGCATCAACTAAATCCAATCACCATCAGCAGCGGAATAATAATCAGTTCAAAATTAAAGCCAATACATCACCAGTGAAAACTAACAGTTTTAGGAAAATAAAGCATAAACATAAGGACACCCCCCCCCTGGTGCTACGTATCAGAGCGTGACACTTCCTACCAGACGAAGGCATAAGAAATCCTTCACTCGCTATTACCTGCACGTTGCCGACATAAGAAGCAACATAAAAGCAGTAGGGTGAGTCTCTTTTCATAATTAATAACATATGAGAATTAAGCACTGCATAGGAAAAGGAAACCAGGCACACCAATTCATAACAATAGGAAACATTCGCATCAGCATACTAAATTCCAAACAGCACTATATAATATATGAATATGTATGTAATGCAACCCAAACTCCACGGGTACATGCATGTCGGATCCGTCACCAATACAAAATAGGCCGTAGCCTCTGCTCACCAAATCAAAATTAGGCCGTAGCCTCTGCTCACCATTAATGCATATGTCCATGAGATGCTATGGGGAATGCATTACAACACACCAAGTCCAAGCAATTCATCATTCAAAATTCATGATCTCACCATTGTATATTATTCAGCTCACCAAATTAAATTTAGGCCGTAGCCTCTGCTCACCAATCTCACCCTATCATTCTCACCAATTCAGCTCACCACTCACACCAACACCAATTTAAATAGACCAGCTTAGGACATTGACACGACATAAGTAAAGTGGGTAAAAATAGCCATTTGGACACTTGAACACCCTCAGCCAGAAACACCAGTAAAAATAAATTATTTTTGCATAAAATTGTGACTATTGGATAGGCATTGAAATTAGCTTCAAAACGCATTTTGAACCGTTGAATTTGGATAACCGAGTCAAAAGTTATATTAAAAACAGTTTAGGAAAAATGTTAGACATTCTGGAAACAGGCGCATGGGCGCTGGGCGCCCAGGGGCAACACAGCGCTTGGCGCATGGGCGCTTGGCGCCCAGGAGAGGCAACACGCAACAGCGCACAGGCGCATAGGCGCTTGGCGCCCAGGAGCAACGCGCGCAACAGCGCACAGGCGCTAGGCGCCCAGGGGAACAGCAGCAACATGGCGCCCAAGCACTAGGCGCCTAAGGCCAACATGCTACACAACTCATTTTGCTTCGAAATTCATTTTACACGAGCCAAATGCTCAGGACATGAAAACTCAATAAAAATTTTATCAAAAACTGAACTTTAATTTTGGCGCCCATGCACTAGGCACCTAGTGAAATTACGCAACTCAACTCCTTTCTTGACCAAAATCAGTTTTCATGAGCCATTTTACCCAAGTATAAAAACCTGAAAACAATTTTCACAAAACTATCACCAGAACTTTGGGGCCCTTGGCGCCCATGACACAAGCAACGTGCGCCAAAACTGGCAGCACAGGAACACTGGATGGCAACACAGGCAACAGAGACAGCAACACAGAATGGCAACACAGAAGTGCAACACAGCAGCACACTGCTGGGCACCTGGCGCCCATGACTAGGCGCAACACAGAATTTTTCAGCAACATGAAATTGGCGCCCAAGGCGCCTAGGGGCTCCCAAACAGAATTTTCCACTTCTAATTATCAATTAAAATCACCAAAACACTCCTATATATAAATATAATCAAAATGTCACCATAATTCCCAATTTCACCACATAATCACCAAACAATCATATACTCAAACAATTGGTCTACAATTCGCATATTGCCCCAATTCCAACATCAATCATAGAATCCTCAACATATTAATTCAACAACAACATCACAATATTATAATTTCTCAACAACAACACAATTCAATCATGGAAACTAACCTAGAACCCTAACCCTAAGCAATTCCCAATTCGCATAAGTATTAAGAACAAAAAGAGGACCCCCTAACCTTGTGAAATTCGAATTTGCTAGCCAAGCTCCAAGGAAGAATTGCGAACCACCAATGAGTCTCCTCCCTCTCTCTATGAGCTTCGCCCCTTCTCCTCTTCTTCTCTCCTTCTCTTCGCAACTTTCTCTTCTCACTCTCTCTACGTTACTTTCTTTTCTTTTCTCACTTGGGTGAATTTGCCACTAACTCCCTAGACCCCCAACTAATTCGACTCCAATGCCAAAGAAACGGGCCACGGGCCTAATTGTGGATCACGGGCCCTTGCTCGCACCACTTAAATAGTAACAGCACCTCCTAATAAAATAAAATAAAATACTTAAACTCGAATTATTTAATTAAATTAAATAAATATTGTAAGCCTTAAATAACTTAATTAAATAAATAATTAAATTATTTTGGGGCGTTACAACTCTCCCCCACTTAGAATATTTCGTCCTCGAAATTTACCTGCCAACGCCAACACTCTCCCTCTAAGGCCACCTAGACAACTAGTGCTATCTATCATGCTGATTACTATTGCTTTGATTACCGGCGGTAAGTGCTTGGGCGGCCGTCCCTCCTACTTGTTCAGCCAGGTAACTTCAAGCAGTAATAATCAGGCTCACTCTCTACTCCGCTGCGCCACTCTGATAGACTAACTTGCATTCTATCTCACTCATCTATCCTCATGGGTACGCACACTAACAGCCTGCTAATGGTTTGGTTCTATGACAACATTATTACAACAACGCATTTTATCCTCACAGTCAGACTCCGGGATCATCTATCGCTCATCAACAATGGCCATAGGCCCACAACAACAAATCAGCAATCACAACAACGAAACCATGTGGGCCATTCGGCGGTACCCACGACAGAACATCAACACAACTTGGGCCATTCGGCGATACCCAAGACAAGACAACAACGATGACAACAACAATATTAATATCAACATCATTAGTAACAACATCATCAACAACAGCAATATTAACAACTCAGTCACAACAATCGGGCACTAAGGCACCGGCAACAGCTAACAACATAATAGAAAGAACCAGACACACGGAACGGTCAACAATTAAAATAGGCACAACTCATAAAAGTAGGAGCAGTGCACAAAATCAGGGACAGTAACAGTAATTTTCCAAAAACAGCAGTAACAATTTTCAGGGAACAGCAACAGCAACCAGCAAAACAACCACAACAATAACGTCAACAACATCATGAAAAGTTTACTAAGTGCGTAGTTACAGCAAGACAAGTCACAAACTCCCAAAACGGATAATTTAAATAATTAGGAACAGCGAACACTCATTGTACAAAACTTCAAACAACACGGCAGTCACACAATTGGCATAACACTAAATGCGATACTCATTTTACACCAAAATGTTTATAAGCGGTAGTGCGGAAAACGAGTAAGAACGGTTTTCTCCCTTCAAACAAAATCAACAATTTTACCTTTTGGAAGTAGTTTTTGCAAGTGAAAGATGTCACAAAATCGGAGCACTCAATCTTTCCAATCGGTTTGAGAAGATTCAAAGAAACCTCGATAACATTTTCTTTTGGGTCTAAAAGAAGTACTAATACATTTCTCGAAAATTGAGAGTTTTCCAAACCAACAGAAAATCAAGAACCAAGTTCAGCGATATCAGCCACAAAAATAATACTAACACCCTTTTAGAGTAAATGATAACCATCCATATAGTTCAGCATAGGGAAAACAATCTAACTCATGGAAACAACAGTTAAAGTATTAAAATAGCTAGAAAGGTCAATCCATGGGAACATCAATTCATAGCTAACGGCACACATACGAAAAGGTACAATCACACGTATGCACAATTACTTATTTAGAATTTTCGACATGGAAGATAAATCACGTTATAGAAATTGATTTTCTCTCTACAAGATTAAACATCAACTTTAACAATTTGAACAAAGCATTCTTAAGAACATATGGCAATAAAAGCTAACTCAATGAAATACACAAACCGTGCCAATGCGCATTTTAAATGTTTATGGTTTCTCAAAATCACGTAGCACCAATTATAAAGAGTACAACAGCCAAAACAAAATCAGGGACAATCCAGTGTAGGAATCACAGCTCACGGTCATGAAATAGTTCGCAAAGATTCGGAGTTGGAAACATCACATGTCGAGGAAATTAGGATGATAACTACAACATAAAATATAGTCCACTTTTCAAAATCATTTCACGGGGTTGTGGAAATAGGAGATAACAATAGTTGTAGCTTTCAAACCAAAACTTTATCATTCACAGCATAATTAGCAAAACCATTCCACACGGCACTTAGTGCGTAACATAAATGCGAAATCAAAACCATACTGTACTAAAATCTTTATACAAAATCGGTGTTCATTTATTAAAATAAATTTCATACCAATATTAGCACTCAACCACAAAATTGTTTTACAGGTGTCCAAAAGCAACTTCAGAAACCACTTTATTTTTCAGATCTCAAAACCACATAACACAATTCAAGAAGTAACGACCAAAAATTTTCATAAAATCCAAGCGTACAATGTCAAACTCCAAGTAGTATGGAAATTGCAAAACAATTCATGAAGACCCTAAACTTACAACACTGCATGTCAAAACAATCAGGAACAACACCAAAAATAAACAACTAACGCAAAAGATGTCATAATTCCTTAAAATAAATACAGACAGTCTCATCATGGGAAACAATTATAAATCAAGGAACATCAAAACTCAACATTTTTAAGCATGGACAACATCACTCAGAGTGATCAAAACATTTTTGTGTGTCGGGTGACAGCTTGACGTAATTCACCAAAACAATTTTCACAATGCACTTAGACTCCACATCAAGACACACCACCAAATAGTTCACACAAGACCTAGCGTCGAAACAATTTTAAACCAGTCAAAACACATGTAAATATTAAACAACAAGGTAAGTTATTGAAAGCCACACAAACGACATCAGAATTCGTTCCACAAGAAAGTTAAAGAACAGCAACCAACAACAGGGACACAGAGTTCACACACAGAAATGCAATACAACACACAGTACCAGTAGGGGCATCTCCCCCACTAGTTCACTTACCATTAGCAACTCTTGGTTTACCTGCAACACAAATATTGGTCAGCATTTAAAAGACAACAGTTGGTCGTACACCGACACAACGACTCTACGACTTGGCCGGACGGACCAACCATTGCTCTGATACCACTAATGTAACACCCCCTTTCTAATAACTTTACTTTTAATAAAATCAGAGTCTCTTTTTTTTTTTTTTTTTTTTTTTTTTTTGAAAACAATTAAAGTGAGTGCTACACTTACTTCATAAAAATCAAGATACATAACACCATAAGGAAAAAGGTTTAGTTCGCATCAACTAAATCCAATCACCATCAGCAGCGGAATAATAATCAGTTCAAAATTAAAGCCAATACATCACCAGTGAAAACTAACAGTTTTAGGAAAATAAAGCATAAACATAAGGACACCCCCCCCCTGGTGCTACGTATCAGAGCGTGACACTTCCTACCAGACGAAGGCATAAGAAATCCTTCACTCGCTATTACCTGCACGTTGCCGACATAAGAAGCAACATAAAAGCAGTAGGGTGAGTCTCTTTTCATAATTAATAACATATGAGAATTAAGCACTGCATAGGAAAAGGAAACCAGGCACACCAATTCATAACAATAGGAAACATTCGCATCAGCATACTAAATTCCAAACAGCACTATATAATATATGAATATGTATGTAATGCAACCCAAACTCCACGGGTACATGCATGTCGGATCCGTCACCAATACAAAATAGGCCGTAGCCTCTGCTCACCAAATCAAAATTAGGCCGTAGCCTCTGCTCACGATTAATGCATATGTCCATGAGATGCTATGGGGATGCATTACAACACACCAAGTCCAAGCAATTCATCATTCAAAATTCATGATCTCACCATTGTATATTATTCAGCTCACCAAATTAAATTTAGGCCGTAGCCTCTGCTCACCAATCTCACCCTATCATTCTCACCAATTCAGCTCACCACTCACACCAACACCAATTTAAATAGACCAGCTTAGGACATTGACACGACATAAGTAAAGTGGGTAAAAAATAGCCATTTGGACACTTGAACACCCTCAGCCAGAAACACCAGTAAAAATAAATTATTTTTGCATAAAATTGTGACTATTGGATAGGCATTGAAATTAGCTTCAAAACGCATTTTGAACCGTTGAATTTGGATAACCGAGTCAAAAGTTATATTAAAAACAGTTTAGGAAAAATGTTAGACATTCTGGAAACAGGCGCATGGGCGCTGGGCGCCCAGGGGCAACACAGCGCTTGGCGCATGGGCGCTTGGCGCCCAGGAGAGGCAACACGCAACAGCGCACAGGCGCATAGGCGCTTGGCGCCCAGGAGCAACGCGCGCAACAGCGCACAGGCGCTAGGCGCCCAGGGGAACAGCAGCAACATGGCGCCCAAGCACTAGGCGCCTAAGGCCAACATGCTACACAACTCATTTTGCTTCGAAATTCATTTTACACGAGCCAAATGCTCAGGACATGAAAACTCAATAAAAATTTTATCAAAAACTGAACTTTAATTTTGGCGCCCATGCACTAGGCACCTAGTGAAATTACGCAACTCAACTCCTTTCTTGACCAAAATCAGTTTTCATGAGCCATTTTACCCAAGTATAAAAACCTGAAAACAATTTTCACAAAACTATCACCAGAACTTTGGGGCCCTTGGCGCCCATGACACAAGCAACGTGCGCCAAAACTGGCAGCACAGGAACACTGGATGGCAACACAGGCAACAGAGACAGCAACACAGAATGGCAACACAGAAGTGCAACACAGGGCAACAGAATTTTTGGAAACAGGCGCAGCACACTGCTGGGCACCTGGCGCCCATGACTAGGCGCAACACAGAATTTTTCAGCAACATGAAATTGGCGCCCAAGGCGCCTAGGGGCTCCCAAACAGAATTTTCCACTTCTAATTATCAATTAAAATCACCAAAACACTCCTATATATAAATATAATCAAAATGTCACCATAATTCCCAATTTCACCACATAATCACCAAACAATCATATACTCAAACAATTGGTCTACAATTCGCATATTGCCCCAATTCCAACATCAATCATAGAATCCTCAACATATTAATTCAACAACAACATCACAATATTATAATTTCTCAACAACAACACAATTCGATCATGGAAACTAACCTAGAACCCTAACCCTAAGCAATTCCCAATTCGCATAAGTATTAAGAACAAAAAGAGGACCCCCTAACCTTGTGAAATTCGAATTTGCTAGCCAAGCTCCAAGGAAGAATTGCGAACCACCAATGAGTCTCCTCCCTCTCTCTATGAGCTTCGCCCCTTCTCCTCTTCTTCTCTCCTTCTCTTCGCAACTTTCTCTTCTCACTCTCTCTACGTTACTTTCTTTTCTTTTCTCACTTGGGTGAATTTGCCACTAACTCCCTAGACCCCCAACTAATTCGACTCCAATGCCAAAGAAACGGGCCACGGGCCTAATTGTGGATCACGGGCCCTTGCTCGCACCACTTAAATAGTAACAGCACCTCCTAATAAAATAAAATAAAATACTTAAACTCGAATTATTTAATTAAATTAAATAAATATTGTAAGCCTTAAATAACTTAATTAAATAAATAATTAAATTATTTTGGGGCGTTACACGCGACACGATCCCATCGCGACGCGATGGTGCAGATTAGTGAAGGGTCGCGTCGCGAACCCTCCTGGTCGCGACGCGAGATGAGACAGAACCAAAATTACTCCAAATTCATGTTGCCGTCGAGACGCGAACCCTCCTGGTCGCGACGCGAGATCAATTGTTACCAAGTGGCTTCAGTCTCAAGAGGGGGGGTGAATTGAGATTTAAAACTTTTCAGATCTTTCGAAAACGTTTTTCCCATTTTTCAATGACTTAGATCAATTTCGCGCAGGTTAAGTGGAAGCGAAGGAATTAGAATATAAAGCAGTAAAGCGGTATAACAGTAAAGCAGGAAAGCAGTAAAGCACGCAGAGATTTATCCTGGTTCGGTCACCTCCTAGTGACCTACGTCCAGTCCTCACACCCTTGTGAGATTTTCCACTAACCAAAACAACAAGGCTTACAGGTGCCTTGGAAAACCTTTACAGACTCAGGCACTCTCCTCCTAGGATACCCCACCTATGGAGAGCCCTCAAATCTATTACAACAATAACAAGAGATACCCCACCCCTGTTACAATCAGCTGCCCCAGAAAGATACCCCACTTCCTAGTACAAACAGCTACCCTAGAGAGATACCCCACTCCCTAGTACAAATCATAAACAATTAAATAATAACAAATGTAAATACAGAAATACCTCTTAACGTAGGCAGATTACACAATTTGAAGAACGCAACCCCAACTAACTCTTAGCAAAAGATCAGCTCTTGACGGACCGGCGGTGCGAAAAGAACACAAATAAAATAAAAGAGTTTTTCAGAGAGAATAGATTATGAGAATGGGTTGGTTGAGAAATGGAGGCTATGAGGCCTCTATTTATAGGCTTTGGAAAAATCAAGTTTACGTTTAAAAATATGTGGGAATCGATTCTTTGTTATTTGAATTGATCTAGGAATCGATTCTTGTTTACTTGATTTAGGAAGGAATCGATTGTGAGATTCTTTGAAAGAGTTTGAAATCGATTCTTCATTTGAATAAGAAAGCAAGGAATCGATTATGTGTTTTAAAACAAGTAATGTGCAAATCGATTCTTTACTTTATTTGAAGAGAGATGCAAATCGATTCTTTGCCTGAGAATCGATTCTTTCATGTATGGAAAAGATGTGAATCGATTCTTTCATGTATGGAAAAGGTGTGAATCGATTCTTTCAATTTAGACATAAGTGGAAATCGATTTCTTCAAATAAGGAAACAATATGAATCACTTGTATTCTTATGAAATCGATTAGGAGCTTAGCCATTGTGTTTGAAAATCGATTTAGGCTTAGTTTCAAAGAGAGTGAAATCGATTTTAGAGTTTTTCAAAAATACTTTTTAGGATTACTTGTTCATGCATGTTTTTTGAAAAAGCTTTGGGACGAGAGACTTTGCGAGATGAGCTGACCTTCGTAAGAGCTTACATTTATCCTAAGACTCACCCAAAACCCTAAGGACTACCCTTATACTTAAGGACTACCCTTAAGCTTGAATCTTCAATACTTTGAGCTTGGTTGACTTGGATTGTGACTTTTGAATATATGATACTTTTTATCAGCTTTGCTTTGACACTCTCATTCCTTTGGCCATCAACTTGGCTTTGTCTTTTTCATCATCAAAACTAATCCTGCAATATTAGATAACCTGCAACACAGGTATCCACATTCTCCCCCTTTTTGATGATGACAAAACATTTACTCATCTCAAGGTGGGAGGTTAGTTCAAACAGATAATATATATATGATGCTCCCCCTATCATGATGCTCCCCCTGACTTATTGACTAGATGCATAATATGCAAGTTCTATATGCTCATATGCAACCCTATATTTCTCTCCCCCTTTTTGTCATGATCAAAGAGGGTCAACGTAAGATAGAGTTTGCGAACCGAATGTCACGGCTATTTGACAAGGTAAAAGAACCATTGCAGTTTTATAAGGGATCATCAAAACCAATAGAAAATCATATTTGAAACCATGAAGAGAGTATTTCATCAAAACAGGTAAAAGATAATCATGAGTCTCAAAAATCTGTGAAACAGTTGTTTTAGGCTTTATGTATTTCATGCTGCTTAGTTTGAAAGTTGGTGATGGCGGTCAGAATATGGGAGAAAAAAAAATTATTTTCATTGAACAATGATTGTGAGTATGTATTCTGAATTTTAATGCCAGAGCCAGCAATTGATTGTGACAAGAGAAAGTGGATTTCGGGAAAAGGTAGCATTTCAGCTGCTTTATAAAACGCTTTTTGAGCACGCAAAAAATTCATAAGTCACAAATTCTCTTAAATTCATATTTTATAAAATCACTTGAAAAACATTTTATTGAAAAACTCATTTGAGTAAATGAAGACCAGGTTTTCTTTTGCAATGGATTTCTGAAAAATGTCAACTAGTTGTTTGTGACGACTCAACTAACTCAATCATACTATCGCCTTTTTAACCATAACCTCTAAGAAGGTGATATATAATTTCTATATGCTTAGTCCTAGAGGGATGACCAAAATACTTTCATGCCTTATAAATATTTGTTCTTTAAAGACACATGAAATGAGATTCAGGAATTGCTCTATTTTAGTAGTCACATATTTGACTTGATAAACTATTCTTAAGCACATTTTCAAAATATAGGTGAATAAAATTTTAACCAATCTGACCTTTACCGATGATTCTTCATCTATCTATCACAAATCACATGACGGCTTTTTCCGGGGGTGAGTGTTAAGAACTTTATTGCGTCTCCGGTCATGCGCTTTGAGTCTTTGCTATCAAGGTATCAATCTGCCCCCATACCTTGAAGCATACCTGCAAAGATCTAAAACAAGGTTCTCGGTACCCAAATCTCTTTGGGTCCTTGTGGGTTAGTGTTTGGTATGGTTCCTTTGGGAATCCATACCTTTCTCATAGTTTGATTACCTCTTGCTCTGCAAACGGAAGCAGTATGTCCAGGTTTACCACAGTAATAACATGTAATATAAGGTCTAGTGGAAAATTTTGGTTTATAATGAACATGCCTTTCTATGGGTTTGTTTCTAGGGAATCTATGATGCACATTTTGTAACCTAGACAATTTCCCAACAGTCCATTCCAGTTCATGAATTTTCTTTTCAGATTCAACACATTTATCACAAGTATAATTTTCTTTAAAGCATGCACGGCTATCATTTTCTTTTCTAAGCTCTGACTTTTCTTTAGTTAAAGCAGTAACAGCATTTTCAAGATGAGTGATAACTTTCTTAGATTTATCTAATGCTTTAGCTAGTTTTAAGGATTTATCATGCAATTCAGTAAATGCTTCATATAATTCATCATAGGCATCTTGTAAAGATTCAGAGTTAGAATATACCTCAGTTTCACTTTCGTTGTCGTGGTCGGCCATGAGAGCAACTTAACCTTTTTCGCTTTCTGAGTTATCTGCTGAGTTCATGTCATTGTCTTCCCAAGCTATGTAGGCTTTTCTACCATTGTTTCCTTTGGACCCCTTTTTCTTGAACTTTGACAATTTTCTTTCTAAGTTCGGGCACTTCATCGTCAGGTGTCCGGATTTACCACATTCGTAGCAAGTTTGAGGACTGGAGAAGTTTTCTTTGCTTGAGCCTCTTTTGGTTGGAGAATTCTTTTTGAGAGATCTTTCCCTTCTCATGAACTTTTTGAATTTACTAACCATTAGTTCGATTTTCTCCTCGTCTTCATCTTCATCTTCCGAATCATCACTATCGTCGGATGAGCTTGAACTGGAAGCTTTGAGAGCTAAGTTTTTGTTCTTCTTGTCTTTTCCTTCATGCTCTGCTAGGCGAGTGAGCTCTAACTCGTGCTCTAGTAGTTTCCCAAATAGGGTGGCGAGAGTCATGGTAGTCAAGTTTCTTGACTCAGTTATTGCAGTCACCTTTGGTTGCCATTCTCTGTTTAGGCATCTTAGCACTTTGTTGATCAAGTCTTCGGGAGGAAATGATTTTCCTAATGAACCCAATTTGTTCACTATGTGAGTGAACCTTTTCTGCATCTCTGATATTGTTTCACCTGTATTCATTCTAAACAATTCGTACTCTCTGGTAAGAGTATTTATTCTTGCCCTTTTCACTTCACTTGTACCCTCATGAGTAACTTGAAGATTATCCCACATTTCTTGGGCAGATTTACAGTTTGAAACTCGAAAAAATTCATCAACACGCGCACTGGCGCCCAGCGCGCAACACACGCACGCCCGCGCGCACAACAGGCGCCCAGCGCCCAGGCGCGCGCCACACACACACACACGCAAGCAGGCGCCCAGCGCCCAGGCGTGCAACACACACACGCACAGCAGGCGCCCAGCGCCCAGGCGCGCGCCACACTGCCCAGCCACACACACAGCGCCCTTGGCGCCCAGCACAGGGCGCCTGGCGCCCAGAACAGTGCCAGAACCAGATTTTTACACAAATTCAGCCCAAACATCAATTTTTCTCAATTTTAAAACATCAAAATTATATTTCTTTTCCACCATCTAAAATCCTCACTCACCCCAAAAATCAATTTTATTTGAAATCACCAAAACCATATGGACAACCATCATCACCATTACCATGGCGCCCTAGGCGCCTATGCACACACCCACACTAAAGCATCACCAACACACACTGACTTGGCACTTGGCACTTGGCACACAAACACAACACAAAATACACTTAGCACATGGCACACAAACACAACACAAAATACACTTAGCACATGGCACACAAACACAACACAAAATACACTTAGCACATGGCACACAAACACAACACAAAATACACTTAGCCAAAACACAATAATTTGGCACGGGGCGCCTAGCACAAGGGCGCCTACTTCCATGGCCAAAATTCCAACAACGTCAAAACTTGGCGCAGGGCACCCCACAAAAAGGGCGCCTAATTCCGCACCTAAACAACCGTTTCCAGCAACACTAAAATCACAACCATGGCACCTTATACGCCTACAACACTTAAAACATCAAATTCAGCAACAACAACACCTGCTCATATGGCGCCCTATGCGCCTATAACACAACAACCGAATCTTTTGAGTAGTACAATTTATCAAATTACGCACCAATCACACCACCAACATCAAATTACATATTATGCATTTATTCGAGCACTTAGCACGCTATTCGGAATTCACCTTACAGAGCAACAATTCGCATATCATCACAACGGGTAACAACAATAACAACAACATACTCATATATCATAAACAACATAAAAATCAATATAAACAGGACATAGGACCTAACCCCTACATACATCCCATTATGCTCCCTATTATAAGGCAAGACCCACCCTTACCTTAGTTTCACCGAAGACAGGGACCCCTCCACGAGCACACCGAGTAACCACAGCAACTGAGCTCCTCTCCTCCTCCTTGGGGTTTGCGCCTCTCTCTTCTCCTCTCCTCTCCCTTGCGCTATTTTTCTTCTCTTTCTTTCTCTCTTTTGCATTTTCTTTCTTTTCTTTCTCACGCCCCTTCTCTCTTTTTCCCAAGTGATCCGCCTCTCCCCCAACCCCTAGTCACATACGCCTAAGCCAACCCTGGGCCTGGATCACGGGCCTCCATCCACTTAAGCCCATTTGAATAATTAAATATCTCCACCCTCTAAATAATTAAGACCACCCAATATTATTATTATTATTATTATTATTATTATTATTATCATCATTATTATTATTATTATTTCTATCACCAACTCCTATTTAATTAATTAACTAAATACTAAATAACTATTTAATTAATTTCGGGGTGTTACAACTCTCCCCCACTTAGATTATTTTCGTCCTCGAAAATTCGCATCAACATCTCCCTAACTCACCGGCTGGCTACGACAATTGACATCCTTACGGTTATGCTCTAACTAGTCCGTACCCACGATTACAATTAATTCACCCAACGACAAACAACAAAACTCGCAACAAGGTCTCTGTCGAAGGTCGACAAGGTACACAAGAACACACCAAGCAACATAAGACCAATCAGAGAAAACAACACAAGACTTAAGCATTCACAACATTCAGCAGTATTAAAACAATGAGCGGCATCGATATCGACAATAGGTTTAGCGGAAAACTCTAACGAAACACATACCTCCGAAATGATCATCATTCTTCAGTAGACTCAGTGCCCACCAAGGCAAACACCCTCCCACTAGACTTCTCTTTCTTCGGCTTGGAACACTTGGTACTAATGTGTCCCATCTCCCCACAGTTGTAGCAAACAACGTCTCTCTTCTCGCACTTAGCAGCTACGTGGCCTTCCTTGCCACACTTGAAACACTTGAAGGTCATGCAATCGGGACTCTTATGTCCCGGCTTTCCACACTTGTGACACACAATGCCCGCAGTAGCGTCTCCCCCACTTGGCTTCCTGCCCGAACTCTCCTCTCCCTTGCCCTTACCACCTGAAACCTCATAGGGCTTCCCCCTAAACTGAGAATTTCTCTTCTCCTTCACAGCCTTGTAAGCAGCAGAACTGTCTTCCTCATAGATCGTACACTTATCAACCAATCTAGCGAAGACCCGAACCTCTTGATATCCAATTGCTTTCTTTATATCAGGACGTAGACCACTCTCGAACTTGACACATTTTGAAAATTCAGAATTGGCATCGTTAGCATAATAAGGACAAAATTGGGCCAGCTCCTCAAACTTGGCGGCATAATCAGCCACAGTCCTGTCTCCCTGCTTCAGCTCTAAAAACTCCACTTCTTTCTTGGCTCGCACATCCTCAGGATAGTACTTCCTCTTGAACTCTCTTGTGAAAACCTCCCAAGTCACTTCCTCACCAGTATCTCTCAACCTTCGCAACATTCCCATCCACCAGTCTTCAGCTTCCTCCGTTAACATATGAGTCCCAAACTTCACTTTCTGAGCTGGAGTACACTCCATAACACGAAAGACCCGCTCTATCTCCTTCAGCCATGACAATGCTCCATCCGGGTTGTACCGACCCTTAAAGGTGGGTGGGTTCTCTCTCTGAAATGTAGCCAAATTGCGCGTCCCGTCATTAACAACACCGGGTATATTACCCATCACCCCGGCTATAGCCTGCAAGGCAGCAGCAAGTGCAGCATCGTCCCGTCTGGCCATTCTAGCACTGCAACAGAAAACAGAATTCAGAAACGAGTAACAAACTCAATGTTACTCAACACGACGACTCGACTACCGGCCGGACAGACCGAACTGCTCTGATACCACTTTGCAACACCCGTTTCTACCCCTTTCATTTATAACAATTATCAGAGTGCACCAATTATTTTTTTTTGAAACGGAATGCTACATTTACTTCAAAAACACGTCATTTGTTTAACTTAAATTAAAATCATTACGTGGCATCATGGGCGGGCCATTACTCAAAAATACGGTTACAACGTTAAAATAAAATCCAACAAGTCGTACAAGACAAAATCACTATCTAATAAGACGCCCCCCAGGTGCTACGTATCAGAGCGACTCGAACTCAAAGGAATGAAGGTCAAGGCCTTCAAGTACGGTTACCTGTAAGGTAAAAATCAACAAAAAGGGTGAGTCTCAAACCCTATAATAAAGTACATAAGGAGTAGTATGTACAGATACAGGACTACATCAATTACAGCAATATTCACTTTAATCACCAGTTCAGTCAACCGAAATTAATCACCAATTCATCACCAACTAAATATTCACCAAAATAATCACCCAATAAAAGTAATCACCAAACAATCACCAACTGTATGTTTAATGTATGAGATGCAACCCAAAACTCCACTGGGCATATGCATGTGGATCCATTCACCAAAAATGAGCCTTGAGGGCATTCACCAAAATTTATAATAAGGCCGAAGCCCGAGGCCGAAGCCTATTCACCAAAATCATGCATATGATTATGCGACACCATGACAATGCATCACACACCAGAACCACCAAATAAAAGTATGCCATAGCATATTCACCAACAGTTTGTTTAATTCACCAACACCCAATAGAGGATCACAGACCCCATTCACCAATAATAACATACACCATATATATATTTGCATACCACACTGTTACACAACACATTACTTTCACCGTGACAACACCATTTAAAATACAAGGAACGGTACCTTAATCTCACGAAGAACACCAACATTTTATTTAAAAGGAGTAGTAGCGATTTCAAATCCAAACAACAACTAGTACACAGTCACTTGGGACTTTCAGAAAACGACCGTGGAAAAATATTAAGTTTTGGTTTTGGCCTGGACAAACAGATAGACAATTAAATGAGCGTTGTAACGCACTTTGAACCACCTAAAACGGACACCCGAGTCAAAAGTTACGTTAAAAACAAATTTAGGAAAAATTAGGCAACACTGCTGAAAACTGGCGCCTTAGGCGCCCAGCGCCCAGGCAACACGCGCACTGGCGCCCAGCGCGCAACACACGCACGCCCGCGCGCACAACAGGCGCCCAGCGCCCAGGCGCGCGCCACACACACACACACGCAAGCAGGCGCCCAGCGCCCAGGCGTGCAACACACACACGCACAGCAGGCGCCCAGCGCCCAGGCGCGCGCCACACTGCCCAGCCACACACACAGCGCCCTTGGCGCCCAGCACAGGGCGCCTGGCGCCCAGAACAGTGCCAGAACCAGATTTTTACACAAATTCAGCCCAAACATCAATTTTTCTCAATTTTAAAACATCAAAATTATATTTCTTTTCCACCATCTAAAATCCTCACTCACCCCAAAAATCAATTTTATTTGAAATCACCAAAACCATATGGACAACCATCATCACCATTACCATGGCGCCCTAGGCGCCTATGCACACACCCACACTAAAGCATCACCAACACACACTGACTTGGCACTTGGCACTTGGCACACAAACACAACACAAAATACACTTAGCACATGGCACACAAACACAACACAAAATACACTTAGCACTTGGCACACAAACACAACACAAAATACACTTAGCCAAAACACAATAATTTGGCACGGGGCGCCTAGCACAAGGGCGCCTACTTCCATGGCCAAAATTCCAACAACGTCAAAACTTGGCGCAGGGCACCCCACAAAAAGGGCGCCTAATTCCGCACCTAAACAACCGTTTCCAGCAACACTAAAATCACAACCATGGCACCTTATACGCCTACAACACTTAAAACATCAAATTCAGCAACAACAACACCTGCTCATATGGCGCCCTATGCGCCTATAACACAACAACCGAATCTTTTGAGTAGTACAATTTATCAAATTACGCACCAATCACACCACCAACATCAAATTACATATTATGCATTTATTCGAGCACTTAGCACGCTATTCGGAATTCACCTTACAGAGCAACAATTCGCATATCATCACAACGGGTAACAACAATAACAACAACATACTCATATATCATAAACAGGTACTGTGAATTGAGTGAATACCCGAAACACCTCAAGAGTGAAACACTGGTGAGATGTGCGTACAGAGAAAACTTGAGAATGCTGCCTGCTTATGATTCGGTATTTCCAATTCAGTTGTCCTGCCACTGCATTAGATTGATGATGATAATTGATGTGCTGATGTGTTTAAGGTTGATGTATTATATGTAACAGCTAAATAGAAAAAACAGCCACAGTCTGAATTGATTGTTTGCTTGAGGACAAGCAAAAGTTTAAGTTTGGGGTTGTGTTGACTCTCAATCATATGATGTAAGTTAGGCATTTTTAGGACCAATTGTGCAGGGTTTTTATTGTATAACAGTCATTATCTGGGATTTAGTTCAGTTTTAGATAATTGTAGTAGGAAGTTCAATTGTAAGTTATTCCTTCACTTTTGGAGCTAAATGGGACTTGAAGACCTCTTAATTGGTTGTGGCATCTTTCGGCGAACCAGACACTTGCCCGGAAATGCAGCAATCTGGAGGAATTTTGTAAGTCAGAACTTTCTGTTGATTTTCGCGTCGCGACCAGGAGGGTTCGCGACGCGATCTGGAGGAATTCTACAAGCCAGAACTTTCTGTTATTTTTCGCGTCGCGACCAGGAGGGTTTGCGACGCGACCTGGAGCTGTTTTGCGAGGCCTGAAGTTTTTGTCATTTGTCGCGACGTGGCGGGCACGGGCCGCGTCGCGATGGTGCGTCAAAATTAGGGTTTTTAAAGCAGTTTCAGCAATTTTACAAGGGACTTCGTCTTGGGATCTGAGCCACACTAGGGAGCATCAGCTGTGGGCGTTTTTGGGAGCTTCTAATCACTTGGGAACAAGGTTTTGAAGACTTCTCATGGATTCCTCTATGTGTAACTTCTCCTTATTTCTATCTTCTCTTTCCTTGATGTTGTCCATGTAGTTTGTTTTGATTAGGGAGAGATGACTCTCCCCAAACCTATCTATTGATTACTTTGTTATGGTTGATTCAGTTGTTTGGTTAATTTATCATAAGTCTATGCCTCTTTGTGTAATGCTTTACTTCTACATATGCTAGTTGTAATGAATTAGGGATTGTGATCACATAGGGATATGGGTTACATTCTTGATATGGGGTAGTAGATCACATACTTGTGATCACCATAGGAATATGGGATTGGATGTGTGAATTCTCTATTTCTTGCGTTTATTGCTTTACCTGTTGGCATGAATCACCTAAGGGATTAGGGTTTCTCAATTAGGTAAAAGGGGTTTTGAGGCAAGGGATTGTCCTTAACCTAATTTAGTGAATTGAATCTGGTAATTTAAACAAACAATTTGAGATTAGCTGAAGGATCATAGGATAGGTGAGGGGAGAAGATTCGACCCCTAATTGCTTTTATTTTATTGTTTACAAACGTTTGCTTTATTTTACCGTTACTTCACTTTTCGTCCAACTGTTACGTCTAAGGATTAATTTACTTGCCTATTGATAATAAATCACAATCCCTGTGGATACGACCGGTACTTACCGTTAATTTTATTACTTGCGACATTTGGTACACTTGCCAAATTGCTAACAAGTTTTTGGCGCCGTTGCCGGGGATTGTTGATTTCATTGTCAACAAGGCATTTGAGTTAATTCTTAGTTGTTTTATTTTATTTTATTCATTTCAGTATTTTATTTTTGTTTTATTTGTTTAGATACTTTGTTTAGTGTTGGACTTGTTAACGGTTTGTTGAAGTGTTTCAGTGAACTGTGTAGCAGGGGCAAAGTTCGAAAGAATTGCTGTTTGTCCCGAAAAAAAAAAACAAAAAAAAATTTATGGAATCCACTTCTCGGATGGAAGATGCTTTGGACCAGTTTAGGCAAATGACTGAGACTATCTTCCAGCCTAAAGAGCAAGCTTCTCGGTTGGAAGATGCTTTGTCCGAGTTTATGCGAATGTCCGAGACCCTCTTCCAACCCCAAGAGCAAGTGATGATAGAGTCCGCGCCACCCTCACTTAGCGGTAAATTTTGTGAAGAACCCCACTTGAATGGAAAATGTGTGACACGCACCTTTTGCGATTCTTGTGGGGAGTATCTTGTGGAGTGCAACTGTGAGGATGAGTGGGTAACTATATCAGAAAATTACCCATGGTTATGCACTACCAATGAGGAACAAGAAGAACAAGCCCCAACAAAAGAAGAATCTGGGGAGGATAAGGAAGATGAGGAAGAAGAAAAGATTAAAATGGAGAAGCATGTAGTTTGGAGGGAAGATCAAAGCTCCCATTGTGGGGAAGGGGTGAAAACCCAACAAGAAAAAACCCAACAAATCATGGTTCCTATTATTCTTCCAAGTAGCAAGGAGGATACAAGTGAGGAGATTGACATATACTTAGACTCCTTCTATGCCTTATTCATCACCCTTCACCTTAAAAGGGTATGGAAGCATCTACAACTATGTTTCAAATTCATGATGTTCCTGCCCCAGAAGCGAAAGAAGAAGGATGATGTGTTCTTTGTGTCATATCAGCCACCTTGATAGTGGAATGACAAACGTCAAGCTAGTGACGTTAAAGAAGCGCTTGGTGGGAGGCAACCCATTGGTTCACTATTTACTGTTTTGAGTCTTTATTTTTCATTCCTTTTTTTGACTTTATTTTGCATTTTGGTCTGTACTCTATAATCTTGACTTACTCTGTGATATTGAGGCACCACTGCCCTATACTTTGTTTTTGTTTTGTTAAAGCAGCGTCAATAGTGATGATGTGTGGCATTTGGGGTCGCATGTTTGCATTTTTCCATTGGACACTCGCACGTCAAGTTTTATCATCAAGTAATAGCAGGGGTCATGACAAACGTTGCAGAAGTTCTTTATCATCTGTGAGCAGCATCTCTCAAGTTCCATCTCTATGATCCCAACTGTGAGGTTTGAGCCTAAACACGTTCTTATATATATTGTGTGTATTCCTTGCCTGCATTAGTCTGCAGAACTTGACATTGTGCTTAATTGTTTTTGCATTTGATTTTCATACACACTGAGGCATTTCTGTTGGCACCCCTGAGCCTTTCAAACCACACCTAATGAATGTTTATCCTCTGCTAGCCCCTCTGAGCCTATTGTTAAAAATTGCATGTTGTTTCTCTGACAATCATAGCCTAGTTAATTCTTAACTTGGAGTTAGGTAACAAAAGCTGTGAGAGTGGGGAAATTTTTAAGTTTGGGGTTGCTCGTGGAATAGCAACAATATAAGTTTGGGGTGGTATACAAGAGAAGGAGCAAGAAAAGAAAGAAAGAAAAATATATATATGTATATATATATACATATCAAAAAAAAAAAAGAGAAAAATAAATAAATAAAATCCTTCTCTTGTTTTGTTAAATGCTTTGGGAAAATGGGTGAGTATTGCGTGAAATTGACAAAAAGAGAGGTAGGCCCCAAGTGCAACCTACTTATCCAAATGTATCCACCCTTACCTAAGCCCCGCTATAACCCTTAAAGTCCTCAAAATGTGTGTATGCAATTCATTTGTCTAAGATGATATAGAACTCTGTCAAGCCTATGAAACGATGATGCAGGTACTGTGAATTGAGTGAATACCCGAAACACCTCAAGAGTGAAACACTGGTGAGATGTGCGTACAGAGAAAACTTGAGAATGCTGCCTGCTTATGATTCGGTATTTCCAATTCAGTTGTCCTGCCACTGCATTAGATTGATGATGATAATTGATGTGCTGATGTGTTTAAGGTTGATGTTTTATATGTAACAGCTAAATAGAAAAAACAGCCACAGTCTGAATTGATTGTTTGCTTGAGGACAAGCAAAAGTTTAAGTTTGGGGTTGTGTTGACTCTCAATCATATGATGTAAGTTAGGCATTTTTAGGACCAATTGTGCAGGGTTTTTATTGTATAACAGTCATTATCTGGGATTTAGTTCAGTTTTAGATAATTGTAGTAGGAAGTTCAATTGTAAGTTATTCCTTCACTTTTGGAGCTAAATGGGACTTGAAGACCTCTTAATTGGTTGTGGCATCTTTCGGCGAACCAGACACTTGCCCGGAAATGCAGCAATCTGGAGGAATTTTGTAAGTCAGAACTTTCTGTTGATTTTCGCGTCGCGACAAGGAGGGTTCGCGACGCGATCTGGAGGAATTCTACAAGCCAGAACTTTCTGTTATTTTTCGCGTCGCGACCAGGAGGGTTTGCGACGCGACCTGGAGCTGTTTTGCGAGGCCTGAAGTTTTTGTCATTTGTCGCGACGTGGCGGGCACGGGCCGCGTCGCGATGGTGCGTCAAAATTAGGGTTTTTAAAGCAGTTTCAGCAATTTTACAAGGGACTTCGTCTTGGGATCTGAGCCACACTAGGGAGCAGCAGCTGTGGGCGTTTTTGGGAGCTTCTAATCACTTGGGAACAAGTTTTTGAAGACTTCTCATGGATTCCTCTATGTGTAACTTCTCCTTATTTCTATCTTCTCTTTCCTTGATGTTGTCCATGTAGTTTGTTTTGATTAGGGAGAGATGACTCTCCCCAAACCTATCTATTGATTACTTTGTTATGGTTGATTCAGTTGTTTGGTTAATTTATCATAAGTCTATGCCTCTTTGTGTAATGCTTTACTTCTACATATGCTAGTTGTAATGAATTAGGGATTGTGATCACATAGGGATATGGGTTACATTCTTGATATGGGGTAGTAGATCACATACTTGTGATCACCATAGGAATATGGGATTGGATGTGTGAATTCTCTATTTCTTGCGTTTATTGCTTTACCTGTTGGCATGAATCACCTAAGGGATTAGGGTTTCTCAATTAGGTAAAAGGGGTTTTGAGGCAAGGGATTGTCCTTAACCTAATTTAGTGAATTGAATCTGGTAATTTAAACAAACAATTTGAGATTAGCTGAAGGATCATAGGATAGGTGAGGGGAGAAGATTCGACCCCTAATCGCTTTTATTTTATTGTTTACAAACGTTTGCTTTATTTTACCGTTACTTCACTTTTCGTCCAACTGTTACGTCTAAGGATTAATTTACTTGCCTATTGATAATAAATCACAATCCCTGTGGATACGACCGGTACTTACCGTTAATTTTATTACTTGCGACATTTGGTACACTTGCCAAATTGCTAACAAGTTTTTGGCGCCGTTGCCGGGGATTGTTGATTTCATTGTCAACAAGGCATTTGAGTTAATTCTTAGTTGTTTTATTTTATTTTATTCATTTCAGTATTTTATTTTTGTTTTATTTGTTTAGATACTTTGTATAGTGTTGGACTTGTTAACGGTTTGTTGAAGTGTTTCAGTGAACTGTGTAGCAGGAGCAAAGTTCGAAAGAATTGCTGTTTGTCCCGAAAAAAAAAAACAAAAAAAAAATTTATGGAATCCACTTCTCGGATGGAAGATGCTTTGGACCAGTTTAGGCAAATGACTGAGACTATCTTCCAGCCTAAAGAGCAAGCTTCTCGGTTGGAAGATGCTTTGTCCGAGTTTATGCGAATGTCCGAGACCCTCTTCCAACCCCAAGAGCAAGTGATGATAGAGTCCGCGCCACCCTCACTTAGCGGTAAATTTTGTGAAGAACCCCACTTGAATGGAAAATGTGTGACACGCACCTTTTGCGATTCTTGTGGGGAGTATCTTGTGGAGTGCAACTGTGAGGATGAGTGGGTAACTATATCAGAAAATTACCCATGGTTATGCACTACCAATGAGGAACAAGAAGAACAAGCCCCAACAAAAGAAGAATCTGGGGAGGATAAGGAAGATGAGGAAGAAGAAAAGATTGAAATGGAGGAGCATGTAGTTTGGAGGGAAGATCAAAGCTCCCATTGTGGGGAAGGGGTGAAAACCCAACAAGAAAAAACCCAACAAATCATGGTTCCTATTATTCTTCCAAGTAGCAAGGAGGATACAAGTGAGGAGATTGACATATACTTAGACTCCTTCTATGCCTTATTCATCACCCTTCACCTTAAAAGGGTATGGAAGCATCTACAACTATGTTTCAAATTCATGATGTTCCTGCCCCAGAAGCGAAAGAAGAAGGATGATGTGTTCTTTGTGTCATATCAGCCACCTTGATAGTGGAATGACAAACGTCAAGCTAGTGACGTTAAAGAAGCGCTTGGTGGGAGGCAACCCATTGGTTCACTATTTACTGTTTTGAGTCTTTATTTTTCATTCCTTTTTTTGACTTTATTTTGCATTTTGGTCTGTACTCTATAATCTTGACTTACTCTGTGATATTGAGGCACCACTGCCCTATACTTTGTTTTTGTTTTGTTAAAGCAGCGTCAATAGTGATGATGTGTGGCATTTGGGGTCGCATGTTTGCATTTTTCCATTGGACACTCGCACGTCAAGTTTTATCATCAAGTAATAGCAGGGGTCATGACAAACGTTGCAGAAGTTCTTTATCATCTGTGAGCAGCATCTCTCAAGTTCCATCTCTATGATCCCAACTGTGAGGTTTGAGCCTAAACACGTTCTTATATATATTGTGTGTATTCCTTGCCTGCATTAGTCTGCAGAACTTGACATTGTGCTTAATTGTTTTTGCATTTGATTTTCATACACACTGAGGCATTTCTGTTGGCACCCCTGAGCCTTTCAAACCACACCTAATGAATATTTATCCTCTGCTAGCCCCTCTGAGCCTATTGTTAAAAATTGTATGTTGTTTCTCTGACAATCATAGCCTAGTTAATTCTTAACTTGGAGTTAGGTAACAAAAGCTGTGAGAGTGGGGAAATTTTTAAGTTTGGGGTTGCTCATGGAATAGCAACAATATAAGTTTGGGGTGGTATACAAGAGAAGGAGCAAGAAAAGAAAGAAAGAAAAATATATATATGTATATATATATACATATCAAAAAAAAAAAAAGAGAAAAATAAATAAATAAAATCCTTCTCTTGTTTTGTTAAATGCTTTGGGAAAATGGGTGAGTATTGCGTGAAATTGACAAAAAGAGAGGTAGGCCTAACTCCAAGTGCAACCTACTTATCCAAATGTATCCACCCTTACCTAAGCCCCGCTATAACCCTTAAAGTCCTCAAAATGTGTGTATGCAATTCATTTGTCTAAGATGATATAGAACTCTGTCAAGCCTATGAAACGATGATGCAGGTACTGTGAATTGAGTGAATACCCGAAACACCTCAAGAGTGAAACACTGGTGAGATGTGCGTACAGAGAAAACTTGAGAATGCTGCCTGCTTATGATTCGGTATTTCCAATTCAGTTGTCCTGCCACTGCATTAGATTGATGATGATAATTGATGTGCTGATGTGTTTAAGGTTGATGTATTATATGTAACAGCTAAATAGAAAAAACAGCCACAGTCTGAATTGATTGTTTGCTTGAGGACAAGCAAAAGTTTAAGTTTGGGGTTGTGTTGACTCTCAATCATATGATGTAAGTTAGGCATTTTTAGGACCAATTGTGCAGGGTTTTTATTGTATAACAGTCATTATCTGGGATTTAGTTCAGTTTTAGATAATTGTAGTAGGAAGTTCAATTGTAAGTTATTCCTTCACTTTTGGAGCTAAATGGGACTTGAAGACCTCTTAATTGGTTGTGGCATCTTTCGGCGAACCAGACACTTGCCCGGAAATGCAGCAATCTGGAGGAATTTTGCAAGTCAGAACTTTCTGTTGATTTTCGCGTCGCGACCAGGAGGGTTCGCGACGCGATCTAGAGGAATTCTACAAGCCAGAACTTTCTGTTATTTTTCGCGTCGCGACCAGGAGGGTTTGCGACGCGACCTGGAGCTGTTTTGCGAGGCCTGAAGTTTCTGTCATTTGTCGCGACGCGGCGGGCACGGGCCGCGTCGCGATGGTGCGTCAAAATTAGGGTTTTTAAAGCAGTTTCAGCAATTTTACAAGGGACTTCGTCTTGGGATCTGAGCCACACTAGGGAGCAGCAGCTGTGGGCGTTTTTGGGAGCTTCTAATCACTTGGGAACAAGTTTTTGAAGACTTCTCATGGATTCCTCTATGTGTAACTTCTCCTTATTTCTATCTTCTCTTTCCTTGATGTTGTCCATGTAGTTTGTTTTGATTAGGGAGAGATGACTCTCCCCAAACCTATCTATTGATTACTTTGTTATGGTTGATTCAGTTGTTTGGTTAATTTATCATAAGTCTATGCCTCTTTGTGTAATGCTTTACTTCTACATATGCTAGTTGTAATGAATTAGGGATTGTGATCACATAGGGATATGGGTTACATTCTTGATATGGGGTAGTAGATCACATACTTGTGATCACCATAGGAATATGGGATTGGATGTGTGAATTCTCTATTTCTTGCGTTTATTGCTTTACCTGTTGGCATGAATCACCTAAGGGATTAGGGTTTCTCAATTAGGTAAAAGGGGTTTTGAGGCAAGGGATTGTCCTTAACCTAATTTAGTGAATTGAATCTGGTAATTTAAACAAACAATTTGAGATTAGCTGAAGGATCATAGGATAGGTGAGGGGAGAAGATTCGACCCCTAATTGCTTTTATTTTATTGTTTACAAACGTTTGCTTTATTTTACCGTTACTTCACTTTTCGTCCAACTGTTACGTCTAAGGATTAATTTACTTGCCTATTGATAATAAATCACAATCCCTGTGGATACGACCGGTACTTACCGTTAATTTTATTACTTGCGACATTTGGTACACTTGCCAAATTGTTAACAACGTTCATGACAGTGTTAAATATGTTGTCAAAAAAATTCTTCTCTATATGCATGACATCCAGATTGTGTCTCAATAGATTATCTTTCCAATAGGGAAGTTCCCAAAAAATACATTTTTTTGTCCAATTGTGCCATTGTCCATAGCCATCTGGACGAGAAACAACACCGGCTACGACTTCCACAGGAGGGATATCCCTAACATTATTCCAAACTTCCTCTGGTGTCAACTGACGAGGAGGTCCAGCTGTTTCAACATTTCCCTTGATGAACGCATATTTCTGCTTTCTAAATGGGTGATCCATAGGTAAGAACCTACGGTGCGAGTCAAACCATGAAACTTTTCCTCCGTATTTAAGACTAAAAGCCTTTGTGTCAACCATGCAAATCGGACACGCCATCTTACCATGTGTCCCCCATCCAGACAACATTCCATAGGCAGGGAAGTCATTTATGGTCCACATCAAAGCCGCCCTCATTGTAACACCCCGAAATTAATTAAATAGTTATTTAGTATTTAGTTAATTAAATTAAATAGGAGTTGGTGATAGAAATAATAATAATAATAATATTGGGTGGTTTTAGTTATTAATATATTATTTTATTTATCTGAAGGGGGTGGTGTTGGTGCTTCGGAGGTGTTATGATTGGCCCAGTGCGCCAAGCCCAAGCCCGTAGACTTGAGCTGCTAGGCGCTAGGTTAGTGAAGTGGCGCCTCATTTGTGAAAAAAGAAAAGAAAGCGTGAGTTGAGAGAAGAGAAAGGAGAGAGCGTGAGAAGAGAGAAAGAAAAGAGAAAAACGGCACTAAGGGAGAAGAAAGAAGAAGAGAGGGGCGCGACTTCCATAGGAGAGGAGAGGAGCTCAGTTGCTGTGGTTACTCGGTGTGCACGTGGAGGGGTCTCCGTCTTCGGTGAAACTAAGGTAAGGGTGGGTCTTGCCTTATAATAGGGAACATAATGGGATGTATGTAGGGGTTAGGTCCTATGTCCTGTTTATATTGATTTTTATGTTGTTTATGATATACGAATATGTTGTTGTTATTGTTGTTGCTCATTGTGATGATATGCGAATTGTTGCTCTGTAAGATGAATTTCGAATTGCGTACTAAGTGCTCGAATAAATGTATAAATGATAATGTTGGGCTTAATTAATTGAGTTTGGAGTAATTTTGTGGCGTTTGAAATAGTTGGTGATGATTGAGCATTTGGTACTCATGTGTTGTTGTTGGTGAATTTGATGTTTTGGGTGTTATAGGCGCATAAGGCGCCATTGTGGTATTTTTAGTGTTGCTGGAAATTGTTGTCTAGGTGCGGAATTAGGCGCTCTTGAGTGGGGTGCCCCGCGCCAAGTATTGACGTTGTCGGAATTTTGGTCATGGAAGTAGGCGCCCTTGTGCTAGGCGCCCCGTGCCAAATTATTGTGTTTTGGCTAAGTGTATGTTTGTGTTGTGTTGGTGTGCCATGTGCTAAGTGCATTTTATGTTGTGTTGTGTGCTTTGATAGTTGCCCATATGGTTTTGGTGATTTCGAATAAAATTGACTTTTGGGTGAGTGAGGATTTTAGATGGTGGAAAAGAAATATAATTTTGATGTTTTAAAATTGAGAAGAAATGATGTTTGGGCTGAATTTATATAAAAATCTGGTTTTGGCAGTGTGCTGGGCGCCAAGGGCGCTGTGTGTGTGTGCTGGGCAAGTGTGGCGCGCGCCTGGGCGCTGGGCGCCTGTTGTGCGTGCGCTGTGTTGCGCGCTGGGCGCTGGGCGCCTGCTTGCGTGCGTGTGTGTGTGTGGCGCGCGCCTGGGCGCTGGGCGCCTGTTGTGCGCGCGGATGCGCTGTGTTGCGCGCTGGGCGCCAGTGTGCGTGTTGCCTGGGCGCTGGGCGCCTAAGGCGCCAGTTTCCAGCAGTGTTGCCTAATTTTTCCTAAATTTGTTTTTAACGTAACTTTTGACTCGGGTGTCCGTTTTAGGTGTTTCAAAGTGCGTTACGACGCTTATTTAATTGTCTATATGTTTGTCCAGGCCAAAACCAAAACTTAATATTTTTCCCCGGTCGTTTTCTGAAAGTCCCAAGTGACTGTGTACTAGTTGTTGTTTGGTTTGGAAATTGCTACTGTTCCTTTTAAATAAATTGTTGGTGTTTTCATGAGACTAAGGTACTGATCCTTGTATTTTGAAATGGTGTTGTCACGGTGAAAGTAGTGTTTTGTGTAACAGTGTGGTATGCAAATAAATATATATATATATATATATATATATATATATATGGTGTATATTATTATTGGTGAATGGAGTATGTGATTCTCTTTTGGGTGTTGATGAATAAACAAACTGTTGGTGAATATGCTGTGGCATACTTTTATTTGGTGATTCTGGTGTGTGCTGCATTGTCATGGTGTCGCATAATCATATGCATTATCTTGGTGAATAGGCTTCGGCCTCGGGCTTCGGCCTTATTACAAATTTTTGGTGAATGCCCTCAAGGCTCAGTTTTGGTGAATGGATCCACATGCATATGCCCAGTGGAGTTTTGGGTTGCATCTCATACATTAAACATACAGTTGGTGAATGTTTTGGTGATTATTTATTTGGTGATTAATTGGTGATTATTTATTTGGTGATTACTTGGTGATTATTTATTTGGTGATTACTTGGTGATTATTTATTTGGTGATTAATTTCGATTGACTGAACTGGTGATTAAAGTGAATATTGCTGTGACTGATGTAGTCCTGTATCTGTATATACTACTCCTTATGTACTTTATTATAGGGTTTGAGACTCACCCCTTTTGTTGATTTTTACCTTACAGGTAACCGTACTTGAAGGCTTTGACCTTCATTCCCTTGAGTTCGAGTCTCTCTGATACGTAGCACCTGGGGGGCGTCTTATTAGATAGTGATCTTGTCTTGTACGACTTGTTGGATTTTGTTTTAACGTTGTAACTGTATTTTTGAGTAATGGCCGCCCATGATGCCACGTAATGTTTTTAATTTAGGTTAAACAAATGACGTGTTTTTGAAGTAATTGTAGCATTCCGTTTCAAGAAAAATAATTTGTGCACTCTGATAATTGTTATAAATGAAAGGGGTAGAAACGGGTGTTACAAGTTGGTATCAGAGCAATGGTTGGTCTGTCCGGCCGAGTCGTCGAGTCGTTGTGTCAGATAGTGACCAACTGTTGTCTTTTCAGTGTTGACCGTTGTTTGTGTTGCAGGTACACCGGAAAGTTTCTATTGGTAAGTGAACTAGTGGGGGAGATTTTCCTACTAGTGCTGTGTGCCCTATTGTGTACACAGTGTGAGAACTGTGTTTTGCTGTTGTGATCATTATTGTTGACCTTATTGCTGCGTGCTTCTAAATGAATTGTCATGTTGTTTAAATGTTCACATGTGTTTTAGTTGATATTGAGCTCTGTGTGTTTTACATAAAATGTCGAATTAATTGCTGTTGCTGTGGATTGTTAAGTCGCATGTACTTTCTTATGTTGATATGCCCGAACTATTTTAAGAGGTCGACGCTGAGCTTTTACGAAAAAATCTTTTAATGCTTTGACTGCTGTTCCCTGGGGAGTTTCGTTGTTGTTTCAGAAGACTTCTGTTATTGTTCCTAATCTTATGCACTACCCCTATTTTTATGAGTTGTACCTATTTCTGATTGTTGACTGTCCCGTGTGTCTTATTATTTCTATTATGTTGCCTGGTGTGTTCTTTGTGTCTCTTGTCGATCTTCGACAGAGACCTTGTTGCGAGTTTTGTTGTTTGTCGTTGGGGGAATTAATTGTAATCGTGGGTACGGACTAGTTAGAGCATAACCGTGAGGATGTCAATTGTCGTAGCCAGCCGGTGAGTTAGGGAGATGTTGATGCGAATTTTCGAGGACGAAAATAATCTAAGTGGGGGAGAGTTGTAACACCCCGAAATTAATTAAATAGTTATTTAGTATTTAGTTAATTAAATTAAATAGGAGTTGGTGATAGAAATAATAATAATAATAATAATATTGGGTGGTTTTAGTTATTAATATATTATTTTATTTATCTGAAGGGGGTGGTGTTGGTGCTTCGGAGGTGTTATGATTGGCCCAGTGCGCCAAGCCCAAGCCCGTAGACTTGAGCTGCTAGGCGCTAGGTTAGTGAAGTGGCGCCTCATTTGTGAAAAAAGAAAAGAAAGCGTGAGTTGAGAGAAGAGAAAGGAGAGAGCGTGAGAAGAGAGAAAGAAAAGAGAAAAACGGCACTAAGGGAGAAGAAAGAAGAAGAGAGGGGCGCGACTTCCATAGGAGAGGAGAGGAGCTCAGTTGCTGTGGTTACTCGGTGTGCACGTGGAGGGGTCTCCGTCTTCGGTGAAACTAAGGTAAGGGTGGGTCTTGCCTTATAATAGGGAACATAATGGGATGTATGTAGGGGTTAGGTCCTATGTCCTGTTTATATTGATTTTTATGTTGTTTATGATATACGAATATGTTGTTGTTATTGTTGTTGCTCATTGTGATGATATGCGAATTGTTGCTCTGTAAGATGAATTTCGAATTGCGTACTAAGTGCTCGAATAAATGTATAAATGATAATGTTGGGCTTAATTAATTGAGTTTGGAGTAATTTTGTGGCGTTTGAAATAGTTGGTGATGATTGAGCATTTGGTACTCATGTGTTGTTGTTGGTGAATTTGATGTTTTGGGTGTTATAGGCGCATAAGGCGCCATTGTGGTATTTTTAGTGTTGCTGGAAATTGTTGTCTAGGTGCGGAATTAGGCGCTCTTGAGTGGGGTGCCCCGCGCCAAGTATTGACGTTGTCGGAATTTTGGTCATGGAAGTAGGCGCCCTTGTGCTAGGCGCCCCGTGCCAAATTATTGTGTTTTGGCTAAGTGTATGTTTGTGTTGTGTTGGTGTGCCATGTGCTAAGTGCATTTTATGTTGTGTTGTGTGCTTTGATAGTTGCCCATATGGTTTTGGTGATTTCGAATAAAATTGACTTTTGGGTGAGTGAGGATTTTAGATGGTGGAAAAGAAATATAATTTTGATGTTTTAAAATTGAGAAGAAATGATGTTTGGGCTGAATTTATATAAAAATCTGGTTTTGGCAGTGTGCTGGGCGCCAAGGGCGCTGTGTGTGTGTGCTGGGCAAGTGTGGCGCGCGCCTGGGCGCTGGGCGCCTGTTGTGCGTGCGCTGTGTTGCGCGCTGGGCGCTGGGCGCCTGCTTGCGTGCGTGTGTGTGTGTGGCGCGCGCCTGGGCGCTGGGCGCCTGTTGTGCGCGCGGATGCGCTGTGGTGCGCGCTGGGCGCCAGTGTGCGTGTTGCCTGGGCGCTGGGCGCCTAAGGCGCCAGTTTCCAGCAGTGTTGCCTAATTTTTCCTAAATTTGTTTTTAACGTAACTTTTGACTCGGGTGTCCGTTTTAGGTGTTTCAAAGTGCGTTACGACGCTTATTTAATTGTCTATATGTTTGTCCAGGCCAAAACCAAAACTTAATATTTTTCCCCGGTCGTTTTCTGAAAGTCCCAAGTGACTGTGTACTAGTTGTTGTTTGGTTTGGAAATTGGTACTGTTCCTTTTAAATAAATTGTTGGTGTTTTCATGAGACTAAGGTACTGATCCTTGTATTTTGAAATGGTGTTGTCACGGTGAAAGTAGTGTTCTGTGTAACAGTGTGGTATGCAAATAAATATATATATATATATATGGTGTATATTATTATTGGTGAATGGAGTATGTGATTCTCTTTTGGGTGTTGATGAATAAACAAACTGTTGGTGAATATGCTGTGGCATACTTTTATTTGGTGATTCTGGTGTGTGCTGCATTGTCATGGTGTCGCATAATCATATGCATTATCTTGGTGAATAGGCTTCGGCCTCGGGCTTCGGCCTTATTACAAATTTTTGGTGAATGCCCTCAAGGCTCAGTTTTGGTGAATGGATCCACATGCATATGCCCAGTGGAGTTTTGGGTTGCATCTCATACATTAAACATACAGTTGGTGAATGTTTTGGTGATTATTTATTTGGTGATTAATTGGTGATTATTTATTTGGTGATTACTTGGTGATTATTTATTTGGTGATTAATTTCGATTGACTGAACTGGTGATTAAAGTGAATATTGCTGTGACTGATGTAGTCCTGTATCTGTATATACTACTCCTTATGTACTTTATTATAGGGTTTGAGACTCACCCCTTTTGTTGATTTTTACCTTACAGGTAACCGTACTTGAAGGCTTTGACCTTCATTCCCTTGAGTTCGAGTCGCTCTGATACGTAGCACCTGGGGGGCGTCTTATTAGATAGTGATCTTGTCTTGTACGACTTGTTGGATTTTGTTTTAACGTTGTAACTGTATTTTTGAGTAATGGCCGCCCATGATGCCACGTAATGTTTTTAATTTAGGTTAAACAAATGACGTGTTTTTGAAGTAATTGTAGCATTCCGTTTCAAGAAAAATAATTTGTGCACTCTGATAATTGTTATAAATGAAAGGGGTAGAAACGGGTGTTACAAGTTGGTATCAGAGCAATGGTTGGTCTGTCCGGCCGAGTCGTCGAGTCGTTGTGTCAGATAGTGACCAACTGTTGTCTTTTCAGTGTTGACCGTTGTTTGTGTTGCAGGTACACCGGAAAGTTTCTATTGGTAAGTGAACTAGTGGGGGAGATTTCCCTACTAGTGGGGGAGTTTCTATAGGTCATCAATCAAAGGTTGCAAATAGATGTCAATACCAGCTGTTGGATTACTTGGCCCTGGAATAATAGAATTTAAAAACATGTATGGTTTGGACATACACATTTCTGGAGGAATGTTGTATGGGGTAACAATAACTGGCCAACATGAATACGGTGTTGCCGAGGATTGAATATATGGTGTGAAACCATCAGAGCACAAACCAAGCCGAACATTGCGCGGATCACTGGCAAAATCTGGATGAACACGATCAAAATGCTTCCAAGCTTTACCATCAGATGGGTGACGTAATTCACCAGAATTATTTCTATTTTGATGGTGCCATGTCATTTTACCTGCGGTCTCCATTGAAGTAAACATCCTCTGTAGCCTTGGAATAAGAGGCAGATAGAACATTGATTTTCGTGGAACCGGTTTGCCTCTGCTCATCCCTGATCTACTGACACGATAGCGTGGTTGTCCACACAACTTGCATTCCGACAACTCTCCATCATTTATGCCAAACTCATTGTTATAATAGAGCATGCAACCAGACACACAACAATCAATCCTTTTAGATTTTAAGCCAAGCTTCGATACCACTCTTTTAGCTTCATAATAACTTTGCGGTAAACTCCCTCTAATGGGGGTTGCATCCAACATCATTTTGGTCATATATTCCATGCACAACTCAGCAACATTAAATTGAGACTTAAGACCCAACAACCGAACACACATTGATAATTTTGAGTCTGTAGATCCTTCAAATATGGGTTTATTTGTCTCACTCAAATACATGTAAAACCTTTGAGCTTCCTCATTTGGAACTTCGTCAGCATCTGGTTCTTCAAAATCCAAATTTACTCCAACAGCGTCAGATATCATTCCCTGATAAACATCTAACGGTTGTATTCCCCATCCTTCAGATGTCGTAGTCACTGGATAACTACTTGATGTGTGATCTACTACTTCAACCGGAACATTAACCGCAGGAACTGCAGCTACCCCTGGCGCTCCTTCCCTGTGACGACTCCATGTCCAATAATTTGGCCTAAACCCATTATTGTACAAATGAAGTCTAACTTCATGTTCATTTTTTATAGCTCGAAATGAACATTTCAAGCACGGACATCTAATACCGCCTTGTCGCCCAAATTCTTCATGATCAATGTACTTAGCACAAAAAATAAACTCTTCTACTCCTTCTACAAAACGTCGTTTTACACCAGTTCTTCCAGGATACAATCGATCATACATCCAACTACGATCCATTTTCAAGAACTATACGTATACTACACTACAATATAAATAAAATAAACTATCAATTACTTCATATTTTGATATATATATTTATATATTACTCATTTTATTTTGATATTTCAATAAACTACCAATTAATTACAAGCAACAGAATTAATTTTTTAATAATGTTTTATACAAATAATTTAAACATTATAAATAATAATTCCAAATTTAATTTTAAATTTCAATTTTTATAAGACAATATATGTTAATAAAATTTATAAGTGAACTTAATAAATAAGTTTTTTCAATATAAATTAATTTGTATTATTATTGCAAACAAAATACTAAACAAAATTTTACTAAAAATAGTGAAGTAAGTAATATTTTATTAATTACTTTAACAACTAACCGTAGTGAAGAGAAGGCTCTGGCTTGAAGCTTATCTTGAACTCAAGCAGAGAGGAAAAAGGAGGAACCCAAACAATACCTAAACAAAAAAAAACAACACAATTAGTAACAAATTCATATTATTATAAAATAATTTAAAAACGAATATTAAAAATAAAAATTAAAAACTAAAACTATTAACTAATATCAAAAACATACCTTGAAGAAATTTCCCAATAAGAGCAGAAGACAATTCGTAGGGAGGAAGCGCTACACTTCAAAAACAGATTTAGTAGAAAAGGAGAGAATTTGGGAGAGAGTAAAAGAGAAATTTTAAGAAGAGAATGGGAGGATTGTTAGAAGTGTGAAGAATGAGAAGTGGGGAATGGATATATATAGGAAAAAGCAGCCCAACGGTCAAAAGGGATTTTCGGCGGATTCTGGAGGTTTGCGGCGGATTTTAAAATTCAATATCCGCGGGTTTTTTTTTTCGGTACTTTGCGGCGGATTCTGGAGGTTTGCGGCGGATTTTGAAAGTTAAAATCCGCGGGTTTTTTAATTACGGAGATTTGCGGCGGATTCGTGGTATTTTGCGGCGGATATTCAAATCAAAATACCGCGCCTTTTTTTTTAAAAACACCAAATAATCCGCCGCAAAAGCTATAATCCGCCGCAAAGATTCGCCGCAAATGCTCAACATCCGCCGCAAATAACACAAATCCGCCGCAAAGTACCATTTTTTTTTTTTAAAAATTATTATTTTTTTTAAAAAATTATTATTATTTTTAAAAAAAAATTATTATTTTTTTTAAAAATTATTATTATTTTTAAAAAATAAATTTTATTTTTTTCAAAAAATCGTTTTAATTAAAAATATATATTATTTTATTAATTTTTTTAATTATTGATAAAAAAATAAAATCCAATAACTAATTAATTTTTAATTTAAAAAAATAAAAATTGGGAAAAGCAGTAAAATATTATCACCAAAAAAATATACATACAATTAATAAAATATTTTAAACAAAAAAATAAAATAATCTAAAGCAATAAAAATTGGGAAAAACAGTAATATATATATTTAATGTCTGCTACCCCTAAACGGAGACCTACGCCATTATCTTGATATGACACTCTCTTGAGCATTGTCGGCAGCAGCTCCATTACAGTGGCGTATGTCTCCATTTCTTTGTAAAGAAATTTCCACATTGTCGTGAACACCCCTTCATCTTTTTCGTTAAAAGTAACCCATTTATAAGCAAAAAGCTCCTCCACATTATTTCACCACAAGTGACATATACGTTAATCAAACGCTCGGTATCATCCTTCAACTTAACAGCCCGTCCTTGCAGTTCCTCAAACTTTCTATTTAGAGATTCAACCATATTTTCAAAATAGAAAGTTTCACAAGAAACCATCTTTTGAAAAGATGATTGAATCTCTAAATAGAAAGTTTGAGGAACTGCAAGGACGGGTTGTTAAGTTGGAGGATGATACCGAGCGTTTGATGAACGTATATGTCTCTTGTGGTGAAAATAATGAGGATGAACTTTATGCTGATAAAGGGGTTACTTTTAACGAAAAAGATGAAGGGGTCTTCATGACAATGTGGAAATTTTTTTACAAAAAAATGGAGACGTACGCCACTCTATTGGAACCCCGCTGCCGACAATGCTCAAGAGAGTGCCGTATTAAGAGATCGAGTGCCGTATCAAGAGAATGAGAGTATTGGTAGAGGTGTGAAAAAAGAAGGAGGGGAGAAGGGGTTTATATAGGAGAAACGAAGTCAAACGGTCAAAAGGCAAGATCCGCCGGAAACGGCAGTTACCGGCGGATTTAAGGGATTTGCGGCGGACATAAGGGATTTGCGGCGGACGGAGGTGCATTTGCGGCGATTAATTAAAATCTCGTAAAAAAAAAATTGTGAACCCAAATCCGCCGCAAGAACCGTTAAATCCGCCGCAAAAGCCAAGACGAATTTTAATCCGCCGCAAATGTCAATTTTTCCGCCGGTAACTTTGAGGCGGATAAATTCCGCCGGAAATTCGTAGATTCCGCCGGTAACTTTGCGGCGGATCTATATCCGCCGGAAACTCCTGGCCGGAAAAACAAATAATTCTTGTAGTGAACAATCATCTTCAACCTAAAGCAGTAGCAATACAACAGAATTGGAAAACACAAGTTCATAAGCAGGCAAGCATTCTCAAGTTCTCTCTTTTGCACACATATCACCACTGTTTCTCTCTTTGGGGTGTTTTGGGTGTTCACTCAATTCACAGTACCTGCATCATCGTTTCTTAGGCTTGAACAAGTACTATACAAATCTATACACATGAATTGCACACACACTATTTGAGGACTTTCACGGTTGTAACGGGGCTTAGGTAAGGGTGGATAAAATTTGGATAAGTAGGTTAAACTTGGAGTTAGGCCTACTTCTCTCTTTGTCAATTTCAACAATTCACTTATTTACCCATTTTTCCCAAAGCATTCTACAAGAGAAGGAATTATTTATAATAGTAAAGTTTTTTTTTTTTTGCAGCGTCGCGACGCGAAGGCATGCCATCACGACGCGAAAATAGACAGAAACCAGAACTGAACATTTTTTTCTTTTTCATATGATCCTTTCTCTTGTATACCACCCCAAACTTAGAATGTTGCTATTCCATGAGCAACCCCAAACTTAGAATTTTTCCCCACTCTCATGCTTTGTCTACCTAACTCCAAGTTAAGAAAAACTAGGCTATGATATGTAGAAAAAAAAATACAAAAATAACAAAAGCTCAGAGGGGCTAGCAAGGGAAATATGTAACGCCCAAATAATTTAATTATTTATTTAATTAAATTATTTAGGTATTTTATTAGAATGGTTATATTTAATAATTAATCAAATGATGTTTTATGCAAATTAAGGAGTGGTGCCTAGTAATTAGCTGATTAGTGGACGGGGGCCCGTGATCCACGAGCCCAAGGCTTAGGCGCATGAAGGGAGTGTTAGTTAGGGTTTGAAGCATTGCGCATTTTGAGTGTTGGTGATTGGTGATGGTGATTGGTGATTTTTGGTGATTATTGGTGATTATTGGTGATAATATAATAGGTGATGGTGTAACAGGTGATGTGCCTATTCCATGGGCTAAGGTGATGGGTCTATGACCACTTGGTGATATTGGTGATGCTATATTAATTAAATGTCTGTTGTGTGTTGATTTGTCTGGTGCATTGTCCATGGTGTCGCAAATATTGCATATGCATTATTTTGGTGATGTTGCCTTCGGCCGTTGGAGCTATAGGTGATGATGGTGATGCTCATATAGGTGATGTGCCCATACTGGCTACTTTATTGCTGATGATTGGTACCACATGCATATGCCCGTTGGTGTGGGTTGCATCTCATATAACCACTCATGATGTTAAGGATAATTATTGGTGATTTATTAATTGATGTTGTTGTGATGTGGTTGTGCAGGTGATTGTGAGTGAAGGCAAGTCTACCTTCGATAGTAGAGTTAGGTGTCGTCGCTCTGATATGTAACACTCGGGGGAAACGAACGCTAGGGTTTATTAGTGTTTCTGTTATTTTAATTTTTGAAGTTTTTATGCTGATGTAGAACTATTTAATTGAACTATGATTTGATTTCGCTGCTGGTTGATATTATGACGTGCTAGGTGTTGTACTGTTTTAATGGTGAAACTTATTTATTTGGCGTGTGGTGCTTAACGGTGTAAGTGTAGCATCCCTTGTGGGTGTATTGAAAATGTTTTGAAAACTCTGATTTTTGTCGAAAATTTTCCGGGTAGAAAAGGGGTGTTACATTAGTGGTATCAGAGCAGTTTCGGTCTGTCCGGCCAAGTTGTCAAGTCATTGTGTCATTGACACCAAGTATTGTCAATTAGTTCTAACTGTTGTCTATGATTGTAGTGATTAGTTGAGATGGATGGAAGGAACGATGCTGCTATTGCTGCTGCGTTGGCTGCTATGGCTCAGGCTGTGGAGGGTCAACATAATGCTGGTGAGAATGCTGGGTCTCGGAGTTTGGCTACCTTTCAGAGAGAGAATCCACCTACCTTCAAGGGCAACTACGATCCCGATGGGGCTTTAGCTTGGCTGAAAGAGATGGAGAGGATTTTTCGTGTGATGGACTGCACTCCGGCACAGAAGTTCCGTTATGGTACGCATATGCTGGCAGAGGAGGCCGATGACTGGTGGTTAGAGGCTAGGCAGAGGTTGGAGACTGCAAATGAAGAGATCACTTGGGCTGTGTTCCGCAGAGAGTTTATGAGAAAGTACTATCCAGAGGATGTCCGAGGTAAGAAGGAGATTGAGTTCCTAGAGCTGAAGCAGGGGAATATGTCTGTGACCGAGTATGCTGCTAAGTTTGTGGAATTAGCAAAGTTTTATCCGCACTATAGTGAAGCTACTGCTGAATTTTCCAATTGCATTAAGTTTGAGAATGGGCTGCGTCCTGAGATTAAGAAGGCGGTTGGTTATCAGAAGATCCGTGTTTTTGCTGATTTGATCGACAGCTGCAGAATTTATGAGGAAGACAACAATGCTCACTACAAGATGATGAATGAGAAGATGAGCAAATTTCAAAGTCGTAGTAAGCCGTATGAGGTTCCTACTAGTAAGGGTAAACCGAAAACTGCTGCTGGCAAGAGGACTAGTGGGGGATATGCTCCTGCTAGCATCGTATGTTACAAATGTGGCAAAGCTGGTCACAAGAGTAACGTGTGCAGTGCTGAAGTGAAGAAGTGTTACCGTTGTGGCAAAGAGGGTCATGTAGTGGCTGAGTGTGAGCGTAAGGAAGTGGTCTGCTACAACTGTGGTGAAGGAGGGCACATTAGTACTCAGTGTCCGAAGCCGAAGAAAGAAAGGTCCAGTGGGAAGGTGTTTGCTTTAGCAGGTGAAGAGCCTACTGAAGATGATGGACTTATTAGAGGTACGTGCTTCATTAATGGTACTCCTTTAAAATCTATTGTTGATACTGGTGCTACGCATTGCTTTATTGCTGCTGATTGTTGTAAGAGGTTGAATCTTGCATTGTCTGCTATGAATGGAGAGATGGTTGTCGACACTCCAGCTAAGGGGTCGATAACTACCTCTCTAGCGTGTTCTCAGTGTCCCTTGTCGATCTTCGACAGAGACTTTGTTGTGGATTTTGTTTGTTTGCCGTTGAGCGGATTGGATGTAATCTTGGGTATGAACTGGTTAGAGCTTAACCATGTTCATATTAATTGTCGTAGCAAGTCGGTGAGTTTTGAAGAGGAGGAGTCCGGTTTGTTATCCGCTAGTCAGTTGCGGAAGTTGATGAAGGAAGGAGTTCAGTTGTCCTTGCTGATGGCATCGTTGTCTGTTGAGAATCAAGCTATCATTGAAGAATTGCGGGTGGTGCGCAAATTTCCTGATGTTTTCCCTGATGAGATTCCAAGTGTGCCGCCAGAGAGGGAAGTTGAGTTCTCTATTGATCTTGTACCTGGTACCAAACCTGTTTCTATGGCACCGTACAGGATGTCCGCGTCCGAATTGTCTGAGTTGAAGAAGCAACTTGAGGATCTGCTCGAGAAGAAGTTTGTGAGGCCAAGTGTATCGCCGTGGGGAGCTCCTGTGTTGTTAGTAAAGAAGAAGGATGGTAGTATGAGACTCTGTGTGGATTATCGGCAGTTGAATAAGGTGACAATTAAGAACAAGTACCCACTTCCGAGGATAGAGAATTTGATGGATCAATTAGTGGGCGCTCAAGTGTTCAATAAGATTGATTTGAGGTCGGGTTATCATCAGATCAAGGTGAAGGACGAAGATATTCAGAAGACGGCTTTCAGAACCCGTTATGGTCATTATGAGTATTCGGTGATGCCGTTCGGTGTTACCAACGCACCAGGAGTATTTATGGAATATATGAATCGTATATTTCATGCTTACTTGGATCGGTTTGTGGTGGTGTTCATTGACGACATTCTGGTTTACTCTAAATCGGAGGAAGAACATGCAGAGCATCTGAGGTTAGTAATGGAGGTATTGAAGGAAACGAAGCTGTATGCAAAGCTGTCAAAGTGTGAATTCTGGTTGAAGGAAGTGAGTTTTCTCGGTCATGTCATTTCTGGTAATGGTATTGCAGTGGATCCGTCGAAAGTAGAAGCAGTGTTGAATTGGGAGGCTCCGAAGTCGGCAACTGAAATTTGAAGCTTTTTGGGATTGGCCGGCTATTATAGGAGATTCATTGAAGGTTTTTCTAAGTTAGCCCTTCCTTTAACTCAGTTAACCTACAAAGGGAAGGCTTTTGTTTGGGACGCCCGATGTGAAGAAAGTTTCGTGGAATTGAAGAAGAGATTGACAACGTCTCCTGTCTTGACGTTGCCCAATCTGGAAGGGCCGTTTGTGGTGTATTGTGATGCGTCAAAAATGGGTTTAGGTGGTGTGCTTATGCAAGATGGGAAGGTTATCGCGTATGCGTCGAGGCAGTTAAGGGTTCATGAGAAGAATTATCCCACTCATGACTTGGAATTGGCTGCAGTGGTCTTCGTGTTGAAGGTTTGGAGGCACTATCTCTATGGTTCTAGATTTGAGGTGTTTAGTGATCATAAGAGCTTGAAGTATTTGTTTGACCAGAAGGAGTTGAATATGAGGCAGCGACGATGGTTGGAGTTGTTGAAGGACTATGATTTCGGTTTGAACTATCACCCAGGCAAAGCTAATGTCGTGGCTGATGCTTTGAGCCGGAAGACTTTGCATATGTCGGTGATGATGGTTAAGGAGTTAGAGCTGATTGAGGAATTCAGAGATATGAGTCTGGTTTGTGAAGTGACACCTCAGAGTGTTAAGCTAGGGATGTTGAAGATTGGTAATGAATTTCTGAACAGCATCAGAGAAGCCCAGAAATCAGATGTTAAGCTGGTAGACTTGATGGTTGAGAATGATCAATCGAAGAATGAGGATTTCAGATTGGATTCCCAAGATGTGTTGAGGTTCCGTGGTAGGATTTGCATTCCTGATGATGCAGACATGAAGAGAGCCATTCTTGAAGAGAGTCACAGAAGTAAGTTAAGTATTCATCCGGGAGCTACGAAGATGTATCAAGACCTGAAGAAGTTGTTTTGGTGGCCAGGTATGAAACGAGATGTGGCACAGTTCGTTTATGCATGTTTGACTTGCTAGAAGTCGAAGGTTGAGCATCAGAAGTCTGCTGGACTGATGCAACCGTTAGAAATTCCAGAGTGGAAATGGGATGGCATTTCGATGGACTTTGTGACGGGATTGCCTAATACTGCGAAAGGGTATGATGCAATTTGGGTGATTGTTGACAGGTTAACGAAATCGTCTCATTTTGTTCCTATTAGCATCACGTATTCGGTGTCGAAGTTGGCAGAGATTTATATCCGGGAGATTGTGAAGCGTCATGGAGTTCCTAAGAGTATTGTTTCGGATCGAGATCCGAGGTTCACTTCAAATTTCTGGAAGAGTTTGCAAGAAAAGTTGGGGTCTAAGTTGAGGTTGAGTTCGGCATATCACCCTCAGACAGATGGTCAGTTAGAGAGGACAATTCAGTCATTAGAAGATTTGTTGAGGACTTGTGTTTTAGAACAAGGAGGTTCGTGGGATTCCTACCTTCCACTGATAGAGTTCACGTATAACAACAATTACCATTCTAGTATTGGGATGGCACCTTTTGAAGCATTATATGGTCGGAAGTGTAGAACCCCACTGTGTTGGTATGAGTCTGGAGAGAGTGTGGTGCTTGGACCGGAGATCGTTCGAGAGACAACTAAGAAAGTGAAGTTGATTCGTGAGAAGATGAAGGCGTCGCAGAGTCGACAAAAGAGTTATCATGACAAGCGGGGGAAAGATTTGGAGTTTCAGGCGGATGAGCATGTATTTTTGAGAGTCACTCCGGTGACCGGTGTTGGACGTGCTTTGAAGTCGAAGAAGCCCACTCCTCGTTTTATTGGTCCTTATCAGATTTCAGAAAGAGTCGGGAATGTTGCTTATAGAGTGGCTTTACCGCCTAACCTTTCGAATTTGCATGACGTGTTTCATGTGTCGCAACTTCGGAAGTATATTTCAGATCCATCTCATGTGATCCGCATGGATGATGTGGAGGTACGGGATAATCTCACCGTGGAAACGATGCCTGTACGGATTGAAGGTCATGAAGTGAAAGTTTTAAGACGCAAGGGAATTGCGTTGGTGAAAGTAGTCTGGCTAGGAGCTGCTGGAGAGAGCATGACGTGGGAGCTGGAGAGCAAGATGCGGGAATCTTATCCCGAGCTGTTTGAATCAGGTAAATTTCGAGGACGAAATATTCTAAGTGGGGGAGAGTTGTAACGCCCAAATAATTTAATTATTTATTTAATTAAATTATTTAGGTATTTTATTAGAATGGTTATATTTAATAATTAATTAAATGATGTTTTATGCAAATTAAGGAGTGGTGCCTAGTAATTAGCTGATTAGTGGACGGGGGCCCGTGATCCACGAGCCCAAGGCTTAGGCGCATGAAGGGAGTGTTAGTTAGGGTTTGGAGCATTGCGCATTTTGAGAAGAAAAGAAAGAAAACTTGCGAAGAGGAGAAGAGAGAAAGAGAGAAGAGGGACGGCGCACTAGGAGAGAAGAGGAGGGGCGCCATTGTTGCTGTGGTTACTTGGTGTTTTCGTGCAAGGAGGTTTCTAATTCGGCAAATCTAAGGTAAGGGTGAGGTTCTTTCAATATAATAGGGGGTATGATGGGGTTTATGTGGGGATTAGGCTCTATGATGCCATGATCATGTTGTTTGATAATTGTTGTTTGTTGTTTGATCATATTTGATTTTATATTCACGATGATGGTGTTTGGGGTTGGTGACTAAAATTGGTGAAAATCTGAAAATTCTGGTTCATGGGCGCCTTGGGCGCCATTGTTGGTGTTGGTGTTGTGCTGTGTTGCGCTCTGTGTTGCTCCTGGGCGCCCTCCTGGGCGCCAATTCCTGTGATGTTGCGTTTTGTGCCACTGTGTTGCCTCCTGGGCGCCAGTTCTGCGTCTGATGTTGCGTTGGTGTTGCCTCCTGGGCGCCAGTTTCTGAGTTGTTGGTTGTTGCTGATTTAGGCGCCCTGCTCCTGGGAGCCAAGGTTGCTGTGCTGTCTGTGTCGCCAGGGGCCCTGTTACTGGGCGCCAAGTCTGGTGTTGCCTCTGCTGTCTCAGGCGCCCTGTTGCTGGGCGCCAAGCCTGATGTTGTTGTTGTTGTCTCAGGCGCCCTGTTGCTGGGCGCCAAGTATGATGTTGCTGTTGTGGTCTTAGGCGCCCTGCTCCTGGGCGCCAAGTCTGCTGTGTTGCCTGTTGGGTCAGGCGCCTTGCTCCTGGGCGCCATTTTCTGTGTTGCTGCTAGGCGCCCTGTTGCTGGGCGCCAAGTCCAATTCTGTTGCCATGGTGTTAGGCGCCCTGCTGCTGGGCGCCAGTTCTGCTGTTGCCACTGTTGTCCTAGGCGCCCTGTTGCTGGGCGCCATGTTTGATGTTGTTGTTGTTGCCCAAGGCACCCTGTTGCTGGGCGCCAGTTTCTGTCCTTGCTGCTGCTGTCTAAGGCGCCCTGCTGCTGGGCGCCAGATCCTGTGTTGCTGGTGTTGTCTGTGGCGCCCTGTTGCTGGGCGCCAGTTTCAGTGCTGTTGCTGTTGTCTGTGGCGCCCTGTTGCTGGGCGCCAGACTCTGTGTTGCTGTTGTTGCCTGTGGCGCCCTGCTGCTGGGCGCCAGTTTCTCCAATGTTGTTGCCTGCTGTGGCGCCCTGTTGCTAGGCGCCAGTTTCTGTGCTGTTGTTGGCGCCCTGTTGCTGGCGAGTTTTGTTGTGGCTGTTTCTGCTGTTGGCGCCCTGTTGCTGGGCGCCAGTCCCTGTCATGTGGCCGTTGTGTGAATTGGTGTCAGTGGGGGATTGTTGTCATAGGTGTTGGTGATTTTTGGTGATTATTGGTGATTATTGGTGATAATATAATAGGTGATGGTGTAACAGGTGATGTGCCTATTCCATGGGCTAAGGTGATGGGTCTATGACCACTTGGTGATATTGGTGATGCTATATTAATTAAATGTCTGCTGTGTGTTGATTTGTCTGGTGCATTGTCCATGGTGTCGCATGTAATGCCCAAATATTTAATTAAATATTTAGGTATTCAATTATTTGTTTATTTATTTATTTATTTAATTAGTATAATTAAAATTAGAAGTTATATTAAGGTGTGGTATTCTATTAGGAAGTGGTGGCACTAATTAAATTGGGCTTAAGCTGAAGGAAAGCCCGCGATCCAGGTCCACTAGCCTAGGCGCATATATAAACCTAAAAATTAGGGTTTTGGCTCATTTGTGCAAAAGAAAAGAAAAGTTGCAAACTGAGAGGGAGTGAGAAGAAGAGGGGCGCGGCGCAACCAAGGAGGAAGGAGAAGAGGATCTCGCTTGTTGCTGTGTTCTGTTGGTGACTTCTCTCCAGGGTCTTCTAATCCTAATAATTAAGGTAAGGGTGATACCTCTCTTTCACTATAATGGTGGGAATGATGGGTATTAGGGTGGGGGCTTAGACCTATGTTGCCATGATCTTGCTTGATTTGTTTGAATTGGTTGTTGATTGATGAATTAAATTGATTACGGTGGTGTGAATTGCATATGTGTTATTTGGTGAATTTGGTGTGTTGCTGAAATTTTGAGTCCCAAGGGCGCCAAGTGTTGTTGCTGTCCCTGTTGCAGAATATGGCGCCCTGTGCCTGGGCGCCATCCTTGGTTGTGTTGCGTTTGGTGTTGGTGTTGCAGGAAATGGCGCCCTGTTCCTGGGCGCCGTACCTGTCCATGTTGCCTAGTGTTTCAGTTGCTGTTTTTGGCGCCCAGTGCATGGGCGCCGTGTCAGGGGCGTGTCCTGTGTGCCAGTGTGCTGTGCGTGTGTTTGTGTTTGGCGCCCTGGGTGTGGGCGCCGTGTGCCAAATTGTTGCATTGCTGTTTTTGGCGCTCTGGGTGTGGGCGCCGTGTGCCAGGGGTGTGTTGATGTGTGTGTTGCCGTGTCTTGGCGCAGAGGCGCCTTGACGCCCTGTGCCTGGGCGCCTGTTTCCTGTGTGTGTTGCGCGCTGTCTTGGCGCAGGGGGGAGCCATGGGCGCTGTGTCTGGGTGTGTCCTGTTCTGTGTTGCGTTTTGTTCTAGGCTGTCTGGGCGCCAAGGGCGCCAATTCCTGTGGTGTTGCCCGTTGTGTTGCTGTCTGTTGCTAGGCGCTCTGCTCCTGGGCGCCAAAGTCACCTGTGTTGCGTTGGTTGCCAGGCGCCCTGCTCCTGGGCGCCAAGTTCAGTGTTGTTGCCTGTTGCTGGGTGCCCTGCTCTTGGGCGCCAGTTTTCTGTGTGGTGTGTTCTTGCTAGGCGCCCAGTGCCTGGGCGCCATTTTCAGGATGTTCCTCAATTTTTCTCCGGTTTTGTTTTTGACATATCTTTTGACTCGGGTGTCCGTTTTAAGTGTTTCAAAGTGCGTTGTGAAGCTTATTCAGTTGCCTACCGGTATATTCTACTTTAAGGTAAAAATTATTATTTTTATGATAGTTTCTGGGCGCCTCAAGTGGCTGTCCCTGGCGGTCGTTGTTGTTGGCGTTGTAAAACTATTTCGGCGTTTAAAACCCCTTTTGGTGTCCTATTTGGTGTCAATAACGATGTGTTGATGGTTTTGACGACAATGCCCCTAGTGGCTATTATTTTGATTGACGATGGTATTGATGATGAATAAAAGTTGCGGCCTTATAAGTGACGATGATGCCATAAAGGCTATTAGCGATGATGATATTAATGATGGTGAATGTTAGTGGCAACGATATGTGTGACGATAACCTGACAGGTGATGTGCCTTTTATTGGCAAATTGGTAAGTGATGGGTCACTAAGTTGATTGTGATTGTATGTGACTGTCTCCGGTGCATATCATGGTGCTCATACATCTCATGTGCATAAACAAGTGACGATGACGCCATAAAGGATATTTAGTGACGATGATGTCATAAAGGCTATTTAGTGACGATGATGACAGGTACCACATGCATACGCCCGTTGTAGTGGGTTGCATCCCATACATGTTCACGACATTGTGATGACTTGCAGTGATGACTGATTTGATGTTGCGATGTGGTTTATATAGCTTTGTAGCTCTAGCACGATACCTATCATATGCACTATTATATTGTTAGATGAACTCACCCCTTCTGTTTGAATGTTACCCCTATGCGGTAACGTGCAGGTGATCTCGAGTGAAGGCTTAGGTACCTTCGCTAGCTGAGTCGGGTCGTCTGCTCTGATACGTAGCGCTCAGTGGGGAGGGAATGAACCTTAGTTCTTTTGATTATTTGACTGTTGTAGTTGATGTTTTTATGACTTTCCGCTGCGTAGATGCTGAGTTTTTACTATGTTGATTGAATTGAGCGTTTTTGAGCTGACCCCAGTTGTGATGTGCTATGTATCGCATTATTATTGACGATGAACTATTTTATAGTGATGCATGATGTGGTGTGGATTTATGTGTGACATCTCGTGTGGTGAAAAATGATTTTTCAAAAAAAAAGAGAGAGACTCTGATTTTTAGTAAATAAATTACCGGGTAGAAAAGGGGTGTTACATCGCATATATTGCATATGCATTATTTTGGTGATGTTGGCTTCGGCCGTTGGAGCTATAGGTGATGATGGTGATGCTCATATAGGTGATGTGCCCATACTGGCTACTTTATTGGTGATGATTGGTACCACATGCATATGCCCGTTAGTGTGGGTTGCATCTCATATAACCACTCATGATGTTACAGATGATTATTGGTGATTTATTAATTGATGTTGTTGTGATGCGGTTGATATAGTGTTGTACTCTAGCATATTGCCTATCATATATGCTGTTATAATGTTAGATATCTCACCCCTTCTGTTTGAATGTTACCCCTATGTTGGTAACGTACAGGTGATTGTGAGTGAAGGCAAGTCTACCTTCGATAGTAGAGTCAGGTGTCGTCGCTCTGATATGTAACACTCGGGGGAAACGAACGCTAGGCTTTATTAGTGTTTCTGTTATTTTAATTTTTGAAGTTTTTATGGTGATGTAGAACTATTTAATTGAACTATGATTTGATTCCGCTGCTGGTTGATATTATGACGTGCTAGGTGTTGCACTGTTTTAATGGTGAAACTTATTTATTTGGCGTGTGGTGTTTAACGGTGTAAGTGTAGCATCCCTTGTGGGAGTATTGAAAATGTTTTGAAAACTCTGCTTTTTGTCGAAAATTTTCTGGGTAGAAAAGGGGTGTTACAAAATACATGTAATGGGTTGGCTTGAAAGGCTCGGGGTGCCAACAAAAATTTGCCTCAGTGTGTATGTAAGACATATGCATGACAGTTAAGTACAAGCTCAAGTTCTGCAGACTAATGCAAGTAAGGAATGCACACAATGAATAGAAAGTGTTTGGGCTCAAACCTCACAGCTGGGATTTTTAAGAGAATGAACTCGAGAGAATTGCCCGCAGATGATCCAGATCTTCTTCCGCTTTTGTCTTGACCACAGATAGTACTAGATGATAAAACGTGATATGCTAGTAATCAAAAGGTAAAATGTAAAGCATGTTAGGCTAAATACCACAATTCATCATAATTGAAGCTGCTTCTAAAAAGCTTAAGGAAGCGGTGCTTCAATATCACAGAATAAGTTGTAGCAATATGGTGCAGACCAAATGCAAAATAAAGTCAAAAGGGGAGGAAAACAAAAACTCAAAACAGTAAAGAGTGATAAGGTGAGCCCCCTGCTCAAGGATAGGAAAAGAGGTGCTCACCAGTGGGTTGCCTCCCACTAAGCGCTTCTTTAACGTCACTAGCTTGACGTCTTTTAGACCCTTATGGGTCTCTTAGCATGAGAACCATTTGAGCCTCTTCCCCCGCCGTACCACAGTATGGCTTGAGTCGTTGTCCATTTACCTTAAAAGATCTTTCGGACTCTGGCTCTTCCACTTCTATTGCTCCGTACGGTGTCACTTCTTTGACAACAAAGGGGCCTGACCACTTGGATTTCAGTTTCCCTGGAAACAACTTGAGTCTCGAGTTGAACAACAACGCTTGTTGTCCAGGGTAAAATTCCTTCCTTGAAATGTGTTTGTCGTGATACACCTTCATATTTTCCTTGTAGATCTTGTTATTCTCATATGCATGCAGGCGCATCTCCTCTAACCGCTGAAGTTGCAGGTTCCTCTTCTCTCCACTTGATGCGGGGTCAAAATTTAGGAATTTCAACGCCCAATATGCTTTATGTTCAAGCTCAACCGGCAAATGACATGATTTTCCATAAACCAATCGGTAGGGAGACATTCCCAAGGGTGTCTTATAGGCTGTCCTGTATGCCCACAGAGTATCATCTAGTTTCACTGCCCAGTCCTTTCTTGCATCACCCACTGTCTTTCCTAGTATTCTTTTGATTTCTCTGTTTGATACCTGTTGCGCCCGAAAAAGTCCCCGTGGGAGAACCTTCCTCGTTCACAACTTTTCCTAAGACAATGAAGCCGCCACCAATATTTATTAAGGAAAATATTAGGAAAACCTTTTTTGGAAAGCGATTGGTCTTGCGAAACTAGAGAATAGGGTTCGGGGGTCGGTTACGCGCAGGGAAGGTGTTAGCACCCCACACGTCCTCTCTACTGAGAGGGAACCTTCAATTAAATGTGTGGTTTTAGTGTGTTGACTTGAAAATACTTAATTTTGCCTCTCTACTTCTTATTGAAAAAATCTTAATGAAAATATTTATTTATTAGGAAAAAGGGGGGAAAATGGTTTTTTTAGAAAAAACGCTTGACGGGACATGCCCCGCTCCTACGTATCTCCCGGTGCGATGGAGAACTCAAAGCTACGTAGTTCTTTTTTATCCTGAAAAAAAGATTTTTGTCTTTTATCTTTTTAGTGAGTTTTCGAAATAGGACGAGTATTTAGTGAATGATTAAACTAACCAAGGTTATGGGTAATCACTGCTAAGTACTCTTGAAAATGAGAGTCACTACCACCAGTCAGACGAACGAAGGTTCTGATTGACTATTAGTAGCAACCCGTTTTTATTTGCCTTTTTGAAAGTGGTTTTCGGAAGAGATTGATTGGCACGAATGATCAAACTAACAAAGGTTATGAGTGATCATCGCTTGTTGTTCTTTTTGGGAAAAAGACATCGCCACCAATGGCTAGACGAACAAAGGTTCTGATTAACCACTAGCGACGATGGGTTAAAAATGATTTTAGAAAGGAAAAGGTTTTTGTTCTGAAAATGATCTTGGTTTGCGAAAATGACTCTTTTTTGTTACGAAAATGACTCTTTTCTTTTCGCTATGCAAATGTTAAACTTTTTATGATTGCGCTTGACGAGAATGTGACTCGCTCCTACGTATCCCAAATGGGAATCAAAGCGACGTAGTTCTAACGAGCTTTGAAAAATCTTTTTGAAACTTCTTTTGAAAATGAGAGCTTTCATGATGATCAAACTAACAAAGGTTATGATGGATCATTACTAGTAACTCTCTTTGAAAATGCCTTTTGTAAATGCAAACTTTCATGGTGATCGAACTAACAAAAATTATGATGGATCACCGCCAATAACTTGTTTTTGATTCTTTGATACTTAGAAAAATGCTTTTTGAAATTGGATGCGTTCATGATAACCAAACCAACAAAGGCTGTGATGGATTATCACTAGTAGCTTGCTTTATGCTTGCGAAAGTTCTTTTGAAATTGAGGCTTTCATGACAATCGAACCAACAAAGGTTGTGATGGATTGCCACTAGTAACCATTTTTATGGCAAGTCGTTTAGAAATGAAAACAATGAGTGCAAGAAAGAATTAGTGAATTCACGATCATTGGAATCAAATCATTAAGCAACAACATTTGAATTTGCAAACAAGGATCAAGCCTAAACTATATATATTAGATCACAACACAAAGGTAGGCAAGGAAGGAACTTGAAGTGGGCATTTAAGTAAGAATACAAGAGTAGGCAAGATTGAACCTAAATGCACATCTAATGGAAGATGCTAGGTGAGAACCATACTCAAATATTTCTACAAGATGCAAGGGAATCTAAATGCACATCTATTGGAAGATGCAATGTATGGAATTGACCTATCTAAGTGTTGATGATATTCTTATATGAGAGTGGACAATGAAATTCTTAGCTTAAGGAAAAGAGTTGCCTCAATCATGATCATGGGCAAGCATAAGCAAGCAAATTATTTAGCAACCAAAGTATCAAAGAATGTTGAATCACTTTAGTCAATCCTCACACTTAAGATTAAGTGCACAAGTGCACAAGTGTGAATCACCTTGCCAATCATCAACAAAAACAAGTTTATTAAAGCAAACCCAAACCCTAATTTTTTTATGTTAAAACCTAGGAGCATACATACCCTAAATCAACTATTATTCATCCCCAAATCATGAAATAGACAAAAGCATTCAAGAACCCTAGACCTAGGCCCATGGCCGAATGTCATCATGCTTGAAATGAGTTTCTTATTTTGTGAAAGTTATGCAAACAAGAGTGAATATGCAAGGAAATGTGAGAAAACACAACAACAACTAGCAAATCACATTTTTATGAGAGTATGCGAAATACAACATGCCATAAAACAACATTTTATTTCATGAAAGGCAAGGATTAAGATCAACACAAATCAACATTTATCAAAGGGTGAGAAGCATCATAAGCACCCAAGCCTCCCTAATTGCTTGTCAAAGTGCTTATGACACTTCTCACCAACAACAATCAACAATATGAGAATATGAAGATGATAGGATGAATGCTTTTTATATTTTTTGAGGAAATACTCAAAGACGATGCAAGGTTTTAAGGATTACCTTAGCTTTGAGCTAGAAAGTGAGATGAGAAGATGAAGCTAGGCACAAATCAACAAAACTCCAATATCCTTCAAAGAAGTGCCTACTTGATGATGATGCTTGAACTTTGAATGATAAATGGAGGGAGTATGTGAAAGAGGGATGCAAATGAGGTGAGTTGTTTGTTAGGGTTTTTGGTGTAGGAGAAAATGAGAAGGTTCCTTTGAGATGAAAGAAAAAACAAGAGGAAGTGAGGAAGAGGAGGGGGGGCTACGAATTTCTTGGCTCTTTTTGGGAGGAGAGGAGTGAGTTGTTCTTATTGAATTTCAAAGATCCAATGGGTTTAAAGTTGTGAGAGGGAAGTAAAGAAATTAGTGTGTATTTAGTGGTGTAGAGAGAAAGAAGGTAAAAATATGTTGTGTATTGAATGTTATTGGATTCAAAGGTGTGCTTGTCATGATGAAAGGCTTTTTTGTGATGTGCACTTGATGGGGCTGAAGTGAAGGGCATGAGGGTGGAGTGAGGGAGGTTGTTTGCTTGTGAAATTGGTGCTTACTTTGGCCAAAAATGGATAAAAGCAAAAAGCACCTAAAAGGAATTAGCCCTAATTCTAAAAATACCATAAGCATCCAATATTATTTTGTTATTCATTTTTTTATTTTGATTTCAGATTTCTATTTTTAATTATACATATTTTTGAGCCTTTTTGAAAGTGAGAGAAAAAAAACCGTTATAATTGACCAAAATACCCTTTTTGGCTCTAAAACCCTAATTTGCCCGAAAAGTGCGTTCCAACCCTAAAAACGATTTCAAGAACCTTGGAATGCCTTCTAGGATCCGAAATGTAGTGCATAAGGCTCTTCGCTCTTCAATTTATTTATTTTTTTTTTGGAAAATTAGGGTTTTGACCTAAGCCGGACAAAATTGGGGTATGACAGCTGCCCCTCTTTATTTGGATTTTACCAAGAAATATGAATTGCGCGAGACATATTTCGAAGGTAAAATAGAAATAAAGAATTCAGAAATTATACCAATTTTGTCCATTTGGAGAAACCCGAATTTCCCCCCCTTTTTTTGTTTTTGGAAAGATAGACACTTTCGTGTTGATGCGAAAACAGTAAATGAACACTGACGTGCAGGCAGAAAAGGTAGAATGGGCACTTGCGTGCAGGCAGAAAAGTAAAATGGGCACTTGGCGTGCAGACAGAAAAGGTAAAATGGGCACTTGGCGTGCAAACAGAAAAGGTAAAATGGGCACTTGGCGTGCAAAAAGCGGTAAATTGCCCAGGCTGCCTAAAACCTGTAATCCTTAAACGAACTCTTGACGAATCCGAGTTTGCACGTGGCTTTGAGGAGCACGCTCTTCCTGTTGGTCTTTCGAGCGACCGGGGGGATCGTTATCAGCTCCGGAACTAATATACAGATCAATGCACGGCGTCCACTGTATCTTAGACTGATACAACTATTCTGTTGAACCTCACATGGGGCTGCGGTCCATCGCGTTGCTCGTACACGATGTGAGACCTGGGCAGAAGGGAGCAATGATCTCTCTGGGCTCCAATCCGCAATGCGCGCCTGAGCGCTCTCTTTCCTTTTCTTTCTTTCTTTTCTTTTCTGTTTCTCTCTTTTCTTTTTCCTTTCTTTTCTTTTCTGTTTCTTTTTTTCTTCTGAACTCTCCCAACTTGGGGGAGCATTTTCTGGAATATGGAGGCGAGGGCTAACACCGAAGTGCTCATCCTCTCTTTGTACCTGCAGCTGAAAATGAACAAATGCATGCAATGTAAATGCCATGATTGCGGTTTTCTTTTTCTTATGATGAATGTAAATGTAATGAGTTTCTTTTTTCTTTTGTCTATGTCGGATGAATGCATGATTTTCTACTGTTCTTATATACTTGATGAATGCGATGATTTTCCTTTTCTTCTCCCGTCTGTATGTAATGCATGATTTTCTTTTTCTTTTGCTTATGTCTGATGAATGCATGATTTTCTCCTGTTCTTATATGTCTTTTTCTCTTTCTCTAGCTTCTCTTCTTTCTTTTTCTTCCTTTTTTTTCTCTTTTCTTTTCTTTTTGTTTCTCCCTTTCTTTTCTTTTCTTTTCTTTTCTGTTTCTTTTTTTCTTCTGAACTCTCCCAACTTGGGGGAGCATTTTCTGGAATATGGGGGCGAGGGCTAACACCGAAGTGCTCATCCTCTCTTTGTACCTGCAGATGAAAATGAACAAATGCATGCAATGCAAATGCCATGATTGCTTTTTGATGGGATGAATGTGATGTGATGCAGGAGTTTCTTTTTGCTTGCACGAATTATTTCTATGTTTGATGAATGCAATGTATGAATTTTATTTGTTTTGCTGTTCTTTTGTTCTTTTATTTCTAATCCCCTTTTTTGTTTTCTAATTTCTTTTCTTTTGCTCTTTTATGCAGTGCTGGTATGCAAATGCAAAATTTTGGTATGTAATGCTCTTGCGTTTTGATGAAATGGCAGATGACATGCAATGGAAAACTTTTTCTTCTTTGCCTTTTTCCTATGAAATGTGAATATTGCTATTACGCGAAATAAAATGATGAACAACATGGGATGTTTTAGCTTTCTTTTCTTCTATGAGATGCCAGTATTGATGTGATGCAACTGTATTGCTTTGATGTTTGAATGCAAATGTATGCGGTGATTGACGCTTTGATGAATGGAATGCTCCTGTTCTAACTTCTGTTTGTTTCTTTTTGCTTCTTCTATGAAATGCAAACATTAATATGATGCAATGCTCTGATGTTTGATGATTGAATGACAAAGGAATGCTTGTGAAATGATGAATGATATGGAATGCTGGATGACAGGGAATGTTTTTGTGTTGCTTTTGTGGTTTCTTTTCTTTGTTTTCTTTTTGCTTTCTTTGCTTTTTCTATGAAATATCTGATGTGAAATGTAATGCTCTAGTAATGAATGACATGCAATGATTTTGTTCTTTTCCGTTTTATGAAGTGCGAACATTAATATGATGCCAATGCAATGAAAAGATTTCTGCTTTTTTTGTGCAACTGACGTGGAACGTTTTTTCTTTTTGCTATGTGATGAATGCACAAAATGTGAAGATGCAAATGTAATGCTTTGATGCATATGCTATAATGAATAGATTGAAATACCTAGATGCATGAGGTAAACATTTTTGTGATGATGAGATGCGAGACTTTAAATGCAAGGACTTTGACCATTCTGTTGAAAAATTGAATTTGATTCAACCTCTGGTGTTCTCAAGGTTTTTATTTACAAACAACCTCACTTGTGTTCTCCTTCTTTCCATGATGACTGAATTTTAGATATCACGTAAACAACTTGTGTTCTCTCTTTTTGAAGCATTGTCTAGTAAGCATGCATAATAGTGCAAATGTGAATGAATGGGTCAGTTAACTTGGAATTGGTTTAGGGCATGGACTTTTATGGCAAGTGAAGGAATGACAGACATGGTTATTGCCGAAGCTTATGAGGGACCAAGAGATACAAGATTGCCCCAATTCAGGTCTTTGACGAGTGAATAACTTGCCCCTGTCTAGTGGTGACAACAACTAGGGGTGTAGAAGATGATGAATTGGGAACGCTTCGGCTCTTGGGATGAAAGCTGGAATGAAAGGGGTTTTGCTTCAACCCACAGAATTTGATGTTGCCCCCGTCATAACAAGGACAAAGCTGCCCCAATTAGAATGACAAGGTCTTGTTTAGGATAGTGAGTTGGGAGATTGCCCCGGTGAGGTTTTTATGGGAATGAATGAGGTGAAGGAATGGGAATGCACTTGCCCCACTTTGGAATGACATTGACAACTGGAGTGACATGGGATGGGCATTGAACAGACTTTCCCAAGACTATAGGGTGTGTGGGTGGTGAAGAGAATGCCCCAACTTTTGGGTCTGAGTGGTATTCTCAGTGCAAATCTTTGGTTCTCTACTGATGTCTTTGACTTTTGGTGCGAAAGAATCCTTATCTGGTGATCACTAAACCTTGTTTTAATGCATCTTGAATGTGTTTTGGAGTGCAAGTCCCTCTTTTTTAATTTTGTCAGCTTTCTTTTTTCTGACTGTTCGTTTTTGTTTCCTCAAGTCTCTTTTTTCTGAGGGTTTATTCTTTCTTGATCAGCTTTCTTTTTTCTGATCGTTTGTTTTTCTTTTGAGCAAACACGTTGTACATAGATAAGCTTGTTCGTCCTAAGATTAGAATTTGAGTGAACAAAAGCAACCGGTCATTGATCGGAATGGACTTTTCGGGATTGTGGTGTTTTGTGGAGGAAGGAGGGTTAGGCTTAATGAAGTGTTTGAGGCTAATGGGAGGATGAGTTTTGTTCGGCGTTGATTGACGGTTAATGGTCTATGAGGAAGATGGTTATTGGGCTTGTTTGGGCTCTGTTAAAGCAAATTCGTGTCTCATGGTAGAATGACTAAGGGGTTTGATGTTGAGGCCAAAGGAAGTGTTTGAAGGTTTATGGAATCAGGTGTTGGAATGATGAAGTGTTTGAAGCTTTATTTAGACAAGGATTTCTTGTATTTTGTGGTAACATGTACCAGCTCACCACTTACATTTCTTTTGTATTTTCTTTTGTTTTGGGATTTTCATTTTTGAATCCCCTTTTTTTTTTAATGATTCTTTTCCTTCTTCGACTCGGGTGAGCTGATAAAAAGTGATGCACTATTTTTTTTTATTTGGGGTGATCCTTGTCTAGGGTAATTTTTGGATTTTGGTTTTTCTTGGCTCAAGGTGGGTAGGAAAGGGACTTTCTGGGATTTTGGGGTTTTTGAGGAGATGGCCAAACTTCATTTCAAATCCCGATTGCTTATTTCTATAAGACTTAACTTTAGAACAATAATTTATCTATCTTCATGTGTTTGCTCTTTTTTCCTTTTTTGTGCCCTAATTTTTGCCTGGACCGCTCTTTGCGAGTTTTCAGTCCACCGGGCGCTCCTTTTTGCCTAGGCCGCCCTTTGCGGGTTTTCAACCTAGCGAGCTTGTTTTCTTGTTTATTATATTATTATTATTATTATTATTATTATTATTTTTTGAGAGACTTGCACTGAAGGAATATGATATTAATCAAGGGGAATTAATGATCACAGACTTGCCCTAGTATGGAGGACTTGAACCAAAAGTCAAATATGCACTGATGGGGAGAATATGCACTTTATGGGTGGACGGGGCGGGACTAGACTTGGACGGGAAACTGTGGTAAGGGAGGAAAACCAACGGACTCGAACAAGAGAATGTACTCATAGCATGCACGCTCATTAGAAGAATGCTTCACAGAGAGTTAACATCAGTTAAAAATTTGTTTTTTTCTTTGATACACTATTTCAGTCTTTTGTCATAGAATGGATGGGATACAATGCTTTTAAAAGAAATGCAAATGAGCTATTGATTTGAAAAACTGAGTGCCTTGGAACACCTTGAGTTTGCAACCAAGTAAGGATAAACTTTTTCAAAAAGGATGATTGTTTCGCAAGAACGTCTCGCTTCTCATCACAACTCTTATTTTATGCAATGAATGAATGAACAAATTATGATATGCAAGTATGATGCAAATGCGTGGAGAATGATCACTCGAAGAGTGTGGCTTATTCTAAATAATGCAAGACAAAATATGGAATGCCAATGCGAATGATGCAAGAATGATGCCCCCTTTTCAAAATGATTTTTGATTTTGATTTTTTTTTATTTTTTAGAGGTGAGACAAGGTACGAAATACCAATGCCCCCTTTTTCTTTTGAATGATGAAAGATGCAGGAATGATGCTTCTTTTTTTCTAAATGATGATTTTTTTTTATGGCAAGGCAAAGTATGAAATGCCAACGCCCCTTCCTTTTTTGAAAGATGCATGTATGGAGGAATGATGTATTTGAACCAAAGTGATGGGGTTAATGAAATGGTGCATGAATGCTACATTTTGAATAAATTTGATGATGATTTTTATTCATGATTATGAATGAGATGCTTTCTTGTTTTCATTTTTTTGTGCAATGAAATGCATGATACTCACAATGATTTTTTGTTTTTTAGTTTTGGAACATGATTTTGAAAATTATTTGGAGATGCGGATGATCTAAAAAAGGTTTTAGAAAGGATGTGCTTGACGGGGTATGACCCGCTCCTACGTATCCCCATTGTAATGAGGAATCAAAGCTTGCGTAGTTCTACTGTGTCTTTTTTTTTTTGAAATAATGCTTATGCATGAACGCCTCGTCTTGGATGAACTTGACGAGGATTTTTTGCATGATTATAAATGAAATGCTTATGCTATGCAGATGATAATTGTTTTTGTTTTATCTTTATGTAATGAAGGGGAATGCAAGATGAATGGTTTTTTTCAAAATCGGAATTTTATGCAATGCAAATGATACAATGATGCGATGATGCAAGGATGCTTCTTTTTTGTGTTTTTGCAGAAAGAGGATATTTACAGGTGGTGATTTGAAAATTTTCACACTATATGCCACCTCATATAGGCAAAAAGGAAAAGCATATCATTTTTTGATTTTCAAAAATTTTGAAGGAAAAATTGATTGAACTGAATGCAACGATGCAACACACAATTTGGAAAGCCCTTGTGACCTAAAAGGGGGTAGAACCTATGATCTAAGGCATTTTAGGGATAATCTCCTCATGTAGCTCTATTCACACCCTTACAAAGGTTATCAGAGCCACTGCCCCTCTCATGAAAATCCCTGTAAATGCAGCAAACTGCTAGATATGAAGCATCATGAAAGAGCACAACTCTGATTGAAACTTTCGCGAGTAGCGAAACGGACAAAGGTCCTGATGGGCTCCCACTACTCGAATCCACTCATCCTAAGGTATCCTAACAGACCTGGGTTGTGGTCTATTTCTCTAATCATATAATCTCAAGGTACAAGTGTGTGTGTGCGAATGGCATTTCCTTAAAAACTACCCCACCTGCAAATGAAAATCCAGAACAGTCCAGACAATAGAAAGCCATAACATGTCGTCTACCCTAGGGTTCAATACCAATCAAATACAACTAATCTAGGGTGCCAACAACAAACACATTACTTACCTTAGAAAGGGAGCTGAGAAGAAGGGGAAATGACAAGAGAGGGGAAATATGCACGAGGGAACTAAGCATTTAAGCAAAGAAGTAACTATCTATTATTTTAAACAAAAGCAAACATAGAAGAAGAATGCATATGGATGCAACATGCTTATGTAAAAGAAGAAGAATAGAGGCAAAGCAAGATGTTCAAATCAATCACACAAACCACACACTTAATTAATTAGGCTTGACCCACTTTTAAAAAAAATGTTTTTTTTTGGTCCCCAGTGAAGTCGCCAGCTGTTGCGCCCGAAAAAGTCCCTGTGGGAGAACCTTCCTCGTTCACAACTTTTCCTAAGACAATGAAGCCGCCACCAATATTTATTAAGGAAAATATTAGGAAAACCTTTTTTGGAAAACGATTGGCCTTGCGAAACTAGAGAATAGGGTTCGGGGGTCGGTTACGCGCAGGGAAGGTGTTAGAACCCCACACGTCCTCTCTACTGAGAGGGAACCTTCAATTAAATGTGTGGTGTAACAGCCCAGGTCCACCGCAGCGGCCACCCCGGTCCCACTGTTACCTCACGGTCTTTTCTACCCCCCTTGTAGAATTTTTGCCTTCCGTGGGAATCGAACCTTGCACCTGAGGCATAAGTGCAAGTTAAACCCCCTTCCCACTACCAATTGAGCGGCGCGCTCAATTGGTAGTGGGAAGGGGGTTTAACTTGCACTTATGCCTCAGGTGCAAGGTTCGATTCCCACGGAAGGCAAAAATTCTACAAGGGGGGTAGAAAAGACCGTGAGGTAACAGTGGGACCGGGGTGGCCGCTGCGGTGGACCTGGGCTGTTACATAAAAAAAAATGCAAGTTAAACCCCCTTCCCACTACCAATTGAGCGCGCGCTCAATTGGTAGTGGGAAGGGGGTTTAACTTGCACTTATGCCTCAGGTGCAAGGTTCGATTCCCACGGAAGGCAAAAACTCTACAAGAGGGGTAGAGAAGATCGTGAGGTAACAGTGGGACCGGGGTGGCCGCTGCGGTGGACCTGGGCTGTTACATGTGGTTTTAGTGTGTTGACTTGAAAATACTTAATTTTGCCTCTCTACTTCTTATTGAAAAAATCTTAATGAAAATATTTATTTATTATGAAAAAGGGGGAAAAATGGTTTTTTTAGAAAAAACGCTTGACGGGACATGCCCCGCTCCTACGTATCTCCCGGTGCGATGGAGAACTCAAAGCTACGTAGTTCTCTTTTATCCTGAAAAAAAGATTTTTGTCTTTTATCTTTTTAGTGAGTTTTCGAAATAGGACGAGTATTTAGTGAATGATTAAACTAACCAAGGTTATGGGTAATCACTGCTAAGTACTCTTGAAAATGAGAGTCACTACCACCAGTCAGACGAACGAAGGTTCTCATTGACTATTAGTAGCAACCCGTTTTTATTTGCCTTTTTGAAAGTGGTTTTCGGAAGAGATTGATTGGCACGAATGATCAAACTAACAAAGGTTATGAGTGATCATCGCTTGTTGTTCTTTTTGGGAAAAAGACATCGCCACCAATGGCTAGACGAACAAAGGTTCTGATTAACCACTAGCGACGATGGGTTAAAAATGATTTTAGAAAGGAAAAGGTTTTTGTTCTGAAAATGATCTTGGTTTGCGAAAATGATTCTTTTTTGTTACGAAAATGACTCTTTTCTTTTCGTTATGCAAATGTTAAACTTTTTATGATTGCGCTTGACGAGAATGTGACTCGCTCCTACGTATCCCAAATGGGAATCAAAGCGACGTAGTTCTAACGAGCTTTGAAAAATCTTTTTGAAACTTCTTTTGAAAATGAGAGCTTTCATGATGATCAAACTAACAAAGGTTATGATGGATCATTACTAGTAACTCTCTTTGAAAATGCCTTTTGTAAATGCAAACTTTCATGGTGATCGAACTAACAAAAATTATGATGGATCACCGCCAATAACTTGTTTTTGATTCTTTGATACTTAGAAAAATGCTTTTTGAAATTGGATGCGTTCATGATAACCAAACCAACAAAGGTTGTGATGAATTATCACTAGTAGCTTGCTTTATGCTTGCGAAAGTTCTTTTGAAATTGAGGCTTTCATGACAATCGAACCAACAAAGGTTGTGATGGATTGCCACTAGTAACCATTTTTATGGCAAGTCGTTTAGAAATGAAAACAATGAGTGCAAGAAAGAATTAGTGAATTCACGATCATTGGAATCAAATCATTAAGCAACAACATTTGAATTTGCAAAGCAAGGATCAAGCCTAAACTATATATATTAGATCACAACACAAAGGTAGGCAAGGAAGGAACTTGAAGTGGGAATTTAAGTAAGAATACAAGAGTAGGCAAGATTGAACCTAAATGCACATCTAATGGAAGATGCTAGGTGAGAACCATACTCAAATATTTCTACAAGATGCAAGGGAATTTAAATGCACATCTATTGGAAGATGCAATGTTTGGAATTGACCTATCTAAGTGTTGATGATATTCTTATATGAGAGTGGACAATGAAATTGTTAGCTTAAGGAAAAGAGTTGCCTCAATCATGATCATGGGCAAGCATAAGCAAGCAAATTATTTAGCAACCAAAGTATCAAAAAATGTTGAATCACTATAGTCAATCCTCACACTTAAGATTAAGTGCACAAGTGCACAAGTGTGAATCACCTTGCCAATCATCAACAAAAACAAGTTTATTAAAGCAAACCCAAACCCTAATTTTTTTATGTTAAAACCTAGGAGCATATGTCGCACCCCGAAAAATCCCGCTTGGGTTTCTCAATGTACAACGTGGAATAATTTTGGAGCCGCCACCAATATTTTAATTTTAAGACCAAAACATTGAAAAAAGGTCTTTTGGACAAAGCAGATGGTCCTTGAAAACTAGAGATATAGGTTCGGGGGTCGATTACGCGCGAGGAAGGTGTTAGCACCGCGCACGTCCTTTCTACCGAAAGGGAACCTCTAATTAAATGTGTGGTTTTAATGTTTGATTTGAAAAATACCTAGATTTGCCTATTTATTTCTTGTTTGAAGACGAATGAGAAAACTTACTGGAAATTTTATTTTTGGTGAGAAAGGGGGGAAAAAGGGGTTTTTAGAAAAAAAGTGCTTGACGGGACATGGCCCGCTCCTACGTATCTCCCGGTGCGATGGAGAATTCAAAGCTACGTAGTTCTTGGTTGTCTTTGAAAAGTTTTTTTTGTTTTTTAATCTTTTTGGTGAGTTTTTGAAATAGGACGAGCATTTAGTGAATGATTAAACTAGCAGAGGCTATGATGAATCACCACTAAATACTCAGAAAAAGAGAGTTGTACCACTAGTCAAACGAACAAAGGTTCTGATGGACTATTGACAACAACTCGTTTTTATTATCTTTTTTGAAAGTCGTTTTCGAAAGTGATTGATTTGTACGACGATCAAACTAACAAAGGTTATGATGGATCATCGTTTATTATTCTTATGAGAAAAGGACATTGCCACTAATAGCTAAACGAACAAAGGTTCTGATGAGCTACTAGCAACAATGGGTTTGAAAAGGATTTTTGTTGGTTTTATGAAAATGATTGGTTTAGGGGGGGTGAAAAGAATTTTTATTTGTTGCGCTTGACGAGAACGTGACTCGCTCCTACGTATCCCAAACGGGAATCAAAGCGACGTAGTTCTAATGAAAAATGTTTTTGAAAGGGTTTGAAAGGGGCAAGTTGAATCACCCGAGACCATCTTCACCACTTAGAACATGATGCACTAGGCATAAGTGGGAATCATATGGTTCGTCATCAGCAATGGACGATAATATACAAGAACGAGTAGATAAACGCTATAGCTAAGTTAAATCACATGGATCACAATAACTAAATATTAACAAATGAAAAGACTGAAATACCTCTGATGAAGACAGATATTACAGATCTGAAGAACGCAAACCCCGACTAACTCTTGCAGGAGATCAGCTCAGACGGACCAACGAAACGAATAGAGCAAAAATGAAGCGTAGAAGTGGAAAATGAGATTTGCGAGAGTTGTCTTCTCAGATCTCGTGAAATGTGTCTGGAGCAATTCTTCTCTGATCTTGTGAGCTGTGTGTGTCTATTTATAGGCGTAGAATTTTTAAAAACATTTATTGCAATGATGAATCGATTGTTTGAGCCTTTGGAAATATGTAGGAATCGATTCTTTATTTTTGGAAATGATAAGAATCGATTATATGGCCTATGGAAAAAGGTAGGAATCGATTTTCAGGACATTTGGAGATCCTGAAAATCGATTATGTGGCCTTTGGAAATGTGTAGGAATCGATTCTTTATTTTTGGAAATGATAAGAATCGATTGTATGGCCTATGGGAAAAAGGGAGGAATCGATTCTTGGCTCTTTAAAGTGGCCTGAAAATCGATTTCAAGGCCTATGAAAGGAGAGGGAAATCGATTTTCAGGACATTTATAATAGGTGAAAATCGATTCCATGTTTAGTTAAAGCAATGAGGAATCGATTCATGGCCTATGGAAGAGCTTGAAAATCGATTTCAGGGCCTATGAAAGAAGAGGGAAATCGATTTTCAGGACATTTATAATAGGTGAAAACCGATTCTTCACTTAGTTAAAACAATTAGGAATCGATTCATGGCCTATGGAAAGGCCTGAAAATCGATTTCAAGGCCTATGCAATATACTATAAATCGATTCTTGGCCTTTGGAACAAAATAGAAATCAATTCTTGCTTTCCAAAAAAAATGCTTTTAGGTCTTTGCCATGCATGCATAAAATATTTTTCAAAGCTTGCCATGTATGCATAACATATTTTTCAAAACCCTAATTTCTTAAAAAGTGCATTCTAACCCTAAGAATGATTTCAAAACTTTGGAGCGGTTTCTAGGATCCAAAATGCATAATTTATTTTTGTGTGGAAAATTAGGGTTTGGACCTAAGCCGGACAAAATTGGGGTATGACAGCATACATACCCTAAATCAACTATTATTCATCCCCAAATCATGAAATAGACAAAAGCATTCAAGAACCCTAAACCTAGGCCCATGGCCGAATGTCATCATGCTTGAAATGAGTTTCTTATTTTGTGAAAGTTATGCAAACAAGAGTGAATATGCAAGGAAATGTGAGAAAACACAACAACAACTAGCAAATCACATTTTTATGAGAGTATGCGAAATACAACATGCCATAAAACAACATTTTATTTCATGAAAGGCAAGGATTAAGATCAACACAAATCAACATTTATCACAGGGTGAGAAGCATCATAAGCACCCAAGCCTCCCTAAGTGCTTGTCAAAGTGCTTATGACACTTCTCACCAACAACAATCAACAATATGAGAATATGAAGATGATAGGATGAATGCTTTTTATATTTTTTGAGGAAATACTCAAAGATGATGCAAGGTTTTAAGGATTACCTTAGCTTTGAGCTAGAAAGTGAGATGAGAAGATGAAGCTAGGCACAAATCAACAAAACTCCAATATCCTTCAAAGAAGTGCCTACTTGATGATGATGCTTGAACTTTGAATGAGAAATGGAGGGAGTATGTGAAAGAGGGATGCAAATGAGGTGAGTTGTTTGTTAGGGTTTTTGGTGTACGAGAAAATGAGAAGGTTCCTTTGAGATGAAAGAAAAAACAAGAGGAAGTGAGGAAGAGGAGGGGGGGCTACGAATTTCTTGGCTCTTTTTGGGAGGAGAGGAGTGAGTTGTTCTTATTGAATTTCAAAGATCCAATGGGTTTGAGAACAAACGGGGAATGGTTAACACCTGGCGCATTAACCGAGAGAGAAAATGACGGACCACTCGGGATCTGAAGGAGCACTAAGGCTCTGAAGGACCCCTCAGGGTCTGAAGGAGCACTAAGGCTCTGAAGGACCGCTTAGGGTCTGAAGGAGCACTAAGGCTCTGAAGGTCTAATTTGCAGTCGATGCTTGGCGCATTGATTGGAGTTAAACTGAAGGACCGACGAGGTCTGAAGGGCATGCCTAAGCCTGATGGACCAATGGGTCTGATGGAACGCAAACTAGCAACGGTACTAGTAAAACGGTCTGCTTGGGGGGTGGCCTTTTCCGAGCGGCCAGGATGGGTCAAGATCAGATCCGGAACTGACATGCTGACCATGAAGGACGTCCGCTGTGTCTTAGGCTGACACAACTAGTCTGAAGGACCACTTGGGGTCTGAAGGACTAACCCGCAGCTCGAATACGAGGTGAAGTCTGTTTTTGAAGGGACACTTGGGTCCTGAAGGGATTCACGAATCCTGTAAATGAACACTGACGTGCGGACTGAAAGGTAAAATGGGCACTTGGCGTGCCGACAGAAAAGTAAATGGGCACTTGGCGTGCAAACAGAAAAGTAAATGGGCACTTGGCATGCAAACAGAAAAGTAAATGGGCACTTGGCGTGCAAACAGAAGAGTAAAGTGGGCACTTGGCGTGCCGACAGAAAAGTAAATGGGCACTTAGCGTGCAAACAGAAAAGTAAAGTGGCCACTTGGCGTGCCGACAGAAAAGTAAATGGGCACTTGGCGTGCAAACAGAAAAGTAAAGTGGGCACTTGGCGTGCAAAAGCAGGAAAGTAAATGGTAAAGAACGCGGTAAAGAAAGCAGTAAGGAAGGAGCACTGAGGGCTCAGGATGAGCGCGGAGGGCTCAGGAGGATGAGCACAGAGGGCTCAGGAGGAGCACAGAGGGCTCAGGATGATGCACTGAGGGTTCAGGAGGAGCGCAGAGGGCTCAGGATGGGGAGCGCAGAGGGCTCAGGAGGAGCACAGAGGGCTCAGGATGAGCGCAGAGGGCTCAGGGGGGAGCGCAGAGGGCTCTGGATGAGCGCAGAGGGCTCAGGATGAGCGCAGAGGGCTCAGGGGGAGCACAGAGGGCTCAGGAGTTCTGTTGATTGGTTGATTTGAAATGACCGATGCTGCTGCACTAGATTGAGGTACCTGCATACGTCAGTTGATGCCACGAATAGTGCATGGAGTATGGGTGCATGTTATGCAAGGGCATGTTATGCATGTGCATGCAATGCTATGATTTTGGTGTAATGATGAATGCACAAGATGCAGTTATGCAAATGTAATGCAGATGTATGCTACGTGGATGCATGTGACGCTGATGCATGCAATGCTGGACGCTTTTGATATTCTCTTTTGGCTTTCCATGATGGTTGCTTTTTTATTTATTTATGAAGTGCGGGTATGCAAATGCAATGCTTGAGAGTTGTGAAATGCTTTGGTTTATTTGATGGAATGCTAAATTATGGAGCAATATGTGTCTGCATATTGGTCTGATTTATGGACCTTAAAGGTCTGGTTTAAGGACACAAAGGTCTGGTTTATGGATCACAAAGGTCTGGTTTGACCGCATGGAATGCCAGTGTATGCAATGGAAGGCTTCGTTTTGTCTTTTCTATGAGATGCATGATGCAAATGCCATGATTGCTATTTTCTTTTTCTTTCTCTTATGATGAATGCAAATGCCTGAATTTCTCTTTTTCTTTACTTTATTATCATTATTTTCCTGCCTGATAAATGCATGATTTTATGCATGATGAATGTAATGCATGACTGTGTTTGTTTATTGCCCCTTTTCTTTGCTTATTTTTTATTTTTGCTGGTTCAGCCAACCCGCGACACTCATGACACGAGACTGAGAAACCTGTTGGACTTGCGGGGCTCATGGGCCGAGTGCATGTTGGTCTTGACTTTGCTGGTTTGAAGCAATCGTGGATGTAGTTGCTCTCTTGCATGATTGACTGATTTTGAGGATGTGCTTTCTCTCAGGACTCTTAAGAATCTCGTAATGATTTGCAATGCTCTTTGATATATGCACATGTTTTACAGTTCAGGACCATCATCATCATAAAACGTTTATTTTGAGCAGAAAAAGCAAAAATAAAAGAGTGAACAGATACGAGAAATTTGAACTTTATTAATGCGGAAACTGGTCGCACAAGAAGTTACGCCGATTGTTTATTGCATTTGAGAGTTTAAACTATAAAAAGACACGAAAAAAGGGAGAAACTAAATTCTGACTGTCCGTCTCTGTGGAACAGTGCCAAACATCTATGTCCTTGACCTTGACCACTCCCTCATCCAAGCTTGTAGGAGAGTTGTATGCCTTTCTTTACTTTTCATGCCTAAGTTTTTAGACCCTAATTTTTGCCTGGATCGCCCTTTGCGGGTTTTCAATCCACCGGGTCGCTCTGATTTTGCCTAGGCCGCCCTTTGTGGGTTTTCAACCTAGCGAGCTAATTCTTACTTGGCTTGTCTTTCTCTTTTTTTTTTATATTTCTTTCAGGCATAATACTTCTTCACTTAATCTGAATTGACTGGATTCCCGAGATCTTCGCCGTCTATATTTATGAGTATTGGCGCTCCTCTGGAAAAAGCTTTCTTGACTTCATATGGACCGTCATAAGTGGGTATCAACTTCCCACAGAGTCAGTCTGGATAGGTAGGATCTTTTTGAGTACAAGGTCCCCTTCGCCGAATTCTCGAAGGCTGCCTTCATCTTTTGTTGGTACAACTGGCCATGGCGCAGGGCAGCAATTCTTTTCCCTTTAATGAGATTCAGTTGATCTAGACGAGCTTGGATCCATTTTGCTTCTTCTAACCTGGCCTCCATGACTACTCGTAGAGGGGGTGTTTCAACCTTGATGAGAAGAACTGCTTCTGACCCATACACTAGAGAAGAAAGGGGGTTGCCCCTGTATGATTTCAGTGAGTGCGACAAGGGATGAGATAGGTGTAGGGTCAATTTCCCCAGTTGTAGGAGGGGTGAAGAGCGACAGGATTGCCCCACTTGGCATATTGTAAACAAATGAATTTACTTGTCCTTGAGCTAAAACTTTGAGAAAACAACAGCAATCAATCATTGATCGGAATGGACCTTTCGGGATTGTGGTGTTTTGTGGAGGAGAGATGAGTAGGGCTAATGGCAGGATGGTTTTTATTCGGTGTTGGCTGGTGATCGATGATTTATGATGGTTAACTGGCTTGATGAGGTATTAGGAGGTTTTATTCCTGGCTAAGGGTCTGTGGAGGGCGGTCTGTCGAGGTCAAAGGAGAGTGTTTGCGGTTTATGAGAGGAGGGGTGTATGGAAATGAGAAAGTGTTTGAAGGTTTATTGAGACGAGGATCTCTTGAGTTTTGTGGTAACATGTATCAACTCACTACTTACATTTCTTTTGTATTTTTCTTTTGGTTTTGGGATTTTCCTTTTTGAATGATTTTTCCTTCTTTGACTTCTTCTTTTTCTTGAGCTTGGGTGAGCTGATAAAGAACGATGCACTGTTTTTTATTCGAGGTGATCCTTGTCTAAGGTGACTTTTGAATTTTTGGCTTTTTCTTGGCTTAAGATGGGTCGGAAAGGATTTTGTTTTTCTCTTTGGGATTTTCTTGGCTTAAGGTGGTTAGGAGAGGATTTTGTTTTTTGGATATGGAATGGTAGTCCGACTTCATTTCAAATCATGATTGCTTATTTCCTCAAAAATTAACTCTGGGACAATAATTCACTTATTTTCATGCACTTGCCCTTCTTCTTTATTTCCTTTTTTTTTGCGCTCTAATTTTCCTTTATTGAAGTACCCATCTTGACCTCTTTCTTTTTCTCAGCGGTCCCCAAGTTGATCACTTCAGTGGATTCCCCGTGATGCTGAATAACCCTTTTTCCTTGCTTCATTAACCTTCTGGAGGATTTTCCCGGTCTTTCTCAACGTCCCACTCTGCTTGATTGATAAGGTGACCAAAGTCAAAATATGGACCGTTGGCACTGTTATTTTGAGAGACAATTGCTGTGGATTTGCTTTTTTGCCGAGGCGAAAAAGCAGAATGGAAGGTGAGACAAGCAAGCAAAAATAATAAAGAAAAGAAGAGACACATGAAATGAAAAGGAATTGATTTTTATAGATTGGAATTCAAAAACAACGTTTTTATTGATGATGATGATTTAGAAAATAAAAACATGTGCGCCCCTAACAACTGGTCCTGTGGCCTTGGGCAGAGCCACAGGGTTGCATTACAAATGACTACTTTAAATCAAAGGTCCCAGGAGGATCAACAGTCTTTCAATTCTTTAATTCTTTCACCAGCACTGCAGCGACAAACCAGGTTTGCACCACCCTCATCCTTGATGACAGCAATTTGATCGTGTTGTTCCTCTTCCTCATCCCATCCTGTGGGCTGGATATCTTCTATTCGGATTTGAGCACTCTCGGGAGCGTCATATTTGACCAAGTAGTCAAACTTTCCACTGGACTCCCCTAGGGTATCCCAACATCTCTCTTTCATAGGCACCGCTATTACTTCCTCATTGATTTCTTTTTCATCTTCAATATCATGGGTCCCTATCTGAACCACGCACCGATCTATCAGGTCTTGCAGGACTGACTTGAAAACTTCACAGGCACCCACACATAAAGGATCGGCGCATACACAGCCCTTCTTGATAACACCACGACGACACAACTCAGCATGTATATTTTCCAGAGGAGTCTGGATACGCTTAACATCTTTTATCATTGTCTGCCCCACAGAATCCTCTACTGCATTAGCGGATGGTGTCCCATGTCCCGGTAGGGGGTTTGTAGTTGTACTGGGACTGTTCGGCTTGAAAGAGGTCCAGTTGGCGTCAATCAAATCCTGGACTACATATTTGAAAGCCTTGCAGTCCTCCACCGTGTGGCCGACTCCTCCACTATGAAAGCTACAGGTAGCATCAGCATTGTACCCCCTTGGAAAGGGAGGTTGCATAGGCTTCATGGGGCGAGTATTGACTAACTTCTTTGAGACAAGGTGATTGAACAACTCAGTATAGGTCATTGGGATCGGATCAAAATTAGCACGCCTCTTCTCTTGATAGTTCTGGGCTCTGTAGCCCGAATTAGTTTGCTGCGGAGAGTTGAAAGATAATGGCACCGCCTGCTGTGGAGAGCTGAAAGATGGGCCTCCCCCTGCGGAAATAACATTGGTTTCCCCTTCTTTCTTCTTGGGGAAGTTGGGAAAGGGTTTCTTTTGTCCACTAGAATTGCCAAAACCTCCAGCAATCTTTCCGCTGCGCAATCCGTGCTCTAATCGTTCCCCAATGACAACCATATCTGAGAAATTGGACGAAACGCTCCCCACCAACCTATCATAATACAGCCCTGGAAGGGTCTCCATAAACATGTACACCATCTCTTTTTCAGTCAATGGCGGCTTCACCTGAGCAGCTATGCTCCTCCATTTTTGAGCGTATTCTTTGAATGACTCTCTATCTCCTTTGCTCATGTGCTGTAATTGAGACCGGTCTGGAGCAAGGTCCATGTTATACTGGTATTGTTTTAGAAAGGCTTCAGAGAGATCCTTCCAACTGTGAACTTCGGAGGATTGCAGCTGCATGTACCAATCTAGTGATGCCCCAGTCAGACTGTCCTGGAAATAATGAATGAGCACCTTGTCGTCATGAGCATAAGCGGCCATTTTTCTAACATACATCGTCAAATGGCTAGATGGACACCCGGTGCCGCGATATTTATCGAAGTCAGGTGCTTTGAATTTAGGGGGTATAACAACATCTGGGACAAGGCACAAATCTCGGGCATCCCTGGCTCTAGTTCCTGATCCTTCCACAGCTCTTAAACGCTCTTCAAGCGAGTGATACCGATCCCCATGCTGAGTGTTCCCAAACAAATGACCTTGTGGATAGTTCCCCGGACCGTGATAATAACCCCCATACTGACCAGGGTTTCCCATATGATGGGCAGCGTTCTGAGGGTTCACAGTAACTCCCAGAGTAGGACTAGGTGAACCTCTTGGCAGCACAGTGTCAGGACTAGGAGTATGAATTGGTGGTCCCATAGCAGCTCCACCAGGTATAGTCGTGACAGGTTGACTTGACCCCACAGGAATAGCTTCAGCAGCAGGCGGCATATAACCCATTGGCATCCCCCAAGGATATATCGGTGCATTCAGATGACTCTGTCCGCTCGCTCCTGGAGGATGGGCAAAGTGACTGACCCCCTGTCCATAAGAGGTGTGAGTAGTTGTAACTTCAGCGGACACCGGAGGAGAAACGAAAGTAACAATCCCTTCGGAATTTACAACAGCGGCGGCCCCAGCAGCGGCCCCACTCCTCAGATTCTGTAGCATACTCATTACTTTGACCATCTGTGCTTCCATAGCCTCCACTTTGGTCTTCAAAGCTTGATTCTCTTGAGCCAGCTGCTCAGGATTAAGAATCTCCACAACCGACTCATCTTGACCCAGGGGGTCCTCATTCTCGAGATGTTGATTGCTAGCCATTAATCTTGCTTGTAGACGAGTGGAGTATCGGTGTTGGCGAACCAGCTTGCCTTTCGTTTCTCTCTGATGATAGAACATTTTTTATGAGTACAAGTATGAATGCGTAAATGAATGCAATGCATATGGCTTTATGTTATTTTTGTATTTAGATGCATGAGGAATGCTGTATGAATTTTTTCAGAATTTTGCTTATGCATGCTGTTATGATGTAAAATGCGGGTGATGAGGATACTTGTTATAAAGACAAATATTTACAGGTGGGGGTTTTGAAATTTTAGGGCAATATACCCTATATGCCACCTCATATAGGTATTCATGAAAGAGAAGGAAAACATATTCTTTTTCTTTGCTTTTGTTGTTTTTTCAAAAAATGTTGGCGGAAATGAACTAAACTAGATGCAATAATGCACACACAATTTTGGAAAAGCCCTTGTGACCTAAAAAGAGGTAAGACCTATGATCTAGGGCAATTAAAAGGGTAATCCTTCCATGTAGCTCTATTCACTCCCTCACAAGGCCACCAGAGCTACAGTCCCTTTCACAAAATTCCCCACAAATGCAGCAAACTGCTAGGTGTGAGGCATCATGAAAGAGCACAACTCTGGTTGAAACTTTTGCAAGTAGCCAAACGGACAAAGGTCCTGATGGGCTCTCACTACTCGAATCCACTCTCCTAAGTTTTTGCAGACCTGGGTTATGGTCCCACTCAAAACACATAGTCACAGGGTATAAGTGTAGTGTGTGTCAAGGGCGTTTTCCCTAGCACTACCCCACCTGAAATGAAAACCAGACAATCCAGACAATAGAAAGCAATAACATGTCGTCTACCCTAGGGTTTAATACCAATTAAATACAACTAATCTAGGGTGCCAACAACAATGCACTACTTACCTCAAGAAAGGGAGCGAAGAAGAGGGAATAGTATAGAATGGGGAAGAGATGCATGAACTTACCTTTGGAGAAAAGGAGCAAAGAAGAAGGGAACATGGGGGGTTGGAAGAATGCATGGGTATAAGCAATAAAATAAAGGGAATAAAGGATGAGACAGGGAACAACATAGAAGAAGACAAATGCATACGCCTACAATCAATGATAAGAAAGAAAGGCAAACAAGGTTTTAATCAAATCAACAATACATTTAAACCACACATTTAAATTAGTTAGGCTTGACCCTCGTCTTTTAAAAAGTGTCCCCAGCGGAGTCGCCAGCTGTCGCACCCCAAAAAATCCCGCTTGGGTTTCTCAATGTACAACGTGGAATAATTTTGGACCCGCCACCAATATTTTAATTTTAAGACAAAAACATTGTAAAAAGGACTTTTGGACAAAGCAGATGGTCTTTGAAAACTAGAGATATAGGTTCGGGGGTCGATTACGCGCGAGGAAGGTGTTAGCACCGCGCACGTCCTTTCTACCGAAAGGGAACCTCTAATTAAATGTGTGGTTTTAATGTTTGATTTGAAAAATACCTAGATTTGCCTATTTATTTCTTGTTTGAAGACAAATGAGAAAACTTACTGGAAATTTTATTTTTGGTGAGAAAGGGGGGAAAAGGGGGTTTTTAGAAAAAAAGTGCTTGACGGGACATGGCCCGCTCCTACGTATCTCCCGGTGCGATGGAGAATTCAAAGCTACGTAGTTCTTGGTTGTCTTTGAAAAAGTTTTTTTTGTTTTTTAATCTTTTTGGTGAGTTTTTGAAATAGGACGAGCATTTAGTGAATGATTAAACTAGCAGAGGCTATGATGAATCACCACTAAATACTCAGAAAAAGAGAGTTGTACCACTAGTCAAACGAACAAAGGTTCTGATGGACTATTGACAACAACTCGTTTTTATTATCTTTTTTGAAAGTCGTTTTCGAAAGAGATTGATTTGTACGACGATCAAACAAACAAAGGTTATGATGGATCATCGTTTATTATTCTTATGAGAAAATGACATTGCCACTAATAGCTAAACGAACAAAGGTTCTGATGAGCTACTAGCAACAATGGGTTTGAAAAGGATTTTTGTTGGTTTTATGAAAATGATTGGTTTAGGGGGGGTGAAAAGAATTTTTATTTGTTGCGCTTGACGAGAACGTGACTCGCTCCTACGTATCCCAAACGGGAATCAAAGCGACGTAGTTCTAATGAAAAATGTTTTTGAAAGGGTTTGAAAGGGGCAAGTTGAATCACCCGAGACCATCTTCACCACTTAGAACATGATGCACTAGGAATAAGTGGGAATCATATGGTTCGTCATCAGCAATGGACGATAATATACAAGAACGAGTAGATAAACGCTATAGCTAAGTTAAATCACATGGATCACAATAACTAAATATTAACAAATGAAAAGACTGAAATACCTCTGATGAAGACAGATATTACAGATCTGAAGAACGCAAACCCCGACTACCTCTTGCAGGAGATGAGGTCAGACGGACCAACGAAACGAATAGAGCAAAAATGAAGCGTAGAACTGGAAAATGAGATTTGCGAGAGTTGTCTTCTCAGATCTCGTGAAATGTGTCTGGAGCAATTCTTCTCTGATCTTGTGAGCTGTGTGTGTCTATTTATAGGCGTAGAATTTTTAAAAACATTTATTGCAATGATGAATCGATTGTTTGAGCCTTTGGAAATATGTAGGAATCGATTCTTTATTTTTGGAAATGATAAGAATCGATTATATGGCCTATGGAAAAAGGTAGGAATCGATTTTCAGGACATTTGGAGATCCTGAAAATCGATTATGTGGCCTTTGGAAATGTGTAGGAATCGATTCTTTATTTTTGGAAATGATAAGAATCGATTGTATGGCCTATGGGAAAAAGGGAGGAATCGATTCTTGGCTCTTTAAAGTGGCCTGAAAATCGATTTCAAGGCCTATGAAAGGAGAGGGAAATCGATTTTCAGGACATTTATAATAGGTGAAAATCGATTCCATGTTTAGTTAAAGCAATGAGGAATCGATTCATGGCCTATGGAAGAGCTTGAAAATCGATTTCAGGGCCTATGAAAGAAGAGGGAAATCGATTTTCAGGACATTTATAATAGGTGAAAACCGATTCTTCACTTAGTTAAAACAATTAGGAATCGATTCATGGCCTATGGAAAGGCCTGAAAATCGATTTCAAGGCCTATGCAATATACTATAAATCGATTCTTGGCCTTTGGAACAAAATAGAAATCAATTCTTGCTTTCCAAAAAAAATGCTTTTAGGTCTTTGCCATGCATGCATAAAATATTTTTCAAAGCTTGCCATGTATGCATAACATATTTTTCAAAACCCTAATTTCTTAAAAAGTGCATTCTAACCCTAAGAATGATTTCAAAACTTTGGAGCGGTTTCTAGGATCCAAAATGCATAATTTATTTTTGTGTGGAAAATTAGGGTTTGGACCTAAGCCGGACAAAATTGGGGTATGACAGCATACATACCCTAAATCAACTATTATTCATCCCCAAATCATGAAATAGACAAAAGCATTCAAGAACCCTAAACCTAGGCCCATGGCCGAATGTCATCATGCTTGAAATGAGTTTCTTATTTTGTGAAAGTTATGCAAACAAGAGTGAATATGCAAGGAAATGTGAGAAAACACAACAACAACTAGCAAATCACATTTTTATGAGAGTATGCGAAATACAACATGCCATAAAACAACATTTTATTTCATGAAAGGCAAGGATTAAGATCAACACAAATCAACATTTATCAAAGGGTGAGAAGCATCATAAGCACCCAAGCCTCCCTAAGTGCTTGTCAAAGCGCTTATGACACTTCTCACCAACAACAATCAACAATATGAGAATATGAAGATGATAGGATGAATGCTTTTTATATTTTTTGAGGAAATACTCAAAGATGATGCAAGGTTTTAAGGATTACCTTAGCTTTGAGCTAGAAAGTGAGATGAGAAGATGAAGCTAGGCACAAATCAACAAAACTCCAATATCCTTCAAAGAAGTGCCTACTTGATGATGATGCTTGAACTTTGAATGAGAAATGGAGGGAGTATGTGAAAGAGGGATGCAAATGAGGTGAGTTGTTTGTTAGGGTTTTTGGTGTAGGAGAAAATGAGAAGGTTCCTTTGAGATGAAAGAAAAAACAAGAGGAAGTGAGGAAGAGGAGGGGGGGCTACGAATTTCTTGGCTCTTTTTGGGAGGAGAGGAGTGAGTTGTTATTATTGAATTTCAAAGATCCAATGGGTTTAAAGTTGTGAGAGGGAAGTAAAGAAATTAGTGTGTATTTAGTGGTGTAGAGAGAAAGAAGGTAAAAATATGTTGTGTATTGAATGTTATTGGATTCAAAGGTGTGCTTGTCATGATGAAAGGCTTTTTTGTGATGTGCACTTGATGGGGCTGAAGTGAAGGGCATGAGGGTGGAGTGAGGGAGGTTGTTTGCTTGTGAAATTGGTGCTTACTTTGGCCAAAAATGGATAAAAGCAAAAAGCACCTAAAAGGAATTAGCCCTAATTCTAAAAATACCATAAGCATCCAATATTATTTTGTTATTCATTTTTTTATTTTGATTTCAGATTTCTATTTTTAATTATACATATTTTTGAGCCTTTTTGAAAGTGAGAGAAAAAAAACCGTTATAATTGACCAAAATAACCTTTTTGGCTCTAAAACCCTAATTTGCCCGAAAAGTGCGTTCCAACCCTAAAAACGATTTCAAGAACCTTGGAATGCCTTCTAGGATCCGAAATGTAGTGCATAAGGCTCTTCGCTCTTCAATTTATTTATTTTTTTTTGGAAAATTAGGGTTTTGACCTAAGCCGGACAAAATTGGGGTATGACAATACCTCCACTTGACCATTGCACTGAGGGTGATAAGGGGTTGACACTTTATGTTTTACACCGTACTTTGATAGTACATTGCTGAGCTGGGTGTTGCAAAAGTGACTACCCCCGTCACTGATCAAGACTCTTGGGACGCCAAATCTTGAAAAGATGTTCTTTTTAACAAATTTTACCACAGTTTGGGAGTCATTATTTGCAGTGGCAATAGCTTCCACCCATTTAGAAACATAGTCCACTGCCACCAAAATATATTGACAAGAATGAGATGGTGGGAATGGTCCCATAAAGTCAATGCCCCAACAGTCAAATACCTCTACTTCAAGTATAAGGGGTCAATGGCATCTCCCCCTACGTGAAATATTGCCAGTCCGCTGGCACTTGTCACAACTTTTTACATGATCTTGCGCATCCTTGAAGAGGGATGGCCAATAAAGTCTGGATTGGAGTACCTTTGCAGCTGTGTGTTCCCCATTGTAGTGTCCTCCATATGGAGAGTCATGACAATGCCATAGAATCTTTTGACTTTCACTTCCTGAAACACATCGTCTAAGAAGTCCATCCGTGCCAACCTTAAAGAGAAAGGGGTCATCCCAAAGATAGTGTTGGACATCACGGAGGAACTTCTGCTTATGTTGCCATGTGAAGTCTTCGGGGACCGTTCCGCCTGCCTTGTAATTTGCGATGTCGGCAAACCATGGCCTCTCTCCAATTGCAAACAGTTTCTCATCAGGGAATTCTTCAAGTATTTCTTTCTCCCGAGCAGTCACTTCTTTGTTTTCCAGCCGAGACAAATGGTCAGCGACCACATTCTCGCTCCCCTTTTTGTCCTTTATCTCCAAGTCGAATTCCTGCAAAAGGAAAATCCATCTAAGGAGTCGAGACTTAGACTCGCCCTTGGTTAGCAAATATTTAATTGCAGCATGGTCAGTGAACACAATGACTTTAGATCCCACCAAATAGAAACGAAATTTTTCCAAGGCAAATACTATAGCTAGCAGCTCTTTTTCAGTTGTCGCATAATTAACCTGATTTTCATTTAAAACCTTGCTAGCATAATATATAGCATGAAAACATTTCCCCGATCTCTGCCCCAACACTGCACCCACTGCATAATCACTAGCATCACACATTAATTCAAAGGGAATATCCCAATCAGGGGCTACAATGACTGAGGCCGAAATCAGTTTCTCCTTTAATACATTAAAAGCACACAGACATTCATTATCAAAAACAAATTCATTCTCCTTGACCAATAGATTGCATAAGGGTTTTGCAATCTTGGAGAAGTCTTTTATGAAATGTCGATAAAATCCGGCGTGTCCTAAAAAACTTCTCACTCCTTTCACATTCATAGGAGGAGGTAACTTTTCTATAATTTCGACTTTTGCTTGATCAACCTCAATGCCTTTTGACGAGATTTTATGGCCAAGAACAATTCCTTCTTTGACCATAAAGTGGCACTTTTCCCAATTCAAAACTAAGTTGGTTTCGGTGCATCTCTTCAAAACCGCATCAAGGTTAGCCAAACAAGAATCATAGCAAGGTCCAAAAACAGAAAAGTCATCCATAAATACCTCAATAGCATTTTCTATCATGTCAGAGAATATAGAAAGCATGCACCTTTGAAAAGTAGCAGGGGCGTTACATAACCCGAAGGGCATCCTCCTATAAGCAAACACCCCAAACGGGCATGTAAAGGCAGTCTTCTCTTGATCTCCAGGATCCACTGCTATCTGGTTGTATCCAGAGTATCCATCCAAAAAGCAATAGAATGCTTGCCCAGCCAATCTTTCCAACATTTGATCCATGAATGGTAGAGGGAAGTGGTCCTTCCGGTGTGGCTTGGTTCAATCTCCGGTAGTCAATGCACATTCTCCACCCTGTGACTGTGCGAGTAGGGATCAGCTCATTCTTCTCATTTTTAACCACAGTCATTCCACCTTTCTTGGGCACCACATGGACTGACTCACCCACGAGCTGTCTGAAATGGGATAAATCATCCCGGCATCTAAGAGCTTCAATACTTCCTTCCTCACCACATCTTTCATGGTGGGGTTCAACCTTCGATGTGGTTGAATCACAGGTTTGAACTCTTCCTCGAGCTTGATCTCATGCATGCAAAAGCCGGACTAATCCCCTTAAAGGTCAGAGATAGTCCAACCTAATGCAGCTCTATTTCCTCTCAACACTCTCATCAGTTTTTCCTCTTCCAGCTTGGTTAAAGAACTACTGATGATGGCTGGGTATTGATCACCGCTCCCAAGGAATACATACTTTAAATGAGAAGGGAGTTGTTTTAATTCGGGAGTTCCTTTTTCTAGGCTCTCCTCCCTAGTCAGCTCTTCCCTTTTCTTGGAGACCCTTTCTACCTGGGAAATTTCAAACTGACGAATGCAGTCTTCTACCTCACTACCAAGGTTTTCATCCAACCCCTCAATAGAGTTCACAATTACCCTCTCTAAGGGAGGAGAGGGTAGATTACATCTGAAGGTTTCTTGCACAGAGTCTTCAATCACGGCCACCCTAAAACATTTCTCTTGGTCGTCCGGGTGCCGCATGGCTTCAAAGACATTGAAAGTTACTTCTTCATCTTGGAACCTTAACATTAGCTTACCTTGTTGTACATCTACCAGGGCTCGCCCAATGGCCAAAAATGGTCTACCAAGGAGGATTGGAACCTCTGCATTTTCCTCCATTTCAAGAACCACAAAGTCAAGCGGGAAACAAGAATTTATCCACTCTTACCAGAACATTTTCCAAGATCCCATAAGGATGTCTGATTGTTTTATCGGCGAGCTGCAGAGACATCCTAGTAGGTTTCACTTCACCTCCCCCAAGCTTCCTTAACATAGACAAGGGCATCAGGTTGATGCTTGCTCCCAAAATCACAGAGGGCCTTCCCTATTGTCAAGTTACCGATGGTGCAAGGTATGGTGAAACTTCCAGGATCTTTCAATTTGGGAGGAAGTTTCCTTTGAATAATGACACTGCACTCTTCAGTCAGAGCCACAGTTTCATTGTCTTTGAACCTCCTCTTCTTAGTCAACAATTCCTTTATAAACTTCGCATACATGGGCATTTGCTCTAGGGCTTCTGCAAAAGGGATGTTGATTTGGAGACTTGAGAAAATCTCCAAGAACTTAGTGAATTGCTCTTCCTTCGGATTCTTCTTGGGCACTTGAGGGTATGGCAATTTCATGTATGAAGGAAGTTCTTTGGGCTTGTCGTCTACCTGCAATTTTTCATTGAGCAAACATTCTTTTTGGTTAGACTTCACAACTCCCTCACTTTTTTTACTCAACTCATTTTCAACTCCTTCAATTTTCCTTTTCAACTCCTCCCTCAACACCTCAGTTTCACTACTCTCCTCTCTAGGTTTGACTTTGGTTATCTCAACAGGTTTCAACTCCTTACCGCTTCTCAGAGAAATAGCCTTGCAGCTTTCATTCCTATGGTTATCCATAGTGTTAGCAGGAAAACCACTATTAGATGACTCAGCAAGTTGCTTTGATAATTGACCCAACTGAAATTCCAACCTTTTCATTGAAGTTTCGTGGTTCTTCTCCATGTTCTTCATAACTTGCTCTTGGGATTCGAATGTCGTCTGGGTCATTTGCATACATTGGGCCAGTGCATCTTCCAACTGAGTTCCTTGGTCATGTGCTTGCATTACTTGCTCGGTTGTGGGGGTTTGATATCTCACTTCCAAAGCTGCAGCTAATTGTTTGGTGAAAGATTCAAGTTGGAGAGATATTAGCCTTTGTTGAGCAAATATTGTACTAGTAGAGTCTAGCTCCAACACACCCCTCTGATTCACAGCCCCACGATCATTCTGCAACCTGTACTCATTCGAAGTCATGTCCTCTACCAACTGTTTGGCTTCCTTCCCAAGTTTTAGTATCTAAGGACCCTCCTGCTGAGGCATCCAGCATCAACCTGGTTTGAGGTTGCAACCCATTACAGAAGGTTTGCAGCTGCACAAAATCATCAACCCCATGCCCGGGACATCTTTTTAGTGCCAACTTAAATCTCTCCCACGAATCATGTAGTGACTCTGAATCCCCTTGTACAAAGTTGGAGATTTCAGCTCTCTTCTTGATAAACTTGGAAATTGGGAAAAATCGTTCCAAGAACTTGTTTTCAAGATCACTCCAAGCGTTGATAGTTCTTGGTGGGAGAGTATTCAGCCAATCTTTTGCCCGGCCGGATAATGTGTAAGGGAACAGGCGCAATAGCTTGGAGTTTTCATCAACCCCCTCAGGATAAGTGGTTCCACAAATCTCATGGAACTGAGATAAGTGTTGGTTGGGATCTTCAGCATCTGCTACCGAAAACTGTTCTGATTTCAGTGCGGTGAGAATGGATGACTTGATGTCAAAAGTGGCAGCCCACACTGGTTGGAAGGTGTAAGCCTGGGCGCCTTGAGTCCTCCTCCCAAATTCACCGAGAGTCCGCCTTGGAGGTGAATCTTCAGCCATAATTTTTCGGGATGGAGGTTGCAGCTGAGTGGACCTGTGACTCTCACTGAAACACTAGACAAACCGTCAACAAGTCCAAGAAACTTACTAAATAGCAAAATTAAGTAACTAAAAATCTAAGATTCAACTCGTTTGCCTTGTCGACAACAAAGTCAACAATCCCCGGCAACGGCGCCAAAAACTTGTTAGACTTTTGGCAAGTGTACCAAATGTCGCAAGTAATAAAAGAACGGTAAGACCAGGTCGTCTCCACAGGGATTGCGTGTTGTTTAACAATGGCAAAATTATTGATTCTTAGATTGTGAAAATTGATTTGATTTGAGAATTTAGTAACGCGAAAATAAAAACGGTTGTTGAAATAATGAGGAAAGCGATTAGGGGTCGAATCCTCTCCCCTCACCTATCTTATAATAGGGGTTGAAATACCAGATTCAATTCACTAAAGTAGGTTAAGGACAATTCATTGCCTCAAACCCCTTTTACCTAATTGAGTTACCCTAATTCCTTAGGTGAATCATGCCAATTGGTAAAGCTTTAAACACAAGAAATAGAGAATTCATAAATCCAATCCCACATTCCTATGGTGATCACAAGTTTATGATCTAAAACCCCATATCAAGCATGCAACCCATATCCCTATGTGATCACATACCCTAAATCATTATAATTATCATATGTAATTATAAAGCATTAAACAAAGAGGTATAGACTTTTGATAAATCAAACAACTAATTGTATTAACCATAACAAAGAATCCATAAGACAGGTTTGGGGAGAATCATCTCTCCCTAATCATAAGAATTTAGTTACACATGGTGAAAAGAGTGCAACATAAGATAAAGGAGAAGAAGCAAATAGAGGAAGCCATAGAAACCTTCAATCCTTGTTCCCAAGTGATTGGAAGACTCCAAAATCGCAACTCCAAGCTGTTCCAAACCCTAACTGCGCTCCAATGACCAAAACCCTCGAAATTTCGTTGAAAATTCCATAAAACCCTAATTTCGGGGGCCCATCGCGGCGCGATACGATCCCATCGCGACGCGATGGTGCAGATTAGTGAGGGGTCGCGTCGCGAACCCTCCTGGTCGCGACGCGAGATCAAACAGAACCAAAATTACTCCAAATTCAAGTAGCCGTCGCGACGCGAACCCTCCTGGTCGCGACGCGAAATCAAACAGAACCAATTAATTTCTTGCTTGCATCGCGACGCGAGCCCTCCTGGTCGTGATGATCTTCAAAAAATCACTCCTCCAATGTTTTGCACCACTGGGCAAGTGTCTGGTTCGCCAGTTGATTTCACAACACTTGGAGGTCTTCTTATCACAATATAGCACTAGAAAATGGTTGAAATAGCTTACAAACGACTCCTACTACAATTATCTAAAACCTATGCTACTTCCCCAGATAATGAGTGAAATACAATCAAACTCAGGCAGTTTTGGTTATAAAATTGAGCAACTTATATCATATGATAGAGAGTCAACAAAAACCATTCGAGACTGGAGGATATCTGAAAGCCATCTCTAAAGACTGACAACAAAATGGTAATCAGAGAAAAGATAAATAAAGCTTTCCACTTCCAAATTACAAAGATAACATCTAGAAACATGGGTGCATCTCCTAAGCATGAGATTATCATCTGTCGGGACTTTACCATGCAGAAGACGCCAAAATAGAAAAGATTTGGAGGGGGATAAACCTGCTCCATATCAACTTAAATTTTGAAGAAGTCAACCTAGGAGGATTATAAAAAGCATAAGCATCTTTGAGACTAAGGGAGCCAGATGTGGAGTGTTCCCAAACTAGCTGATCATGATCCTCAAAAGCAGGAATACTGATATTGTTTAATTCCATCTTGACATTAGGGGCCCTCTCAAAAATCACCTTTGGAGAAGATCTTTTTTCCACTTCAAACATATCTATCTAATACTAATCTATTCTAATCTCTAATACTAATCGATCTAATGTAATATCTAATACTAATCTAATCTAATCTCTAATATCTAATACTAATAATAATCTAATATCTAATCTAATCTAATACTTCTAATCTAATCTAATCTAATCTAATCTAATACTAATCTAATCTAATCTAATATCTAATCTAATCTATCTAATCTAATCTAATCTAATCTAATCTAATACTAATCTGATGAGTATATTTGAATTACAATAGGGAAAGAAAAGAAGGTCAGATATCGCCGTCGCCGCTGGGGGGGTCTCCTTGGCCTTCTCCCCCTTTCCAATCACCGCCTTGTGCCTCGTCCTCTGCTGGTGATCGATTGACTCTGATCGGTTTCGATCTCTGATCCGAGAGGAGTGATTTCGCAATCTGGGATGGCCCGATCTGGCCCGCGGCGCCGCTTTCTCTGGGCGAAGGTTAGATGGTCCTGGATTCTCTGGATTACGATTGATCGCCGCTGAAGGAGGGGAGAGTTTGTCCGCCTCGTCTGCTGGTGATCGATTGCTGCTCGGTTTTGATCTCTAATGGTGATCTCTGTTGCATCGTGTTGTTCTGCTGGTGTGGATATCATTCTGGGTTTGGTTCTGCGATGGTTGTTGATTCGGTGCTGGGTTTGGTGCGACTGTCCAGTGATGGTTGTTGATTCGGAGTTGCGATTGCGATTTTCGGAATCTGGGTTGTGCGATTGGTTCTGCGTCTGATGATCTGGGTCTCAGCGTATTGTTGTTTTTTCCGTGGGTCGCAAAGTGATCTTGCTTCCTCTGTGGCGTTCTTTGTCTCTTCCTCGTGGCGTTGCTGGTTTGGATCTGTTTTTTGGTGGATCTGCGCGTTTTAGGAGGTACATGGTGTGCTTCTGTTTCACGGTGGTTTGATAATTTGAGCGGGATGGTGGCTGGTGGATTGCTCTTGGATCCGCGGTCACGGCAGCATTCACCTCCGAGGCCGCTTTTTCGTCTTTCGTCGCCGGCACTAGCTGAATGTCGTTGTGTAGCGTCATGCTTGGTTGTGTCACGATGTTGGCCGGTGGCACAACACCGCGGTGGTGGCTGGTGATCGACGACCTCGGTCAAGCTCGGTTGTGTCGCGGTGTTGGCCGGTGACACAGCTTCGCGGTGGTGGCTAGTGTTTCGACGCCGGAAAACAGGGGTGTGCTGATTCGGTGGGTGCCCTGGCTGCTGTTTGCAGTTCTCTCTGACGGGCTCCTCCCCTCTGCCTTCAGCTCCTGAGCCCTTCCCCTCTCCTGGCCTCCACCTCTAACCTCGATCAGTTGGAGTGTGCTTAGTGTGAGGATAGTGAGGTGATCCTGGGTGTTGTGATGTGGCACTCAATTGGCGGTGGGTGGTGGTGTGTGGGGGCATGCAGGTGCGGCCCTGTTTCGGAGTTTGGGTCCCTTGATTACAGTTAGCAGTTCTCTTCGCAGGGCTCCTACCTTTGCCTTCAGCTTCTGAGCCCTTCCCAATCGTCTCTTGGCCTCCATCTCTAACATCGATCTTTGGGAGTGCGCTTAATCTGAGGATAGTGAGGTGATTATGGCTGTGGTGGTTTGGAGTGTGTGCGCAGTAGGCAGTGGGTGGAGGTTGTGGGGGCTATTCTGGTGTTGCCCTGCTTCCTTTTTTGGGCTGTCCTGGTCGCATAAGAATATCTTTTATTAGAACTCTTTGGTTGTTTATTTTAGGGGCCTTTGTTGGGCTTTCTATTATTGTTTTCATTGCCAAGGGTTTTGGTCTAGTCCCCCCTTGTGTTTTCATGTCTTCTCTTTATTTTATTAATAAAAACATTTAATTGTGGCTTAAAAAAAATCTAATACTAATCTAATAAAATCATATAATAAAATCATATGCTAGCAAATTGACATTTTTAGACATTCCACTAGCACGCCACGTGTCCATTTTTGTGGGCATCTAATCTAATATCTAATATCTAATCTAATTAATATCTAATCTAATATAATATCTAATATCTAATACTAATCTAATATCTAATATCTAATCTAATCTATCTATCTAATCTAATACTTCTAATCTAATACTTCTAATATCTAATCTAATATATATAATATATAATATATATAATATATAATAGGCTAAATTATAGTCTTGGTCCCCCTATTTTCAAAAATTCAGACATTTGGTCCCCCTATTTTAAAACTCAGACATTTGGTCCCCCAATTTTAAAAAATCAAATACATTTAGTCCAAAGAGGGACCAAATGTCTTTGATTTTTTAAAATTGGGGGACCAAATGTCTTTGATTTTTTAAAATTGAGGGACCAAATGTCTTTGATTATTAGCCATAAAAAACTGAAAATTCCTCTTGGGACTAAATGTCTTTGATTTTTTAAAATTGGGGGACCAAATGTTTGAGTTTTAAAATAGGGGGACCAAATGTCTGAATTTTTGAAAATAGGGGGGCCGAAACTATAATTTAGCCTATATAATACTAATCTAATAAAATCATATGCTAGAAAATTGACATTTTTAGACATTCCACTAGCATGCCACGTGACCATTTGTGTGGGCATTTTAGACATTTTGCCACTAAAAGACAAAAAAACTCTACTTTTTACAATTTTTTACTTTTACTTTTTCTCTTACACACTTTTTCATCATCTCTCATCTCTCTTTTATTTATTTATTTTATTCTCTTCTCTCTCTCTCTCATAATATCCCCTCTTTCATCTCTCATCTCTCTCTCCCGACCCTGAATTTGCCTCGACCATTTGCATAGTTGAAGAAGCTCACAGTTGCTCCTCCAACCGATCTTACAACCCTGTCCTCCATATGGCCATTTGCATGGTGGGGGATAGACCTCCTGGGGCCATTCTCGACAGCTCCAGGCCAGATCAAATACTTAATCGTCGCAGTCGATTACTTCAGCAAATGGATAGAAGCAGAACCCCTGGCTACCATCACTGCAAGAAACTGCATCAAATTTTTTAGGAAAAACATCATGAGCAGGTTCGGCATCCCCGAAGTAGTAATAACGGACAATGGAACTCAATTTACCGACAAGGGTTTCAGAAAGCTGATGTCCGACCTAAAAAGCAAGCACCGTTTCACATCAGTTGAACACCCTCAAACCAACGGACAAGTAGAAGCGGCGAACAAAATAATACTAAACGGCCTAAGGCGACGCCTAGACGACGCAAAAGGAAACTGGGTGGAAGAGCTACCTTATGTCCTCTGGGGATATAGGACCACCCAACAAAGCCCCACGGGAGAGACGCCGTTCTGGCTCTCTTACGACAGCGAGGCGGTCATTCCCGTCGAGATTGGCGAAGTCAACTAGAGAACGGCAAACCCCAAAACTCAAAACGAAAATAACCAAGCCTTAAGAGAGGAGCTCGATCTCATCGATGAAATTCGGGGTCGAGCCTCACTCCGAGAAGCAATTGTCAAACAAGGAGTAACAACCAGGTACAATACCAAAGTCGTTCCCAGAGATTTCGAGCTAGGCGATCTGGTTCTTCGAAGGGCTGATGTTGGTCTTAAAAATGCTTCCCAAGGAAAGCTCGCACCAAATTGGGAAGGACCTTTCCGTGTTATATCTAAGACCGGTAAAGGAGCTTTCAACCTAGAAACCCTCCAAGGGAAAAAGATTCAAAGGACTTGGAATGCAACGAAACTGAAGAGTTATTACAGTTAAGGGCAGAAATTGTATCAATCACTCCAAAAATGACACCATATAGGGCTGCTCCTATCATTGTAAATTGAGTTCCTAATTTAAATGATAAATCAGTAAACTTCTCGACATTCCACACATTCTTGATTTCATCAAACAGTAATGTACGAATCAAAGTTACAACTTCGGAAGAGACTCGAACCTCGAGCCCCTCAGGTTCGATCTTGGGATCTCCCTAAGCGACCAACCATGGTTGCAACCCTTTGTTACCAGTTAAATCCGAGCCAGGTCTTGGTAAACTGTTTCAAAGGGACCGGGTCTTCTAGGGTCGAAATATCCTCGGAACGACCATTGGCCACAGCTGCCAATACCCCTATAGGGCGAGTTAAATCTGGCCCGAGTCCTGGTAAACTACTCTATAGGCCAACGTTTGTGACTACCTCGAGTCCCTCGGGTGCGAAACTATCTCTAAAAAACACCTCGAGTCCCTCAGGTGCAAAGCAATCTCTAAAAAACGACGCATATGACTTGCAGAATTAAAAAAGCATTCATAAAGCTCGTAATGAGATCCAAAATCAAGATCGATTAAAATATTTTCGATTACAAAGCATCTCGGATACGGCCGAGCCCTCAAAATTCCAAATTACATGACGAAGTTCTAAGTTTATGCAAAACTTGATCGGATAAGCATATACTTAGAACTTCTACAAAAAATGCTAGAAATCATCAAACATCTGAGGTTGGAAAGACGACGGTCCTTTCCTCCGTCACAGGGTAGACCTTGACGATGCGCCTCCCATCGACCTCATGATCGGCATCAATGATTGTTGGGTCTAGTGGAAGGGAAGGATGAAGTAGAAGAACCTGCAGAAGGGCGCCTTAAAACCTTCTTTATACATCTCAAGCGCCGCTTAAGCAGCCTCCTTCGCATCCTTCTTGCTTCGTTGAAGGGCAGCTTGAAGTCTGGCAATACGGGCTTCAGGGTCGGTGCTCGTTTCCGCCCTTGCTTCCGAGGCTTTCTTCAAGACTTGGGGGGCCACTGTTATGGTAATAAGTAAAAGGTCTTAATAATATTTACACCCCCTGCGAGGCCCAATAACCAAGCAGCCCATATCCAGAAAATCTGGCCCAATCAATCAACGGTTCAAATACCTCTGCAAGATCTAACGACTCAGGATCGTCAGAACGAACATCACTCAATCTCTATAAATACCACATTCAATACTCATAAATGTAAGCAATTTCAAAAACTAAACATTGATTCACTCAAATACTGACTTGAGCGTCGGAGTATTCTTGCAGGTACAACTCTGCCATCTCAAGATCGAACATCGCCATCTCAAGATCAAACACCGCTGATCAAGGACGACACCTACCAACTATTTCGGACAACTCACTAAGGTCGGAAGTACGGTACAGAACAGTTTACAATTTTTCTGGTAAATAAAAGGTAAAAGTCTCGTTAAAACCTTCTGATGCGAATCTTTCTTAGGAAAAAATCACCTGTTGTTTACCGTGGTTTTTGGTAAACGCCGCTAGTTACACGTGTGTGTTGCTCGCGAGACGAACTAATAAAACATCTCAGAACATTTGTGTTAAAGTCTTTATTGAAAATAGTTAAGGTTCTTACGGATTGTTTGAAAATGATGGTGATAACCGTTTAATGAAGGAAAAAACGATAACGAAATGGAGAGTGAAGTAGAAAAGTGTTTAAGAAGAAGTGCAGAAACGTGAAGGGTTTCAGAAGCTTAAACAAATAAGGAAAATAAGATCAAATGCAGTAAAGTGCAGGAATCGTAAAGAAACAAAGAAAAGAAGATCAAAAGCAAGTAAATTGCAGGAATCTTAAAGGAATGGTAAAGACATTGCATTGAATTTAAAGTTGGTACGCAGGATCATACATTGTTCGTGATTTGACTCGCTTTTCTCTGATATACTGAAGTAGGAGTGTTTTCAGAACTATGTAGAAATGATTCGCGACATTTGTTCTATGTAAAAAAACACCTATTTATAAAGAAAAACTAATAACCGCACAGCGGTTTCAAAACTAAGCTAACTGTTTGGCTAATTCGACTAAGTAACTGCTCCACCTCTCGACTACATTGCTATTGTCTCTTTCGACCAGCACTCTTTGACTTGACCTGTTATCTGGATATAGTTCATCTTCCTGTCGAACTACTGGTTTCAGCTTTCCAAATTTCGCTAAGTTATGCGCTATGCTGATTCTCCCTGTTTGTCGCTTCTTGCTGTCGAAGTGGTAGTTTCTCTTCTTAAATCCACCAAGTCAAACCTCGTTGACTGCATTTAAGTTTAGCCTGTCGAAAATGCAGGCTAACACCTGTATGAAAAAAAGGTACTCTCACTCATTTATTAAAAAGAAAACGAAAATATAAACAAAAAATTCAAAGGAAGGCTAGGCCAAACCTTGTTAGGAAAATAAAAAACAAGTATTTGTAACAATACTACAGTGCAAAACCAAGAAAACTCGTATCCCAAGAGAACAGATAACTACTCCTTCTTGTTTCATTTATAAGCAAAAAAAACACTTTTTAAGTTCAATGAATAACTAATGTATCTAGTCTATAATATAGACTAGATACATTAATTATTCAATGAACCTAAAAAATACTTTTCTGCTTACAAATGAGACTGGGGAAAGTACCTAATTAAATCTATAATTGGGGAGACCCCACTTATTGCCGAAAAAATCGTATGTGGTAAAATTGGGAATATTGTCTCACCAAAACAATCTTGTGATAGATGTCCATAATTTACAAGTTTATCTGCACATGATTACCTTTCCTAAAATATGAGTCACTCGAAAGTTCATATGTGGTAAAATTGGGAATATTGTCTCACCAAAACAATCTTGTGATAGATGTCCATAATTTACAAGTTTATCTGCACATGATTACCTTTCCTAAAATATGAGTCACTCGAAAGTCCATATTTGAAACTTTAATTAAAGAATTTCTCCACTTGCCTCTAAGTTTCCATGGAATAATAGACGAGTCTTTGGCGGTCAGCGCCACTAATTGAGAGTCACACTCAAGTCGATGATTATTCCAACTTTTTTAAAATGTGATCTCAATTAATGACATTGGTTGTACCCATAATCTCCACTTAAAGAGCAACAATATTACAATGTATTCATTATGAAGCTGGCTTTGTTCTCCACTAAGTGCCACATTATGAAGCTGGCTTTGTTCTCCTCACAAATTGGTACTCATGTCCCTCCAAATATAGACAGTCACTCCTGGATCCCGCACTGGCTTACTTGCTCAAACATGGTGGGCTCTCAATTGTTCTGTGTAATTCCGTAGAAGCTGTGGGATGCTAGAAATCAGATGGTTTTTAACAATATCAAGACAGATCCTTCTCTGATAGCACAAACAGCCCATGAATATGTTTCTGAGTTCAATTTGGCTAACCCCAGAGCTGAAAAAAAATTCAAGCAAATGTCTCTGAAAACTTTGTCAATAATGATTTTCTGTTCAACCATGAAATATCTGTTGATGCAGGTTGTTTCAACTTTGATAGTACCTCGTGGGCAATGGTTTGCAATGATCAAATGCTCAGGATCAGCTTTGCAGCTTACAAAAAGGATTCGATCAGAACTGATGTGCTGCTGGCTGAGATGGGCTATCCAATTGGCAAAAGATCAAGGAATTGAGAAGCCTTTGTTCAGAACAGATTCAGCTGTTGTGTTGAATGCTTAAAGCAGAATTGTTATAGAGCTTCCATCGAGCTAATCAAGCAGGATTGTAGACAGCTCTTGTTAGGATTTTCTTCTTTTCATGTAATGTTTGTTAAGAGAACTGAGAATGGGAATGCCCATCAGCTTGTAGGTCTTGCACAGTCTTTAGGTAACAAACAATGGTTAAATCATGAGCAAATACACTCACTGTCACTGTTATGTAATTGGCCAATGGCCTATACTGTTTTTTCTATCTAATGAAACATCTTCCACGTCAAAAAAAAAAAACAAAGAATCTCTTCCATACGATCTATGAAAGTTCTGCCACAATCAGATGGTCTGGGAGAACCCTTAGTACAAGGAGGAGGTGCCCACATGACTTCTTTGATCTTCAGAACTTTACTAGCTAGTCTTTCTAGTGATGGGGAAAAATTTGTGAATTACAAATTCTTGTATAGAGGAAGACATGCAACTAGAGCTAAATATCTCTAAAAGTCTAACAATAGCAATAATCCTACTTTTGGCTGCCTATAAGGATATCTTTTTTTTATAAGAGACGGGGCAAACGCCCCAGAGAAAAAACTTTTGGATGCCTATAAGGATATCTTTTTATTAAAGAATCGGACGCCACTTCTATAATGCTAGATGATACTAATTAATGTATTAACAATAGATGCTTGAACAACATCTATAAGATAGGAACTCCAATTTTTATCACAAATGTCCGATATAACTAGAGGGTTGGAGGAAACTGTTTAAGACTGAAGGATATTTGAAAGCCAACTCCAACAACTGACGCGAAAATGCAAATCAAAGAAAAGATGAATAAAGCTTTCGACTTTCATATTACAAATAGGCTTAAATATCATTTACGCCCTCCAAATATCACGTTTATTCATTTACCCCTTGCAAAAAAAAAAACTTTTAAAGCAAATCCTGCAAAATGTACATGTATCCAGTTATCCTCTGCTGTTAGTTTTGGCTAACAACGTTAAGTCTAGGCTGACATTTGGGATCTAGTTAACCCTCTGCAAATATTAAATGTTTTTAGTTACCCTACTCTAAATATTAAGTGGGGGGTAGTTACCCCCTACAAATATTAAGTGTTTCTAGTTACCCCCTGCAAATATTAACGTTGTTAGCCAAAACTAAAAGCAGGGGGATAACTGGATACAATTATATTTTGCAGGGTTTGTTTTAAAAGTTTTTTTTTGCAGGGAGGTAAATAGATAAACGTGATATTTTAGAGGAGTAAATGATATTTAAGCCTTACAAATATCACATCTAGAAACATGAGTGCATCTCCTAACCATGAGATTATCATCTGTTGAGACTTTATTACGTAGAAGACGCCAAACAAGAAAAATACTTGGAAGGGGGACTATGAAGCCCCGATACTTTAAAAATGGAGACGTACCCGTGTCGGATACGTATTCGATACCGATACGCACCCGATACGTACCCAAAGAGTATCTAATAATTTTTAATTCTTTTTAAAAAATATTTGACTCGATACTTTTCAGATACATCTTTGATACTTCTTACCAACTAAGGATACTTCTCAGATACTTTTTTGATACCTCTTACCAACTAAGCACATGATTGTCACTCATATATGATACACTTAAATACCTCAATAACTAAAAGACAAAATTATATGTTTTTTCGTAATACAATAATAGAAGAAATAATACATTGTGATATGAGTGGGATAAATATACGTAACTATCTCTACTTGATAAGATCACAAGTATTTATTTCTACAATGTGATGAATATATATTGACTAATGATATGCTTATGTTTTATTGACCAATTACATACTAATATGAATATCTTAGTCTATAAAAAGTCATCTATTTCTGCCACTGACTATTCGTATTATACGATTTCGGGTGGTCTCAGTTACTTGTCCACGATTACTTTTTATGACTAGTCACTCATACATAGGTGTGTCGGTTGTCCTCTTCCTTTCATCCATATATTTTCTGTGTGATTTTTTTTATCTATTTGGGCAGTTTTTTTTCATATCTATAAAATGCAAAATTTCACTTTTTCATCTTTGTTTTTTTTTATTTGTGTTTCTATTCTATTTTATTTTTTGTTATGTTTTTATATATTTAAATTTTAATTTAATCTTTTATTAAAGTATCACAGCCGTGTCGTATCTTGATTTTCAAAATTTTCCCGTATTCCCGTATCTGTATCGTGTCGTATCCCGTATCGTATCCGGTATCCAGGCTTCATAGAAAGGGGATAGACCTTCTTCGTATCAACTTAAATTTTGAAGAAGTCAACGTAGGAGGGTTATAAAAAAAAAGGCTTAATTACAGTTTTGGTCCCCCTATTATGACCAACTCACGATTTTGGTCCCTAAAGTTTTAATTTGACGATTTTGGTCCCCCTATTTTCCCAATTTGAAAAATCATAGTCCCCCTGTTCAATTTTGACCGACTTATCCTACGTGGCAGCCCACGTAGGCGCACCCCCACCCCCCACCCCACCCCCACCCCCCCACCCCACCCCCACCTACCCACTGTTCCTCTTCCCCACGGATCCCCCCACCCCTCCACTGTTCCCACCCCACCTCCGTGAACCCCACCCCCCTCCCACCCCCACCTCCGTGAACCCCCCCCCCCCCCACAACCACACCCTCTCTCTCCTTCGCACCTCTCTCCTTCACACCTCTTTCCTTCGCATCCCACCCCCCTCCATCGCATCCCACCGTGAACCCCACCCCACCCCCATCGATCTCCACCGTGAACCCCACCCCCCCATCGCATCTCCACCTCCCTCTCTCTCTCGCTCACCGTCTCTCCCCTCCCCCCTCGATTTCCCTCTCTCTCGCTCACCGTCGCTCTCTCTCTCCTTCGCATCTCACCCTCGCTCACCGTCGCTCTCCCTTCGATCTCCATCGCTCTCGCTCGCTCGCCGTTCTCTCTCCCATCCTTCGCAACTCTCCGTTCTCTCTCTGCGTCTCTCTCTCTCTCTCTCTGCGAACTCTCTCTCTCTCTCTCTCTCTGCGTGCGAACTCTCTGGGGTAGGGGTGGGAAGAGGAACAGTGGAGGGTGGGGGGGGTGGGGGTGGGGGTGTGGGTGGGAGGGGGAACAGTGAAGGGGGGGGGGAGGGGGAGGGAGAGCGACGGGGAGGGGGAGGAAGAAGAAGGGGGGGTGGGGGTGCCTACGTGGCAGTCTACGTGGACTGCCACGTAGGATGAGTGAGTCAAAATTGAACAGGGGGACTATGATTTTTCAAATTGGGAAAATAGGGGGACCAAAATCGTCAAATTAAAACTTTAGGGACCAAAATCGTGAGTTGGTCATAATAGCGGGACCAAAACTGTAATTAAGCCTAAAAAATAGGCATCTTTGGGATTAAAGGAGCTAGATGTGAGAGCTCCCAAACTAGCTCTGATCGTGGTTCTCAAAAGTAGGAATAGTATTGATAATATTTAATTCCATCTAGATATTAGAAGCCCTCTCAAAAATAACCCCCGGAATATTCCAACCGCCACTATGCATAAAATCAATTATATAAGAATGAATATTTTATTTCACCAATTGAGGGAGATGAAGGAAATCAGTAAGCTACATTGAGATGAAGAAGAAGCAAATCTCCAACAAAGTTTAAGCATAGCTGTCTTATTGATAGCTTTAATAGATCTCAGATCTAGCCCTCCTTCCGATGCAGCGGAGCAAACTTTTTTCCAAGCAATAGTACAAATCTTTTGATTATTTATATATCTAGACCAAATGGAATTTCGAATCCATTTATTCAATAGGCACGTGCTAGTCCCTTCATCTATCACCATTAAAAATCACTTACATGGATGACGTGTAACGTTAGTTGCTTATGTAGATCCTTAAATATTGTCAACGTGAAAATTCATGGACAAGTGTGATAATTTTGGGCCAAATTGGTCCATGAGAAAGTGCTTTGTGACAAAAACCCAAAAGGGACAGAATATTTCATTTGATTTTGGGCCAAATTAGTTCCTTTGTGAAAAGGGGAAAATACTCATCAGAGCCCATAATCATTCATAGGGTTTTGTCTTCTAATCATTCAAACGTTTGCAATCTAAAATTCAAACTGATCAATCCAGGTGTTTATTTGGGGAAGAGTGTTATATCAAATTGATCAAGTGGATTGGGGACAAAAGGAAAGAAGGATTAGCAATCGCTGAAAAACAAGGAATCAAACATGATATAATTAATAAGTAAGGAGGGTTTCAAAGTACAAGTGAAACCACAATCTTAGGCTTCACCTCATCGATCTAATATTCAATTCCATCATTTTTTGTTCAATGCTCACACAAGTTAAACACCTGCTAGCTAATTCGCCTAATTAGTTGATAATTTCGAGTAGTTTGGTACTTTGCTTATTTAGGGTGGATGTGCGCTCTCGTGCAATTCATGAAGATCTTGAAAGGAAATATATGTCAAGAGTTAATACCATCATGAAGCATCAAGTGTGAATAAAAAGTCCTACAATGGATGAAAGTAAAGACGTTGAGCAACCTATAATTAATGGGGTCCATAAACCTAATGTCTAATGATGTTATATTTGCTCTTGGACCAATGTGGAGATCTTGCTCGATGTTTTAGCCTCCCCTCATGACCTAACAATGGTATCAGAGTCGATGGTAAAGATGATTGGCATAATGTATCAAAAGTCTACCTAACAATGTTGAGGCTAGGTGGCGTGACTCATTGATGAATGTGATCCAACAACGGTGCAAATGTACTATATAGCAATTTTAAGGTCTCTTGTAACATCCAAGACTGCTTTTAGAACTGTTGACTGTCCCCACAAACCAACACGAGTCTTTTCAGTATGCGTTGTCCTCACTTGCATGCTTTCCAGGAAACTTCCCAGAAGGTCATCCATCCCACTACTACTCCAAGAAGATGCATCTTGTTGGTATAGGTAGTCCAAATCATTTCTTTTAAGCATTCCTTCAACTGTACTGTCCCATACTTGTACAGCCTCAGGATCCCTCTCATTCCGGTGCGTATTCCGTTCATTCACATGCCCCTTCGCCTAGAAGTTGCCAGGAGCCGCTCTTTACCATGCCAACTTTTGGGCACCGGCGATCACTCCCTGCCCACGTCAGCCACGGATGTCACATGCTCACCAACTTCCGCTTGGTTCGTTCCCGAACCACACCGTACTGAGAGAGGTCTGCTGCTCTGATACCATTTGTAACATCCTAGACTACTTTCAGAACTGTTGACTGCCCCCACAAACCAACGAGTCTTTCCAGCATGCATTGTTCTCACTTGCATGCTTTCCAGGAAACTTTCCAGAAGGTCACCAATCCCACTACTATTCCAAGTAAAGCACGCTTAACTATGGAGTTCTTATGGGAATGGCTCCCGAAAAAAAAGATGCATCTTGTTGGTATAGGTAGTCCAAATCAATTCTTTTAAGCTTTCCTTCAACTGTACAGTTCCATACCTGCACAGCCTCAGGATCCCTCTCATTCCGGTGCGTATTCGGTTCATTCACATGCCCCTTTGCCTAGAAGCTGCCAGAAGCCGCTCTTTGCCATGTCAACTTTTGGGCACCGTCGATCACTCCCCGCCCACGTCAGCCACGGATGTCACATGCTAATGTAACATCCCGAAGTAAATAAAATTTACTTTATCTATTATGATAATGCTATATGATTATTAGTTACTTGTCTCCTTGGTATTTGGGTCCAATTGATGATTTAATTGCACAATGATTTGTGATTGCATTATTAGTGGAGGGGTATATAAAAGTTTTGAATGAATGGGTGTGAGTAGTAACTTATTAATCAAAAACCAAGCCCAAATAAATCCCAAGATCTAGCCCTTTCTTTTATTATTTTTGAACTGGAAAAAAAAGAGAATGTAATTCCCTCTTTTCCCAACATCAGTTTTTTGGTTTTAAAAAAAAGAGAGAAAGTTGGTAATACAGAGGGGGAGATACGATAGAGAGAGAATGGAGAGAAAGAAGAGTGAAACTCTTCAAAAAACATGGAACCCTAAACTTTCATTCCTTCTCCTTCCTAGTAGACACTTCTCATTTTCATTTCCTCTACTTCTACATTTATTATTGTTCAAGAGAGACAACACAAAAACCATATCCCCTTCTTCACTCATTTTCGTGTACCATGTGAGGATGAGGAGCTGAGTTTAAGCTTTGGAGTACTTTCATGTTTGATTAGAGGCTTGGATTGGGTATTATGAGAGCTATTGTGAAGTTAGGAGCAACAAAAGAGGGGTCTTGGGCATCACATTTCTAAGTTTTGGACCTTGAAGCTTGTTCTTGTTTTCTTGGAGTTTTAAAGTCTTTGGCCTTTGTGGAAGCAATATCTAGTTGTTGTTTGAACTCTATCATCACAAGTGAGTTCCTTCTATCTTTCCCTTTTGTTTTGACAAGTTAGGGCTGATGTGATATGTATGAGTTATGGTTATTTTGATTCAATACATGTTTATGATTCCATTGGTACAAAGAAAGTGTTTGGTTGATAATTGCGATATAATGTTTGGTTGATTTGTTGAATGTAATGGATTTTTGATTTGTGATAAGCATGATAACCATTTGAGAAATGTGTACAATGAACTGTTTGCTGGCCTATTTGAGTTTTGAGGAAGATTAAAATGCATAAAAATGAAAGAAATACATGAAAAACCTTCAAAATTGCTGCTGTAAGTCAGCACAGACTGTGCCATAGCTGACCCGCACCGTGCAAGCAACTGGAAAGAGGAACCTCTATTCGAGTTGCCAAGCACGGACCGTGCCCATACTAGCACAGACCGTGCTCTTAACTACCCTTTCTTCATAATGTTTTAAAACACTTTCATTCTTTGATGCATTTCCATTCTACATAATATATGAACTAAAGGATTATGAGAACATACTTGGAGTGGGGAGTCATGATCCTACGTCCATGACCCGTATTATATTCCCATGAACGGATGGGATAGTGGTTCCCTGTGGAATATTTTGTTTGATTCCTTTTGGGGTATGTTATTTGGGTAAATTTCTTAAAAGACACTGTGAGTATATTAAAGTAAGGCACGACCGATGAATTCACCGAGATTTCTTAAATCTCATTCTTTATTTGTTGTTGATTATCAGATAAACATGTTAAGGCATTTGGAGATGTTTTGAGAAAGATTTCTAGATGTGCCACGCTTGTTAAGCTCTATGTTCAGCAAAAATGAAGTTTATGATGTTTTGAGATAATCAAGTGGCTATTTATGTATTTTACCACTTGTAATAGGTTTATGTACTGTTATGTTGAGAATTTGGATTGAGTTTTATATGACTCGTATGTGAACCTAGAACTATATATTATCAGTAAAAGACTATTTTGTTATGGAACAACATAACGTCTAGCGAGTCAATTGGGAATTTTTACAACCCGTTTGTTAATCCAAATTTGCAGTACATCTCTAATTGAATAAAATGAGAACATGTTAGGTTTCGTTGACGAATGAAATCTAAGATGTTACATTTCTAATAAGACCAGCAAAACCTTTTGCCGCAGTTCCCCTGCAATTCCAACATAACAAATTCACAATGACATATTAATTTGTTGGGACAATGAAGTCCTGTTACCTATCACCGGCTCAATAAAGCGAGCAAGATGATCAGTCAAGGGTGTAGGAGGTCATACTGACCATCTCTCCTTTTTCTCTACCCATAACCCCGGGAGCACTTTAGCCAAAAAAGAACTATTTTCTTAAAGTTCTATTCAGCTTATCCTGATTTCACTACCAAGCAGCCGACGAAGCATTTTGTTACTATTGGAATAAGCATTAATAAATTTCCATTAAGAGATGAGCCCGATGGAGTGATTTACAACAATGAAAAATTAATTTTGACCACGACCAACCAGTTAGCAAGTATTTTTACTCAATGACAAAGTCTCGGAAAAGATTCATGCATCAGAATATTGTACAAAACTTTAAATATTATAATACTTAGCAAGACAAGTGGAAAGCCAACAAGAGATAAAGATTTAAGCTATCTAGCAAGCTTTGAGCTTCCTTTCTATGCACTTGGCACGCCATCAATGAATTACAATCCAACTGTCCTACATCAGTTGTGTACAAGTATTAAGTAAAGTGCCAACCACGCATGCAACCGGTGCATAGAAGACAAAGATTTAAAAGAGGAAGAAAATGTCTACGAAGCAATTGTAGAGGGATAGTAATGTAAGGTGCAATAAAGGGCTGACATATAAGTCATTAAGTCATGTAAAAAGCAATAAATGATGACATGCAATACAAGAAGACATGCAAGGAGACACTTGGCCAAGCATAGAAATTAGTCGCACTTAAGGCATCATGTGAAGCTATTGAAGACTCTTCAGAAGTAATCAATTTGTATTTGTAATTTCAAGAGAATCCTAAGGCTACTTTTAGAAGTTAGCCATAGCACTTAGAAGTGCTCTTGTATTTTGTATCTTGTACTCACTTCCACTTATCAATAAAATTTCCCAATTTCCTACAATTATCTTATACACTACTTACTGCATACACTACTTAGAAGCGGAAGCAGTAGTGGAGCCATGTCCAAAGCTAAATATTTAATCAGGTATGATACTTATCTACTATCATTTGTACTATAGTTAAGTATAGAACACTTACAAATTAATGAAGAGGATGGAAATTATGAAGGTAATATTCTTATAAATCCAACGTTATTTCAGAAAATACAAAAAGAAGATATGAATTTAACAAAGGATGCAAACACGAAAAAAAAAAGAATTGGAGGGATTATGAAGAGATTTAATCAAAAAGAGAATATTATATACTATGGGAAATTAATTAGTGAATCACTTACGGATATAGAAGATGCTCAAGGAAATACTTGTATACAGTTATTAAATAAAAAGAAACTTATGGAATTAAAAAGAAATATAAAGAAGGAAGAACATAGAAATAAAATAGGATATATTCACATAGGAGCAATACAAATACTAATTAAAGCAACTTTTCAAGAAGGAATAAATTCACACTACAACATTTGGACCCTACGGCAACGCCTAATTTTGCAACGCCAAAAAAACCGTTGCCATAGACATCAATGGCAACGGTTTTTTCACCCCGTTGCTGGTTCATTTTTTTTTCAAATATTTTTATTGGCAACGGTTCAAAACTGTTGCCATATAGTCTATAGCAACGGTTTTTTGTTTAATCATGAGGCAACGGCTCATAAACGTTGCCATATGGTCTACGGCAACGGTTTTTTGTTTAAGCTTTAGGCAACGGCTCATAAACGTTGCCATAGAGAAAATTATTAAAAAAAAAAAATCCATTCCTTTCTTTAACCCACTACACCCACTACGCAGAGCCCTAAATCACTCTCTCACAAATCTCACCCTCCCCCATGCGAACTCCTTCAGCTCACCCTCCACTCCCGTGTCCTCTTCCTCCACCGTCCCACCGTCCCACCGTCCCAACTCACCCTCCACTCCCGTGTCCTCTTCTCCTTCATCTTGTGTGAAGCATAATTTCTCCTTCTCACCCTCCATTGCCTCCCACCGTCCCAACTCACCCTCCACTCCCGTGTCCTCTTCTCCAATCTATTCCTCCTCATCTTATTTCAACACCCCACCGTGTTTCCTTCACCATCCCTCCCCACAGACCTCATCTCCAACAACTCAGATCGCCTCTCACGGCAGATCGGCGTCGCTGTGAATGTTCCTCAGATCTCTGCATGCGTCGCTCCTTCATCACAAAAATCATCTTCATCATTCCTTTTCTCTCTTCTCACAAGTCACAACCCTCACAAACCCTCACGTTCTCAGCGATTACCCTAAGTTCACACCAAGATCGTTAAAACTCAAACCAAGGCAGCATTTACGATTTCAGCGATTTTGGAAGTCAGATTTCTCCAAGCAAGAATTCAGCGATTTTGGGTTTAGGTTTCAGCGATCTCGACCCTCTTACCTGAGGAAATGGGTCGTCGAACACAAGCTCCGTACTGTTGGTAAATTTCTCAATCCCCTACTTGATTTCATTTGATTTTAGTCAAATATCTTTTGTTTTTAACTTTTCAAGAAATTGAGTTTAGGTCATTGATGAGTGTTTGATTTTTTTGGGGGAGAACGTCTAATTTGTTTCTATTTCGATTATATTGGATCAGGGTGTTTGTGGCTTAGTGGTATTACGGGTTCAATTGCCTACAACTGGTCTCAACCTAACATGAAAACGAGCGTTAAGATCATTCACGCCAGGTTTGCTACGGTTCCCCTTCCTCATATTATGAAATTCTGTTTTTTTGTTAAATTAAATATATATTATCAGGATTTTGTGATGTCTACGATTAGCCCTCTTGTAAAAGTCATGTAATTCATGTTGCTAGTTTTTGAGAACAAATTTCATGCTAACAGTAAACACTTTCCTTGATATATTTGTTCGTGCTATTTGCTATTGTTTTCCATTTTTTATAATTTTCACATTTTTTATCTCTGTTGAAAATCGATGTTCCTATACACATAACAAATACTGAGAAATTAGTTAACTGTTTCATTCTATTGATGTCTTCCATTTTTGTATTTTCCTTATATATTTCTTCTTCATGGATGGCTCTTCATAGATTTTAATGTGGTCTTCTCCATTCTTTGTACTATTTTCCCACAATTTGGTGAATTACCTCAATGAAATCTTATAATTGTCATGGTTAAGATGAGTAGTAACGATCATCTATGAGTAGATTTTAGGTTTTGCCTAAACGAATTATATATGGGAATAGAATTAATTCGCAGTTTGTTATTGCTGAGATAATTGAAATAATCTGTTGTAAATTTATAAGCCTATGCATGAGTATATGGTCTTGCTGAAATATTAACAATATTTGGTCTATTATTTTGGAGCATAGTCATGGATTGTATTCTTGGTAGATTGTATTCTACTGTCATTTTCCAGATTTGTTGCTAGCCCAACATTCAACTTTCATGAGGAGGATGTATAGGAAACCAATAGACTATATATGTAGAAGAATTGACAACTGGTTTGACTCTGAATCCTTGGGATAGTTAATTACTTTTTTCTTTTATATATGTTCCAGCGTTCTTTCTTTTTTCTTTTATGGTATGTTGTAATGGTATTATTATTATTATTATTATTAGGATGAAAGACTAGCTAGGAAGAACAATGATTATGGGAATGGATTTTGAAGAAATGGTATGCTAATTTTGAAGATCCTATTGATGTGAATAGGAACTATGTTATGAAGACTTTTCCGAGAGACTTTTTTAATATGAAAGATGTGCTACTTTTGTATGTGCATGACAAAAGAAAAAACAAGTTAGTACCAATTTATGTTGGTTGAGTATCCTATGCTATTGTTTAACTTGAACTCACATATCTGATACATGTTATTTTTGGTTGGGTGATCATTAGTGATATCAGTTTGGCTTGTTGTTGGTTTAAGTTGATGAACAATTATAAAAAAATGCACTCTATAGGATGTTAAGTTTTTTTTTTTAGATAAGCTATAGGATGTTAAGTTGTTAACAAGTATTATTTTTCATGGGAAACAGGCAATGAGGATGTCAACAGGATTTTGCATAACAGGATGGTTAGTTGTCTTCTTTGCAAAGGTGTGCATCTTTAGCACAATATTTACCTCCAAGATGGCCAAAACCAGAAGTTTATGCACTCATAAGGCTGAGAACAAGTCTTGAGCCAAAGTATTTAGAAAATGGACCAAAAGCTCCATTATAGGAAGATATATCAGCAGGAATGCAGAGACTCGGATACAATAGAAGTTCAAAGAGGTGCAAAGAAAAATGGGAGAACATCAACAAATACTTCAAGAAAGTGAAAGAAAGTAACAAGCAAAGGCGTGAAGATAGCAAGACATGTCCTTATTTTCATGAACTTAAAGCTCTATACAAAGAAAAAAGCAAAATTCAGAACCCTTTTGGTTCCGCTTCCTTTCATAATATGAAACAAAATGAAATGATGGAGCCATTGATGGTGCAACCAGAACAGCAATGGAGACCTCCACCTCAAGAGAGTAATGATGTGGAGAAGAAGAATGAAGAGATAGTAGCAAAAGGTGAAGAAGAAGAAGAAGAATATGATGATGAGGATGAATATGAAAGCATGGAAGAAGATGAACAAGGTTATGATGATGATGATGAAGTTGCGACAAATAAACTTTCTTCAGTGGACATAGTTGAATGAGACAAGATAAGGAAGTTTGTTTATGATTGGATGGACAGGAATGAATGAATGAATGAATGAGAGGAAGGAAGGGGTTTCTTTTGGATTTTAATTTTAATTTTTTTTTTTGCATTTTTTTGGGATTACGAAATGCCAGTGAAGTTTGTGATTGCAGATAATTCATTAAAGGTTAAGGACGCATGGTACTACTGCCACAAAAACCTGCAGCATGAAATTCATTTCTTTAATTATGGCCCCATCTTATAAATAGATAGATATATCATTGGAGTTCTTTTGCATAACAGGATGGGTAGTTTCATATACTTTCAACGAGCTTGGTGGTTTCTAAATTGTGGACTTGCCTCCAAGTTTTGTTACCAAATAAATCTCAGCTATCCATTTTGCATTTGTTGATGATGTTGGATCCATATGGTTAAATAATGTTGATGTGCCTATTTTGCAACAGATATTTCAGAAATTCAGAATGTCAAGTTTTACACTTACAAGGAACTGCGAATTGCCACAGAAGGTTTTAGTCCCGCAAACAAAATAGGGCAGGGAGGCTTTGGATCAGTCTATAAGGTGATTGCAGTATTATGAAATTTAAAGAATTCTTACATGATTGTGGTATATTTGATCCATACATGATTCATTTGATTTGATTTGATTTTATTTGCTAGGCTTTATTATTCTTGAATATTTTTTTGGTTACAATTCGTGAATATGTTTTGAGACTTATGGTGAAATAGAATGAATCAGTGATTTGAAAGGGAAATTTAAAAGTAATTAATTAGATATTGAATGTAAAAAAGAGGAGTGATTTATATACTGGTTTTGTTTTGTGGCTGGGATTGTTAATTGCATTTTGTGGGTTGTTTGTTTTGCAATAGTGTTTTTTTTCCTGAGCTCCTGTTTACTTTTAAATTTATTTTTTGGTTGTTGGCTTGTTGCTTAATCTAGTTCTTGGTTGTTGGCTTTTGAATGTAAGTTTTAATGTTTCTAACAGCATTGGTTCTTAAGATGATTATGTATTGGTGTCTTTGGTCTATTTGTTGGCTTGCACAAAAACAAAAAAAAGCTTATGAAAGAAATATTATGACATTTTACTATTGAATTTGGGATTACACATAATTGTTACTTTGTTTTACTTGTTTCTAATCGGTTATTGTTATTTGATTATTGGAGTTGCAGGTGTGTGGAGATCCTCTTGCATGTGCATCTCCATCTTGAAAGCTATTGAGGCAATGTTAACCCTATTAGTAAGTTCCTTTATCTCATTCTCAACTTCCAATTGTCCAGTTTGTATTGTTCCTCACTAGAATTATAACTTGTATGCGCAAAGAAAGTGAATGACTTGATTAGTATGCGCATAAGACTTAGAGACAGTTTGGATAAACTTCTCATGCATCACATATGGAAAGAGATATGTTAAAATAATGTTGCAAATACTGAATTTCTTCATTGCATTCATACCGGTTCTCTTATTTGCTAGGACTGGATATTGTTAACACTTGCACATTTCCTTAGATGTTACTTTCTGATGTAATAATAGGTATCAAGGAATCTGATACTGGTTTAGCTGCACCAAGCCAGTGGGATCTCGTTTCTGATACTGGCTTTCTGCTGGATCCACCCAATTAGGTTCGACTGTGGAGGATGTGTTTGCCAGGGGTGGTGATCTCCCTCGTGCTGCTGAAACTCTAGCTAATATGAGGCATTGCTTGTCTGCTGTCAGGGAGGTATTGATTTCCCCTTTAGTTTATATATGAAAATGCCTGAGTTTTAGTATTTTATTTAATTCGTTCTGATCTGATGCAGAATCCTAGCTTATAATTGCTATTTGATTGAATCCAAACACACTTCTTTGGTTCCTGAGAAAACGCTCTCCAAGGTTCCTGTTGTTGTTATTGTTGTTGATGATGCTGTTTTTCTTGTAAGTTCTCTTATTAACTTTTTTAAGCTCTTACGACAGATATTTCTTCTTGGTATATACGCAGAGAGCAGAGAGGATTGAAGTTGATCTGTGATACGGTGATGCTCTGGTATAAATTTGGAATTGCTTCACGAGCATATCAGCCATCTTGTTTTTATGAATTAAGTTTCTATCTTCGTGCATAATTATCTTTCTTCACAAGGTTCAGCTATGTAATTGGAGATTTAGTTGATTAGTTATGTCTTAGTTTGGCCTTTGTTTACCCATTCCTGTGCTTTTGTGTTAAACTGTATTACTTTGTTTGTTGTTGCTACTGTTGGTGTTAGTCGCAAATCATTCCAATGTTCCAATTATCTTTTTCAAATTAAATTTTCAATTACTTCCAGTATATCTTTTTTGTTCACCTTTAGTCTGAGTATCCTCAATTGATACCTTTTGTAAATTATTTACTTGATTAAGAACAATATTCTGGTATAAAGCATGATTCCTGGTTAATTACAGATGTGCTGTTGCTGCACTTTGTGTGCAATATGAAGCTGATTTCAGACCAAACATGAGCATTGTAGTCAAAGCTCTTCAACCTTTATTGACTGAACGAGCTGGACCTGCTGGCGAAACAGCAAATTAATCTTTCTGTATCTCTTTCTAGCAAGGCTGAGAAGAAGGATGCTGCTAGTTAGGATTTTATTCATTGTTTTTAGTTTTCATCCTTTATGTATGAAAAGAGTGGACAAGTTAACTACTAAAGGAAAGTACTCGTTGCTTGTCTCATAATTGAATGATTCATTAATTGTATCTAAACTTTTTTCTATTATTTTTTTTCAATTCTAATCATCTATGGCAACGTTTTTGAAGTGTTGTATTTGTTGGTGTAGGCAACGGTTTTTGCTGGTTGCCATATTTTGCAACGGTTTTTAAGTGTTGGCATAAATGGCAACGGTTTTAGAATGTTTACAATTTGGCAACGGTTTTTATTTGAATATATAAGGCAACGGTTATCCAGTGTTGCAATATCTGGCAACGGTTTTGAAGTGTTGCCATATTTGGCGACGGTTTTAAAGCGTTGCCATAACTGGAACGCTTTAAAACCGTTGCCATAGCGTGTAAACCAAAACCGTTGCGTTTCAGCTGTCAATGGCAACGGTTTTGCGTTTGCGTTGCCTTAGGGAACAAAAAACCGTTGCCTTTAGTTTAGGCAACGGTCGCAACAACAACGGTTTCAAAACCGTTGCCAAAGGTTATGGCAACGGTTTTTTGGCTTTAGGAGACGGTTTTCGACCGTTGCCATAGGGTCTAAATGTTGTAGTGTCACCAATGGAATTAATTTTAAAGGATCATAGAATTACAGACCCGGTAGATAAAAGACATGGAATAGTAGAAAGAAATTTAGCGTATGTTAAATTAAAATTTGAAATACATCCATACCATTAGAAACTAAAAGGTTAGACCAAACACTCACTCTCGTACATAAGTTCTTAACAGGAAATTTAATGAGACCCGGAGATAATTAGATTTTCTCAGTAACTTAATGTGTTAACTATGCACTAGCAAATTCACACCATAGCATTTCATGAGATAATAAAAGAATAGATGTACCAAGTTTATTTGAAGATATAGGAAAAATTTATTACCCTAAAAGAAATGATATAACCGAGTTAGGAACACTTATAAAAAGACCAAGGATATTAGACTTAAGAAGAACTCGGATTCCAAAACCAATTAGATTTTAGGCTTAAACATCATTTACCCCCTGCAAATATCACGTTTATCCATTTACCCCCCCTGCAAAAAAAAACTTTTAAAACAAACCCTGCAAAATGTAATTGTATCCAGTTACCCCCCGGCTGTTAGTTTTGGCTAACAACGTTAAGTCTAGGCTGACTTGGCTGACATTTGGGATCTAGTTAACCCCCTGCAAATATTAAGTGTTTCTAGTTACCCCCTGCAAATATTAAGTGTTTCTAGTTACCCCCTGCAAATATTAACGCTGTTAGCCAAAACTAACAGCAGGGGGTAACTGGATACAATTACATTTTGCAGGGTTTGTTTTAAAAGTTTTTTTTTGCAGTGGGGTAAATGGATAAACGTGATATTTGTAGGGGAGTAAATGATATTTAAGCCTAGATTTTATGATCCAGAAAAGATAGAAGGAGATAATATTGATAAATTAGCAAATCAAGTAAAGGAGTTAACAACATATATAAAGAATAGAAAATGAGTAATTTAGCTAGAGTTAATGTAGAAAGATTTACAAATAATGAAAAAAGGAGAATTGAAATCAAGGAAATGATAGAAAAATTTACAAGGCGAGTTGAAAATAATTTAATAAGATATCAAAATTCTTTAATTGATTTAGAATTTAATAGGTAAAGCACTTAACTGGTATCAGAGCACTAAGATGGATAAAATACAAAAACTTAGTATATCAGATGAAGAATTAAGTAAAATAAAACTAAAAGCAATTTTAAATAAAGTGCAATTTGAAAAAATAGAATTAGAAAATAAAAGTAATATAATAAAAAGAAAAATTAAAAAATAGAAAATGAATACAAGCAAAGTTAATAGAGATAAAATTATTAAAAGTTTTATTGAAGAACCAAAGAAAAGATTAAGTACATATTATAAATTTATGGATTTATATATAAATGATAAAGTCCAATTTAGTGCATTTTTTAGAGATATTTTTGAGTCACTTTTAGAGCAATTATATACTAATTATATAAATCATTAACTTAGTTTTCTCTTTATTTTGCAGGAAGAAAGAAAATATGAAAGAGATATAAAAGTCCATTTTAAATATATATATATATATATATATATATAAAGAGAAGAGAAGAAAGAGGCTTAAAAAAAAAGGGAATTGAAGAAGCCCAATTGCAATTGGAATCAAAATGCCCATGGCCAATTGAAAAGAATTGATATAGAAATAACCTATGTTTTGGCTTTAAAAAGAAGTTAACATGAATCACAAATAGACAGCCACGTACATAATATACAGCAACGGACGGATCAAAAAAAGGAGCATAGAAAACAGTAGCCGCGTGGAAGGAGTGCCGCACACACAGAGAGGAGGACGCAACAGTAGCACTGGCGAGGAGGGAGGAGAGTATTTGGGTACCCGTTCTTGACACCGTGAGAGAGCTCTAGAGCAGAAAAAGGAGACTAAATTTTCAGGATCAGAAATTTCTCTATTCCGGGTTATTTTTATCTCTGTAATTTATGACTCCTAATTTTATTTTATTGTTCTCGAACACTATGGATAGCTAAATCCTCTTCTAGGGTCTTAGGTGGATCTTGCATGTTTAGAGACCTTTTTATGTTCTAATTTCTGGTTTGAATTCCTGTTTTTATTTTAATTAATATTGTCCTATTGTTTTTATCACATGATTAGGGTTAGCTACCCTTTGCATGTTTATAATCAATTAATTGATCAGCGACCGTACTGCAATTAGTTGGTGGACCTGTAGGATAATTGGGGATATAATTAGGGCATGACCAAACCATAATTTAGTCTTCCAATCATTCAACCTTTTTGCTCTTTATGCTTTTCCTGAATTTAAATTCTTGCATGACCAAACGAGGGTTAATTTAGGAAAAAGAATATTAATCGCGAATGACCAAACGGATTAATAGTTTTAGTAAAGGGATTGGTAATTAAGTAAAATAAGGGAATTCAGGTAGGATTAGACATAGGGGGAATCGAAGCTTGCAAGTGAAACCGTGACCCTAGACCTCTCTCCATTTATTAAATCTAGTATTTTTATTATTGTTATTTATTTCTTCTTTTATTTGTTCCATTACAATTCAAATATTTGTTCGTCTAAATAATAAATAATCTCGATTAGTTTGGTACTTGCTAATTAATCCCTGTGGACACGATAATCTTTTATACTACTTCTGCGGTAGAGTACACTTGCTCTAAATGTGTTTTTAACGCAACAAGTTTTTGGCGCCGTTGCCGGGGATTAATTTAGCAATATTAAACGAAAAAGATTTTTATTGCTTTAGACATTTTTTTATGCACTAGTTTTATTTTATTTTTTTTATCTTATTGAAAAAAAAATATACAAAAAAAAGGCTGCTAATACTTTCCCAAGAGACCGCTGCAGTTCACCTTTTTTGCAGATAAAAGTTTAAATCATGGTTAAGACAATTGGAGATTATATTAGAGAGGCAGAGGCCCAAAGAAATTTAGAGAAGTCATATTGGTATATGGCTCAATGCCAGATTCAAATTTCTCCTCCTCTTTATGAACCTTATTCAGACTATTGGGATGACTATGAGCCACCTCCTTATTCCTCCCACTGGGATAATTATGAGTCACTACAAGTGCAAAGGCAAGAGGAGGAAAAGTCGGATGTCAATGAGGTCTTGGCCAAACTTATGCAGCAGACACTTGAAAATTTTGAAAGCCTGAATGGTCAAATCTCAAGTCTCATTGCTTTGTTATCTCAAGAGGCCCAAGAAACTCCTTCACAAACTAAGTCGACCCAAAATAAAGAAGCTGAGCAATACAAAAAAAGTATTCCTACGAGAGATGAAGTTGTCTCCATGGAATATAATTTGGATGAAGAAGCTCTCAAGAAAGATGAGGAGACTCCTACTGAAGGGAGTCAAATCAAAATAGTAGCTCCTACTGAAGGGAGTCATATTGAAACAAAAGATCCTATTAATGAGAGCGGTTGTGAGGAGAATGAGAAAGATCCATTGGTTCTGGATTTGGAGAAAGAGGAGAAAGCGCCCATTTTTGGGCAAGTTGTTTTAACCATTGGTGATGCTGTGATAGAGGTTCACAGGGGAAAGGTAACTTTGAGGAGTGGTAAAGAAGATGATGTTATTAAAGCTTTAAATTCCAATGAAATTTTCTCTTCTTTAACTTCTCCTTATTTTGATAATGTGGTTGAAACTAACATTTTTAGTGAATTAAAGATGCAGGACCTTTTGGAAAAAAATCTTATTTTGCAGGATCCTAGCATAATGGTGGATGGAGATAAAATAAAAATTTCACAATTCTTTGAAGTTCATCCACCACGTGAAAAAAGAAAGAATAATGTCAACCACATTGTTAGAAAGCTAAGAAGGTGTACTGCGTTAGATGTAAAATTTGCTCTTGGAGAGCCCCCAGATTGAGCTTCAACTATAGTCAGGCTCACGACGTTAAACAAGCGCTTCGCAGGAGGCAACCTGTGTTTTATTTTCAGTTATTTTTACTTTTAATTTGTTTCATTTTGTTTTTAGGAATAAGCTCAGACTGCAAGCTCTCTCAGGGAAGTCACTCTTACTCTCTCATTTATTTATTTTTGTGCCAATTTGATATTTTGCATTGAGGACCATGCTTTAGGCTAGTGAGGGGGAGGAGAGTTTAACTTTGTCAATTCATCTTTTTTTTTTCTGGCTAGTTTTGGATATAGAAACTGAAAAAAAATAGAGATTTTGCCTCTAGGGGATCCCATAATTAATTTACTTGACAGACTTGTGCTTAATTGTAACTGTGAGGTTGTCCTTAGGAAGCTGATAATTAGCATTGTGCCCGTCGAGTACTTTTTGTGAACTAGCTTCTAAATGTGAGATCTGAGCCTTCATAAGGGGATTGATACTAAATCATAAATTTTTACCCCTTTTCTTTCTATGAGTGTGTTTCCAATTTGCTACATTCTAGAATTTGTCTTTTGACCATTTCAAGGCGAAAATTGATTTGCATCATGTAAAAAGATTTGGGTAATTTAGGTATTTTTCTGGCCTCACAGTTGTTTGTTGAATTTATCCATTAGTTGCCCCCTTTGAGCCTATTTGTTATATTTTTTTCTTTGGTACCCAGATATAAATTTTTTCTCTTTTTTTGTGGTAACCATTTGAAATTAAATTTGGAGCAACTATTGAAAATTACAATTTCGTCCAATACTTTTAGTTGTCTATCGTCAGGATGGGGAAAAAAAAAACAAAAACAAAATAGGAGTTTTCATGTACTTACCTTTTCCTCCCAAAAAAAATGAAAACAAAAAGGAAAGCAAGAAGGAGGAAAAGGCACATCAAAAGAATGAAAGAGCCAAAGGGCAAATCCAAAAAAAAAAAGAGCAAAAGAGTCTACTCAAGAGAAAAAACAAATAAAAAAGAGTCGACTTAATAGAAAAAAGAAGAGCGAAGAATGAAACTGAAATTAACTTGGAGTTTGGACAAAATTTGTAAAATAAATAGGAGCTCCATATTTGGTTTCAAATGTTACTATTTATTTATTGTTTTTAGCCCTTTGACTATCCCTTGCTTCTTATGTTCTACCCTGCATGAATTCACCCTGGCCCCATTACAACCCATGAAACCCCATCTTTTGCATGCATGTGAACTATTTAGTGGAGATTTGGTCAAATTACAAACATATGGTAATGTGCATTTTGTTGAAACTTGAGTGTATATTTTCCCTAGTCCCTAAACACTAAGAGAGATTGTGAGTGAGTGCCTTTGTTCACAGAAATGTATTCTTCAGGGACTTGAGCCTCTAATTGGGCAACCTTTTGACACCTCATTTGTGCTATACTGTCTATTGTCTGTCATTGTGCTTCTAACTTGGGATTCCTTATGTGGCTGTCTCTATTACTTGTTTGAAAATTTTATTGAGCCAGGAAATTTGCTTGAGGACAAGCAAAGGTTAAGTGTGGGGGAGTTGATAAACTCCAATTTAGTGCATTTTTTAGAGATATTTTTGAGTCACTTCTAGAGCAATTATATACTAATTATATAAATCACTAACTTAATTTGCTCTTTATTTTGCAGGAAGAAAGAAAATATGAAAGAGATATAAAAGTCCATTTTAAATATATATATATATATATATATATATATATATATATATATATAAAGAGAAGAGAAGAAAGAGGCTTAAAAAAAAGGGAATTGAAGAAGCCCAATTGCAATTGGAATCAAAAGGCCCATGGCCAATTGAAAAGAATTGATATAGAAATAACCTATGTTTTGGCTTTAAAAAGAAGTTAACATGAATCACAAATAGACAGCCACGTACATAATATACAGCAACGGACGGATCAAAAAAAAGGAGCATAGAAAACAGTAGCCGCGTGGAAGGAGTGCCGCACACACAGAGAGGAGGACGCAACAGTAGCACTGGCGAGGAGGGAGGAGAGTATTTGGGTACCCGTTCTTGACACCGTGAGAGGGCTCTAGAGCAGAAAAAGGAGACTAAATTTTCAGGATCAGAAATTTCTCTATTCCGGGTTATTTTTATCTCTGTAATTTATGACTCCTAATTTTATTTTATTGTTCTCGAACACTATGGATAGCTAAATCCTCTTCTAGGGTCTTAGGTGGATCTTGCATGTTTAGAGACCTTTTTATGTTCTAATTTCTGGTTTGAATTCCTGTTTTTATTTTAATTAATATTGTCCTATTGTTTTTATCACATGATTAGGATTAGCTACCCTTTGCATGTTTATAATCAATTAGTTGATCAGCGACCGTACTGCAATTAGTTGGTGGACCTGTAGGATAATTGGGGATATAATTAGGGCATGACCAAACCATAATTTAGTCTTCCAATCATTCAACTTTTTTGCTCTTTATGCTTTTCCTGAATTTAAATTCTTGCATGACCAAACGAGGGTTAATTTAGGAAAAAGAATATTAATCGCGAATGACCAAACGGATTAATAGTTTTAGTAAAGGGATTGGTAATTAAGTAAAATAAGGGAATTCAGGTAGGATTAGACATAGGGGGAATCGAAGCTTGCAAGTGAAACCGTGACCCTAGACCTCTCTCCATTTATTAAATCAAGTATTTTTATTATTGTTATTTATTTCTTCTTTTATTTGTTCCATTATAATTCAAATATTTGTTCGTCTAAATAATAAATAATCTCGATTAGTTTGGTACTTGCTAATTAATCCCTGTGGACACGATAATCTTTTATACTACTTCTGCGGTAGAGTACACTTGCTCTAAGTGTGTTTTTAACGCAAAGGAAATAACAATGAAATTGAAAGAATATCAGAAAAAATTATAGGAATACAAAATATGGTAGCTTCGTATGAAACGGGGTTTGCGGAATTAAAAAAATGAATATAAAAAAGGTGCAGACGTCGTTAACAATTAGCGACCAGCATATTAGAGCGAAAATTATTTTTCCGTCATTAATACGCGTCGCTATCTCATCTTATTCTAGTTGTGCTTGTTCCTTCCTTTTTTGGAGGTAGTTTTTCGGTTGTATATGGGTTGAGTACCCATTGTGCTCAGCTATTAATATAGGGTAAAATATGTTTTTGGTCCCCATAAAATTGGGTCTTTCTGAATTTAGTCCCTACATTAGTGAAATATGGTCCCCATCTTTTTTTTCCGTTTCCAATATTAGTCCCTGACATTAATTAGACGAACAGAAGTCCCAATCAGCACTGCCACATCAGCATTTTAGATGACATGGCATCCACCTATTTATTACGAAGAGGTATATGCACAGAACGCACGAACGTGATTGAAGATGTTATCAACACCACATTCTTGTTTCCAGTAAATTCAAACAAACTGTGTGAGTAGATTTGCAGACAATTCACAAACAAACATTGGCCACCTTGGAGAAAAAAGGTTCATTGTGGATCGATTCTCTGTAAATCTGTAACAGCAATGAAGAGAGTTCCACCAAATAAAAGCGATGGTGAAGAGAGTTCTCATATCTGTTGATTTTTTCCCTTCTTCTACTTCTTCTTCCATCTTCCATCTTCCAGCGTTCCGTCTTCCAATCTTCCGTTTTCCATCTTCCATCTCTCTTCTCATCCTCAGAATCTCCATTTCCATTCATTCCCAGAATCTCCATTTCCAGAACACGATTTTGAGAACACGGAGGAGAAGAAGAACGCGATTTCCAGAGTTACATACGGAGGAGAAGAACAAACGATTTCGAGAGAGGGGAGTAGAACAACGCGATTTCCAGAACACAGTTTCCAAACGATTTCTCCAGTTACTGAAATCAACAAATCCTGGCCTAATGTTCTGGAAAATCCCCAATGTTGCGATTTTGTTTTTGACTGATTAGGGTCTTGATGGACTTTCAATCAAAAAACGAGTTTGTTATTCAGAAACCTCACGTCATTCTCTTCGAAAGCCCACAAAAAACGTGTCATCGGAGGACCCTCCACCGGCGACCACCGTGCCGGAGGTCGTCTCCGCCACCGGAGGAGGGGAAGAAGAAGATAAAAATTATTTGAAAAAAAAACAAAATTTAATAAAATAAAAAACTTTAGTTAAACAAAACAAAAAAGCCAAGTGGATAATAAAAAAAGTGACTAGATTAGCTGATTTGCCATGTAGATTAAAAAGAATACACGTGTACAAGCCAACTCAATTTTCCGTTACCCCAGTCAGCATGATTTAACGCCGAAGACTAATAATGAAAACGGCAAAATAAGATAGGGACCAAAACACTTATTTCGTTAATGTAGGGACTAAACTTAGAAGGTCCTAATTTTATAGGGACCAAAAACATATTTTACCCTATAATATAGGCTAAATATATATTTTGGCCCTTTATCTTTGGGGTTGTGGTCACTTTGGCCCTTTATCTTTTTTTTTTCTCATTTTAGACCCTCATGTTTTTTATGTGTGTCATTTTGGCCCCTGCTGTTATCATTTTGGTCCCTTATGTTTTTAATTGATTTCATTTTAGTCCCTTATGTTTTTAATTGATTTCATTTTGGGCCCTTATGTTTTTAATTGATTTCATTTTCGTCCTTAAAAATTTGCCTGAAAAAACATAAACATAACGGCAGGGGCCAAAATGACACAAACAAAAAACATGAGGGTCTAAAATGAGAAAAAAAAAAGATAAAGGGCCAAAGTGACCACAACCTCAAAGATAAAGGGCCAAAATATATATTTAGCCTATAATATATTATGTTTGCTTTTCAAAAAAAAATTAGCCGTGAATTGTTTCCATAATTAAGCTCAATAAAAGTTCTTCAAATTTATGCTTGAAACTTAAATTCTTACAATCACAACATGCAGCTGCTTCTTCAGTTAGAATACTCCAATCTTTTCGAGTTCATGTTTCAATGTAAATTTGTTTTCGTGAAGGTTGCACTCCTCTTGCTTTTACTGTCAAACATCAATAACACGAATATCAACCATCTTACTTGAGACAAACCATCTGCAATTCTTGATTCCCATGCAATATCACCTCATAGAATTCAAAATTTAGTTTATGAAAAAGGACCATATATACCTCTCCAATTCTTTAAAGTAGTCGTTTGGAATTCTTAAAACAATAATGTATATTTGGTCCTTACATGTCGCTGGGTGAGTGATATAATTATGTTACACTGAGCAGGTATGATTTATAAAAACTTAGAACTGAACGTATAGGTAACCGTAATGGATAGAATATTGTTATCTTTTGCTTTGCGTATGACTGACACTAATATTAACGTTGACTCGTCGTCATATGTATATTGTTGTTCAGTTTATAAGCCAAAATTGTTGTTATTTGATTGTATTTCAGTCAATTGTCAGGGGAATTAGCGTAGATTTAGATTGATGTATTAGGATTGAATTGTAAGCTATTTCCCTCATCCCTAGTGCCTATCGCAATAGAAGACCTTCAATTTGATGTGTCGTCAACTAGCGAACCAGACAGCTTGCCTAGTGACGCAACAGAGAAAAGAAGGAGAAGAATCTGCCATTCTCCGCGTCGCGACCAGGCATTTTTCCGCACCATCGCGCCGCAACGGAGTCGCATCGCGTCGCGTCGGATGACAGAAAGTTTGGCGTTTTAAGCGAAATTGCAGAGTTTTTTTGGGGACTTGGTCTTGGATGCAAGAAGAGGGTTTGGAGCTGCGAACAAGGGCAAGAATTGGAGCTTCTCTACACTTGGGAACAAGGAATTGAAGGATCCAATGTATTCCTCTTTGTGTAACTTCTCTTTAATCTTATCTTTCATCACTTTGATTATGAGTAGCTAGTTTTCTAGGGTTAGGAAGAGATGAATCTCTCCAAAACTATCATGTGAACCCTTTGCTATGATCAATTCGATTATTATTCAGTTTAACAATTGCCTTTACCTCCGTTCTTACTGCTTTACAATAATATCTGTTGTTGTACTGATTTAGGGTTTATGTTCACCATTGGAAGATGGGTATGTTTACCTGATATTGGGGTTTTAGGTCACAAATATGATGATCATAGGAATATGAGATTGTGTTTGTGAATTCGTTAATTCTCATGTTTAATGCTTTGTCTATTGATGATTCACTTAAGGAATTAGGGTTTCCCATTAGAGAAAAGGGGTTTTGAGGCAAGGGATTGTCCTTAATCTTATAATTGAATTGAATCTATTAAATTGGGTAATTACATTGAAATTGATCGAAGGTCTATTGCATGATAGTGTAGGGGAGAGGATTCGATTTCTAATCGTTTTACTCTCGGATTTTATTTACCAATATTCTGATTACGATTACTATAAATCATAAACTGTCTCAATAGCTTTACGCCTAAAAATTACCACATTTCCTCAGTGATAATAACTCTCAATCCATGTGGATACGACTAGTGGTCCTTACTAATTTACTATTACTTGCAATGATTCGGTACACTTGCCAAAATCGTAACAAGTTTTTGGCGCCGTTGCCGGGGATTGTTTATTTTATTATCAACAAGGCAAAGGAGTTAATTCTTAGCGATTTTTGTTTTATATTTTCATTTCTATTATTTTAATTCTGCTACCCAGTGACTTTATAGGACTTGTTGGCGGTTTGTTTAGTGTTTCAGAGATTTGTTTATGCGGGGCAAGAATTCACAAGATTTGTTGTTTGACCCAGAGATTGAAAAGTCAGCGAAGGCAAAACGGAAGAAAACTAAGCTAGCAAAGTAACAAGCCCAGAGAGATTCGTAGGGTCACTCAGTTTCAACCTCTATTCCGGAAGATCCCCAACACAAGAGGAAGTAATGGCTGAAAATCCACCTCCAAGGCGCACTCTCACTGTCAATACTTGGAGCAACCTTGAAAATAAGTTCTTAGAAAGGTTCTTCCCAATCTCAAAGTTCATCAAGAAAAGGGCAGAAATCTCAAACTTTGAACAAGGGGATTCAGAATCCCTATATGATTCCTAGGAAAGATTTAAATTGTTATTAAAAAAATGCTAAAGTGCTCCCGGGGTCCCTTATCTTTATTTAAAGTAACGATTTGATCCTTTATCTTTTTTTTGTCCCAAATCAGTCCTTTATGTTTTAAATTTTTGACACTTAAATCCTTTTCTGTCCCAAATCAGTCCTTTATGTTTCAAATTTTTAACACATAAATCCTTTTTTTTGACACATAAATCAGCACTGTTAACGGAAAAGGATTTATGTGTTAAAAATTTGAAAGATAAAGGACTTATTTGGGACAAAAAAAACATAAATGACTAATTCGTTACTTTAAATAAAGATAAGGGACCCCGAGAGCACTTTAGCCTTAAAAAAATGTCCAGGGCATGGTATTGATGATTTTCTGCAGTTGCAAACTTTTTGTTATGGATTGCGACCTCATACCAGGGTGATGTTAGATGCCTCAGCAGGAGGGTCTTTAGGTATTAAAACCTGGGAGGAAGCAAAACAACTGGTAGAGGATATGGCTTCGAATGAGTACAGGATTCAAAATGATAGTGGAGCCGTAGGTAAAAATGGTATGTTGGAGTTGGACTCTAACAATTCTGTGTTGGCCCAACAAAAGCTAATGTCTATGCAGATTGAAGCTCTTACTAAGCAATTAGCTACAGCTTGTGAAGGTGCTTCAAAAACTCAAGCAACCACTCAAGCAGTGCAAATGGGTGGGGGCAACTATTGTGGTAGAGAACCCCACGAGGGTGATTCTGCAACTCATGGAGAAACTATTGAGCAGGGCAGTTATATGGGAAACTTTCAAAAACAATGTGGGAACCCGTATTCTAACACCTACAATCCTGGGTGGAAGAATCATCCCAACTTCTCTTGGAAGAATAATGATGCCTCAGGTTCAAACCAACAGCAGTCTCAAGCACCTGCTCAACAACAAAAGAACTCTTCTCGTTTGGAAGATGCTTTGAAACAGTTCATGCAAATGACCAAGAACACTTTCCAATCCCAAGAACAAGCTATGAAGAATAAGGAGAAAAACTATGAGGCTTCGATGAAGAACTTGGAGATTCAAATTGGTCAGTTGTTGAAGCAGCTTGCTGAAACATCTAATAGTGGCTTTCCTGCTAGCACTATTGATAACCCTAAGAATGAGAGTTGCAAAGCTATTTCATTGAGGAGTGGTAAGGAGTTGAACCCCATTGAAGTGACCCAACCCAAGTGATCAGCAGTCGTACGCGGGTCAAAATAATTAAAAAGAGTAAATATAGTATCAAAGTAAGAGACCTTGGTCGTCTCTCGAGGACCTTGGTCGTCTCTCGAGGACCTCTAAAAAATTAAATTACCAAAATCAAGAACCAAAATAAACAATAAAAGGGGGGTTTTTTTAGGAAAAGAGTTTGATGTGTAACGAAGAAAATCAATTAAAGATAAACAATCAATCCATTGGTTTCAGGTGCGCTTCTTGGATTTCTCATTCGGTTCTAAAATAAAGATTCGTGCAAGGTTTGATAATTCTTGACTGATCATAAACTAAGTGAACAAGGGCCAGTCAGTTTATACGAATTCACGGCGTTTTAAAGCAAGCGTCAAAACAGTGTGTTCAATCAATCGTGATAGCGAACAAGTGCCAGTATCACAATTAACATCATAACTGAATTCTATCAATCCTATAAACAAGCGCCATAGACTCTATCAATTCCTATCCAAACTAAATTAAACAAGCGATAAAATAGTTTGTATAATGAAAGTTTCAAAACAGAATCATGATCACGTGATTAAGCAAAACTGAATCATAAAACGAATCACATAAGCAAATCGCAGAGTTTGAGTAATTAAGCAAAACACAAACCGAATTTGCAGCAAGAATTGCGGAGATGAAATTGATAGAGAAAGAATTAAAACCATAAAAACAAAATAAACATTAAGCACTGAACCTCAAAATCCTTACAGCAACACCCTTCACCCATGGAGGTTAACGTAAAATTGAAAATAGGAATGCGTAAGAGAGCCAAGACGGCTCTGAAAAGTGTATTTAGTCTTAAAGAAAACAAAATACCTAAATCCCTAAACGGGTTCTATGATAAAATCCCGACAAAAATAGTAAATTGGCCCGTAAACCCGTTTTAAATAGTACTGCTTTGATATTTTGCAGTTTTAACCTCCCAGATTTCAGAATTGGGTTTCGAGCTCAACAGAAGAATTGTCGCTCTGTTCCTTAGCTTTCCAATGCATGCTTGCACGCCTCAATTAGATAAGCACAACCAAAGTTATGGCCTACAGAGTAGACAGGGGTCAATATGCAATAAAAACAAGAATTAATCAAGAAATTGCTTTATTGCTCAATTAAGACCCAAAGTCTAGAAACGTGCTAAGACTTAAATATTAGACACAAAGCACAACTAAAATCACCAAGTGAAAAGCTATAAATAGTGCATTAAAATACACTGATCAAATTCCCCCACACTTAAGCTTTTGCACTCGGGGCAAAACACACAAAACAAGACACGAAAACAATGCATGAGTTTCCAATGAACCCAAAGAATGCAAAGTTATAAGAGAGATGCTTTTACTAGGCTTTAAGGAGAATGACAATCAAAGATAGCACTTAATTGCAATCAAGGCAAACTAGAGAATAGAGCACTAGAGAGTGAACCATAAGTGATGAGTCCTCACAAGATATGTATAAATAATGCCCTCAATCACTCAAGTGCCTAGGCTTGTGTTTACTCTCATGTATATAATAAGCACATCAATGAAAGTTAGCACTATCATATGCTTGACAAGCTTCTAACATCCACACTTAAGAACACATGCACATAAGATCAAAAGGTCTTTATAAGGGTTGTAAATGGGGCCAAGGTCAATGTGGGATAATCCTAAGGGGGAACTAGGCTAAAAAGAATCAAAGAGGGCAAAGAAGCAATGAAAATCAATTGTAAAGTGAGCATGAAATGATCCAACTTCAACAAGGTATGATGAGTTTCTCTATTTTGATATACTTCTCCACATAACTCTCTCTACACACTTTCATTCTTCTTGAAACAAAAATTAAAACAATGCACACTTTTCTTTTCTTTTCTTTTTTTTTTCTTCTTTTTTTTCTTTTTGCTTTTTTTTTCATTTCTTTCTTTCTTTTTCTCTTTTTTTTGGGGGGACTATTTTTCTATACAAATATACTTGCCAAGCTTTCGATTGAGGACCCAAGAACTAACCCAAGTGAGAACCACAATTGCAATAATCTGGACACCCCCACACTTATGGATTTGACAAATTTCAATTCAAAGCTCCTTCATCCTCTAGGATTGGGTAATTACATTGTTTTTCACTTTTAGGCTTGTAATGAGCTATAAAACAAAGAATGGGATAAAAAGGCTCAAAGGGGCTTACACAAAGAGATAAATTTAGGGTAGGCTTATTTGGCTAGTAGCTAAAAAAACAGAATTGCCTAGATCATTTCAAACATGCATGTGAACAAGTGTTTCAACAAGAATCAAGTCAAGTTCTAGAATAACTAACAAACATGAGTGAATCACACACAAGAAAGAAGATAATGGCAAAATGTAGTCCATCCATTAAAAGGCTCAATTCTCACCAGGGACACTGACTATCACAGATGATGCAAAATCTAGTGCTCACATCTAACTTATTATACCAAGAGCAACAATAAATCAATCAAATCATGTCAAAACACCTATGGTCCTATTATAGTAAAATCACTCACAATTTATGCAAACTAAGAACTCATGAAAGAATATGCAATAAACTTTTTTTCTTTTTTTATAGTTAAAAATTAAAAACATAATTACTAAAAGACATCCCCCCACATTTAAATCACAAAGTGTCCTCAATGTAGGCAACAGATATAACTTAAGAATAAGGAAAGAAAACTCCCTCTTGAAGGTAGAGAACTTGAAACTTGTGGGTGGTTGGTATTTGCTAAAGAAGGCTCTTTTATGGTTACCGCACACATGTTTGGTCACCTTCTTCTTCCACACATCTAGAATCAAGAGGTTGAGTTGTTTAAGTTCTACAACAAGTGGCTGCTCAATGGAAGCATAGACTATATTGACAACATCAGCTTTGGAAAGTGTATCAACCTGCAAGGTATTTTCAATCTTAGCACAAACAGAAAGATTATCAGAACATGTATAATCAACCAAACCATCAAGAAATTCCATTTTACAAAGAGAATGCTCTTCCATGGGGTGGTTTTTAGTCCTGATCACTTCTCTTTGAGAGAAAGGGAGTGGCAGTGTGTAATCCTCATCATCAACATGTTCAGCAGCCTTGTTATTTTTCATAACAACTGATGTAGGTACCTCTGAAGTTTCAACAGCCTTTCCAGTTCTCAAAGTAATAACACTTACATTGGGGGTTGGTGCATTTGGATTAACTATTGCCTGGGCAGGCAGTTGGTTTAATCTTTGGGCTTGTATTCGATTGACTGCAGTGGTTAACTGTCCAACTATTATTTCCAATTTTCTAAGTGTGGAATCAATTGTTTGTTGGAATTGGAGATTTTGAACGGCCATCTGTTTAACAAGGTCCTCCAATGAAGGTTCATAAGTAGCAGTCATGTTATAGTCAACAGAATTAAGATCAGAATAAAAAAGGATATGCTAAAATTAAGGCAAAAAATAAAAAACGAATCAAACCAAATCTAAAAAATATAAAAACATAACTAAAAATCTAATAAAATCAAAAGAAGATTATGTAAATTTTTTTGGATTTTTTTGAGATTATCAAAAATTCGAAAAATTAATTAAAAATAGAAAACGAAGTAATTTCGGATATTCCGACTCCTTGAATTTTTTATGGTTTTCTGACCAATTTTCGGAGCAATCCGACAAGATCACCCGAAAAACCGATTTTTTTCACCTAATCTGAGACAGAACGGAACGAAGCTGAAATCGACAGAACCTGCAAAGAAAAAAACCTAAAAAACAAAGGTTAGTGGTTATTGAGGTTCTTATGTCGGTAATTCCTAATCAGAGGTCCCCGACAACTGCGCCAATTTGATCAGCGGTCGTACGTGGGTCAAAATAATTAAAAAGAGTAAATATAGTATCAAGGTAAGAGACCTTGGTCGTCTCTCGAGGACCTCTAAATAATGAAATTACCAAAATAAAGAACCAAAATAAACAATAAAAGGGGGTTTTTTTTAGGAAAAGAGTTTGATGTGTAACGAAGAAAATCAATTAAAGATAAATAATCAATCCATTGGTTTCAGATGCGCTTCTTGGATTTCTCATTCGGTTCTAAAATAAAGATTCATGCAAGGTTTGATAATTCTTGATTGATCATAAACTAAGTGAACAAGGGCCAATCAGTTTATACGAATTCACAGCGTTTTAAAGCAAGCGTCAAAACAGTGTGTTCAATCAATCGTGATAGCGAACAAGTGCCAGTATCACAACTAACATCATAACTGAATTCTATCAATCCTATAAACAAGCACCATAGACTCTATCAATTCCTATCCAAACTAAATTAAACAAGCGATAAAATAGTTTGTATAATGAAAGTTGCAAAACAGAATCATGATCAAGTGATTAAGCAAAACTGAATCATAAAACAAATCACATAAGCAAATCACAGAGTTTGAGTAATTAAGCAAAACACAAACCGAATTTGCAGCAAGAATTACGGAGATGAAATTGATAGAGAAAGAATTAAAACCATAAAAACAAAATAAACATTAAGCACTGAACCGCAAAATCCTTACAGCAACACCCTTCACCAATAGATTGATCTAGGGCCTTAAGCTTCCATGGAGGTTAACGTAAAATTGAAAATAGGAATGCGTAAGAGAGCCAAGACGGCTCTGAAAATTGTATTTGGTCTTAAAGAAAACGAAATACCTAAATCCCTTAACGGGTTCTATGATAAAAGCCCGACAAAAATAGTAAATTGGACCGTAAACCTGTTTTACATAGTACTGCTTCGATATTTCGTAGTGTTAACCTCCCAGACTTTAGAATTGGGTTTCGAGCTCAACAGAAGAATTGTAGCTCTGTTCCTTAGCTTTCCAACGCATGCTTGCACGCCTCAATCAGATAAGCACAGCCAAAGTTATGGCCTACAGAGTAGACAGAGGTTAATATGCAATAAAAACAAGAATTAATCAAGAAATTGCTATATTGCTCAATTAAGACCCAAAGTCTAGAAACGTGCTAAGACTTAAATATTAGACACAAAGCACAACTAAAATCACCAAGTGAAAAGCTATAAATAGTGCATTAAAATACACTGATCACCAAGCCTAGAGAGGAGAGTAGTGAAACTGAGATGTTGAGGGGGGAGTTGAATAAGAAACATGAAGAGGTTGAAAATGAGTTGAGTGAAAAAGAAAAAGAAAAATAGAGTGAAAAACATAAAAGTGAGATGAGAGAGAAGACCCAAGTGATCCCACCATATGTGAAGTTGCCCTATCCAACTTTGAATAAGAAGAAAGAGAAAGAGGAGCAATTCACTAAGTTCATGGATATCTTTTCCCGTCTCCAAATCAACATTCCTTTTGCAGAAGCTTTATAGCAAATGCCCATTTATGCAAAATTTATGAAGGAATTGTTGACCAAGAAGAGGAGATTCAAAGAAGATGAAACGGTGGCTCTAACCGAAGAGTGTAGTGCCATTATCCAAAGGAAGCTTCCTCCAAAGTTGAAAGATCCCGGAAGTCTCACCATACCTTGCACAATTGGTAACTTGACAATAGGCAAGGCTCTTTGTGATTTGGGAGCAAGCATTAATCTGAGGCCCTTGTCTATGTTGAAAAAACTTGGAGGAGGTGAGGTGAAACCAATGAGGGTGTCTTTGCAACTTGCTGATAGATCTATAAAGCACCCTTATGGAGTCTTGGAAGATGTTTTGGTAAGAGTTGATAAATTTTTATTTCCTGTTGATTTTGTGATTCTTGACATGGAGGAAGATGCAGAGGTACCACTTCTCCTTGGTAGACCATTTTTTGCCACTGGGAGAGCCTTGATAGATGTACAACAGGGTAAGCTAATTCTAAGGTTCCAAGATGAGAAGGTGACTTTTAATGTTTTTGAAGCTATGCGCCACCCGGATGACCAAGGTAAATGTTTTAGGGTGGATGTGATTGAAGACTCAGTGCAAGAAAACTTTAGACATGATTCACCCTCTCCTCCATTAGAGAAGGTAATTGTGGACTCTATTGAGGGGTTAGATGAAAACTTGGGCAGTGAAATAGAAGACTGCATTCTACAGTTTGAAGCTTCCCAGGTAGAAATGGTCTTCAAGAAAAAAGAAGAGTTGAATAGGGGGGAAGAGTCCAGAAAAAGGAACTCCAGAATTGAAACAACTCCCCTCTCATTTAAAGTATGTATTCCTTGGGAGTGATGATCGATATCCAGCTATCATCAGTAGCTCTTTGACCAAGTTGGAAGAGGAAAAACTGATGAGGGTGATGAGAAGTAACAAAACTGCTTTAGGTTGGACTATCGCCGACCTTAAGGGGATTAGTCCGGCTTTTTGCATGCATAAGATCAAGCTCGAGGAAGAATTCAAACCGGTGATTCAACCACAACGAAGATTAAATCCTACCATGAAAGATGTGGTGAGGAAGGAAGTCTTGAAGCTCTTAGATGCCGGGATGATTTATCCCATTTCAGACAGCTCGTGGGTGAGTCTGGGTAATGTGGGTCCCAAGAAGGGTGGTATGACAGTTGTTAAAAATGAGAGGAATGAGCTAATTCCCACTCGCACAGTCACAGGGTGGAGGATGTGCATTGACTACCGAAGATTAAACCAAGTCACTCGGAAGGACCACTTCCCATTACCATTCATGGATCAGATGCTGGAGAGATTAGCTGGACAAGCTTTTTATTGCTTCCTGGATGGGTACTCTGGGTACAACCAAATAGCAGTTGATCCTGAAGATCAAGAGAAGACCGCTTTTACATGTCTGTTTGGCGTGTTTGCATATCGTAGGATGCCCTTCGGTTTATGCAATACTTCTGGAACTTTTCAAAGGTGCATGCTTTCTATATTCTCTGATATGATTCTTGTTTGTCTAATCTTAATGCAGTTTTGAAGAGATGCACCGAAACCAATCTAGTTTTGAATTGGGAAAAGTGTCACTTTATGGTTCAAGAAGGAATTGTTCTTGGCCATAAGATCTCGGCAAATGGCATTAAGGTTGACCAAGCAAAAATTGAAGTAATAGAAAAGTTACCTCCTCCTCTGAATGTAAAAGGAGTGAGAAGTTTTTTAGGACACGCCGGATTTTATCGACGTTTCATAAAAGACTTCTCCAAGATTGCAAAACCTTTATGCAATCTACTTGTTAAGGAGAATGAATTTGTTTTTGATAATGACTGTCTTTGTGCTTTTAATGTATTAAAGGAAAAACTGATTTCTGCTCCAGTCATTGTAGCCCCTAACTGGGATATTCCCTTTGAGTTAATGTGTAATGCTAGTGATTATGCAGTGGGTGTTGTGCTGGGGCAGAGATCAAAGAATATATTATGCTAGCAAGGTTTTAAATGAAAATCAGGTGAATTATGCAACAACTGAAAAAGAACTGCTAGCCATAGTATTTGCATTGGAAAAGTTTCCTTCCTATTTGGTTGGATCTAAAGTGATTGTTTTTACTGACCATGCTGCGATAAAATATTTGCTAACCAAGGGCGAGTCTAAGCCTCGACTCCTTAGATGGATTTTATTTTTGCAGGAATTCGACTTGGAGATCAAGGACAAAAAGGGGAGTGAGAACGTGGTCGCAGATCATTTGTCTAGACTGGAGAACAAAGAAGTGACTGCTCGTGAGAAAGAAATACTTGAAGAGTTCCCCCGATGAAAAGTTGTTTGCAATCAAAGAGAGACCGTGGTTTGCCGACATAGCAAATTACAAGACAGGCGGAACAGTCCCAGAAGACTTCACATGGCAACAAAAGAAGAAATTCCTCCGTGATGCCCAATATTACCTTTGGGTTAATCCCTTTCTCTTCAAGGTTGGGACGGATGGACTTCTTAGAAGATGCGTTTCTGGTATTGAAAGTCAAAAGATTCTATGGCATTGTCATGATTCTCCATGTGGAGGTCACTACAATGGGGAACGCACAGCTGCAAAGGTACTCCAATCTGGTTTCTATTGGCCATCCATCTTTAAGGATGCGCAAAATCATGTAAAAAGTTGTGACAAGTGCCAGAGGACTGGCAATATTTCACGTAATGGGGAGATGCCATTGTACCCTATACTTGAAGTAGAAGTGTTTGATTGTTGGGGCATTGACTTCATGGGACCCTTCCCACCATCTCATTCGTGTCAATATATTTTGGTGGCGGTGGACTATGTTTCTAAATGGGTAGAAGCCATTGCCACTTCCAAAAATGATTCCCAAACTGTGGTAAAATTTGTGAAGAAAAACATTTTCTCAAGATTTGGTGTGTCAAGAGTCTTGATCAGTGATGGGGGTAGCCATTTTTGTAACACTCAGTTTAGCAATGTACTATTCAGGTATAGTGTAAAGCATAAAGTGTCAACCCCTTATCATCCTCAGTGCAATGGTCAAGTAGAGGTGTCAAATAGAGAAATCAAGAGAATCTTAGAGAAGACAGTGAGGAACTCAAGGAATGATTGGGTAGTGAAGGTAGATGATACACTTTGGGCATACAGGACAGCTTATAAGACACCCTTAGGTATGTCTCCTTACCAATTGGTTTATGGCAAATCTTGTCATTTGCCGGTTGAACTTGAGCACAAAGCATTTGGGCGTTGAAATTCTTGAATTTTGACCCCGCATTAAGTGGAGAGAAGAGAATCCTACAACTTCATGGGTTAGATGAGATGCGCCTACATGCATTTGAGAACAACAGGATCTACAAAGAGAAAATGAAGGTGTACCATGACAAACACATTTCAAGAAAAGAATTTCATCTTGGACAACAAGTGTTGTTGTTTAACTCGAGACTCAAGTTGTTTCCCGGGAAGTTGAAATCCAAGTAGTTAGGAACTTTTGTTGTTAAAGAAGTGACACCCTACGGAGCAATAGAAGTGGAAGAGCCAGAGTCCAAAAGATCTTTTAAGGTCAATGAACAAAGACTCAAGCCATACCTTGGTGATGCGGTGGAAAAAGCTCAAATGGTTCTCATGCTGAGAGACCCATAAGGGCCTAAAAGACGTCAAGCTAGTGACGTTAAAGATGCGCTTAGTGGGAGGCAACCCATGGTAGAGGTAACAAGTCTTTATTTTATTTTATTTTATTTTATTTTTTTTAGTCTTTAGTCTACTTTTAATTTATCAGTTTAAAAAAAAGGAAAGGGAGGGGCTTCGCATCGCGACCCCAACGGATCGCGTCGCGACGGATCAAAAAAATTCCACGCAGAAGTTTCTGTAACTTCTCGCGTCGCGACCCCTGCCTGTCGTGTCCCGATGCGAGCAAAAATTCAGAATGTCTTAGCACTGCTGAGACATTCTTCCCCCTCCCCCTCATTTGTGTGCGAACTACAAACACTTCCCCCTCCCCCCTTTACGGTTTTTGATCCAATTGGTGGTGGATTAACACAATTTGGCACGGATTCTCCTTGTTCAACATCTCCAGGTAACGATGATTCTCAATTTCATGCTTCAATCTTCAAAAAAAATTTGGTTGTGTGGTTGATTTGGGGGGGGTTACGAATTGTGGGGCTAGAGGAAAAAATAGGACATTAATGATTGCCCCACTCATCTTAATTTGCATGTTTATGTTGAGTAATTGAAAGGGAGGAGGTGTGGTTTGGATTGGAGTAGGAAAAATTCTCTTTTTATGGTGTAGTTGAGGTGTTTGTTAAAATGTCTCAATGAAGTTTTAGTGTAGGAGAGGTGTTTGATTAAATGCCCTAATGGAATTCTGTTATGCAGACCAAGTGTTTGTTGAAATTCCCCAACGAAATTTTCTTTGCTCAAATGTTGCTCTAGTATGTCAGTGCCTATGGAACTCTAAGGTAGACAATTTTGTGTTGCATTTGGGAATGATATTTCATTTGTGTAAATATTGCCATCGCATGCATTTGGGTCTAAGATGGACGGTTGCCTTGTGTTTTTTGTGTTGTGAAAGTCTCTGTTGTGGAAATTATTAATGCAATGGTTGAGTGGGACCTACACCAATGGTTCCCTGAGAACTAATAAATGTTTTGCCGGAATTTTTTCATACAGGTGTGCAAATGGGAAAGCCAACCAAGACCGGTCCTACAAAGAGAAGGCGGGGTGAGCAAAGAGAGGAAGAACCCTCGTTTGATGCCGACAAGTTCAAGTCAGCCGAGCATGAAAAGCGGTACCAAAGTGTGGTGAAGGGAAAGAAGTTCAATCCGGAGCGAGCTTTTGATCTCAGCACTAGTGAATTCCCTATCATCAGTTCCACGCTCTGGGAAATGGGTTGGCTCACTCGCAACTCCAGGATCAAGTAGGCCAACCAGAGCATAGTGAGAGAGTTCTACGCCAATGCTTACCGGGCAACTGATAAGGATAAGTCTACAACTTTCTTTGTTCGGGGCAAAAGTGTATCCTATTCACCAGAGAGTATAAATCAACTGCTGGGGCTACCTGCGTATTCACCATGTGCAATGAGAGATGCATCAATAGACAACAAGAGGGAGATTGATTATGATGGGATACTCAGAGAATTGTGCCGTCCTGGGGCAGAATGGGTCAAGTATGCACCAGGGTTACAAAGTTTTCCCCGTCGCTTCAGCAACATGGCATTGAAGCCTATCCCTAAGGCTTGGAATGCATTCTTCCATCAAAATATTGTGTCATGCTCCAACTCATTAGATATTCTCGTTATAAGGGCAATGGGGCTATTGGGAATCATGAAAGGAAAAAAGTTGGACTTACGGGAAATCATATCAGAAAATATTGCTGAAATAGCACAATGTCCTAAAGCCAGATTGGGACATGCCTCACTTATCCATGCCTTGTTCACACAGCATGGCTGCCAGGAGAGACCAGATGATCTTCCAATTGAACCTTGGGAGCCGATTACGGCAACATGGATTCTCAAGCAACCAGATGGGCCGATAAAGGGGCCAATTCCACCACAGGCAGGCGAGCACTCACCTCCACCTCAGCAGCAACCAGCAGCTCCAACTGATCAGCAGCATATTTACAGCGATCCCTCGTTCCAGTATGAGCTCATGATGGCGAACTGGTGCGGGATGTCTATGCTATGTCAGCAGCAGGGCTTGGATATCTCCTTCCTGGTAACACACCGTGTTGCCAATGCTACCCAGCAGTTTATGGCCCAACGCAGAGGTGCTGACGCTGCTGGTCCATCATCATCAGCCCCAGCGGAGGAGCCGCAGGATACTCAGGATTCATTATTACAGGGGGATGACTACATTGAGCGTCACATATCATTTTCTTGAGCAGGAGGGCTCATTGTTACTATTTACTTTTCTTTGAGACATTGTTATTTTGGGATGTTTATCTTTATGTCTGTTTGATTTTGCTTTGTGCATTTTGGTCTGTACTATGCTGATATAACTTATACAGTGAGTTTGAGGCACCACAACTTTGAACTCATAGCTGCATCTTCAATGATGATGATGATTGTGGTTGTTTAGCTTAATATGTTTTGCATTTTACCATGTGATAAATTTCGCATCAAATTTTATCATCAGATAGTGTCAGTGGTTAAGACAAAGGTTGAGGAAAATCTGGATCATCTGTTGGCAAGCTTCCGAGAGTTCAATCTCTTACAATCCCAGCCGTGAGGTTTGAGCCTAAACACTTATGTCATTGATCGTGTGAACATTCCTTGCATGTATTATTCTGCAGAACTTGAACTTGTGTTTAATTGTCTTGCATTTGATTTACATACACACTGAGGCAATTCTTTTTGGAAACCCAGAGCCTTTCATACCACCCCATAACTACTTATCCTTTGATAGCCCCATTGAGCCTAATTGTTCTTCTTATTATTCTTTTCTGACATAGACCACACCAGGTAAATTAAATTCATAGTTGTCCTCTTGACTTGGAGTTAGGTAGACAAATGTATGCATGTGTGGGAAAAATCTAAGTTTGGGGTGGTATATACAAGAGAAGGAGTGATAAAATAATAATAATAATAATAATAATAATAATAATAATAATAATAATAATAATAATAATAATAATAATTCTTCTCTTGTGGAATGTTGTTGGGAGAAGTGGTGAGTGGTGAGATTGTTAAAATATGATAAATAGGGAATTAGGCCTAACTCCAAGTTTGTAACCTACCTACCCAAATAATATCCACCCTTATACACTTCAGAAAAGAGAGGCCATTGAAATAATATCCACCCTTGTTCAAGCCTATGAAACGATGATGCATGTATTGTGAATTGAGTGACTACCTTATACACTTCAGAAAAGAGAGGCCATTTAGTGAGATGTGTGAGAAAGAGGGAACTTGAGAATGCTTGCCTCTATATGATCTTGTGTTTTCCAATTCAATTTGTCTTGCTACTACATTATGTTGGATGATGATTTTTGTTGTACTGAAGTATCTAATGGTGTGTGTGAAAGGTGTGAAAGTTGAATAAAAAATTTGCCACAGCCTGAATTCAATGATTGCTTGAGGACAAGCAAAACTCCAAGTTTGGGGTTATGTTGACTCATCGTCATATGTATATTGTTGTTCAGTTTATAAGCCAAAATTGTTGTTATTTGATTGTATTTCAGTCAATTGTCAGGGGAATTAGCGTAGATTTAGATTGATGTATTAGGATTGAATTGTAAGCTATTTCCCTCATCCCTAGTGCCTATTGCAATAGAAGACCTTCAATTTGATGTGTCGTCAACTAGCGAACCAGACAGCTTGCCTAGTGACGCAACAGAGAAAAGAAGGAGAAGAATCTGTCATTCTCCGCGTCGCGACCAGGCATTTTTCAGCACCATCGCGTCGCGACGGTTGACAGAAAGTTTGGCGTTTTATGCGAAATTGCAGAGTTTTTTTTTGGGGACTTTGGTCTTGGATGCGAGAAGAGGGTTTGGAGCTGCGAACAAGTGCAAGAATTGGAGCTTCTCTACACTTGGGAACAAGGAATTGAAGGATCCAATGTATTCCTCTTTGTGTAACTTCTCTTTAATCTTATCTTTCATCACTTTGATTATGAATAGCTAGTTTTCTAGGGTTAGGAAGAGATGAATCTCTCCAAAACTATCATAAGAACCCTTTGCTATGATCAATTCGATTATTATTCAGTTTAACAATTGCCTTTACCTCTGTTCTTACTGCTTTACAATAATATCTGTTGTTGTACTGATTTAGGGTTGATGTTCACCATTGGAAGAGGGGTATGTTTACCTGATATTGGGGTTTTAGGTCACAAATATGATGATCATAGGAATATGAGATTGTGTTTGTGAATTCGTTAATTCTCATGTTTAATGCTTTGTCTATTGGTGATTCACTTAAGGAATTAGGGTTTCCCATTAGAGAAAAGGGGTTTTGAGGCAAGGGATTGTCCTTAATCTTATAATTGAATTGAATCTGTTAAATTGGGTAATTACATTGAAATTGATCGAAGGTCTATTGCATGATAGCGTAGGGGAGAGGATTCGATTCCTAATCGTTTTACTCTCGAATTTTATTTACGAATATTCTATTTTCGATTACTATAAATCATAAACTGTCTCAATAGCTTTACGCCTAAGAATTACCACATTTGCTCAGTGATAATAACTCTTAATCACTGTAGATACGACTAGTGGTCCTTACTAATTTACTATTACTTGTAATGATTCGGTACCCTTGCCGAAATCGTAACAATTAACCATTTAATCACCAAGTTAATTAGGAGCTCTTTTAATCACTGGTTCAAAATGTGGAGTAATTATACTACTAACATTCCTCAAAGTTAGGACATTTTACACTGGAACACTTTTTGTTTGGGATATTGCATCTACTACCTCCCCTCCTTTGTTATGTGCAATTCATTGTGTAAGAACAATGAAAATATGCTTCCATGTCTACTACATCTTCTTTGAAAGCTTGATTTTTCTAACGAACCTTAGATGAAGACTCCGTAAAACAAGCAGTGCCAGTAGAGCAATTTTTATGCAGCTGCTTGAAGACCACAAGCATCTCATCTATTATTTCACACTTGCACCTTTTCTTATATGCCTTAATTGCCTCTGATAAAAAAAAAAGGTTTAAATACGTTTTTACCCCCTGCAAATAGGGGGTGTTTTGCTTTTACCCGCTGCAAATTTTTTTTTTTAAAAAAACACCTTGCAAAATTTTTTTTGTTTGATATTAGTCCTTCTGTCAAGTCTCCGTTAGTGGTTTGTTGACGTGTCTAACGGAACTGCCAGCTGGCTTTGCTGACGTTTTGGCTTTGCTTTTACCCCCTGCAAATAGGGGGTGTTTTGATTTTACCCCCTACAATTTTTTTTATCTAAACCCATCTTTCTTCATCTTCATCTCTCTCTGTGTTGTTGTTGTTCCCTCAACATCTCAGCTTCATCTTCTCTCTCTCACCCACACCACAACCACCAACACCACCACCACTCACACACCACCACTCACACACCACCGCTAACACCACAGCCACTCTCTTCATCATCTCCAACCCCACTCTCTCAAAAACGAAATCGTTGTGAAGAGGAAAAAAAATCGCCGTGAAGAGGAAACGAAATCGATGTTGTTGTTGTTGTTGTTGGAAACAAAATCGTTGTTGTTCAAGAGGAAACAAAATCAAAATCGTTGTCATTTCATTTCAATTCGTTCTATTTCGATTTTGGGGTTTTTTGGAAACAAAATCGCTGTGTGTTTTGTGGTGTGGGTGAGAGAGAGAAGAGAGTGGTTGTGGTGTGGGTGAGAAAGAAGAGAGTGGTGGTGGTGGTGGTGGTGGTGTGGTGGTTGCGGTGTGGGTGAGAGAGAGAAGAGAGTGGTTGTGGTGGTTGTGGTGTGGGTGAGAGAGAGAAGAGAGTGGTGGTGTGGTGGTTGTGTTGGTGAGAGAGGGAGAGAATGTTGACCAAGAGACTTCAAACACAAGAGGGGGGGGTGAATTGTGAATTTAAAAATAGCACTTAAAATTAAACTCTTAAAAAGATTTTGATCAAATAAAGTGCTTAAGAGAGTTTGAATTGAAATAACAATAATAAGACAATGAAAATAACTTGCAAGGAAATTAAAGAGATGAAGGGATAGAAGATGACACAAAGAGATTTATACTGGTTCGGCCAAACCACAGGCCTACGTCCAGTCCCCAAGGAATGCTCCAAGGGATTTCAACTAATCACTAGCTTTTAAAACAGGTTCAGCTAGAAACCTTTACAACAAGAGAACTTACAATACCGGGATATCACCTCCCTATGTAAAACCTTTAAAACCTAGAGATATCACCTCTCTAGAAAACACCAAGAGATATCACCTCTCTTGAATACCTTGGGATCACACCCAACAAATGAGAAGAAAAAGATTTGATAGCACACTCAGTAGTGTGGATAAAACAAGTTGAAGCACAGTAATACAATATCAAACTATGTGAAATATAAAGCTCTCAAAATAAAATATATGCAAGTGAAAGAGTAGTATGAGAGTGATGAGAAGAATAATAAAATTTTAGATGCAAGTGTTAGTCGTGAAATGAAAGTGAAGAGTGAGGCTGCTATTTATAGGCGTATAGAAAATATGACCGTTGAGTGAAATAAAGAATTGTAGAAATCGATTGTGTGCCTGATTTGCCTAAGATGGATAATTGATTTCATGCTTGATCAGATCTAGGATAAGGAATCGATTATGCATTTAGTTAAATCATGAAAGAATCGATTCTTTGCTTTGTTAAACCATGAGAATCGATTTGTGAGCCACAAAAGAGAAGGAAAGGAATCGATTATGAAGTAGAATAAAAAGGAGAAGGAATCGATTCTTAAGTGGAATGAAAAGGAAAGGAATCGATTCATGTTTTAACATATGATTTAAAATCGATTCTTGTCCTTTTGAGAGAGCTTGAAAATCGATTTTATGTTTCAACATATGATATAAGAAATCGATTTTTGGCTTTTTGAGAGAGCTTGAAAATCGATTTTGTGGCCAATAGAAAATACTATAAATCGATTATATGCTTTTCCAAAAATCATTTGCATGCATGGGATTTGTTTAAAACTCTTTTCATGCAAAATTATTTATATGAAAAACATTTGTGAGTGTGTGATTTATTTTATATTTGAGAGCTTTATTTTCACTTACAATAATGTCCTAAACACACACAACAGTAAAATAATTCTTGACTGTCGCTTGATTGCATTTTTCCGCTTTTTGCAGTCTTGACCTTTTTGCCCTTCTTTTGTCAATCATCAAAACCTGATTATTCCTGTCAAGGCATATATTCACATTCTCCCCCTTTTTGATGATGACAAACATCATTAGGAGGGATTTGCTAAAAGAAGGGGTTAGATAAGAATATTTCATAACAATGTGTATATCAGAGATAAGCGCAGATTATACTCCCCCTTTCTATATGCAAACATTTAAAGAATACTCCCCCTGAAACATGCAAATCACATAACTCTCCCCCTTTTGGCATTATCAAAAAGCGGGAAAAATAAATAAATCATGTCAAGGCATATATTCATGATAAGTGAAAAAACAATTTGCAAAAATTTTCAAAAGCCTCATTTTGGAACTCACCACCGTGATTACTTCGGATAGATGCAATGATCTTATCAAATTTTCGAAAAGCATCAAAAGCGTCATTTTTATGAAAAAAATAAACAAGGTCCATGTATAGCGAGAGTAATAACGAGTGCATAGTAATTTCAATCATAAGACAAGTATAAGAATTAAGCACAACCTTATTACCTTTGTTGCACAGATGACTAATACTTAGCAAATTATGCTTCAAGCCTTCAACTGACAGTGCATTTTCAAAACGGGATTTAGTTTCTTACCAATAGTGCCGGCGCCACTAATTTTACCTTTTGTATTGTCACAATAAAACACAAGTCCGCTTCTTTTTGGAGCTAAATGAGAGAACTTCTTTTAGTCTCCTGTCATGTGCTTTGAACAGCCGCTATCTAGATACCACTTTTAGCTTTTGGCTTTCAAGCACACCTACAACACAAAATCAATTTTTGGCTTTTGGTACCCAAATCATCTTGGGTCCTTTTGGGTTAGTCTTGGGAATTGTGCCCTTTGGAATCCACTTCCATTTGTCATTCATATCAATATTCTTTCTTGCATTACAAATAGAAGATGTATGACCTTTTCTACCACAATAATAACATTTTGAAAAAGGGCTACTAGAAGTTGTGTTGGGACTAAAAAATTTTTTGAAAGATTTTTCATGATTCTTTGGTTGATAGCCCAAACCGGCTTTATTATAAGTTCCCCTTTGATTTCCCAAAATGATATTAAGATTGTCTCTTCCCATGGTGAATTTTGCAATAGTGTTGTGCAAATCATCAATTTTATTTTTCAAAACACTGCACTCTTCACATTTGAAAATACTCTCCTTTTTATTTTCATAAGAGTTGCACGAGGAGAACTCACTTACAGAAATTTGTTTTTCTTTAAGAATTTCTATTTCCTTGTTTAAAGTTTCGATTTTAGATTGAAGAGAGGAAATAGTTTTCTTTGAAGTGGAAACAGTTTTTCTAAGCTTACTTGACTCATTATTTAATTCTTCACAAATACTAAGCAATTCATCATAAGTTAAATCAAGTTCAGTTTCAACGGAGTTTACCTCATCTTCCTCATGCTTTGCCATGAGACATAGTTTTGCTACCTCATTCTCGGAGTCACCGGATGATTCCATATCATTTTCATCCCAAGCAATGTACGCCCTTCTTCTTTTTGATTTCTTTCGAAGATCTCTATGTTTTTGACTTTGAGGACAGTCCGGCTTTATGTGCCCCTTCTTACCACATTTATAACATGTTGGATTGAAGGAAGTTCCTTCCTCATTTTTGCTTTGAGGATTTGGTTTACCTTTATACCTCATGAACTTTTTGAACATTCGAACCATTTTACTCATGTCTTCATCACTTTCACTGGAGCTGTCATAATCTTCCGTGTCACTTTGTTTGATACATGCTTTTAGCGCAAGTCCTTTATTTTTCTTTTCACCTTCCTCACTTTCAATGAGTCGATTTAATTCGAGCTCATGTTCCTGCAATTTACCAAACAAGGTGGTTAAGTCCATAGAAGATATGTCTCTTGATTCCGAGATAGCCGTCACTTTGTGTTGCCAATTTCTATTTAGGCATCGTGGCACTTTATTGGTCAAATCCGCATTTTCGAAGGATTTTCCAAGGCCTCTGAGATGGTTAACTATGTGGATAAAACGTTTGTTTAGTTCTTGGATGGTTTCACCCGGTTTCATCTTAAACAGTTCATACTCATGAGTTAATGTGTTCATTCTAGCCCTTTTGACCTCGGTAGTACCTTCATGGGTCACTTGAAGGGCGTCCCACATTTCCTTGGCGGTTTTACAATTTGATACGCGATAGAACTCATCGATGCTTAAAGCAGTTGTGATGATGTTCTTAGCTTTCAAATTGTATTGAACCTTTTCTTTTTCCTCTTTGGTCCAAAGAGATCTAGGTTTGTTCACCATTTCATCATTAACGAGATGAGTGGGAACAAACGGACCATTTATGACAGTATCCCAAATATCACAATCTACAGCCTCAATAAAAATTTTCATTCTTGTTTTCCAATAATCATACCCTTCACCATTGAAAGATGGGGGTCTGTTTAAGGAGTCATTTGAAGTCATCTTGCCTCTTGAGACAGTTAGTCTTTACCAAGAGTCTAGCTCTGATACCACTTGTTGACCAAGAGACTTCAAACACAAGAGGGGGGGTGAATTGTGAATTTAAAAATAGCACTTAAAACTAAACTCTTAAAAAGATTTTGATCAAATAAAGTGCTTAAGAGAGTTTGAATTGAAATAACAATAATAAGACAATGAAAATAACTTGCAAGGAAATTAAAGAGATGAAGGGATAGAAGATGACACAAAGAGATTTATACTGGTTCGGCCAAACCACAGGCCTACGTCCAGTCCCCGAGGAATGCTCCAAGGGATTTCAACTAATCACTAGCTTTTAAAACAGGTTCAGCTAGAAACCTTTACAACAAGAGAACTTACAATACCGGGATATCACCTCCCTATGTAAAACCTTTAAAACCTAGAGATATCACCTCTCTAGAAAACACCAAGAAATATCACCTCTCTTGAATACCTTGGGATCACACCCAACAAATGAGAAGAAAAAGATTTGATAGCACACTCAGTAGTGTGGATAAAACAAGTTGAAGCACAGTAATACAATATCAAACTATGTGAAATATAAAGCTCTCAAAATAAAATATATGCAAGTGAAAGAGTAGTATGAGAGTGATGAGAAGAATAATAAAATTTCAGATGCAAGTGTTAGTCGTGAAATGAAAGTGAAGAGTGAGGCTGCTATTTATAGGCGTATAGAAAATATGACCGTTGAGTGAAATAAAGAATTGTAGAAATCGATTGTGTGCCTGATTTGCCTAAGATGGATAATCGATTTCATGCTTGATCAGATCTAGGATAAGGAATCGATTATGCATTTAGTTAAATCATGAAAGAATCGATTCTTTGCTTTGTTAAACCATGAGAATCGATTTGTGAGCCACAAAAGAGAAGGAAAGGAATCGATTATGAAGTAGAATAAAAAGGAGAAGGAATCGATTCTTAAGTGGAATGAAAAGGAAAGGAATCGATTCATGTTTTAACATATGATTTAAAATCGATTCTTGTCCTTTTGAGAGAGCTTGAAAATCGATTTTATGTTTCAACATATGATATAAGAAATCGATTTTTGGCTTTTTGAGAGAGCTTGAAAATCGATTTTGTGGCCAATAGAAAATACTATAAATCGATTATATGCTTTTCCAAAAATCATTTGCATGCATGGGATTTGTTTAAAACTCTTTTCATGCAAAATTATTTATATGAAAAACATTTGTGAGTGTGTGATTTATTTTATATTTGAGAGCTTTATTTTCACTTACAATAATGTCCTAAACACACACAACAGTAAAATAATTCTTGACTGTCGCTTGATTGCATTTTTCCGCTTTTTGCAGTCTTGACCTTTTTGCCCTTCTTTTGTCAATCATCAAAACCTGATTATTCCTGTCAAGGCATATATTCACAGAGAAGAGAGAAGAGAGTGGTTGTGGTGGTTGTGGTGTGGGTGAGAGAGAGAAGAGAGTGGTTGTGGTGGTGTGGTGGTTGCGGTGTGGGTGAGAGAGAGAAGAGAGTGGTGGTGGTGGTGGTGTGGTGGTGGTTGTGTTGGTGAGAGAGGGAGAGAAGAGAGTGGAGAAGAAAGAGAATAATAGGGGGTAAAATCAAAAACCCAAATCAGCAAATAAAATAAAAAATAAACTAAATATAAATGCCAAATGTGCGACACGTAGGATTTTTGTAACTGAGGAACTAACAGAAGGGCTAACGCCAAAATGGTGACATTTGCAAGGTGTTTTTAAAAAAAAAAATTGCAGGGGGTAAAAGCAAAACACCCCCTATTTGCAGGGGGTAAAAACGTATTTAAACCAAAAAAATATGCCTTAATTGCCTGAGCATTCTGTTTTATTTTCACCGGCAGCTTTTGCTTGATTTTGGTAAATTGGAATAAGTTGTTTTTCCAGACTATTATTAACTACTCACGAAATGTCCCAACGCTTTCAACGAAAGACTAATTGTCGCTTCTGTTTAGGAAAAAACTGTAAAGTAAGATAATGCCTGATTTCTTTCATTGACTAAAGGTGATTATATACATCAAAATATCTTGTTGCCTAAGCTAACAATATGGAAGGTAATTATGTACAATTATCTTGTTGCCTAAGCTAATTATCTTGTTGCCTAAGCTAAGCTAATTATCTTGTTGGCTAAGCTAATTACAATTAATTTCATTAATTCTGACATATTTATGTTGTCTAAGACACCCCCGCAGTCGAAGCGGTAGGATGCCGTACGTTGAGACTGTCTCTAAAATCTTCAAAGAGTATGCGCGGAAGTCCTTTAGTGAATATGTCGGCAATTTGATAACGTGACAGAACATGAAGAACACGAACCTGTCCACGAGCCACTTTCTCGCGAACGAAGTGAATATCCATCTCGATGTGTTTGGTGCGCTGATGTTGAACAGGATTGCCCGAGAGATATATCGCGCTGATATTGTCGCAATAAACTAGTGTGGCCTTATGAACCAGATGATGTAGTTCGAAGAGAAGATTCCGGATCCAACAAGACTCAGAGACGACGTTAGCTACTCCTCTGCATTCTGCTTCAGCACTGGATCGAGACAAAGTTGGTTGACGCTTAGAGGACCATGAGATCAGGTTGTCTCCAAAAAATACACAATATCCAGAGGTGGAGCGTCTAGTATCTGGGCATCCACCCCAGTTAGCGTCAGTGTAGGAAAGAAGACCGGAGAGTGAAGATTTGTGAAGATGTAAACCATAATCAAGGGTGCCTTGAATATAGCGTACAATTCTTTTAAGAGCATGCATGTGTTCATCTCTGAGCGCATGCATATGTAAACAAACCTGTTGCACAGCATATGATATATCCGGTCTTGTGAAGGTGGGATATTGCAAAACTCCTGCTGAACTTCGATAATGTGTGGGATCTGAGTAGGGAGACCCCGAAGATGCACTTAGTGTCGACCGGTGTTGTGGATGGATTACAATAGCTCATGCTGGCTCGCTCAATGATTTCTTCTGCATATTTACGTTGAGAAAGAAACAACCCACCTGCATGTCGTGTAACTACAATACCCAGAAAATAGCTCAAAGGACCCAAGTCTTTCATAGCAAATTCAGAAGCAAGGAGTGACATGATGGAATTATGAATAGCAGTAGAGGATGTTGTGAGAATGATGTCATCAACATAGAGTAGAATGTATGTCGTGTCAGCTCCTTTATGATAAATAAATAATGAATGATCAGATTTGCTATGTGAAAAACCAATAGTGGAGACAAAATCAGCAAACCGTGGGTACCAAGCACGAGGGGCTTGTTTGAGTCCATAGAGAGATTTCTTCAATAAGCACACGTAATCGGGATGAATGAGATCTCTGAAACCCATTGGTTGATGCATGTATATGACTTCATGGAGCTTACCATGTAGGAAGGCATTTTTAACATCCAACTGATGAATGGACCAAGATTTTGAAAGAGCAATGCTAAGAACGGTCCGTATAGTTGCCGGCTTCACCACTGGGCTAAAAGTTTCATCACTGTCCACACCAACCTGTTGAGACCTGCCATCACAAACAAGACGGGCTTTGTGACGCTCAAAAGAACCATCAGATTTCTTTTTATGACGAAAAACCCACATAGAATGAATAATATTAGCATCAGAAGGACAGGGAACCAACTCCCACGTCTTATTTTTAATAAGAGCATCAAATTCGTCTAGCATGGCCAGTTTCCAATTTGGGTCAGACAAAACAACTTTTGGGTTACGGGGAAGTGGTGATGGTGCAATGGAGGTAGTCAAGTTGAATTGACGTTTGGGTTTCTGGATCCCACGCATGCTGCGTGTTTCGATGGTCCGAGTTGGGGCTTGATGTATTTGGTTCGGACTTGGGCTAGGTGGTATTTGGGTCGTTTGAGGTGAGAGGGCCGGTGGTGGTGTAATAGACCGTGGAGAGGTGGGTGAGTTTGGCTCGTGGTTGGGTGGGATTTATGGTGTGTTATTTGGCTCAGTTTGTGTTTGATGGGTTGAGGTAGGTTGACTATGTAAGTGGTGATGCCAAAAAGGATGTAAGACCTCATTTAGAAATTCATAGGTGTGAGATGGGGTTTGATGTAGCTTGGCAAATGGGAATTGGGACTCATCAAAAATGACATGTCGACAAATGATTATTTTCCCATCTGAGAGATCATAACATTTATATCCTCTATGATTGTTTGGGTATCCCAAAAAGACACAAGGGGGTGGAGCGAGGTTGTAATTTGTTTATTGTGGTGGAGGGCAAAAGAGGATAGCAGAAACAACCAAAAACTCGTAAATGTGTGTAAGATGGATCTCTGTGATAAAGTATTTGAGTGGGGGAATAATTTGAGAGTAGCTTGCTTGGGAGAATGTTTAAGAGGTAGGTTGCCATGTGGAGTGCATGATGCCAAAATGATGGTGGCATAGAGGAATGGGCAAGGAGAGTTCGGATCAAGTTGTTAATGGCTCTTATTTTACATTC